>OY728143.1:1816505572-1817705572 GCA_963277665.1 Viscum album
TATATTATTAATACCATTATTTAATATTATATATAATTTTCAACATTATTTTTGCCTTATGTAAAAGTAATAACTATAAGATTTAATTACTGATGTTTGGGATAAAATGGGTTTACTAATGAACAAACTAAAAATATAAGAGTTTAAATGACATATAAACTTTTTCAATTTATATTTTATTGTCATATTTCTACATTATATCATACATTTATCACTTATTATCCAGTTTGGTGCATTTTAGAATTTGAAAAACCAATTAATCAATTTTTCTTTTTCAAATTACAATGTTTTCCCTATGTCTTACTTATAAATGGACACCCTCTTTTCTCACCACATTACAATAAATTTTTCTTTATCAGCTTATACAAACAAAAATATAATATATATATATATATCTCGAAACATCCCAGATAACATTTTTTAATTTAAAATATAATATATTATGGATTTTAGTATAAAATTAAAGGCCATTTATGATGAAGAGTTAATGTTCCTAAACTTTTTCTTTCTGTTTAAATTTTCTTCAAACACCATTAAATAATATAAAAATATGTTATAATAATACCACCAATATATCCTATATAATGAAATTTAATTATTTTAATTTTATAACTTATATAATGAGATTTTATCCTGAGTGCTACATGTTGGTTCCCTGATCGAGTTGGTGATGTGACAACAACCATGCCTCCCCATGTACCCGAGGATGTTTACTAGGAGTTAGAGTATAATATATATAAGGGGGAGAATATAACCTCATTACAGACCATTATAATAGTTTTATATATAATACATATATGAAAATATAGTTAAATTTAATAATAATAATATCATAACTAAAAAATACTAATACCGCATGATAATTATAAAACATTGATAAATGATCGTAAACTAAAATAGTAGATATTTCATTCAATATATGTTTCAATTGTCAATAAAAAACAAAAATAAATGTACAATAAAAACTCCACAATGTATTCCCAACATCATTTATGGTTCCCTCATCCATGTTCAATCCCACCTTCTAACTCATCCATATAACAAAAGGTTTTTCCCTTATAATTTCTTGAAAACATGATGTCTATTCAGATACAAATTAAGAACAACAACTTGGGAATGTGTAAAACTCAGTAGGAAACCACCAAAATATTATAAACAAATATCTAGTATATAATAGTTCATTCATTTTTTCTATGTAATAATGTAAAAAATATAATGTAAAGAGTTTTCACATTAAATTATTCTCTATATAACTACATGGGTCTTTGGGTTCACAATGGAACCCAACACAACAATACCTTCACCGGCCCATACCAGAGTATGAATTATCCACTAAATGGATATCAAATTTATTTCCACCTTGGGATTCATTAATCATTTAAAATTTAACTCGCATTGATACAATGAGGGCATAGTGCAACATTCTGGAAACCTGTGGGTCATTGGAGTAGTAATTCTGGTACCATAACTATGTGATCAAATGATATATATATATATATATATACTAGGGGATATGAAATGAATTATGGAAGTCCATGGTTATTTGGCTCATCATCTATTATTCCAAGACTTAGTAAAAAATATCAAATCTCATGTTTCCACATTCTCAACCCATTTATCAATAGTTTTCAAAATTCATCATTCAATAAAATTAAATAATTTAAAGTATAAAGAAAATTCACAATAACATTGGAAATTTATATAATAAATATTCTATCATTTAAATTATATCAGTAGACCCAATGTTTTTCCACAGAGTCTTGTTTCATATTCAGAAACAATTTCAACTTTACCTTTGAATGGTTTCACAATCACATGGAAATAATTTAATTAAATCAATATTGTATGAAATTCCCTATGTGGAAATTTTATTTTATTAGTTACATGCATGAAATTATAATCAATAATATGGAATTTATAATCCTAACACCATCTTATGATCAATGATTGATTTTCTCCAAAAATAAAACCCTAATTTAATGTCAAAATATTGGAATTACAATTGTGTGGAAGATATAAGACCAAAACAACGACCATGATCAATAGTATTAATATCCATTAAATCCTAGATCTAAACCACAACCAATGGAGGAATAATTTAACCATCATCAATAAGAATGAGAAACAATGGAGAAGGTCACAATACAAGAATATATTTCATACTACTAGAGTGTCCCAATCTATTCACAAGATTTTTTATTCACAATAGAAGGTCTTCAATGAGCCCTGGAATCTTCTTTGGAGATTCTAAAATTGGAAGGCATTTTTAGAGCCTTGCTTGGGTAAATTGGTTTAAAACCCACTGGGTTTTGAAATTTTAATAAATAGGTTGGTGGAATTTAATACCAAAGTGCATGGTTTCCTATAATGGGGATATTGATTTTTTGAACCAAATACCATAACAATTCATATATTCCTTGGTGTATGCCACATCTCTTAAGTGGTGGATGGTTTCAAAATCATGAACCCACCATCAAATTTTCATATGTCTGAGGTTGAATGGTTTTGAGAGTTGAAACACATGGTTTGGCCAAGGAGTGCACATACAATGTGCCACCACTTGTCCTTTAAATTTTTTTGAACATTTTCTTGTGTAAAACCGAATGGTTTTCCCTAACTATGTGACAACCATTCATATCCACACATGTTTGGAAATTTTTTAAATTTTACCTGAAAAAAAGCGAAATAAAACCGAACTAGGTAATAATGAAGACAATGTAAAAAAATACCAATAAACAAACATTAGAAATCTCTAGAGAGGTTGGATTCTTAAAATTTCCACACAATATAAATTCTCATACTCAATATGTACTCTCAATAATAATAATGTTTCTCATGATAAAACATCAGGCCACATAGACCACATATAAACTTCCATATCCCATTTATTCCTCTAAAATTGTGTTTTAAAAAAGTTTTTCTATCACCTTTGACATTCCTCACAACACATTATCACTATGATCTATACATAGAATAAAATATTCCTCAAAATATGAATTAGCCTCAATATTAATATTACAAACTTCAATCACATGAGAAGGATCCGAGTGATACTACCAATGGAGTTATACAAGAATAACACTTTGAATATTACTAAATGTATATATAAAAGACATTTTTAATGACCTTTATTCAATCCTGTCCACAATATCAATATTTCAAACAAATCAGGATGCCAAATTTCCCTATGTCTATATCAAACAATGATCCAATCAAGTTTAAACATGAATGGTTAAACAATCACCCACTATAAACATTAGGAATAATTAACGATGAACAATATACAACTTATACCAACTATAAGCTATATCCATAAAATTAAAAATCAATTGGACCTTCTACGATTTCAGTTCCATGAGACTCATTTCTGACAATGTAGTCTCACCTACCGCCATATATAATATATGTGATATCCATGGAATAACATAAATATCCATATATGGATCCATATGTATAGTAACCTAATATAAACTGTTATAGGGGAACCTAAAAAGTTATATATGCTTCTCCCATGATATAATAAGGTCTTGGACACAACCTCTTATCATATCCTTCAATTCAAGTATATTATGTTCCAAATTTGTCACTATTTATAGGTGAAATTCCATTCAATGAAATACCTAGGTACCCAAAACCTTTTCTGTTCACTTAATGAAGTGTGATGTAATGTGCATTTTGTGATCAGATATTAAACTCAAGGGTATCCCCTGTTAAAAGATTCTATTCAAAACATAAATGTACCTTATTGATTCACTATGAATGTCTCTTAGATAGGAATGGAATTTTTTTATTTATTTAATCATTCAACAGTCACCCATTTAGAATCCTTCATTCAAGATACCTTGTAATACCCCCAAAAAGTCCATGGAAATGTAATCCCACATCCTGTATCAAATTTTGAATGAAATTAGTATACCTCAATGTTTTTTATTCTATAAAAAACACATAATGAAAAGCGTATCATCATTTCATGATCCCTGAAATATTCATTTTCAATAATGACCACTAATTTGGTCAACGTAGTTAATTTTACATATAATAAAATCCATGGTGTACCACTTATATAGATGCACGAACAACATGAATCAATTCTTCTAAAATAAATGTCGACAAACAAACAACTCTTCAAACATAGATGATATCATCCTTCAATCAAAAGGTCACTCCCGAATTCAAGGATTTACCTCAAGGCCAAATGACTCATATCCTCATACTACCTCAACCTGACCTACCTCAAAACATTGGAATCCACTATTATTGATACGAGGTTTATATTATCCATTCCTTATTAAACCAAATTAATCATATGTACTATACAAAGTATTATATTTTTCATAGATCTATACTCCTGAACAGCCTGGGTATGTGTCTTCTTTATTAAAGAATATGTAACACTATTTACCTTATCAACTGTATATAATAGTTCAATGTAAAAATAATACATATAATAAACTAATAACCACTTTCAAATATTCGAATATCATTTTAAAATTATATAATTTATTATTTTTTGGAATAGAAAGTAATATTATTCCCATATAGGTAATGTTTCTAAAACATCAGGTTATAAACCACAATGACCACCTCCAGATCATGTATATATTAATTTCATTTATGTGGCCTCATCTTCCATGACACATACTCTATAATATAAACTCATTGAATCCCCAATACTTAATTTCATATACATTTTGCATCAAAAATCACTGAATACTCCTCACCCGGCTCATGTAGGACCAAAATCAGGGTGGTATACAAACCCTTCCCCAACCCCTGTAAAGCATTATCTGAATACCAAGATCAATAAAAAATGATCCCTTTCTTTTTAAAACGTGATAATAGAACATACAAGAGGGAAAGTTTTTTTAAAAACCTTTGATAATGATCCTCCTACCACATATTTCTATAGATATAAAAATCATTCAAGGGATACTCCTTATAAAACACTACCTAATATTTTTATAGGCCCAATGAAACACCTTCTTCAGGGATGATGTGTCCCACGGAATGTATACGGTCAAATAAAAATTCACACTAAGATATATTTTCATATAACTGGAGATCAACCTCTGTACATTTGATTATTCCAATATGTCGGGGATGATCATCATGAGTCTGGGTGTACACTATTATTTCATTAAAAAAACAATAAAAACTGATCAATGTATGGGTGAATGATTTAGTTAATTATGTTGATAAACATAGTTGAAGCATTCTATATCATAAAAGATATTCCAAAGAACACATATAGTCCATACATTCATAATATAGAATACCATGGTTTAAAAAATGTCAAACTCTCAGCATATGATACCCCCATCCCATGTTGATATTAGAGAAAACAGAATCTCCTCCCAACTAGACAAATATGTTCTCAATACATTAAATAGGATATTTGTTCTTCATAGTCATTCAATTCAAATTATATTATTCAACACATAAATATAACATTACATCATCAGTAATAGAAAAAAATACAAAAGAACCATAATTCACATATTATGATAGAAAATTCATCATCCCTAAAATATTATAGTATTTTTAAATCCCTTTAATGATAGGTTGGGTACATATTATATGGAGGAATATATACTAGTTCAGCTTTGGGAAATACCTCAATTGCAACCTCAATGTCCCTATTAGGATTCTACCCTAAGAGTTCCTCATGATAACCATCCCAGAACAAACGTACTATAACTTGAAATTCATAGTGTGTCACTCCCCCTCCATTCAAAAAAATATATTTACACCCTATGTAGTGATATACTCTAGTTGCTGATGTAGTATCCATGAACAGACACCTTGGATATACCAGTTTCAATGTTGAATTTAACTATTTTCTTTAGGAGACATGAATGTCACACTCCTATGGTAAGAATATATATGGAATTAGTATTATACAAGTTTTTACAACCTAGGATCATGTCAAAACCGTACATGTCATGAATAGGTTGATCCCAATGGAAATTATACTCACTAACCTCAAGAGAACACCCCCTCCATAATAATAATAACCTCAATATCACTCTTAATAGTTTTTTAATCATCATAATTCTAATCAAGATATTTACAATTAGACTCAAAACATTCATAATTAAAGAAGATATAAAAGAATGACAATGTCCCATATGAATAAAAAACTATCATGTATACAATCTATAAGAATAGTGCCTCTGACTGTCGATGGCCCAAAATCACTATCAAATTTTATAGGTTGAACAACATGAAACTGTATGAAAACCTTTCTAGATGAAATGGTTTCAGTCCCTTGAACTATTTCGCAATGATGATATAGGATTCCACCAAATGATAAACCACTTCTACAACCTCTACCACCATTAATAGAAGAACTATAACATCCATAATTATAAGTGGTAAAAAACACCCTTTCGAAACTCTGTTTCAGCCTATTCCACTATCACTACCCCTAATTGGAGGGTTCATACTATTATTTGTAAGTGAACAATCCACCCATATTATTGCTATTCCACTGGTGCTCATGAACACTATCTAGGAATGTAACCCAACCTACTACATGTGTGGAAATATTTTCTATTACAACATCGATTAACGTATCCTTATCCATGGAAAATATATTCTAAATTTCATTATTTTTTTTCTTATCAGGATGTTTCCGAATCTTGTAAAACATACCTATATATTTTACCTCATAAACCACATTAATTTAAATAGAATCAATATTCAGGTTCCCCTCTAAAATAATATATAGATTCACTTCCTAAAAAAATTCAAATGAAATATTTTCACTTGGGAATTAATATCACATTTAAATACATACTCGAAACATATTTCAATAATATCCTAATGGCCTTCCAATATCAAGATAAAGAACATCATGTCGATGAAGTGACCATAGTATTCAATCAAGGAGAAACTCCCCTCGGTCAACAACATAATCTATACATCTTTCTCCTTTCTAAGATTCTTTTGGTAAAATAGCCCTAGATTCCTCTCTTGAATTCCAAATATAACATGTTATCCATCATTTGATATCATGTCAGTTTTTCAAAAAAATTCTTCCCATGAACATATAACATATATGAATCCAATGTGACAATTTTCCCCAAAGAAGTCTCTAAATGTTCATGTATATGCTCTCTTCGGTGAATGTCAGAGGGTGTTGAAAATGGAAGTGGTGTGTTAGCCCAGACATATTAAACACATCCCTCCCTTGGTCTATTTTAATAAAATACGTAATGTGAGAAATGTCCTCATGGAAATTCTCTCCATCTCATTCACCTAAAACTATAGGAGCCTTTGGCTCCATAGCTGAATTAAAATATACAGTCATGTCCTATTATATTACAAACCACACGAATCATCCTGTAGGAATATATCTACAATTAAAAACACATTACTTAACACACATTTTCTTCATCAACATAGTTCTGTAAGAGTATTTCCGATAAATCTATAACATATCATCCCCATACCCAACCATACTGTCAAAAATCAGGAGTCATCTCCATAGAAAACCATAGGTCATCTAGTACTTAGAAAATATATGGTAACAAATGTTGATATTTCATTTTTTTCATTAAATAAACCGTTTTATAGATTTAAAATTACCATAATTATAATAATATATATTTATACATTACATAATAAGTTACATTTCATTTTTAAAATACTTTGGGAAGGAATATCCATTTTATTATAATACTTGAACAAATACTCATTTTTTTGGTATACATAAAATTATTCTTGAGGAATAAAAATATGGGTTGATATGTATTATTGTCATATACTCAAATTATGTGTCATACTATTACACAATTAAAATCATTGATAATAATTATATCACACTTCCTGTGAATCAACCCTGTTAAAATATAATCCATCTATAATAGTAAAAATCAATAACAATAATCCCACCATGGGTGATTTGTTTCCCCCATTACATAGATTATCTACTAATCTGAGCATGCTCATTACCATGTCCTAACTCATTAATGGCTCTAATAAAATTTTCAAAAAAGGATGGAAAACTATGAAGAAAATAAAATAATCTATAATTCTTTTTTTAAATCTAGAATAATGATCCACATATGGGTTCCATGAACTGATTGGTTATGTGACCCCAAGAGTTCCTCCCCATTTGGTAGATGCTACTGACTAGATGAAATGGTTTAATATATATCACACGTAAACTATATCATCTTTATCAAATAACCACAACATCATAAATCAATAAATAATTGAAAAATGATAATAAATAACAACCAGATTAATAACATAACTAATAAAAACCAATATCACATGATAATCAAAAAACATGGATAAAATACAATAAGAAAAAATATTAAATATGTCATTCCATATAAGTGTCAGGTGTTAAATGAATACCGAAAACAAATATACACTTAAAAGTCCCCATATGGGCCTATAAATAATGTTTGTTCCCTTAACCATGCTATGTCCCACATTTAAAATCAACCTCCTAACATATATATCCTTCTGTTAACAAATATGAAAATAATTATGTCTATTAAGATTCACATTAGGTATTAGTTGTTGTGTATGTGAGTAAAAATAAGTATACCACCACCATCATCACCATAAAATATATCAATTATATAACATTTTCTATAGTTATAGAGGGAATAATGTGCAAAAGGTAATGAAGAAATTGTTCACATTATATTATTCTTTGATTAACCTCATGGGTCCCATAGTTCATAATGACACACAAATCAACAATACTACCCTTAGCCTATGCCGTATTCTGAGACATTATCAATAGGGGGTTCAAATTTCATTCTATCATGTATATAATAAATATTTTTAAATTCAATTCAAATTCATACAATGGGGGCCTAGGAACGTATATTAGAACCCCATGGTTATTTGGAGCCGCAATAGACATCCCACAAATTAGTTTTCACGTTAAATACACATATATTTGGGGTCAAAGAGGTATTTTGGAACCCTGTTATTATTTTGAGCAGAATTATCTACCCAAAAATCCAATCATATGTATCACATGTCATAGTTCAACATTATCTACCAATTTATCAGCCATTTACAAATTATATTATTAAATTAATTTAAAAAATATAAATTATACACCATATACACAGTAAACTTAAATAACTGTTAAAATTTCAAATTTCATCATTTTAATTATATCGAAATACCCCATTGGTTTCCAATAAGTTCACTTTCAAATTTTACAATGGTTCTAGCAGGGACCTGGATGTGTTTCACATTAAAATTTAATTCAATAAATTAGTTAAATTTTATATTCATTATCCTAATGTGGATATTTTTATTTGAATATTAACTATACAAAATTATAAAAAAATAACAAATAAAAATTAAAATACAAACTTTATGATTTTTCGGGGGTGTTCAATAAACAAGAATACCCAAATTGACGTCGAATGATGAAAATCACAATTACATGGATGATATTCAACCATAAATTCATAACACGGTCCAAATGAACTACATCCATTATAAACTTGATCTAAACCATCAGAAAGGGAAGAAAAATGGCATCCTTATTATTTGGGAAAATAATACATAAGAGAGGGTAAAACAATGAGAATAAATTATATACTAGATGAGTGGCAAATTACATATACTAGATCTTATATTTTTACCATAAGGTCATATTAGAGCCTTATAATTCTCCATGAAGCTACCAAAATAATTAGAAAAAATTTCTAGAGGATCCAGGGAGATTAAATGTAAAAACTGAGGTGTTTACTAATTTTTAGAAAATTTTCTGCGCGATTAAAACTCATGTGTGTAGTTTCTAGTGTATATGTACAGAGTTTTCCAATAATTTTACCTTAACAGTGCACCTTGACATAGTGGGTGAATGGTTTCTCTTATGTGGGGTACAGATCAAGAAAAAATGCACCTACTATGAAAATACCCAATGATTGAGGGTGCACAATTTGGGGAAAGTGGTTATAAGGATTTTTCAAACCATTCACCAACTATGATCCAATTCAATTATATCCAAAATGGGTTTCCTAGATTCATAGGAAAAATTATACATTCATCTCAAAAATCATGCCAATTGTACATACCTCAATGGCCATCAAAATGTCTCCAATTTCACGCAAAACAACACCAAATAAAAAGAAAAGTAATAAAAAAAATCATGAATTGTAAAAGAGTACATAAAAAATAGCATGATTAATCTCTAGATAGGTTGATATATTTTAGTTTTTCAACACCGATTTAATCAAATTGGAATCAAAACATTTGATCATTTTTGTAGAGGAATACCTCTTAATGAACATATGTAATTTATTTTCCATCACAAACTCTCATCAATGGATATACTCATTGATGTAAAATAACTATATGTTATTTTATAAATTAAATAGTTTTTTAATATAATATGACATATATCATTATACATTCCAGTCCATTGGAAAAGAATAACGTTTTTTTGTGAATACATTTGGACTACCGCCTCCATATAGTGATGTGATATGTTTTTCATTTTAGGTTGACATATATGGTAATAATAATATATTTAATTAATATACATGAAATATGTAATATAAAAATTTCACTAAGAATGCTAATGTTATTTGGCTTTATCAAATCCCATATATTTAAAAAACAAAAATATTGTTCATGCGTACCTATGACATACCCTTTCCATGAACCGTGTATCCCATTTTCATATATATAAATTATATAGACTATTATAAGTCTATATATGATATTTATATATAATATGTACATAGTATTATCAATTTCATATATTATAGATCCATGATCAATGAAAAAGGGATTAAATTATGGAACCCAAACATATATTAAAAATGATTCTATTTCCAATTGAAATAAGGATTATAACAAAGATTGGTTAATAAAAGAGTAATAAAATACTACATGATAATCAAATAAGTTATGAAATAAATTATAATGGTAATGTTATTTAATTATGAAAAATATATTTTTTATACTAGAGTTAAGAGGACAAATTATCTAACTCAGCATTAAGGTATGTGTTTCTCGCCTCACTTTTACTTCCATGAGACATATACCATATTAACAATTTTGTTTTTTGGGTAGTTTATTTATATCCCCATTGATATTTAATATCATTAATGAATTTATCTTCCTAGTAATGATGAGATATTTGAATTTATTTCATTCATTGGGATTATGATTCAAACGTTATCCATGTTGAAATGGTTTATATTAAAATTTCATTGTTTATAGAGATTGTTTATGATTAAGTTCCTAAAGATCAAATATGGAAATATACATATAAAAACTCATGAATATTTTTATATTTTTTTATTCAATAATTATTCATGGAATATTTCCATTTAACTCTCTTTTATACTCATAATAATTGTAACACCTCAAGCTTCCACGGTACATTCCCTTTCGAATAATGCAATGGCGTGCATTGTACGCAACTTCGAGATTTTAACACACCATATCCAATCAAACTAGCCGTTATGAATATTAATACCTACTTTTTGAAACATTATAAATTCTATTTCTCAAAATGGAATTAATTTTTGGATTCGGAATATTGAAATTATCCTAGGGAGAAATATTGGTACTTTTCGGATAACTTTCATATTTTGATGAATAGTGAAAATTACTAAATTTTAATTAAAAACAAATTTTTTATTCAAAATAATTAATAGTGATAATTTATGAATTTCAGTGGTTTTAAAGTATATTTAGAATATATTTTTACCATTTAATACAATGTGGGTCATCTAACATAATTTCACATTTAAACCAGACATAAACAAGTGTCAATCTTTTGATAGTTATTATCTCTTAAAAATACGCTTTTTATTTTAACACGGGAATTAATTTTAAATTAATTTCTGCCACTTATGTGTTTTGAATTTGGAAAAATGGATTCAATATTAGGAATCAGGATGTTCAAATTGTGTAAATAGGAAACTTTAATTTTTAGATATTTTGGATAATTACTTCGGTAAATATTTTATTTACCATGGTTAAAGGGTAAATCTGGTAAACAAGGGTAAACAAATAATATTATAATAAAACTAAACTACCATAAAACTTGTCTTAACCCTATTGGTTGATTCATGGTAGACCATGGGCATCTTGGGGTCATTTTGGGACCCCATGGATCCACTTGTAAGTAATAATGACACTTTATTTTAATTAAGTAAAAATAAATACAAAAATGACACAAGCATATATCTTTTAGAAAAATAATTGTTACATAGGGTTATATATGTTGGATTTTAGAATATAAATATTACATAGAAAGATAAAACGATTTCATACATAATTATATTTTATTTATAATTTTTAGACATTAAATAAGTTAATTAATTTATGACACAATGGTGATGCAGTAATTACCATAATAGTGAAAAATTAGAATAATTGATATTATAAATACCCAAATAAATATAATTTTAGACTTTTATTGAATTAAAATAATTTTCTAGGTTAATATAACATATTGGGATTTATTTAATTAACTTTTTTCAAAGTAATCATTTTGTTATATGTTTCAAAAAAATCAACTATTGAATAGTGTCAAAATTGACATAAAAGAGTTTTTAAAACCAATATTATATTATTAATTGATATTAAATTACTAAAAATCGAAGGTTCGGCAAATGGACATATATCATGATAGGTATATCCTTAATGGACCACTTGGGGGTTTCTTGGATGTATATGGTAAGTTTATAAACCATATAATATAAAAATACAAAGAGACATTGTAAAAGTGAAACTAATTAACTTAGAGTTAATACTTAAAGATAAGGTTAATATAAGTACCCAAACCTATCTAAATTCTATTGGTTGAGTTTTTTTCGACCCATCCCAATCTTAAAACTTAAATAATCCACTTTGGAGCCATTAGAAACCGAAGATGAATTTATTATAAATTAATAGTTCTATCTTTTCCAAAGGTGCCTCTCACTCCTCTTATAGAAGGGCACTCCTCCTTCTCATTTCTCCACACCTTCATAGCCATTAGGTTCGGCCAAACTCTGCCCAAATACTCTCCCATCTTCCCTCAATACAACCTAGAGTCCTTAGTCTGATCATAAAGCCAACCTAAGGAGCCCTTTTGATCAAATCAAAAGGAAGAAACCGGAGAAGATGTAATGTTTTCACCAACCCTTTTCAAGTTCCTTTCTTCTTCCACTTCTTCTTTATTTGTTATTACCATTCTAAAATAATAACTCCAGTATCATATACATACTGTGATGTAATTATAAATATCTTACATCCATATTCAGTATTCTATCCACCCTTTGAATAACATGTCACCATACGTGCGTACGTACGACTTACCGTCTCCACGTCGTGGTGTAATTGTTATTCAATATATTATTATTTGGATGGGTATAATAATGATGTGTAACTCATGTAAATAATAAATATAACATGTTAATGATTCTGTATATATGATATACCATCCCTTTATATATTATTTTAATATCAAAATAAAGATATTGTCTCTCGTGCGTACGTACGGACTACCGTCTCCACGAACGCTATGAGATTCATTCTCCGTCGTATCCATTAAATAATAATTATCATTTGATGATTTAAAAATGATGTTTAAGGACTTGATATCATTCTTTATATAAAAAATATACAACCTATCCATGACAAACATGGCTTATGTAACAAAACATATAATAGAAAACGAGTAAGTTAACACCTGAAACGACGATAATTCAAAGATATTATTAACAAATCAATGTTAAAAGATCATATATGATATCATATTAATATATATGATTCTTGTATAATATAATAAGAATCATTTCACCATTATACAGGAGGTTAACCTACCCCAACCAAGTAAAAGTACAAGGTAGGGGTTATTTCACAATCTCTTTATTATCCGAGGTTGTTTATACGTAATAATCTATTGGGATCTCTTTATCATCCACATCCATGATTCTTAAAAATGTATTTCAAAACATTTTTACTATTTACTAGAATATGATTCAAATCATTTATACCCTTTTTGAATTTTATAAGTGGTTTATAAAGGAATCTTTCCATCGTTTTGAAAACAAGGTCCTTTTTAACCTTTTCTGTAGAATTAGGGTAAGAATGATTTTTTAACTTATACGGCGGGTGTGGCTATTTTCCATCGTTATAAAATCTAAAAAGCTTCCCTTACAATCATATAAGAAAATTTTCAAAGAAAATGTTTTATTTTATATGCCTCTTAAATGATTTCAAAATAAAAAGAGATATTTCTCTAAAAGAGTTTTGATTTCATCTATGTCAACATCCTTTGTTGGATTTTACGCTTATGTGAAGTTGATTTATTATGATACAAAATTCTATGTTGTATTGAAGGTTTTGTGATATGTTTGACTGTGGATGTGCTATTTTTATTCCATTCTTGGTTTATGGGGAAAGTATTGACATTTCGTATGCTAGTTTTAATACGAATTTTTATATTATGTTTAAACCTTTTCATATGGGAATGCATTGGACTTAATATGTGACGGGTGGAGCCCGCTATAGCTCCTCGATGCATCGGTAGGTCTCATGAGACAAACTAGTGTCTTGGCACAAGGCCTTGGAAAAATCTTATTTATAGTCTTGGCACGAGGCCTGGGCTATGTGGTTATGATAGTCTTGAATTATGCATTCCATCATTATGAAAGTGGTTATTGTTTTTGCATGTTATTATTCTATTAGTTGAATATCAATGTGAATAAGTAAATGGGATTATTTAATTTTATTTATTCCATACTATGTTGAAAGTTCAAGTGTTAAAGGCTTTTGTTTTAGTATACATTGCCTTAAATGTTTATTCTTATTTATGAAATTTTCCGCTATATTGTTATCCTTACTGGGCATTTGAGCTCACCCCTTTTCTATGTTTTATTTTTCCCAGGAAGTGATGAAGTAAATTATGAATGACCTGCAGGGATATTATGTGGGGATATGAGTGTTGATTATGGAGACAATATTTTTTTGTAGTATTTTTTCATTTTATGATGTAATGTAAGACTTATGAATATATCTAGTGTTTCCAAGGCTACTATCCCAATCGGTCTTTCGAGATTTGATCTTTCTTGTGATCATGAAAATGTTATGTAATAATGCACCAACTCTGGGTAACTAGGGTCGGGGCGTTACAGTTGGTATCAAAGGAAGTTTAGTACAAACCCTGGAAGCTAGAATTAGATAAACTATGATTAGAGCACGTAGACCTAAGATGAACTTTTAGGATTAGTATAGAAGAACATCCTAGAATTCTGGTATTGTAGATATTTTGTGAGTTTTCCGAGCAATACATCCCTGTTTGGATATGAGCAGGTAGAGGCGGCTATGGCACAGATGCACCTAGGGGTAAAACCGGAAAACACTGCTTTGAGCTACACTCGAACGGGAACTGGTGCACGACAACGGGCCTTGCTGGACTCTTGGTTACGACACTCCCGGGGGATATTCTTAGGATAATTTACATTTTCTTTACAAACCGATTTAAGTAATATATATATAATATGAGAGTAAATGACCTTGGTTAATCCTAATATGTTTCAAATTGAGAATATGGTGACATTTTAATCTCTAAATGATTTTATGACTACTATTACTCACACAATGATTTCTGGTTTTAGTCAATGGCTAGATTCCAAGAAAGTCATAGTGACTTTGAGAATGATGTACAAGGTGGGAACGGTGGTTGTAATTAGCAACAAAATGTAATGTTGATATCCGTAAAAGATATCGTCTTTATGCCATATCAGTTTTCCAAAAATATGATCAACAACATATATATTAACCAACTCCCCGACTCAACAAGAAAGAGAATGGTGATAAATGAGAAGAGATCCAGCAATGGAGACCATGGAGAAAAGAACCCTCAATTTTCATCATGCAGGAAATGTGGAAGGAGACACCCATGAAAGTGTCTGAATGGGATGCTGAAATGCTTTACGTGTGGGAAGGAAAGAAATAAAGTGAATAATTGCCGAAGAAAAATGAAGAGTACTATGGAAGAAGATAAAAATGGTCCCAATAGTCCATTTACAGTAATTTGCTGTAATTATAGGGGACATGGCCATTACCCCAGTGAATGTACTATTCTATAGAATATTTTCTTGTTCAAAGAAGAAGCTATGTGGAAATAAATGGTCGGAAAAATGTTTAAAAAGTATTAGCGCTCCTTGTTGATGTGTTTACTTTGGAATAATTTTCCCTTGTATTTGTAACCCCTTAGTTTTCCATGTGAGAATGATATTTGAGGAAGAATTGTCTCTTCTCTTATGGATATAGGTATAAATAACCATTTGGTTTTATATGATCATTGGGGATTGAGAAAATTATAAGTTATTATAATTTGGGATGAAAATGAAAGGTATGATATAACATTTGTGGTTAAATTATGTTATTTTGAGGAATTTATCTCATTTTGGTAATATTATAAAATATTGTTTTGGAAGAAGGACAACACGTAGACTGTGTGACAACCCGTCACGTCAGACAAAGCTGTGGGAATCGAACCCACCACTGAAGTGAAATTGGGATTTATCGCCTACCACTGGACTACGTGAAGTCCCTGGATAGTGTGACTATTTTTTTAGTGAAATTATTTTATTGATCAATAATAAGTTGATTTGGGTTCTTATGTCTTATCAAATGAATACCCTTGGTATATGAAAATGATTTGGTGATGAGGTGATAAATTTTATTTTGGAAGATGTTTGCTTTGTTGGGAACACTATATGCCCAAGGAAAATAGAATACTATGGGATTTCATTAGAGGAGTAATGGTGGATTTTTATCTATGTTTTTATTGTGGATTTATAGTGATTTGGGTTATTTATGGAAATGAATAAACTATAATTATGAATATGTGATTAGGTTAAGTATGTGTCTTTAAAAGTACATGATGTCATTTGGAGATACAATTTATCATGGAAGACTACATTCTAATATGTTTTGGGTTTCAATATTAGTTTGTATTATATTGAAGGATTTTAAGGACAATTTATTATTGAATGGTATTTATTTAACTTTGGGGTATTGTTGGTTTAATTATAGAAATTAAGATTAGTATTTTTTTTCTCCAATGAAATATACATTTGGGGGATCATCAGATCATATACTAACCATTTTGGTTTTGATTAATCTCTAAAGACAAGTTAAATATATAGTTTATCCTACATGGATCATGTATTTCTATAGAAGTTTCTTCTAGCTCTTTTATTGTGACCAAGTCTTCTTGAATAATCATTGTTCAAAAAAAAATAAGTTATTGTTAAAAAGTTATTAAATAATGAAACTCTACTTAAAAAGTAAGTATATCTCTTAGTCAATATCATAAATGAATTTCTCGTCCTTATGTAATGTAACTTAAAACAAAAAATGTTGTCCGTTTACTTTCCTTCTAGGAGACTAATGATCGTTTGTCCCAACACAATTTTGTGGTTTTCTTATTGTTAAATTTCTCCTAATCATGATTTCTATCCCTCTCCATTAGAACTTGAAACTTAGTTTATCATCCATATCCATGTTTTCCTAAATGGAATTCGAGTATGGGTTATCTTGGATGACCATTATACCTCCCTTTCTTTCTTTTAAAGTGATAGTTTTCTTGACTCTTTTTCCGATGTGGGACTTTCCATTATATTCCCAAGCATAATTTTAAAAAATTGTGAGGACGCAATTTATTGAAGGAGGGGAGAATGTAACACCCCAAGCTTCTATGGTACGTTTCCTTTTGAATAATGCAATGGTGTGCATTGTACGCAACTTAGAGATTTTAACACACCATAACCAATCAAACTAGCTGTTACAAATATTAATACATAATTTTTGAAATTTTATAAATTCTATCTCTCAAAATGGACTTCATTTTTGGATTCTTAATATCGAAATAAGCGTAGGGTGAAAGTTTGGTACTTTTCGGATAACTATCATATTTTGATGAATATTGAATATTTACTAAATTTTAATTTAAAACAACTTTTTTAATAAAAATAATTAATAGTGATAAATTATTAATTTGTGTGGTTTTAAAGTATATTTAGAATATATTTTTACCATGTAATACAATGTGGTTCATCAAACATAATTTCACATTTAAACCAGACATAAACAAGTGCCATTCTTTTGATAATTATTATCTCTTAAAAACACGCTTTTTGTTTTAACAATGGGAATTAATTTTAAATTAATTTCTACCACTTCAGTGTTTTTAATTTGGAAAAATGTATTCCATATTTGGAATCAGGATGTTCAAATTGTGTAAATAGGTAACTTTTATTTTTAGACATTTTGGATAATTACTTCGGTAAATATTTTATTTACCATGGTTAAAGGGTAAATCCGGTAAACAAGGGTAAAAATATAATATTATAATAATAATAAATTACCCTAAAACGTGTCTTAACCAAATTGGTTGATACATGGTCGACCATGGGAATCATTGGGTCGATTTTGGTACCCCATGGATCCACTTGTAAGTGATAATGACACTTTATTTTAATTAAGTTAAAAAAATACAAAACTGTCACAAGCATATATATTTTAGCACAAAAACTGTTACATAGGGTTATATATGTTGGATTTTAGAATATAAATATTCATTAGAAATCTAAAACGATTTAATACATAATAATATTTTATTTATCATTTTTAGACATTAAATAAGTTAATTTATTTATGACACAATGGTGATGCAGTAATTACTATAATAGTGAAAAATTAGAATAATTGATATTATAAATACCCAAATAAATATAATCTGAGACTTTTATTGAATTAAACTAATTTTATAGGTTAATATCACATATTAGTATTTATTTAATTAACTTTGTCTGAAGTAATCATTCTGTTATATGTTTCAAAAAAATCAACTATTGAATAGTGTCAAAATTGACATAAAAGAGTTTTTAAAACAAATATTAAATTATTAATTCATATTAAATTCTTAAAAATCGAAGGTTCGGCCAAAAGACGTATATCATGATATTTATATCATTAATGGACCACTTGGGGGGTCTCTTGGATTTATATGGTAAGTTTATTAATAATATAATATAAAAATACAAAGAGACATTATAAAAGTGAAACTAATTAACTTAGTGTTAATACATAAAGATAAGGTTAATATAAGTTCCCAAACCTGTATAAATTCTATTGGTTGAGTTTTTTTCGTCCCATCCCCACCGTAGAATTTAAATAATCAACTTTGGAGCCATTAGAATCCGAATATGAATTTATTATAAATTAATATTTCTAGCTTTTCCAAAGGTCCCCCTCACCCCTCTTATAAAAGGGCACTCCACCTTCTCATTTCTTCACACCTTCATAGCCTTTTGGTTCGGCCAAAATCTACCCAAATACTCTCCCAACTTCCCTATATACAACCTAGAGTCCTTAGTTTGTTCAAAAAGCCAACCTTAGAAGCTCTTTTGATTAAATCAAAAGGAAGAACCTGAAGAAGAGGTAATATTTTCACCACCCCTTTTCAAGCTCCTTTCTTCTTCCACTTCTTCTTTCTTTGTTATTACCATTATAAAATAATAACTCCAGTATCTTATATATACTTTGATGTTATTATAAATATGGTACAACCATATTCAGCATTCTATCCACCCTTTGAATAACATGTCACCATACGTGCGTACGTATGGCTTACCGTCTCCACATCGTGGTGTAATTGTTATTCAATATATTATTATTTGGATGGGTATAATAATGATGTTTAACTCATATAAATAATAAATATAACATGTTAATGATTCTGTATATATTATATACCATCCATTTATATATTATTTTAATATAAAAAGAATGATATTGTCGCTCGTGCGTACGTACGGACTACCGTCTCCACGAACGCGATGAGATTCATTCTCCATCGTATCCATTAAAGTATAATTATCATTTGATGATTTAAAAATGATGTTTAAGGACATGATATAATTCTGTATATAAAAAATATACAACCTATCCATGAAAAACATGTCTTATGTAACAAAACATATAAAAGAAAACAAGTAAGTTAACACCCGAAACGACGATAATTCAAGGATATTATTAACAAATCAATGTTAAAAGATCATATATGATATCATATTAATATATATTATTATTGTATAATTTAATAACAATTATTTCACCATTATACATGATTTTAACCTACCCCATCCAAGTAAAAGTACAAGTTAAGGGTTATTTCACAATATCTTCATTATCCGAGGTTGTTTATACATAATAATCTACTGGGATCTCATTATCATCCACATCCATGTTTCTTAAAAATGTAATTCAAAACATTTTTACTATTTACTAGAATATGAGTTAAAGAAATTTATACCCTTTTTGACTTTTATAAGTGGTTTATAAAGGAATCTTTCCGTCATTTTCAAAACAAGGTCCTTTTTAACCTTTTTGGCAGAATTAAGGTAAGAATGTTTTTTTAAACTTATACGGCGGGTGCGGCTATTTTCCGCTGTTATAAAATCTTCAAAGATTCCCTTACAATCATATAAGAATATTTTCAAATAAAATGTTTTATTTTATATGGCTCTTAAATTATTTCAAAATAAAAAGAGATATTTCTCTAAAAGAGTTTTGATTTCATCTATGTCAACATCCTTTGTTGGATTTTACGCTTATGTGAAGTTGATTTATTATGATACAAAATTCTATGTTGTATTGAAGGCTTTGTGATATGTTTGACTGTGGATGTGTTATTTTTATACCATTCATGGATTATGGTGAAAGTATTGACATTTCATATGCTATTTTTAATACGAATTTTATGTTATGTTTAAACCTTTTTATATAGGAATGCATTGGACTTAATATGTGACGGGTGGAGCCCGCTATAGCTACTCGATGCATCGGTAGGTCTCATGAGAAAACCTAGTGTCTTGTAACAAGGCCTTGGAAAAATCTTATTTATAGTTTTGGCACGAGGCCTTGGCTATGTGGTTATGATAGTCTGGCATTATGCATTCCATCATTATGAAAGTGGTTATTGTTTTTTCATGTGATTATTCGATTAGTAGAATATCCATGTGAATAAGTAAATGGAATTATTTCATTTTATTTATGCCATACTATGTTGAAAGTTCATGTTTGAAAGGATTTTGTTTTAGTATACATTTCCTTAAATGTTTTTTCTTATTTATGAAATTTTCCGCTATATTTTTATCCTTACTGGGCATTTGAGCTCGCCCCATTTCTATGTTTTATTTTTCCAAGCAAGTGAATAAGTAAATTATGAATGACCTGCAGGGATATTATGTGGGGATATGAGTGTGGATTATGGAGACAATATGCTGTTGTAGTAGTTTTTCATTTTATTATGTAATGTAAGACTTATGAATATATCTAGTGTTTCCAAGGATACTAAACCAATCGTCCTTTCGATATTTGATCTTTCTTGTGATCATGCCAATGTTATGTAATAATGCACCGACTCTGGGTAACTAGGGTCGGGGCATTACAATAATCGATAAATGTTTTTAAAGAATATTATTTTTTATACCGCATTAGTTGAAGGTACTATTTATTCTAAATGCATGTGTTCCAAAAATTAGATTTTTTTTAACATTATCCAAATGATTTATTTTGTAAAATATTATATGTGATTATATTGATAAAAAAATAAAAATGGAATTATAATATAGTTTTCTTTAAAATCAAATTTTTGACATTTCTTACAAATATATGAGTGGTTTATTTATTTAAATGTATATGGAATAAAAATAACATCCCACTGTCATGAACAATAAATGTATTATACTATAAATTATATATTTTAATAGTTATTTTGAATTAATAACATCATAAATATATTTAGAGTAATTTTAGTTTTAAAAAACATTATTTTCATTTTCTGAGAACTTATTTAACTCAAGAATGTTTTTAATGGTATTTTATTCAGTATCTATTCACCAATATCAAAAACCACAATTAAAGTTATAATATATTGGTAATATTTTTTAATGATACCATTTATTTATTTAAACAAATTTTTTATTGTCAAATATCTTGGGGATGTACAATGTCTATAAAATTCATATTACACAAGATGGATTATGATTATGATTGTGGACTAGGGTAATTAATAACTATCCTCCTTCTATTTTTTCAATATTACGGTTCAAATTAAATATCATTCATCCATTTCATAAGAATAAATAATTAGAATTTGTTATTTATTGGAGTGTACCACTATATATACACAATGCATTAGAATATCTCATGAGAAAAAATAGCTGGGGTTATTAAGTGACAAGACAAAAATTAGTGTAAGATGTTTCAGTACGAGGCCAGGAATGTATGATTTTGATAAATTAAGTTATGAATTCACATAATATATATTAGTTATTAATTCCATGTGATTCCTAAATGAGTCATTATATCCAAATACATGTTTTAAGCACAACTTATTATTCATGTGAAATTTTTATATAATTACTTATTCAAGTCATGTTTTTCAACATGATCATTTTATTGATTTAATGTTACACATTTGAGTTATTAACCATTAAATAATGATTATTACTTATGTATTGATGATATATTTTACTATACACATACATATAATGACCATTTGATGTGAATAATTCTTAAGTATCATGTCACCATGTTGCAATGAAGTGCTTTGTGATTGATATGAATGAAAATGATAAAGGGAAAAATGGTGTCTCAAATAAAATTGAAATTTTTATTTTATGTTTTCTATTGTAAATGAGATTCATTTAGGATTTTATTTTAGCCAAAAAAATAAATTATTTTGTCCATTAGGATGTCATCGATTTAATCTAGTACCAATTTAGTCTATGGTATAATAGGGTGGGGGTTAATTATCATTAAAGATAGATATAGTTAACTGGAAACCCTAGATTATATATTTTGTATAACATGGTTTATGGAATATGACACTATGATTGACTTTGACGATAACTGTAACAATATTAAAGCATCAAAAAAGTTTTGGATTGGAAATGAATTTTTAACAAACAAATTACATATCTATCTTAAATGAAGTTTTGGTTGTGGCTTTGGAAAAGAAGTAAAGAGATATAATAAATAAGAAATTTGTTAATTGGGCTTGAACTAATCATCACATTGTGCTTGATAATGATCCATGATTCATACAGAGTTTAACACTGATTAGGTATATGATATTGGTAATTAACATTTTCCTTATTAAACTTATGTTGGGTTTGAATAAATGATGATAATAGAATAAATAAGGATCAATTTGCATCATGTTAGAAATGTGTATAGAGACAACCAAGAGAATTTATCCATTTAAAATAATATCTTTTCTATGTGAAAATTAAGGGAATATTAAAATAATTAATAGAGGTGGAGAAATTATTTTGTGTGATGGACATTGCAATTATAATGTTGAATGACATTGTATGAAAATTAACTCATAAACCATCAAAGTACCAATGTTATGCATATTATTGGCGTAAAACAGTTGATGCATTTTTGTGTTGGGATTCATGATATGTGTAATTGATTTATTTATATCAAATTTATTCAATTAATAGGAATAAAAAAAATTTATTAATTTTTATGCATGAGTTTTGAATTTATGTATATGATTGTATATGTAAAATGAAATAGATAACTAATAAAAAAAATTAGTTGGAAGGTGATATTTTAAAATAACACATGAATATGTGACTTAAATCCTTAATATGTAAATGATGTTGTGAAAACAACCGGATAAATTAATTTTTTATTGTTATAATATTAATAAGATAGTGTTGATTAATTCATATCTAATTAGTGATTAGATGATTGGTTAATAGATAATACCATTGATTTAGTTTATGGGAATTGGCATTTTTTCGATATTATATAATATGTGATTTAATTTATGTAATCATGAGATGGTACCTTTTTGAAACCATTCATTTTTTTATTATGGTCTTATTATAAATTATGTCATTTACATGTTTCATGAGAGTGTATGATAAATATATTAAAATATTTGAAATATAATTCCAAAAAAAACATGAGATTATTGGGGTGTGAAATTTAATTTGATGTAAAAACTATAGTAAACATTATTAATTTTTTGAATTTTGATTTTAGGAATATATGTTTTGGATTGACGTGAAAGTTAAAAATTCATTTATGGATCATGTTGAACATTTGGTGTAATTTAATATTTTTTAAATAAATAAATAATGTAGGAAAACGTTTCCAAAATCCTAACGTACTTATTCCCTATTTGAATATTATTTTATTTCTTTGGGAAATAAAAAACCATATTTGATTCAAATCCCTTAATTAAAATGATTATATTATGTGGAAATTGATTAAAGGGTGAAATTATAAGTATTTGGTAAGTAAAATTATTTGTGTTATTAAATTGAATTGTATTGGTATTTCTCATCACATGAAATATTATATTAAAAACAATTATCCTAGAACCTTTATTTATATATGATTGGTGGTCTTTTCATTCATCACTGATTTGTGGTTTATAGTAGCTTTCATACTATGGACCATATCCTATATAATTATTTACTAATCCATATGAATTTTCTTTCTAATAAATGTACATATATTCACATAACTCCAATTTCATCCTCCCTTAGAAACCAAAGACATTAAATTTTAGGCAACCATTATCTTTTCACCCATTTTATAGAATGTTTTCTTATCCCTCTATACGATGTGGGTCATTAGTAAAGGTTGAACCATTGATGATCGAAATTAAATTTGTGTGGGATAAATTAAAATAAGGGTGTATATTGTAGAACCATATTATATTATAATAACATTATATTTGAATATAATAATTTTTTCAGTATCTTGTGATACATGCATCATTAAGTTTAAATAATCCTTAATATTATATTAAATTATTATTTCTTATATTTCACCTATATAACATAGCCATTATGTAAATGGGTAATAATAAGAATAAATAAATTAATAAAAATAAATGGTCCAACTATGTAAGAAAATTAATTCAATTGATATCAATTAAATAAAAAATTCAATATAAAGAAAAAAAATATTTTTTTGAAAACAATTATTTTTCTTCAATAATATTTCTTCATGCTTTCTGACCATACATTAAAACTAATTTTTTACACATTTAAAAAATAAATTTTTTTTATTTTTTTTATTTTTCAAATCATAATTTCATAATTATCTTATGAATAATTTATTATAAAATTCATAAAGAAGTATATATCGATGAATTGGGAGAAATACTAATTGTTATTGGTAAATTCATATTCATTTTAATAATTTTAAATTAATATTGGTTAAGAAATTTTTCAAAGTAAAATTTTATTATCTATATGAAAATAAAATTTTTTTTTGTCATTTTAGTCAATTTGATAATAAAATTTTGAAATAATAGATTATATACTTACTGGAACATTTCAATGTGGAATCAGTTTTTCATCGCATTTGAGTTGGTAAATTTAATTTAAATTGTTATAATTTTGTGAATATTAATTGGAAAAGAGGATTATATATTGGTAAACTGAAAAATTAATATTTTATAAAAAGTTACAATTAATTTTTTATAATAAAATATAATAGAAAATAAAAAATTAAATACTATGGTTAGGTTAAAATTGGTTTAATGGGGGGTCAAAAAAGCCTACAGATTAAAATGACATAAAATTCATGAATTTTTTATTATATAGAGATAATTTGGAATTATATCATAGAAGGTTCCCAAATGACTCATTTTTATCCTCATTTCAGGTAAAAAAATAGGGGCATTTCTTATTCATTCAAAAAATTCCATGTTTGTTCTCCCCACAACTTCTAATTGAAACACCTTTCCACTATTAAAAATCCTATAAAACATTGTTTTTGGAAGTTCCTATCAAAATATCTTCCTGAAATCCTTTCTGAAATCCAATATGCATGGTTTTTATGAGAAGACCAATCCTGGAAGGCATTAGGTGTAATCTAAACAGTTTGTTTGACATATAAGAAATGTTCTTAGCCATAATTTTTCAATTTACCTGTTCTTCTAACAATAAAAATTTTAAATAAATATGAAAAAACAAGTTAAAAATATCTTATATATATTGATACATTATTTTTTTAATGGAATGAAAAATATCTAGATCATGTTATATGAAATGTGAAAAAATAGTTCAGTTGTATGTATGGCTGAATACAACCACATGAACCAATCTATTTCATTGGTCATCACCACCCCTCACATATGGGTACAATGATATATTTTACACAGATATATATATATATATATATATATGATATTTATGAAATAAACATAATTTTTTAATTATAATATCATATAAATTTTATCACGTTCCAATCTGTTCGAAGACAATTATGTGGATAATGGTTACATGTAGACTGCCAACTCCACGTGGCAATGCTAAATGATTTTCACTTAATATTAAAATGGATTGAAATAAAATCTATATTATATAAATTAATTAATATTTTAGATAATAACGGGTTTTTAAACGTTAATCATTATTTAATTTATTTACTTTTAACCTATTTTAAAAATATAAACAACATCCATGTGTACTTACATCCTACTATCTCTATGAATAGTTTTACTCATTTCCACATATTTAATTTTATGGAGTATTATAAACACACATGTAAGGATTATATATCATAATTATAAAATATATATATATTTCTTAACAATTAAACGAAATAAAATTAAAATCACCGCAATTAATGAAATAATAAATCCTTTAAAAATGTAGAAATTGTCAACCAAATAGTTAATTTTATATATAATTTTTAAAAAATATGTGGTAAAATACTATATATAAAACAAATATGATAAAAAATATATGATTAGGGTATTATTATAGATTTTAATTATATCTAAATTTATAAAATTGGATTGGATATGTATAAAAGAAATAATATATAAGGCGAGGGTTTATGTATCACTTTTACATTCATAAGACGTATTCCATATTCGAAAATTAGTTATTTAATGTTGTGTGTACAATGAAAATTTTATATTTTATATTATGAATCCAAATATCTTCATAGTATTATATATTTAATTTTATGTTATTTATTTCTATGGGATTGTGACTCAAAATATAAACAAGTAGAAATGAATTATGATAAAATCTCACAATTTATCATGTTTTTTATGCTTTTGTTTCAGATGATAAAAAATTATTATATACTCATAAATAATATTACAACTTTTATTCACTGTTAGTCATTAATGATTATTTCATTTCATTTTACCATTTTATTCTCTATGTTAATCATAATTATTGAGAAAAATTTACTATGGAATATTGACATTCTATATCTCATAAGTCAAAAATCCATTTCCTTCCAAATCCAGGTTCTGTAAAAAAATTTAAAAATGTTTTTATTATTATCCAAATAATTTTTTAAAGGAATTTTTAGAAATGATTTAGTTTTGAAAAAAAATTATTTGGAATCATTCCACTCATTTTAAAATGAGGTGATTTTTTGGTTTTCATTGAAAATTTTGATGGGAATATTTTTATTGACATGAAAAAATGGACTATATTTCCTTCCTTCTTAACAACTAAGTCTTTTAAATATCATTTAAAAATTTCAAAAAATAATAATGATGAAAATTAGTTTTTCCTTATTTTTTGATATGTTTGTTTTAGATAATATTAATTTAAATGTTGAATGATTATTTTCTATCAGAATGTTTTTAATATTATATTTATGGAATTACCTTTCATCATTAGCAGTAAAACTATTCAACTTTTGAACACCTAGGTATATATATTAATGATACCATGTTTATCATTATTCTCTATGGTTAATTGTCATTTTTTCTATGGATGAAATATGTAGATATAGTTCAAATTACTACAATTGGTTTATTATTATTTTTATTTATTAGGGTAACTTTAAATATTTCATATGAATGATTTTCAATATGAATGGTTATTTGTATTATAATTATCCACTTTAATATGAGGAATATATATCAACTTGAAAGAGATGTGTGGCTCCCTTTTTCCCCCTCGATTAATTAGTTGGTCTTATGAGAGAGCGTATTATGGGAAATTAGCCAACCCTTTACCCATTTATATAAGAAATCATGGAATGTGTCATTTTCCCTATGATGATAATTTCTAACAATATGAATTCCCTCATTTTCACATTAGTTTTTGATGACTATATTATTATTTGGTTGGATTAAATTTTCATAGATAACATTCATCTCATGTTCAAATTTAACCGGTAATATATTTACATTATTTATTCCCTTCATATAATCCATCATGTTCAGGTTTTTGATTTAAAGGAATGTGTTTCAGTTGCTTAAATTATCACATTGATTATAGGATATGAATTAAAGATGAATTTCTCTTTACACATACCTTTATTATTCAGTTGAGAACAGAAAATTATTATATATCCTTTCACTATTTTTCTAGCAAGTGTTCTATTAATGATATATGGGGATTGGAAAAAAGGAATAATAATGTTATCGATGAAAATTATATGTCGTAAATTATGTTTTCAAACCAATGAGAGAGTGAATTATATATCTAGTTTATAATGATTTAAATAATATTTTTTCCATTTGGATGTGATAACTTTTATCTAATTCTAATATAATAAATTAATCTCAAACTATGTGTTTTTTAGGTGAGGTGTATTTCTATCGAACAAACCCTAAATACCATGTTGAATATCAATGGGGCCTGCCACCCCCATATTGATTACCATATTGACCACAAAATTGATACATTGTAAGACATGATGAGATAATGTTTTATAGACATCAAATGACGATGGTATGGATATCATCATATGTTCATGTTCAAAAAAATGAAATTTCCCAATCATAAATTCAAATGGGTAAATATAAATCCCTTTATGAGATGATATGTAGTACACTGATGTTTTGGAATAATGTTAGAAATCCCAAGGTAATGGGTCAAGAAATTTTCATGTAAATACTAGACATGGTAAAAAATATTCCGCAACACATTAGGGATTATTAGAGGCAACATATGATTTATAATAAAAATATTCAATTGGATCGAGAGGTTGTGGATGGTGATAAATTATTCATCCCAATATTTTCATGAATTAGAGTCATGATAATTGTGAATAAGGGATAAATATCTCTATAACATGATATTACTAGTTTTTAGGTACAACCTGACCCTCTTCTTTATCATCCTTTAGATAGTGGTTATCCGGGTTTTCATGGGATGGAAATTGTTTTTTAATGGATGTTTATAGGCTTTTCATTGTTGGCACAACAGTTTTCCAAATTGTGCACCCACATAGTGAAAACCTGTAAACATCATAAAATGGGTGTCTTCTAGGGTTTGGAATTATTTTTTTAACCTTGTTCTCCACATAGGAAACAATTTGTGTGTTGTTTTTTAATTTTGAAAATTATTCTAAATTTTCACAAACCCAATTTCATTTAATTCTCAAACCTAACTCAACATATCTAAAATTATGAGGACATGGGGGATCTAAATAATCCTTTTGGATCCTTTTAACCCCATAATTGAAAAATAGAAAATCTTGTGGAAGATCTATTTCCTCTTTGGTAAGTAGAAATCCACACATTTTCTATCTCTTCATATATCGTTGGACTATCTATAAAGTTTTATAGATTATTACAATTTTAATTGATATAAAATATGTTCTCTGTGTCAATAATCTTGGATTCACCTCTTGATCTTGTTCGACATTTTTATTTATTAAAACATTCCACCATATGATTTAATATTTTAATCTTTTAATAATAATTAGTGGTTATATTTGAGTTGTTCAATATAATTAAACCACAATTTCTATGATTTGATTTCAGTTTCATTTTATTGAAATATGAATACCTGATTTTAGATGAATTGAGATTATAATATGAATTGGAATGCATTTTTTGGGAAAATTAACAATTCAAATGGAATTATAATTTGGTTTTTTTTTTCAAATTGAAGGAATATATGAATTTTTTGAGAATTTAATTGTAAAAAATTGACTAAATTAAATTTACAAAACCCAATTATTGTTTTTTTAATTGAATTAATTTATAAAAATAACATGTTTAAAAGGTTAATTAGAATTTTTAGACGAAAAATCATGAAATTGAATTTGGTATAATATTTTATTAGAAATGAAATTAATTTGTATATTTATATTTATTATTTTACAACATGAGATCCGAGGTAGTTATTTTCTGGAAAAATAATTCTAGGTTGATTATTCTGTAATAATATAATGATAATGAAAACTCTAAAAAATATTTTTAGGTGTATCTTTTCACTGATTTGGTGTTTATGTGTCCTATTTAGGCAAATCCTGAGGGACATTTGAAGAAATATTTCCATGATCACCGATATGATATTCATAAGGATCATATAACTAGAAACTGCCACAATGGATGATATATGACGATTATTCTTATTAAGATAGATTTTATTGTAAAATATATTGATATATTACATTTTTATTCATGACTTGGGATTTATATTAATTGATTCATATGTACTATTTATGTTATCAATGATTGATAAAAATTTAATCCCTTAAAAATATGAATCATTTGTTTGAATTTTTAATAAACTTTATTATACTATTTCATATTTTATATAATTTGAATGAATTATTTAGTATATTGTAATGGAATATTTTTTAGGATAATAAGGTGAGACCTTAGTTGTCTTTATATATCACACCCATCCATTTCCATTAAGAATTTCTAAATTTTCTTTGTCTAGAAAGAAAAAGGGAATTTTTCCTCTTGAAGAATGTGGATATTCATTCTCCTCTAAGAAGGGAGTTTTATTTAATTTGGGATGTTGAGTTTATCTTTTTCTCCTCTGAATTTTGTTTCAGGAACTGATTTCAAGGTACCACAGTATCTAGGATGGTTCTTGAAAATTTGTTATCAGATGGAGGTTCATAATCATACATCGACGTGAGTGGACAATTTAGATTTTTTTTGGAATTTTTTTGTTTATATGAGGATGTTCATGTTCATGACTCACTATAATGATATTGAAGCCACCATGGGTGTTTTGAGAATTCTGACATGAAGAAATATTATATAATAATCCACAATTTTTATTTGGATATGTTTAAATTCTAATCATTTTTTGTTATCTTACGAGCTTAATTTCCTTAATTTTCTTTTATTAATGTTTTTTTGAGTAATCATTATATATATTGAAAATTACTTGATGATTTTTTTAGAATCATACCTCAAGTAATACATGTGAATAGGATCCCAGATGATGTTACAAATAATATGAATTGATAAATTGATAAAATGGATTGGAATATCTTTTATGTTATTTTGAATGTTGTCCAATAACATGGATATTCACCTTATCTCATTCCCATAGTGGCTCTAGTTTTAGATCATCAGTTGGAGGAATATGGGATTGATGCTTTGGTGTTCCTTCGCATGAAAAAAAATTCATTCCAATACTAAAATAATCCATAATATTATTATGATAGGTAATGGATGATTGATAAATTATTTGAGTTCCTGGAATTTCTTAAATATTTAAATTTTAAATGTGCCACAATATAGTTAGAAGAACAATGATGGAAATGGTGGGACAAATAGTAATGGAGGGGAGGCATGAGGTTTTATATTAGAAGGTCTTTGTAGTCCATTTCACTAACCAGTTTTATCCCATGTTTATAGTGCTGGCTAAAGCTATAGTTTTAAACAAACTCAGGAAGACTGATACGTTATTTATATTGAATTTGAATCACTTTTCAAGCATAAAAATTTGAGATTGTATCAAATGAGATGGTAAATAATTGATGATTTGAGATAAGACAATAATATAATATTCATTTGAAGTTTTCATTTCTTAATATTTACTCATGTGATCATTTTCTTGAGAGAGTGTTCATGTTGATATTTAAATGCCTATTAATTCAACTTTTATGAGAGATTATATTTTTCCCTAGAGGAAATTTTGTGAAGTTATTCACCAAGAAGAGAAACCATGATGAATCTCATGGAAGATCTTGATTATAGGATTCATCTATACCTCCTCTATAGAATGGTAGAGGAACTTTGAATTTATTGTAGTTTCTAAATTATATGTATTCGAAATTTGGATTCACTTAGGCACCTAAGAGATGTATTTATAGTGGTCTCTCATGAATCTTTTAGAAATTATATTATAGGATTTCTCAAAATGTAATATTACCTTCTCATCCACAATAAAATATTATCATATAATTAGATGTGATATTATCAAAGGAATTCCATGTGTATTCATGTAGAATAATGATTCATCATGTAATGGATGAGTTCTCAGAGAAATAATATCAGAGTTTACTTATTGTATATGGTACCATCACTTTATATTTGTCACTAGTGACTGCTTTATTTGGTACTAGTCCATATTAATAGTTATTTCCACTTGTATTTTTATCTTTTTAAAAATTCTAGTTGATCTTTTATCATATGTGATGGATTTTACTACACTCATGGGGATGATGAAATAACATGTTTCAATTTGTCTTACATGTGTTTTTAATTTATCATATATATATATTACCTAATGTTCTATGGTTCTCAATATGAATCCTATTGAAGTCATTTTCTGGATAGATTATATCACTACTAGTATTTCCCTAATTTATTATTATCTATAATAGGTTTTCATTTACTTCTCTTGATGGGGTGTTCTATATCTATCAGGTATAATGGTTCAACGGGTTGATTAGGTATGAAAATTAATTTCAATATTTGTGGAAATTAATATTAGTGTGTGGTTTTGATATAGAGTTGAAATATTTGAGTAGTGATCTACATCTGGTTTTCATTATTTTTCTCAATAGTTTTCCATCAGAATTATATTCTTTTTACCTATAAGTAGGTAGAGATTTATATCGATTTGGTTCATGGTACACATCTCGTATTTCTACCATATCACCACTAGGAAAAAAGATGAAATAATAGAGTCAATGTTTCACTTCTATGATCATTCAATGAAATGGTTTGTATGCCCATGTCTATCACTATCATAGTTGCATATTCTGATACCTAATAACAGTGATAATACATATTTATTATTTGTTAATTACTAGAAACCAAACGAAGTTAAGAGAATGAAAAACTATACATTTTTAATGATTGATGATATTTTTGACTAGTTGAAAGGGGTTTTGTGGTTCTCGAATATTGATCTTCGCTATGGTTATCACATAATGAGAATAATAGAATATTATATTTATAAAAATAACATCTTAAGATGTTTTGGGAATTATAAATATCCTCTATTTCCATTTTTCTAAAAAATTCACTTATTGTCATTATGACTATGATGAATAGGATCATCCATTTGTATCTTGATACTTTTTTGGTGGTTTTGTTGATGAAATCCTGTTTTACTATTATTATGATGATGATCATGTGAATTATCTAATATAAATTATAGAATATTGATAAATCATGGGAAATATTCTATTTTATCGAAATTTAATTTATGGATTTGATAATTAAATATCATGGGAAACATGTTCTTGGATACTGATATTACAGTTTACTATGAAATAGTGAAACCTTTTATGATATGTGAGAAACCAAATAATTTATTCAATATTCATATATTCTTTAGTCTAGTTGGGCATTATCATAATTCTGAAAAGGATTTCTTGAAGTTGGATTCCCTAATGAACCCTTTCACATAAAAGGATGTAAACTTATCATGTGATAATAAATGTTTCATACCATTTATTTTTAGCTGAAAAAAAATTTGAATTATACATCTGTGTTTACACTTCCAATTATTATCATGAGCATTGTGGACTTCTATGAATCAAAAATCCCGAGTTGGGTTTATGTGTTTTGTCATGATGACCACCTTTTAACCTATGTCTCGCATGATCTTAAGCCATACAAGATGAATTATCTTACCCATGAACATGAACTTGTAGCTACAATGCATGCGTTTAAGGGTTGATAAAATTAACATTTTTAGAATGGTTTACCATTTCTTCCAACCACAATATCATGAGATATATATTCTCTCAAAATGATTTATATATCTACTAGAGGCATTACCTAGATTTCTAATAGTATATTGATTCCAAAATCATATATACATTCAGAAAATGGAATTCCATTGTAGACGCGATGAAAATCAAACATCTATACCAGAAAACGAGTGAATCATAGGAAGATTGAAATGTTATTGATCAGTTTACATAGATTCATATAGGAGCTCCCAAATTTTGTTTTGAGGTTGTATTTTCGAGTGTTTAGTTGTCATTAACTCATTTAGATATGATACATTAAGAACTAAAACATTATAGTGAGTTATTTAGTATTATATTCTCTCATTATGAATGGGATTTCATTGTAATGTGGTCATTTTACACACACAATAAACATTGTTTTTTGAATAATTTTTTATGTTGTTTCTATTGAGGAATATTATGATGGGGGTTTTTATAATTTCTTGTTCATTGTGCACCTGAGAATCTCAATTATGTTATATTATTTGTGTCACCAATTTTGGGGGCTTGGTATGCGGCATCAAATTGCTAATTTATTCTCGTGTTGTTATACTTTCTTTTAGGTTATGGAAAAGCATCAGAGACCATTAGAGTTTCTTCAGAAACTACTAAAGCCTATTTGGAAGTGGGATGATTTCATCATGAATTTTTGTATGGGATTTTAGAATACACATAGGGAGGAGAATGTGATATGGTATGTGATAGATAGGTTAATCAAGTCACTCCAATTATGAAAATTCAAGATATAAACATATTTCGTTGGTTGGAAAATCACTATGTGAGAGAGATTATTCATTTTCAAGAATTTTAATATTATATATTATTTAATAGGAATGCCCATTTTATTCATAATTTTTGAAATGAATCCATGATGGACATGGATATCATGTTCAATTGAGTATATAATACCATCTGATGAATTTTATCTATATATAGTTGGATATACAGGTACATTAGAATATACATAGTGCAACGTATTGGATTTTTTATGGATCTTTGGATGAAAATTTTGGATTGGTTGTGTTTTCTAATAAAATTAGTTACCAGATAGAGATTATAATATCTCCAACTGAGGCCTTTTATAGAAGATCTTGTGAATTTATATTTCTTTTATTAGAGATCAGTGAATGTTACCATGTAAGACTATGATTTGGTCAATAGTGTAAAGAAATTATTTAATTATTTCTTCAATGAATGTGTATGGGATATGGGAGGTATAAATCTTATTTTGATCAAAATCATAAAAAATTTGAGTTTTCTATTACTGGTTAGGTTTTCATGAATTTTTCACCCCATTTGTGTTATCGATGTCTTGGGATGAAAGGGAAGCATTATCCTCATTATGTGGGACATTTTTAGTGTTTTATGAAGGTTGGTAAACTGGAATACCATTTAGCACTTCCCCCACAATTAACGTCAATACATAATGTATTTTATGTATCATATCTAAAAATGAATTGTTCATAGAAATATCATGTTTTTCAATGGAGTGATTCTAATATTGAGCATGAATTATTTTTGGCTAATAATCGAGTTAGGATATTATATTCTGAGTTAGTTGAACTTTGTTAGAGGATGATACATTTGGTCTATGATTTATGGTATCACATTTCTAATTAACATGAGACGTGAGATAGGGAGGGACCAATGAGAGAATACCAGTCTCATAATTGTTATTTAAAAACATCATTAAAATAATGTTTGGGATAGATATTTTTTGTGGTTGGGAGTTTATAAAATTTGTTAACATTTTTTCATGTACTCCTTGACTCTATTTTTTCACTATGCTTTGTATGGGGGTTGAATAATAATATCTCCATTAGAAAGAATACTTTTTTCTATGTTTTAAATAAATGCATAGTCAGTGAAATATATTCCCAAACTATTCAACCACATATTAATAATAGTGTAACCGTAGACATTAGTGATTTTCATGGTTGGTGCATAGATTAAATAATTATGTTCATACCCAGTAGAAAACATGTATCCTAATACAGGTAAACATAATTAATGAACACATTTTGTCTTGACTAGAAACCATTTATAGATAACAATGTGTGGATGACATTTTAATTCTAAAATTTCAAATAAATTTCCAAAGGATCTATTTAATTTTGTTCTAAAAAATAAATAAATGTTTTTCCAATTCTGATGTATTGGAGGCACCCATGAACACATTGTTCCACATAAAACCCCATAATTGATGAGTTTAGGAACCCATGTACAATTTGATCTATATCTAGTATGTGTATTAGCTCTCATATTTTGAGTCATTCTAAATCATTATTTTCTCTATAGAGTATGATATGTCATCAGATGGATATAAACACCATTTTTTGATCATGAAACAAGTATTCAGTTCTTGGTCCTTACTTTTTATCATTTTTTATTTGAAAATACCACTAAAGATGTTTATATTTTTTACTATTATTGATGGTAGGTGGTTCAATTTGGGTAGAACCATATATTAATACATTAATTTTCATTATTTAATTTTTGTTTCAGTAAATATATTTATGAATCTCAATTGGAGATGAATTAGAATTGTAATTTCAATTACCCTAGAATTTTTGGGAAAAAAAAAATTGAAAAGGAATTGAAATTAGTAGTGTAATTTCAAATTGATAAATTGTTTTTATAATTTTATTGAGAAAATAAATTTAAAATTTATTTGATAAAAAACACTGAATGGTTTTTTAATGGGAATGAATTGATGAAATAACCATGCTTTTGATTTCAATGTTAATAGGTATTTTGAAAAGGGAAATTTGGGAATTGACTTGGGAATGTTTATTTATTATAAAGGAATTAATTTTCCACTAATGTATTGATTTATGGAAAATTTGAGATCATTTGTAATTTTTGGGTTATTTGGGATATGCATGATATGATTATTATTCTCTAGAAATTGAATGATGATGAAAATTCTAAAGTAAATTTTTTAGGAAGGTCATATACCCGAATAGATGTCGATGTGTATTATTTGGATTTAGATTAATGTACGTGTGTATAATTATTTTCATGACCATTGATATAAGATATGTGGAGATTTTATAACTACAATATTTCACACTAAATGGAAGATGTTCACCATTCATATTGTAACAATTTTCATTATAAATTCTATTGATATAAAAACAATTTAATCAGGCCTAGTCATTTATTTAAAAAAAAATTATTTAAATATTCTATTTAATCCATGTTGGAAATGTTTTCCATCCTCTGAAAATAACCATGATTCATTTTAAATAATGAAAATGATGTATTATCCAATTCCTTGTTTTGTATTAACTATAAGTAGGATTTTGTTTCTTATTATAGAATCTTATTATAAAAAACATAGTGATATCCTAATGGGCTTTACTAAATAGACAATATATTTTAATTCTATTGTTTTAAATTTCCTTCTATAATGGCTAGAAATGTTGAAATAACTATATGGATTGGGTGGATGTTCCTGATTCTTTAAACACGGACGGATGTGTCCTATTAGAATTAGATAAATAATTCTATGATTTTATCACAATGAAGATATTATATTTGGGGTGTTTTATATATCTAATTGGTTTCTTTGAATATATCTAATGGATTAATGAGCGTACTTTCATGTATACTTATTTTTTTCTATTATTTTCGAAAGAAAATACTTTCTTATATCTTATATAATGTATGATTTAGTCACCAACCCATGGGGATTAGTAATGAAAATCGGGCTATGTCAGTTTGAGATTATTTATCAGCGTATTAGGGTATCCATGAAAATATGTTACAATGTTCATTTTAGATTACACTCTCAGAAATTATTTATCAAATTAGAGTTATTCCCAATCAAAAAAGTTCATCTAACCCACTATAATGCTAAAAATTTGATATAAATATCCCTTTTGAATAATTAAAACATGATTACTCACATATAATGAATTTAGTGGTGGTACAGTTGGAAAATGTTATCTCGTATGAGGAACAACCACTAAAAAAATTGACCATTGAGAAATTTATATTGAAATAAAATTACATTTTCAATATACTATGGTGAGGCCACATATAATATGTAGTGATATTGTAACTATAGTAAGCTGTTAAAAAATCAACCTCCCACATTTTAGGCATATTATATAATAAATCATTTCATTGGTGAAACTTCTTAATGGTGGAATGTCAAATCCAATATTTTTATCAATGTACTTTCTAATATGAATATATAGTTGTGTCATATTCAATAATGTTATATTTTATAATTCACAAAAAACCAAAAGATAAAACATTATTTTATTATTCTAATTTCATTACTGATATTTGAAACTAAATATTATATACGAATTTAATATTTTGTAATTGGATAAAAATATAATTATAAGAAGATAGTAATATAAAAATTTCAATCTATTTGATCTAAATAATAATCACACTCATAAATAACACTATTGATATGAAGAATATTAATACGCGATATGAATTTTATAAATATATATATATATATAAATTAAAAAAAATTGATTTTAATGATGAATTGATGAAATATGCTGTCTTTATATGAGGTGTGTAACCATTACAACCCTTGCGAATAGTAAAGTTTGATTATTAATTTGAGTATTGAAATAGTAATCCGAATGATTGTAATATTATCAAAACCATTAGAATCATCACATAACCTATGGATGTTTTGAATAATATTAATGTATCTGGTAAAATAATAATATCCAATATTTAAAACATTATAAACTTAAACAAAAAGTTTACAAATGGTAAATTATTAATTATGAATTTTTTAAAACATTTATTTTTAATCAAAAAAATACAATATATATAATTATTTCATTTTATATTTTTTAATAAATGAATTTTTAAATTATTATTATAAAATATTATAATTATAATATAAATTTATGTGACTATATGTAAATTTTTAAATGGTCATAAAATTGATCATTTTATTATGATTATTATTTTTTTTAATAATTGAAGTTTTAATTTAAAAATAATTTTCACAAATTTTCAAAATTATTTTTTAAAAACAATTTTATTTATGAGATATACACATGAAAAATGGTTGTTGTGGATTTTTTTTATTTCTCTAAAATGTTTAATTTTTTGTGAATATCGAAATGTGGAAACATTAGCCATTTGTCATTATAAGTTACATTTATTTTTCAGTCATGGATGATGTGAAAAAAATTTGTTCAAACACATATGAATAAATTTTATATATTTGGTCAAAATAGAGATTACTATCAGTAGAATATTTCAATAATTAAAAATTAATGATCATGATATTCAAAACACCCCTCTCCTCCCTGTTAGAATAACATCCCTCACTGCCCCCTCTTTTAACAACATCAATGACCTAGAGGATTCCAAATTTATCTAAAATGTCTTCCAAATCCTCTAAGCCATAACATATTTAATATTTTCTAATTCAAATAATATTTGACGAATCCTTTAGTGGTATCCTATGTTTAGGAAAACAAATGAAGAGTGAAGATTATATACTAACCTCTTTCAATTATATACTTCATTTACCACACCAACATCTTTTCCATACTTCTAAAAATAATTACATTATTATAATAAATATAATAATATATTATTATTCGAGGGAATATTTATGTTATACCCTACATTCATTCTTTACATAATGAAAAGAGGTTTTCCAAATAAGGTCGCTTCACCACCTCTATGTACAAGGAACATAATTTTTCTCCCACGCATTAACGAATGGTTATAAAAAATATATTTTTACACAATATGAGTATAATAAGTACATTATATATTTTATTATATTGTTTTCAGTGTTTTAATTATAATATAATTAATTAAAATTAATGTTATTTTATATTTTCTGTTAAATGAAAAAAATGAACTGACCATATATCATAATGAATTTTACTAAAATAATATTCAAAATTATAGAAAACATATAGTTATTTGGGACCAAATAAATAGTTTTTATATTTATTAATATCATTTCATTTTCCTCCTATAACTTCTATCCCATATGAAATTTACATTGATAATTATATAAAATCGACTATGCTTTGAAACCATTAAAAAACTAACCTCTGAAGAATAAAATAAGTAATTTTATATAAATTAAATGGTTTTAAAATAACTTAATAATATAATAAATAAAACATATAATCAACAGGATATATATTATTTAATTACTAAATTTAGTTTTATTATTCATGTCAATATGTGTAGGCGATGATTTATTATGTAACAAAAGTTAAAACATCTCACCAATCCACTTTTTTCATTGGGTTAAGACATTTCTCTCTCTATGTGACCCTAAATTCATATTTTCAGTTTCTTAATTCATATAGACTACTTATAAATTTCTCATACATATATATCTAATATATTCTCCAATAATTTAATGGGCTAATGAAAAACAAAATTTTATTTCTCCAATTCCTTATTTAAATGATACCATGATTAATATGATAATTCAAATCATTTAATCATTTTTAGTAACACTAATTAGAAAAATTTATTCAAAAAATATATTTAATTAAATGAAATAATATTTTATTTATAAAAAATATTTATTTCCTAGTGTTTTTTAGGAATATTACATTCTTACTCCTTCTCGACAGGTATTAAATACATACCTTAATATGTTGTTACAAACAATCATTTGTATAAAAAAATTCTAAAGTTTTTCATGATTTTTTAAATATGAACACTATATATTTGGACATCTGATTATGTAATATTATATTAATATTAAAAACGTTTAATTATTTCCGTAGATTGGAATCATTATGAAATATCATTTGATTTTGATAAGATGTAATAATATGTAACCCATTCCATTCCATGGTTAATTATTATCTTCATTACATATGGTTGATTTCCATATATTGATCGAAAAATATTAAACATGTAATGAGGGTAAACAAAGATAATATTATAACACATTTCTAATGTATTTATTTCAAAATATGTTATAAATGAGATTTGTGTGTAAACATAATCCATTATGGGACGTCTTCAACCAAATGATGATGTCTAGGTAATTTTCATTTACTTGTTCTTATGTCATCCTTTATGTTTCTACACATTCTTATAATCCCATGATATTATGATTCCATGTCTTATTTGGTATTAATCTATGTGATTATTCATAAGAACTTTGTTTTATAATATCATTTTATGCTTTCAATATCACATACAATTTTTCATTGAAAAATTTATTCCCATATAATATTTTCATATGAATCTTATTAAACATTTATTTTCCATGTTATGTTGTAAAATTTTAGGACAAAAAAATAATTTCTGAGAACATTATTGGTATTAAAATAAGAACATGTTATCTTAGTTACCGTTATTTTTTATATACATAGTCATCCAACTACATTGGGAATTTCAGTCATTAGTTTTAATTCATTATATATTTATTAAAATATCATTAAAAAATATGTGTAAAAAAATTGTTCTCTATAAAAATAATTAAATATGATTTAATCTCATCAAATATATGATGCAAAACTATCTTCAACTCTTCATGCCTTAAAAATCACTACTATGAGTGTTTCACATGTCATGGGGTAGAAAGGTCAATATAACTAACTCCAAAACATTCATCCATCAAATAAACTTGACTATTATTGAATGTAACATGCTAAATTATTCTATATATCAATAAATATCATGGCACAACACCTTATACCATAGTGTAGTGTCCCTCAAACTTGTTAAAATCACCTCCATCATCCAAAAGTCCTTAAAAGCAAATCTTGACACCTCTACAAATTGAGAAAAAAAAGATGAATGGAAATGAAAATATGGTCTCCTATATCTGTCATTTATAGAAAATTATCATCAATAATAAATTTAAAATATTTGCATAAATAAGAAATAGTGATATGGAGAATCACCTCATTTGATGATGAAAGAGGATCCCACTAAAACAGAATTCTTACAATACATCTAAGGGAATATTACAACACCTGTGATATTTTAAATTAACTCTTAATTAATAAAGAGTCATAAAACAATTCATAAAAATTATAAAATAATGTATGAAAACCATCTGTGGTTTTGAAACTACATCTACAACTCCATCCCCCAATTACTCACCTCTAAACCACCATGCCACCCCAATATAATAACAAAGGGAATAACTCACCCATACATCACATTATCCTCATGATACTAGATCTCAAACAAGAACTACATTAATTTACATCATCATTATTAATAGCCTCTATCTAGAAAAAAGCATTATGTTCATTATGTGTATACCATCAAATAAAAAGACATTTCATACAAGTTATTAATCCTTCATGGTCATCGTTTTTGTACTGAGTTTTTTTTCAACATGAAAACACACTCCAACACCTCAAAAGGACCTCAAAAATGTGTATATCCATAAATACACTATCAAAACAACAAGTACACTTGGTTAGGGGAAACCCACAAGGACCATGGTATATAGAGAAAAAAATATAAATCTCTTCACAAATCATTGGGCTTCAGGAGATCATGTACTATCATCATTGTCTGTGAAAATTTATGTTATAAAGCTTAAATAATACATAATCAAGTGACATTAAAATATATTTAACATTAATGAATTCAAAAATATATTTTATTTTAATATTTTTAGATAATAACGTCATAAATTTTACATAAGAACCCAATTAATTTTATTTGGATAATTATATTATGTATCCTTTTTTATACTATGAAAATTGTTGATGTTAATAAGGTTTTCATTTCATGGCCTCTATTAATAATGTTAATCATGACCATTAATTTATGTGATGATGGATTAAAATAAATCAATATAATCCACTAAAATATTTTCTAAAAAATATTAATTTTTATCACAAAAGGCATAAAACAATCCTTAAAAATATCATTAGATTATATTTTGAAATCTAAAAAATTCCATGAAAATAGTAAGCAATCATAGAAAAACTATTTATGTTCCATGAGAAATCATTACCATTAAACCCATATAATAAACCTTAAAATTGGAATAATCATGCAACTGACTTGTGATATAATTACCCTAAGAACAAATCCCTTTCAAAATGCATTGAATAAATATATTAGGGAATGCATTATAGAAACTATATCAATCTCAAACATGATATATAATTTGGATCTAAATTTCAAAAAAATATCCAATGTTCATATATTGAATAATGCCTTGGAAAAACCTTTCAAACCAATGTTTAAAAAACATTAGGATCTTAAAATACAATTCTTTATGAAATAGGATTGGAATACCATATTATATAATAAAAAGGAAAATATTTTTTTTCTATTTTATAAAAAAAAATTTATTGTAAGGGAATAAACAATTCAAATAATTGTTATATTGATGATAAAATTATTTGTTGTCTTATATGTTAAAATAGAAAATTCTATTTTCCTTTTGTAAATAAAATAAATCCTTCCATAAAAAGAACTAATTTTGAATAAATTTGGATGTATGTATCATAAAATTACCATTATAGTTTTTTTATATCCTTAAAAATAAATTCAAATAATTATTTTAGAAACATGTACACAAAATAGAATGACATCTAAAATAAATCATTATATCATTAAAAATGTGGATTTCGTTTAAATTTTCCCTTACATGAAGTCAGATGTTTTCCTAATTCTCTTTATCATCCTCTATTACTAGATTATATTAATTTATCTAAACTAATATAAACCATTTTAATGTTAATTATTACATATATTTTATTTAATATCATGCTATATAAATTTATTCATCATTTTTTATGCCATTCTTATGGATTATATATTGTTCATTATTCTAACATCAATTCAGCATGATGAATATTGTCAAAGAGTTCATTATTCAATATTATATTGAATAATTGTAAATAAATAATTATAATTTTCTAAACCAATTATATAATAAAATATTGTGAATATTTGTTATTGAAAAATAAACTAATTTATAATCAAGGAGACGGTGGGATATTTATATGTAGTAGTAACATTTCCATTTTTCTACTGACATAATAAAAATAATGTAAGAATAAATTTATATTAATTGAATGATAATGATATCAGAAATTTTATATTATTTGTAATAAAATATGTTTATATCATCCATGTGAAGATGTGATGAAAATGAGTCACATCACTTAATTGAGGTTGTAGTTCACATGTATGCGTGAACAACATTATCATTTTTAGTGAATTGAAACATAAAATATTAAATGATATATTATCTACTTATAACGATAAATACTTCATTAATTTAATATATATACATTAATACCATCACCGAAATAATCCTTAACTGATGGAGATGGAAAATGAATTGCATCAGTTCACATAGAGGTACATTAATATACAGATGAATGTCACATTCATTTCCCATTTGATAGAAGAAGGGACTAGTATTGGGTTTTAAATTAAAATAAAAATTGAATGAATATGGATTTTATTATTTATATTATTTAATAATGGTTAAATAATTTCTCATGGATGTCATATTAAAAATGAAACTAAACCATGTCAACTAATATTATTCCAATGTTTTTGAAAATGAATCTGTATAACTCATCATACCCTCTACGGTTGGTATTATTCCGAAAAAAAAAATAGTAATAGGTAAGTCTATAAGATATTTTGGAAGGAATTTTATGGATAAAATAGTTTTTGATATTTTATTAATGAGAAAGAGTTATTTAATTTTATAATATTTGGGAGCGACACTAAATTAAAATCGTAATATATTAGTTGAATATATTTTAATTTTTACATAAAAATCTTTCATAAATGATAATATTAGATTCTATGATTGTAATTAGTTTAATTATCTACAGAATTTTTATGGACATGTTTAGATCAAATTTTTATCCTCATCTTATTATTTTAAACCTTGTAAATATTTTTCATACTTGCCATGAAAATAATTTACTTTACTAAACGTGAGTCATGATTGTTACAATTACTAAAAAATTCTCCCAAAAAAGAACTATGGTTTGTGTATGAATCTATAACAAAATAACATGGATGAATTTTAATTTTTGAGTAATTTTCTATCCATTTATAATATATTAATTCAAATAAATTATCAATAATTTAAATTTTAGAACTATTCATTTACATAGAAATTTATAACATGAAAGAAGAAAATGAAAATAGAATTAAACAATTAAATAAATACATAATATATTATTATTATATATAAAATTATTTTGTAGCATAAATTGTAACAAATTAAACTACTTTTAATATTTTTAGTATCATATATTTTATTATCACATTAATTGAATAATTTTTCCACTATGGTTGTTTATGAATTAATGTTAATTACTTCTTCACAGAAAATAAATAAAATATAATTATGAAGATAAAAAATTTATATATCATGAAAATTTTTGAATAAAAAACATTATTTTATGATACCTAGGTTAAAAATATTAGTCATAAATAAAATAAAGAAAAATTATATTTTTTCATTAAATAAAATATTATAAATGTTATAATAAAATCCCAATAAAAAATTCCATATATTATATCTTTCAATTAATATATCTTAAATATAACCAAACTATAATATTTATTTAATATTTAGGTTCACTTTAATGTCATTATGAATTTTTTTTAATTATTTATATGATTTACCCTTACTGTGGTAATAAAATTACTATGGATTATATTTGTATTGATTAAATATAAATGGGTTATATTTTAAAAATTTATAACAACAAAATGAAAATGTTTAATAATTTTTTTATCCAATAATACGTGGAAATATTTTATTTAATATTAATCTAGTTAGACATTATTGGAGATAGTATTTAAAAAAATACCATTTTATGTATTAAATAATTTTATACTATAATAAAATATAGAGATAATTTAAAAATCCTTAATGAGAAATTTATAATCAAGAGGAACCAAAAAATGATAAAATAGACCAAAATTGAATTTTATATAGTTAATTATTTAATAAAATATAATATTTACAATAAGAATCATTTTTTCACTATACATTGAAAATATTTTTTTTCATTGACTTTAAAAATATTATCATATTTTGATTTATATTATTAATTAAAAAATCTCATTTAATAAAATATATATTTTTTTTATTAACAAATAATTATATTTTTTCATAAAAATAAATGAATACCATTTTCGAAAAAAACTTAAATTTGATCAAAAAACCAATATTACTAATAATTTAGTGTCCATTTAGGAAGAATTAATCAGTTACTTTGATTCAATTGGATATATTTTGTAAATTACTAAATATAACAAATCATCTTCGTAAATAAATATTTAACTTCTTGGTTGTAACTGACATATTTAAATAATAGTTTTTTAAAGTATTTTTATTATCTATGTTGTGATTTTTGTATAATATTGAAAATTTTATTCATTTAAAAACTCTGATGACATTACATGATCCAAACACCTACGAATTTCATCCATTAAATATTAATTCAATATCAATAATCGATGATTTACATTTAAAAATTACTTTGTCTGAATCCAACATCATTAAAAGGGTTAATAGAACTTCCTCTAGAAAATATTCTAAAGTAAATGTTATGTCAATCTATACTAACACATAACTGGGTTTATTGATTAGAATACATTTGTGTGAATTTAAAATGTGGACATATAAGAATAGAATATTTTCTGAATACTGATAAATAGTGTGATGGATCATTGATAACAATAGCGTGAAATATCCTGAGAACGTCAAAAACTACAAAACAATAATTCAAAGGGTTGTGAAAAAGACAATTGAGTCATTATAAGGGAATGTAATAGGATAAAATATTTAATTTATGATCATTTTTAAAGTGTTGGTTAATTAATTCACCACATTGATTAATAACACATGGAAATACACTAAACTGATAATTTTAATTTCATACTTTCATCAATTTCATCTATATGTCATCTTTTACTCTGAATGTTATGTACTAAAGACTATTTTCTATGGATAATGTTGAAAAATAAGCTTCCATAGGTTTATATTCTTAAAAATAAATGATAATAACATTATCCTCTTGTCATTATACACTATAGACTACCAAAATGGTTGGAAAATGATATTATAATTCATGATAAGATCAAATAAAAACAAAATATCCAAATCCTAAAAAATAACACCCAATGATCGACATACATCTCACCTCAAAATTCATTAATATTTTTCCATTAAATATTGAATCCTAAAAATTCTTAAGGATTTGATAAAATATTTTTCCTTGTTAAATTAAACCTTTATTACCAACTATAATCACTAAATCATTATATATCAACTAAATGAATATTCTATAATTATATAATCTCAAATATACCATAATAATTTAAATCTAAAACATTAATAATCATTGTTATGAAATATATTATTTCAAAGAGATTGTTCATCCTATTTTCCTCAAATTAAATCCAAAAATGTTTTTTACCTTAAACATATTACATAACCCAAATGTTTAATATTATCATTCTAAAATAACAACAATCACTTAATCAAAAAGATTCATTTCAATAACATCATTATTTATTTGATAAAACAAACTCTGCAAAAATATAATAATTCATAATAACCATAATACCAAAGATCGTATAAACCATAAATGTAATCAATACCATTAAAATCATGTCAAATAAATATCAATGAATTATTCTCAAATGAAAAATATTGTTAAACCTATGGTTTATATATAACTAAATCATCATCCAACACATAATCAATATCTCCAATTGTTTTCCCATTACATAAATCCTCAAAATGGGAGCCTAATCCATTAATATTATGATCATCATTAAATATATCATGACATCATAACTCTTGAATCCTTCAATATTAACATAATAAAATTTCAATTATTTTCATATTATATTAGGCATGATTTTATATCTTATAACATAATATATCCGTGAAACTGAAATATAAAAAATTTGTTATCCTTAAAGAATATCATAAATTAATTCATGATATAGCTTATACATTCCATATATAATTTTATGTTTCCACATTATCATTTGTAATGTAATTATAAACTTTTAAAGATTTATCTGTATGTTTGTGTATATCCCTATAATTATATTTATATCTAGGACATTGATTATAGTATTAACCTACAATATACATTTATAGAATTTTACGGATTCCATTAAAAATTCTTAACTCTTCTTGGTTCCATCAACAAAACTCTTCCATTTTTAGGATAGTTATTAGTTTATTCCATCCATTACAACATACAAAAAATAACCCCATAAATTTCATTTATTTTTTGAGGGGGTCATTCAACATTTTTGAAACATAGTATATTTAATATTTTTACCTTTATGATCTTTGTAACCTTCACTAACATATATATTTAATTTACTCTTATTATATTCCTTAGGAAAAATAGCTAGGTTCATGATTTTTTATCAATACTCGTGATATTTTTTTATGAATAAGCATACTAATTTTCTCAATAGCTCATTTTTTTATGTTTCCAGATCATTAAATAACCTCATTTTCAATTACGATGACCATTAATTATGTTCGTAGTACATCCATTTTTTTACAACAACATGGAAAAATTAATGTGAGTATATCAATAATAATAAATCATATTATTAATATGATATAAACTATAATATCCTTAACCATTCCATATTTCGCTCATTATATTTATCCAAAATAATTATAATTATGCAAAAAATAATAACAAAAAATAATATCTAATAATTATAAATTGATACCAAATAAAATCATGACTAATAAATTTGATTAAGAACTCATAAACTGTCATTAGAGACTTAACCACAAACAATAAATATACAAATGGATTTAAAATGTAAATAACAATATTTCATTCATTCACATATATATATATATATATTATTTTTTGATTTTAATATAGTTAGGACATAATTTATATATAAAAACTATTTATTATAAATTAAATATTTCTGTTTGAATCCATTTTGAAACCAATAATAAAACTTAAAAAAATGCCTACTTTTCATGATACATATTCACAAATTTATATTTTTGTCAACCTTCTATAAACACATCATTTTAATAACATTATAATAAATTAAATGAGTATAAACTTATTAGTAAGGTACAAAAAAGTAAAATAATGACACAAAATTATAAATTTTAGAACTATTATTTTAGAATAATAGTTTTCATTTAAATATTATATACACTAATATCAAATAATAATGTACATAATAATTAAATTATATTTAAAATAAAATTATTTTCATAAAAACTATATATGAAATGATCTATTAGGATAAAATCATAATCATGAGGGGTTCAAAAGAGAAATTATAAACCATGAAAAACATATTCATGAAAAACTCTTTTTACCCAAACAGCAAAAACAATTATTTTAAAAAATGTTTATCTAATTTTTTTTAAAAAATCTAATTCCAGGGATACTGAGATGAAATAATAAAAGATTAATGTATTTTACTAGGGACATCATTATGAATTAACCCATATAGAACCATTATAAGATCCTTTACAATTTTAATAAACATAAGATCAACTCTACAAACTGTTCTCAAAATAAAATAATCATTTCCAAATTCATATGAGCACTACCAGGGTGAGCCCATCATATAATCTATTTCGATAATCAAAAAAAGATATATAGTGGGATTAAAATATTTTTAAACAATTTTTCTATATAATATCACAAATAAAAAATATGATAAATTATTTTTAATTTGATGGAAAATACATTCTTATGTAAAAATATATACGTTTTCCTAAAACAATTCCCAACAAGGAAATAATGTAACAAGAGAAAAATAAGGTTTTCTTCATTTTAAACATGTAATATTTTGGTGAAGTTTAAACATTAAATAAATTTTATTTCTATGGGAAAATTAATTTTTCTCAATATACATTATGATATACCATCCCTTTTTAGATTTTCAAAAATACTAATTATTCCATAAAAATATTCAAATTTAAATCATATAAATATAAGTGACATAAAATTTAATTTTTATCTAATTTATAACCGTAAAAAAATTTCATAAATTAATTTTAAAAACATTTATTTTGTATTGAATGATTTTAAAAATATTTTATAATTAAATTTTAATCGAGGATTCTGGTAAAAGTTTCCCTTGCATTGAGTTTAAAATATCATATGTCTTTATTAACATAATGAATTAAAATATTAATTTAGTTTATTGAATTTCAACATATACTATTTCAATTTTACATTTACTTTTATTTTATATTTTTCATGGTCACATAGAATTACATAAATATTAAGGATTATGTTAGTTGTGTTCATGATTTTTGGTTCACAAGTTTAAATTGAGATTAGAAGGTAGAAAAATAATTAATAGACCCTTATTATTTGTAAAATAGATTAATAATAAAAGTATATTTATCAACATTATGTGTTTATTTTAAATTAAATATAATCTTTAATGATGGATAATAAAAAATGAAATACATTTCAATCATGAAGATGGTTGGCCGCACTTATGCACATGTAATTCTATGATTTTTCAATGATACATATGGAAATATTATATATATTATTTTAAAATTACGGAAAAAAATTATAACATAAATAATATTTGTTTTCTTTAAACAAACTACTATATATCATCCATTTGATTTTGGGACGAAAAAGTGATCATATCTTTATATTGAGGTGTATGTCCCACGTATGCATCAACAACATTGTCATTTTTATGTCTATAGAAGGGTAATACATTAAATAATATATTTTATGTTTAAATTTACAAATTTATAATTACTATACTTTATATATAAAAATTAAATCACTATAACCATACATTCTAGATTATGATCGAAAATTATTTCAATCGGTTCGTGAGGTGGTAGATTTTTTATCACATAAACAAGTGTTTCGCTTCACATTTGATATGTGAGAAGATGTAAATTGTTTATTCCTATAATATAACACCACCATAGTATATTTAAGATACATTGGTTATTATTTAATTCAATTTAGGGAATGTTTTGCGTATTTTAAATGGGAATTAAAACTAAAACAACTTATTTGGAAAATAACATTTGCATAACACATTATTCCCTAAATTCTTGCAAATATGAAAAAATAATACCTTAAGAAAATGTATAGAGATTTTAATATTGTATAAGGGATTGGTTTTTATGATAAAATGGTTATTTATGTTTTATTAATTTCAAATAATATATTCCTATATTAAATAGAGGGGAGGGTAACTTTTGATATTTTGGAAAAAAACTATATAATATAAATTTATATTTTCATATTATTAGATGATTATGATTATATACAATCTCATAAAATAACCTTTTTATATTTTTATATATCATTTTTTCATTTATATATAGTTTTTACCACATGTTTAATCCTTTCCACATGCATCATTACAACTATTATATTTACAATTTGAGGGTTATTATAGTCACTATAATTGAAAAAATGAAAAAAAAATTCATTGATATATTTCTCAATAATATCACAATAAAATGGATTAATATCAAGTTTTTAAAATAAATCATCATAGTTAAAAAATTATTTCCATAAATTTTCAATAATTACAATTTTAGAACTTTTCATTTACATTGAATATGTTGATATCAATAAATACAATTAAATTTGAGTACATTATATTTATACATCACTAAAATTTTATGGGTATCCTGAAAATTTCCAGTGGACATAATTATTTCAAATTATTTAATTTTTAATGATGTGAATTCATGTATTTTATTTTTCCATTAATTTAATGAATTCTACATAATTATTGCGTATGAATTTAAGATAATTATGTATTTACAAAAATTGAAAAATAAGTTACAATGATGATTAAAACAAATTCATAAATGATGAATTTAATTGAATATTAACATATTCTTTGGATCTAAATATATTAAAAATATTATACTTATTAAAAAAATAATTTGAAAATTTATGCTTTTATTTAAATAAAATATAAAAAAGCATATAATTACATCCAAATGTAATAAATAATCCATATATAAAAAACAAGATAAATATGGTAGAATTGAATTAAAAAGTCAAAATATTTTAAATTAATAGAGTCAATTTATTTTCATTATCATTTAACTTTTCACTCTAGTTCAAATTTACCGTTTAATGTTGAAGCACAATTACAATGGTTACTATTCATATTGACAAAAAATAAAAGATTCATATTAGATAAAAGTGTACATATATATTTAAAATAAATAATTATTTTTTTATTCGTACAAAATAATTTGTATAATTTAATTTAAAATGTAATTCAATTAATGCGTTGAACAATCATTTCTCAAAAAAATATTTTTTTGGAATAAAATGTTTTTATAATAAATTTATTTATAATTGAATTTAAAAGAAATTATATTTTATTTATTAAAAAGTAACTAATGAAATAATATTACTCATATACTATATAATTTTAAATATTGGATTTGTGTAATGAAAATAATGATTTTAATAAGAATCTTAGTTGTTAACAATTCATTGAAAAATCAATATATTTTTTAAAATAATTCCTATAATTTCTCTAAAACATAGTTTTAATATGATAATTTTATAAAACATGTTTTTTTAAAATAAATTTTCTAATTTTTTTATAAATAAATTATAATATTTGTTTATAAAAAACTTATAAAAATCATTTTGATCAGAATGTATTTTTGAAAAAGAAAAAACAATACCAAAATATGATTTTATAATTCCAATCAATTTTAAAGGATTAGATTCTATATGTATATTCATAAATAGAGATAATACTCTTTTTACCTTATTATTTAATTTCTTGGTTTTCATTTTCCCATTATAAAAAAATGGTCACAGTTATATTTTTCTAATTATTGTGTATTTTGTTTGGTATAAATCATTTTTTTCTCATAGAAAATATAAGGATATTAAACAAACCATCTCAATATTCTCCATCACTCTATGTAACACATCTTCATCGATTTCTATGGACTCCACAACCTTTGTGCAACAAAATGGAGATGATCATAGATATCCATAAAATACCCCTAACAAAGCCATTGTAATTGATCAATGGTAAACAATATTATCATAATTGTAAAAAATGGTATACTATTCATATATGATAACAAATATTAAATTTATACCATCTAAACAATATCAATCATCATTATTTTCATATATGTATGCACAACATTCTGGTAATGGAAAGTAGTTCTAAGGAATATTTTGTACCAAGAAGCTTCTTGTAAACCTCTCTAGAAATATAAGGTAAACCAAGGATCTAAATCAAATATGATGAAACTCATTATACCTTACAGCCTCACCACATTTTATGCATATTAATACTTCATAAAATTCATTAATATTGACTTCAAAATTTCCAATAATATGAATTATTTTGTTAGTCAATCCATAATCACAAAAATGCAGTCATATTCCCCTAGGATTCATGTACAGTAGTGATGAGTAATGTTGATATTTCACCCCACTTCTTCTAGAGGATATCAAAAATCTTTGAAAACCATTCCACAATATGTTTTAATATATTTACCTACAGATATAAAAAATACCATTCCATGAACTTCACTATAGACCACTTTATGATTAGACCGTGATGATTCCTCCTCAATCGAATATAAGTTTTTGATACACCCAAATTCATAAATAAGGGTAAACTGTGTAACAAAATGTGTTATATATCACTCATATCCAATGAAATAGAAAATATAAAATATAATATATTTTTACCCTAAGTACCATTTGGACACCCCTCCTGAGCATCACCATGTATAAACATTTCCCACCTCACATCCATATCTACATCTCCATATATAGGCTACTCTACCTGTAGAATAATAGAATATTACACTATCATATGATATATGTATCCTTTGCTATTGCCATAACATAATATAATATCTATAGACGAAAAAAATATATCACTCTATAAGAATCCTTGGAGTCTAAAATGGAATATGACTATTATATCTTACCCAGTATGTTATCCAAGTCATCAAATTATCCTAAATGAGAGGGGATCCTAAATTTTAATCATAATGAATCATTATCCACCAACCCTAATATATATTATGATCCCAATGATTGAATACAAATATTATACTCTTTTGATCCCTAAGGATGATTACAGACTCAAAATTTAGGTAATTCTACAACAACATTCTAGAAAACACCATTACAACCAAATCAAGGTCATTAGATTCCGTGTTATAATTTTAGAGATATAAGTACCCAAAATTATTGGTGATAATGTTCCATTGATTCATAAATATTAATATTAAACCCATATGTGAAGTATTTAAAAATATATTAATCATTGCCTATTCTTCCCGCATCAAAATCACAAGGGACTACCAAGACCCACCTTCTGTTAGAAAAATTCTTCTAGAAACTGATCAATCCAAAAAAACCATATTAATCCCCGGTTAGGTCATTAAATAAAACACCAATATGAGACAAATCCATATCATTCCTCCCATAAAATAACATAATTGCAATGAAACTATGAACTTATACCCCACTAGTGTGATATTCCTAATAAAAACTATGGTATGCTTTGAAAGTGCTAATACGATGCACAACCAGTATACTACATTCCCAAATATGTTCACAAATATCATCTGAAAATTGAACATGGAAACTTACCCATGTTATTTGCTGAGGTCTAAATTGTAATTCACAATTCAAAACTATAACGCCATGCTATTTGTGTGAAATTTTGGTGAATTAATTTAATATATTTATATTATTCGTTTCACATAATAGTAAAAAATTATTTTCACTATGTGAAATTAATATAATTTTGGATTTGAATATGTAAAATGAAACCCCAACATGGTTTACAATAAATTTAACAACAAGCATATCATACATTACACACAATATGGACCTTCCTCGGTGGCTTGCATAACATGTAAGAACCATTGTGTCCTACCTATAATATATTATCAAAAATATTAATAAAATGTGATATAACATAGAGATATTGTATATTTAAATGATTATTATTAACTAAATTATGAAAATATGTGTCATACACAAATATAAGTTGAATTTATAAGTTACCAATTAATGAATACGAAATATGATTGAATATAAAGGAAAATATTATCATAGTCATAACATACTTTTAACAAAGTAAATTATAATAATTTCATTTGTAATGTAATATTCATGTAAAATATATGTTATATATTTAATAAAATATTCATTATATTCATATAATGGATTCTATAGATGAAATATAATAACAAGCCATGTTGTATGCATAAAACCTATTTTAATATTTGAAAGGTAGTTTACCACCTTTTAATGGGGAACTGTATTTAAATAAAAAATTTCAAAAATAAATTGATTTAATTTTTCAAAATAAACTTCATATTTTTAATATATAATAAAAAATTATATTATGATAAATTTTCGGTATTTTTAGTTAAAGTTTTATCTTTTAATAAATAGTTAAAAATGCAAGATTTTTTTTCAAAACTAATTTTTCATCTAAGTTAATTTTAAGTGGAAGTTGTATTTTTAAATGTTTTAATAGTTTATATAGATAATATATTTCATAATTTATCTAATATAGTTCATTTGAAACAATTTCACTTAGATATTGAATATAAAAACAATGAATCTTTTGATCATTTTTAATTTAAAAACCTGTGGTGTCATCCTGAGAGCTGGAATATGTTTTAATTTATTTCTTCCAATTCGGTGATTATAATATAGAAAAATGGATTCCATATTTGGAATCATAATGATTTATAATATTCAAAATTTTATACCATTTTGACGAAAAATAAGAGTGAATGTAATTAAAATTAATTAAATCGGTTAAGAGAAAAATACTCTTAATGGAGTACTAAACCATAAATTTATGACCCAAAAGTCCTAGAAACATGTCAAAAACTAATTTTAAATCAATATTTCTACCCTATCATAATTTTTATATAACTTTTTACAATTTTGGATTGACCTATATAATGAAAAACATGGGTGGAAATCTCTCTAAAAATATTTACAAGTGACCACTCCTCCTCTACTATAAAAGGCCTCCACAATTATCCATTCCTCACACCTCTCCAACTATTTATGATCGGCCAATAGGTTCCAAAATAGCTTCAAAAATCCTACCCTCATTCTTTATTCCTCTTTGGGGTCAGAAAGACACTAATGAAATCCTTTTTTCAAAAATCAGAAGGATTTACTGGATAATGAGGTAACGTCTTCCCTTAAGATCCTTTCAATTTTTTTTTCTCCACCCCTCCCATATTTTTATTACATTATATTGTGAATTTTTTTTAATAAATATAATATGTTGTTGTTATTCAATTATTTTTATATACACTTACAGTCACCTTTATCTAACGGATATTAAACATATAGTTTCTACGTACAACGTACAACTGCCTCACAAAATGGTGATTGTTCATTTCAACACTCCCACTAATCAAGGTTTCTAATATGATGGAAACTATGTTTATATATGTCTTATATTTTATTTACTATATATTAAATCTCATTTAGTCCTTTATAAACATACATATCATTACTTTCCATTTGGTTTTATTATGGTAATCTCGTTTGGGGAAGTGTGGATTACAGCCACCTCAATGTGATGTGATTCATTCACACACCAAACAGAATATATTAATGATGGGTTTAGTAAATTTATATTATATATATGATATATCAACACTAAATTTATAAAAATTCATACATATAAATACATATATACAAATAAATCATTTATATACTTTATTTTAGTAAAATAAGAAAAACAAAAACAGCGTTTATGCATGCGTACAAATTCTCATCTCCATAAATGGTGTATTCCATTTTATACTTATTTCATATATAGATTATTATTACCAACATATAATGGAAATGCATAATATTTATATCATTAAATTTTTTTTGGACTTATTATATATTTATAAGAACCAGTGACATAACAAATTATAACACATGCGAAAAAATAAAGAGAAGATTATCCAATGTGAAAACATAACATGTGACCATTAACAAGAGGGTAACATAAGGTCATAATATGTGTATAAGAATTTTGTTCATAAAAATAATAATAATAATCTTATATTTTATATAATTTAATATTTAATGATTGTGAAAGTATGTGAAGACACGATGTAATGATAATTTCATCTAACAATTAATTTCCATGAGATGCATGTTATGTTCATCACACATTCAATTTGTGTGGTGTATATACTGAAAATGATTGTATAATATGAATATATTACTTAAATTTATTGGTATTTTTATTTCCCTTTTATAATACTTTTTTCATGGGGACTATTTTTCAAGAAATACCAAATAAGTACAAATGTTATGTCTGAATCTTCATTTACCGAAACTCATGTTTTGTTATAAACCAAAACTCTCTTTTTAGGTGTATATACATCCATCTTAAATATTTTGGTATCAATTTTCAACATTCATGATATTCTAGATCTATTTAATTTCCTTTTATTACATGAATATAATGATCCAATGTTTCCTAGTTATAAGTGTTTATTGGGACAATCTCATAACTTTTTTAGACTGTTTTTTATTATGATTCCTTTGATGAACTATCATGGTTTATCTCTCAAGATTATTCATTAGTTTAATTATCCTATATTTATTCATGATATCCACATGTTTTAGATAATTTCTTTCTACTCTTTAGTAAATAAGATAATGTTTTATGAAAAATATGATTGTCTCTCTCTTAGGTTGGAAATCTATTATTTTCAAAAACCATGTTTTCAATAATGTTTTTAAAAATTATTTCAAACATGTTTAAATTTTTTTCCAAAGTTACTTGAAGCTAAATTTTAATGAATTTTTATTTTAAGAATGTTTTATTATTTTCAAATCTTCTATTATATTTTTTAAAACGTATTTTCTAATAAAATGTTTTTCAACAGTTATTATGTTACAAAAAAATATTTTTAATGAAAAATGATATTTTCCCAATGAAACGTTTTTTAAAACTTTTGTAAAATTATTTTTTCATCTATGATTACATCTATTGATGTTATTCATTCCAATAAAAAGTTTTCATTTATATCCTTTCAATGAATGAGTTATTCATAATGTTATCGTATTAATGTAACCGATTTCTCATTTATGGTTAATATTTATATGAAATTTATTACTCATTAATGAGTAATAATTTTGATGAAATGAAGATGGTACATGCAACTTTTCCATAGGTTCTAATAGGTTTATTTTATTATGATACCCATTTCATTTCATGAGTTACGATATATTTATTTGTGATCTTCGGGAACATGATTGTATTATTTAAATATGTGAAGGGTGGGCCCAATATCACCCTCTAATGTATTGGGTAATGTTTTATATCTCATGAGATAAACTAAGAATGTCTTGCATGTGAACCTTGACTACTATAATGGCCATGTGAGTGAACCTTGACTACTAAGATGGTATGATGAGTGAACTCAAGATAATATAATTTCCACATGAATGATGCATGATTACTATTATGATATAGGGAGTGAAAACATACTACGAATATGGTCTAGTATTTGGTTCCTTGGCTACTATATAAATCATTAAATGCATTTGTTTCCTCCAAAATTCCATGTATTATTCATATGTAATGATCTCATGTCATATTTTATCTATTTCATTATGATTCATGTCATCTAAACCTACAATATTTATGTCATTAGATATGTTATGATCTTTGATATGTATTTTATGATCTTCTATTTTCATTATCACATTTGCATACCCTTATTGTCAACATGATTATTACAGGTCTCCCTTTTTACCCTTTCCGAGCATTTGAGCTCACCCATTTTATGATTTCTTTCTCTTAGGTTATGATGATATGTAATATGTTTGATATGTTCTATAAGTGTTCCATTCAAGAAGAACCTATTGTGAGATGATGTTTCTATCATATGTACCGGTTTTAATGTTTTCATGTTTCCAAAGTCAATATACTAACTATGTCCATTGGGCATCTATTGGGATAATGTTTAAGTATTACAAAACATTTTTTGTACTGTTAATGTTTTGAAAATAATGGGTATTTATAGCTGGTATAAAATAAATTTTATAGTCATCCATTGGAATCTAGAATGAAAAATCATTAGTGATAGCCCTAGTTATTCTTCTAAGGATATCTTTGGAGATGTATCTAAGGACGAGTTCATGTTAAGGAAAATGTAATGGAATTTTAGTGGAGGATATAGTGAGTGATTTCAAGAAATAAATCTCTATATAGATACAACAACTGGAGGCGGCTCTTGATCATATGTGCCAAGATGTAACAACTCTAAAAAAATGTTTTAATCTTTACTTCGAGAAATCTGGTACACGACAATGAGGCTTGAGGAAAACTTGATTTTACAGTCCCAATGGATATGATTTTGGAATTCACAAAATATGTAAAATCATTATAAATTATTTAGAAAAAATGTGTCTATAAATACCTTTGATAATCTTATGGTTTCATATATTTTTGATCGATTGATTGTTTAGATTTACTATAAGTAATTAATTTCATGAATATACTATTTTCTATTATGATAAATAAATCTCACGTTGTGCTTCTGCTTTATGTCAATGGAAGGAACTGAAAAAAATAGATTAATATTGAATGTGATAAAACGTTTGCTGATGAAACGTCACGTAGGATGATCACTAGGGTGCATGATTTTGTGATCATTCCTACTCAGTTCTAATGGAACATGATTACCAATGATTACCTTAACCAACTAACAAACTTTCCAAGAAAGTGGAGAATGAGTTTTCAGAGATTTTGGGTAATGGGGATCATGGGGGAAATAATATTTAGATTCTTTTGTGTCAAGAATTTGGATGTAATCACCTTTTTGAATATATTAGAGGATCAATAAAATGTTTTGGTTGTAGAAAATAAGGACATAAATAATGTGACTACAAGATAAAAATTATGAGTTTTTTTAACAAAATGGATGATAATATGGACCTCCCTAAGTCATATACAATGGTTTTGTGTTTTAAGTGTGGTGTAAATTACCTTTATGTAACTCAGTGTTCCATGTGTAAAATTCATGAAGAGAATAAGTATGGTTGTGTGAGTAATGATCCCATTGGTGATGATGACAAGAATAATGAAGAAATGTGAAAATAAAGAGGTATTATGTAATAGGAAGAGGTATACTTATTAGTGTAATAGAGATTATGTGGAATAATCAATTTATTAATGTATTTGGATTCAAAAATTATGAATGATTATATATAAAAGGATTTATCTACAATTTTTTTTAGTATTTATAAGTTTATGTTTATTGTTCCCATTGTACATGTGAAGTGATTTAATAAAAAGGTGTTATTTTCACTAAGAGATGGTACCCCTTAATATGTTCATTATGTTATGAAAATTTTTTATGAAAAAATATACATGGGATATGAATAAGTAAAGTATACAGTACTGATTACCTTGGAACTAAGTAAGGATTTTTTGATAGGTGGTTTATGCTATCTTTTTTTAAATTTTATAGTATTTATTGAATTATGTAATTGATCCAATTCACAATGGAAGAAGGAAGATTTCATGATATGAAAAAAAAATTATGTTAATAAAGGTTTTTAACATATTTCAAGAGAATATATGATGACGGTACTCGCATGCCTGAAATGAGAAAACAAATAAATAGTTTTTCATTACCATGGAATGAATGTTATGCTGATTTCATGAATCTATTTTTGACATTTTGGATGTTCATCTTTTTGAAGGGTTATAATTTTAACCATTCCCAAAATGATTATGTTAAATTTTTGGGGATGTATTTAGGGACTTAGTTTTTATTGAAAACCATTGATAATATAATATTAAGAGATTAAACATATTTTAGTGATTCATTACATTTATATTTTGTCGAATGTTCATCATGTATATATGGTAAAAACAAATATAATCTATAAAGGTCACAGTCTAGAACCGATGACTGAAAGATGATAAGGGTTTCATTCCTACCACTAGCCTGCAGAATATCCTTGTTAATGTATATTTATTTTTAATGAATATAAATTTAAGATGAACCATTATTTTTAATTTTTATGTTTATACATGTTGTTTTTTTATAGAAAAATAGTTATACATTTTCATTCATTTATGGTTAATCAGATTGTTAAATGTGTATTTTAGTTCTTTACGCATCAATGTTAATTTTTGGACATTAATTACATGGGGTAATAGATGTATTATAATTTTTCCAAAGAACAAAAAAAGAATGAGATATCATTTTTAGACATTTAACAAGAATTACTCAACGTTCTAATAGTGATCAAAAAATTATTATCCAAATACCTTAATTTTCCTTTACCTGATATCCACATCGTCATGAACTATCCCATAGGGCATGTGTTGTGACAACAACAGTCCTTCCTTCAATAGGAAAGGGGTTGATGACATGCACCAGAAAGGCTTATCCCTGAATGTGGGAAGGAATTTCCTTTAAAACTACAAAAACACTGACCATGAATGCAAGATGATGGAAACAACATAGTAAAACTACCGTAGTATGAGAGTGTAATGAATATAAAGTCTCTGAAATAAAATCCTAATTGAAAATATACAACTACAAAAAATAGCTCATGATATTGTCTAGAGAGGATCCTACCTGAGGGGTAGGTACATCTTGTATCCAAAACTCTTCTATCCAACCAGTCCCCTCTGTGTACCTCATGGTCCTAGCTCCCTAAAGTCTCATCCAACATGATTATCATCTTTACAAGACACAACAAGGTGTGGGAAAATCCCTAGAAAGGGTGAGTATAACAATATCCAGTTGGGAACCTAAGACCCCCAAAGCACTCCTAGAATTAACAAAGGAAAAAAGAGAAATCATGACCTCAATTACAAAGAACAAAGTAGTGAGAACTCATACCAGGTATATAAAATAATTATATTGATAACGATTATTAATAATGAGTTATATAATTTCATTCTATTAGGACGTTCCACAACATAAACATGAAAAAGTTATTCCATTGTCGATGTACATTGGGTTGTATCTCACTGATCCCCAATGGGCCTCTCTAAGGCTTGTCCTTGTCGGGTCGTGCACTACTGATCCACATAGAGTCACTACGATGTAGATCCACATAAGTTCCCTTTGATAGTGATCCACATAGGGTCACTATGATGTCTATCCACATAGGGTATCTATGATGATGATCCACATAGGGTCTCTATGATAGTGATCCACATAGGGTGGCTATGTTGTTGATCCACACAGGGTCTCTCTTCAATTGATTGTCATCCACAGGTTTCCCCGCAGTCAGTGTGCTTGAGTTCCGTATAATCCATACCTCAGGATATTATTCATTCCACAACCGAAATTATGTTCCATAATAAAATAAACCCAAAATGACCTCTATGAAAAAAGGGTTCCAATGTGAGAGACGGTGTGTCAATCGGTCTCCTGGTTTATGAGTTATAAGTGTTTTAGTACCAACGATCCTGTTGGATTTAGATTCGATACAACCAAGAAGTACTAAAATAATTTCCAAACATTGGTTGAGTATATCAAAATGAACATCTAGTTCCAATGATTTACTCACCATAGACGGTTCATCAAATTGAGTTATGGCTTGTGAGATATGTCCTTTTAAGTGTATTTGGGCCGAAATGTTTCAGGGTCCGGTCCAACCTGGTCGGACCAACCCAACCTGACCAGCCACATGAAAGATGGGATGAGGTATCCACTGCATAATAATGATGGACCATGGGATTGGCCCACTGGGTCATGGTATCCTAGGCTCACCAGGCTGTGGACTGACCTTGTCCGCCGGTTAGGCTCGACCCACGCTTGGGTAACACTCTATCCTGAATGGACAAAATTCCATTTGGATTGAAACGAAAGTGCCATGTGGCATCGCCCCTATCCACATGTCCAAAGGGAGTGGGTCCCCTATATCATGGCTCAAATTTTTGGCCTCTTTTAGCAGTGTGTGATGGTGCACCGCACGCTACCACTGCTAATGGTCTACGTCGGCTTTCCCTGTGGTCTGTCGATGTGACCACGGGCACTGCCTATCCTCAGTGGCAGGCAAGATCCGTGCACCGCCGCACCGGTATGATGCTGGAAAAATTCCTTCAGAACCAAGTGATTTCTGGTGGTCCATTTATCGTTCTGAATATTTTTATAGGCCTCCTGGGATTTTACTGTCTCTGTGTGGCACCCAAATTCAAGATTTCGTTGAGTTAAAAATTTTCCCCCAAAGAACGCAACATAAAACAAAGTGGCAGATGGTTTGAGAATTGTTTTTTTTCTTGGACATCCATGTTAGCATCATATCATGTGGTTAGTAAACAATAAATCACATATATAATGATTAATCCTAATCAAAATTTTCCATCAACAACCACTCATAGTGTCATATGAATCACATATCAAATTGTTTTGGTTGATCCATATTCATCAGGTTTTTCCAAGAATGAGGGTTTCCATTAATAAAGTCTCTTGGATTTAAATAAAAATACCTATCATTAAACCTTTTAGGATGTCATAATAGTGGTAGAAGTATCTACATTCGTTGAATCCATCAGAGTTCATCGATCCCCGATTGATTCCACTAACGACATCGTTCAAGCATCTGTTATTCATTGTAGGGGTAGATCATTGGAGATTCATCAAATTTCTTTGGTTTTTCATCACGAATCCTCCCACAATCTACCAATCCTCTTTTTACAACTTTTTAATAATAAAATATCAGAATTAAGAGTTTTAATCACATTTCAAATAATGTTCAATTAATTTTTAAAACTAATGAACTATATTAATTAAACGAGGCGTGGTTTAAAAATTTACGTGTAACCAGCATTTAATTTCACTCATTGAATTTCAAACCACGTATATGGTCCCTACTAACATAACTCAAAAAGAGGCATAAAAATAAAATTACATATCATGATATTTTATAATTCTTTGAAAAATTCTGTGAAAATAATTTTTTCATATGACCTACTATGGTCGAAATTAAGCATCCCTTAAGAGAATCCCATCATTGTGAATTCAACCGTGCCCTAAGATTTTAATTTCTAGAACAGATGTCCATGATATAAATTCCCTTCTTGCACGTTTACTAAACATAACAAAAAATGTAAAAAAATTATTCCAGGCACACCATGCTTCAGAATCACGTGCCATCATTTTTTGCAGACTCTAAATAATCCTAAGTAATTTTAAAAAATTAATATGGAATATTTGGGTTTTTTCAATTTAAATCATAATAAATTTATTAATTTGACGCTCTAAAAATTCCATTTACTAATCAATTAATTATGATAGATGGCCATGGTCCCTCCCAATAAATATTAACTCTTTTCCTAAATTTCTAATAATCACTCTCAACCAATTTTCTCCTATGTGGAATCTTAGTTATATGTTTTATTATGTAACCATCATGCTTCCAAAATTCCCTTCATAATGGATGTTTTGGTATCAATTTTTATGATGTGGGATTCTATTATTGAATGTTTAAAGTATTAAATCGTTGATAACCGATATGCATTTTGAAGGAAAATTTCATTTTAAGGGGGAAGGGGGGTACAATGTAACAGCAAATGATTTTGGAGAATTTTATTTTGAATTTATTTTTTGTTTTTCTATTATTAATTTCACACAACAGTAAAATATATTTTCACATAAGGCTGAAATGGTGTCTATTACACACAATCCCAACATTGAATATGTTTCATGGAAGATTAAGTATAGCGTACATTACAGATAATATTGACCTTCCCTGAAGGCTTACGTAATATGCAATACCAAGTGCAACCTGACTATATTATATTGTTAAAAATAGTATTATAATAGAGTAAAACCAAATAAGATAAGTTTATGGAGAAGAATAATATTAATAAATAAGGAAAATATATAGGTTACCCAAATATAAGGATAATTTATAAGATAGCAATTAATTAATATGAAAACAAATTGAATACGAAAGAAAATATTGGCATAGTCAAAATGTTATATTAACAATGTAAACTAAATTAATTACAATTAGTAATTGATATTAATGTAATAAATAATTATTATATTCATTAAACTATTTTTTATATTCATCCAATATATTCATTATACATAAGATAATATCAAACCCAATTTCATGCATAAAAATATATTTATTTTATAGAAATATTGTTTTACAACCTTTTAATGGTTAATACTTCTTATATCCATTTATTAGTACGTTTATATATTTAATATGTAAAAAATATCATATTTTTAATATATACATAAAAATTTGGATAAAATATATTTGTTTTATTTTTATGTATGGTTTCATCTTTTAATTACCGGGTAAAAATACTGAATTTTCTTTTAAAAGTACTTTTTCATCTAATATATTTAGAAGGTTAAATTTTTTAATTGAATAATTAGATTATATTTTTTTCAATTAATATAATATATGTCATTAGAAGAAATTTCATATACAAATTTGACATAAAATACTTTGAAAACATTTGTTTATTTTTAAGTTAATAAATTAAAATTTGTAGTCCAAACAATGGTATTGATATAAAAATAATTTTTTCCACTTCAATGATTATAATATGGAAAAATTAAATTGATATTTGTAATCATAATAATTTATAATTTATAATAATGGAATCTTTTTTTTGGAACCTAAATATTAGTGAATGTAATTAAAATTTATTACATCGTTCAAGAGAATAAATTATCTTAATAAAGTACTAAACAATAAATATAAGACCAAAAGACCTAGAAACGTATCTGAACACATTTTATGTCCATTTTCATACCATGTTATAATTTTTATATATTTTTTTATATTATTGGATCCATATTAATCAAGAAAAAATTGGTCTAAAATCTCTCTTCAAATATTTTCAAGAGTGTCACTCCTCCTCCTCCAAAAAATGCCACCACCTCTACCCATTCCACAAGCCTCTAAAACCATTATTGCTCAAAACTTATCAAACAAATTAGTATCCCATAAATAAAAAATGTTATCTTTATTCATTAATTTGTTCATAAATATTATCATAGAATAATTTTACCATAATCCAAAAGAAGCTTCCATATTAAAGGGAAACATATTCTCTCAAGCCCCATCGCATTATTTTTATTCTCCACACCATCCACTCATGGTATTACATTCATGTTAGAGAAAACCAGAATCCAATATATTTTAGTACGTTTTAATTCAATTAATAATGTCTAGAATTAGATACACCTCGATCTAATGGATATTGAACATTCTATTTCTATGTACGATGAAAAACTGCCACACAAAACGATGATTGTTCATTCTCCTAAAACACAAATCACAGTGTCCATTGAGATGGAAAATCACTTTATATATTTCATATATTTTATTTAATATGTATATAAGATTATTAATTTCTTTTATAACATATATCTCCTTAATTTCCATTTTGTGTTAACATGATAATCTTAATAGATGATGTGTGGACTACCACCCCTCACATCCATGCGATTCCTTCACACACCACATTGATTGTCTTAAATATTGGTTTAGTGAACATAAATGATATATATGATATATTTATTATATTTGAGTAATGATAATCATATATAAATACATATATATATATATATATCATTTATATTCTTTCATTTAAAATGATATTAAAACGAAAATTGTGTCCATGCATATGTATGGCTTACCGTCTCCATAAACGGTGTACTCCATTTTGTAATTAATTATTAAATAAATTAATAAAATATAAATATACATGATAAAAATTATATTCTTATAATTATCTTCATTTTTGAATATTGATATACGTATATGGGCCAATAATATAACAAATTAAGATGCATTGGAAAAACAATGTGAATATTATCTGAATTGTAAAAAGAACATAGGATCATTAAAAATAGGATAAAATAATTTCATAATAAAACCTAATTTGATATTATGAATAATAATATTATTTTAGAAAATATTTATAATAAACTTATATATTTTCTAGAAATCATGAATGAATACCATAGAGAGTCAAGACACAAGGTAAGGGAAATTTTATCTCACATTTAATTTCTGTGAGATACATGTCATGTTCACCACTATTTCCATTTTTGTGATGTATGTACTTCCCATTATTGTATTCTAATAAAACAATTCTTAATATTATTTTTATTCTCATTTCCCCTTTGTGATTCTTCTTTTTATTGGGTTTACTTTTCAAAAGATACAAAATTGGTAACAATGGTTCGTTTCAATATGACATAATTGAGGCTCAAGTCTTATTATGAAGATAAACTCTCTTTTAAGGTGAATATACTCCTATTGAATTTTTTTAATTTCCTTTATTCATGATATTTTAGGCTTCATTTCATTTTCTTTTCATACATGGATAATATGATCCCATGATACCTATTTATAATAGTTTATTGAGACAATCTCATCACTTTTCATGATTGTTTCTGATTATTCTTCAGTTGATGAAATATTATGGTCTATATTTTCAAAATAATAATTTGTTTTTATCATATATTTATTCAAGGTATCCTTATAGTTTATTACAATTTTCCATTCTATTTTAATTCAGATAATGTTTTAAGAAAAATTTGACGGTCTCTCTAATTCGTCGGAAATCTATTCTATTCAAAAACAATGTTATCAAAAAAAATTTAAAAAATGTATTCAAAATTTTTTTCAAAATATAATTGATGATAATTTTTAAGGGAAAAGGATTTAATTTTATTATTATTTTCATATATTATATTATATGATTTTTAGCAATTTTCTATGAAAATGGGTTTAAAAAGGTTTTTGTTATAATATTATTATTTCAATGAAGAAGTGAAATTTCCTTAAAAAATGTTTCAAAATATATTTCAAAATTATTTTACATCAATGGTTAAATATATTGAAATTACTCATCTCAATATTAAGGATACATACATATCCTTTTCATTAATGGGTATTGGTCAATGTCATGGTCATTAAGAAAACCATTTCTCCTTCATGGGTAAAATCTATATGAAATATATTTCACTTTCAGGGTTTGTAATTTTGATGAATTTATTATGAAACCTATACTAATTTTCCATAGGTTATAATATGTTTACAAGTTTATGATATCCATTTTATTTCTTGGGCTATGATATTTTTTATGTTATGAAACCAGTATGTCTGATTTTATTGTGTGATAGGTAAGAACTATATCTACCTCCAATACATATTAATATTTTTATCTCACAATATAAATTTATACAGTCTTGGGGGTGATCCTTGACTACTATGATGGAAATGGGATTGAACAAGGACTACTAATATAGTATGGAGAGTGAAATCATGACACTTTGATGGAAATGGGACCAAATGATGAATATTATGATGATATGGTGTGTGAACATATACTATTAAGATGTAATTGTAAGTGCTTAAAATGGATATAATAGAAATAATTAAATGATTATGTTTTACCCACAATTCCATGTTTTATTCCTATTTTATGATTTAATGGATAATGGTCCATATTTCAGAATGATTCATGTCTTATGAACTACCAATCATTATTTTATGATCTTTGTTATGATCATTGATTTGTATTGTCATATACAAGACATATTTGAAAGGTATTTTTAAATTAATTTACATCCTTGCTTTATTTTTGGGGTTTCCCAAGGTTTTATGGAGGAATAGATGAGTATTCATGAATTTGGCCAAACCGTGAGACCAAATCCAGATTAAAAAATAAAATATGTATCTTTTATAAATTTTTCATTTTTCAACATTTTTCGTCCATTCAATTTCCTACATGACCACCCCAAACCTATTAACACCACCAAGGTAATATGGAGTTTTTATAAATCCATAACCAGGGTTTATTTGGGTTTTTATCTAAGGGGTCGGGCCTTCCTGAAAGCCCAGTTCCTGTTTTAAAAATTCATTTTGATTATGTTATAACATATTCAATTTTTAGGATTTTTAGTGATTCCAAGACTCACCCAAGACCAATTAACCCGGCCGCACATCTGAACTCTATCCCCCCTCTTTGGAGCTTTGGATAATCACGATATGGTGCCGAACCTCTTAGGATTCCTCAAATCTCCCAGATTTGATGTGGTAAAGTCTTTCTTTCATACCATTCTCAATTATCAAGATTTTTCCTCCATTCTAGTTCCTAATTGACCTAATATAACTTTTTTGATCAAAACCCAAATTTTGGTTCTTTTAAATTTCAGCTACCGGTGTTTTTGAGTGATTACTTCAAGATACTTCAAGTAAATGAGCCCTTTTCTTTCCTCTTCCAAACTACTTTGGGTTTGATTCATTGTTCATAGGGTATCTTTGGTTATCATTGAGTTTCATAATTTCTAGAAACTAGGTTTTCGAACCTAGGGTTTAACATTGGGCTTTTTTTACAATTTGTTTGGATTTAGGTTTGATCTAGGTCTCTCTTGGTGCGGCGGGGGTGCGATTTGATTTTCGCATGGAGATTCAAGGTTTTTTGTTACATTGGTAGGTGATTCCATTGTGTGTGAAATTTTTGTGAATTATATTTCTATGTTTAGGGTACCTCAATGTTTATTTCACATGAAGTTTTCTGTAAAAATTGGTTTTGAGTTGCATTTATAATGCAAATGAATTTTTAGTTCCAATTTTTTGTGAAATTGGGGGGTTTTCATTCAAATATTTTATTTGGTCATTTTGGGCTGACCTATAATTGCATAGTTGATTTTATTGAACTATATTATGACATAAAATCATGTTTTTAATGTTTATTATTATTTTTTGTTGCTGTGAAAGTTTTCTTAAATGGTGTTTGGGAAGCAAATGGGCTTTAAGTGCCATGTTTGTGTGAAAATGGTGGTTTTTAAAAGATATAAATTTTCGGTTCACATTGGGCTTCCCCATAACTGAATTATTTGTTTCATTAAAGGGTATGGAACTGAAATTTTGGTTTAATGACTTACAAGTGTTCACATAGTGTGAAAAGTGGATATCATAAATATCTTTGGGTGCAAAACAATGTGATGTTTTGAGAGGTTCTTTTATTGAAAATAAAATTATTTTATTGTGTCTTTTAAATGGTATAAAAAGTGTGTAGCTGCTATAATATTTTTATGTTACTAGTAGTGATATTTTATATTCAAAATGATGTGTGTTGTTTACTGAAAATGTTTCAGCTCAAAAGGGGAAGCCCGGGTACTTAGGTGGGGCGGATTTGTACTAGTACGGCTAGTGGATCAGATGGGTTTTGTCCAGGTTCCACTTAGAATTTGGATAACTACAACTCTAACTAAAATATGTGGATTATGATTGGGGACCACTATGTCATGGGAACGTTCCCTACTAGTGGCTTGTGCATGAGAATGGATTTTTCTATGGTTACTGTACACTGAGGTACGAGGTACATAGGGCCCGAGACAACCTAGTGCTTAGGGGTGTTCCCAATTTTGATGCTCATTGGATTTGTGGTATTTACCCATGTTGTGGGGTGTTTTTGGAAGTACATTACATTAGCTCACATGTCTCTTTAATGTGCCAGCATTCTGAAATTCTCGGATTGAAAACTGTTTTCATTTGAATGTTGCATTTCATTGAATTTTCACACTGTTTCACGTTGTGTATTAAAATTGCTTGATTTGTTTACATTGTATTGCATTATCTTTGGAATAATTTTTTGGTATCCTATTGGGCTTAGTCTCACACCATACATACACCCCTTGGGTGTAAGTAGGCCTGCTTATGCTTGACTCAGTTAAAGGGAATGCTACGGGTGATGGTCGTTCAGGGTGTTAGTCCCCATCGTTGGGGCGGAGTTCCAGAGAAGGCTTATGGTTGAGGACCCCCTTGTTTTGTGGAGTCTGTGGGGATGTCTTTATGTTGTCCTTATTTGTTTTTAGACAACATTTAGATTCTTAAAACACATATATTCAGATCAGGTTTTCCTAAGAATTGTTTAGCATGAAAATTTCAGATTCTAATAATTGATTGTTTTTTTATGATTTATGATTTCATAATCGGATAAATAGTTCCCAAACCAAATTTTTTTGATACACGGGCACTTGTGCCATCCCGTGGGGATAGCGAACGCCCTTCGGGTCATGTCACGGGCTAGGTTTGGTGCCGGTTTTGGCGGCGACCAGATTCGTTTCGTGATATGTAGGGTATGATCCTCTATTTCCAGGATCACAATTTCAAACCCATATTCTCAAGATAATACTTACATGTCTCTCTTTATTACCCCTACAAGCATTTGAGATCACTGAACATATGTTTCCATTCTCCCAGGTTATGAAAATATGTACTATGCTTGATATATCTTAAAAATGTAGTAGTCAATATGATCTTTTTGGGAGATGATTTAGATCATATATGTACTAGAATTTATCCTTCCATCTCCCCAATGGAACTATGCCAAATAATATATTTGGGAATTTGTTTTTATAATGTTTAATAATTACATAAAATATATGTAATGTAATTTTTTTTAAAATTGAGGGTTATTATAAAAAATCTATACCCCATTTCTACTATCATATCATATATTCTATAATTTAATGTGGGAAAAAATTTGAGAATTTCACATTGTTAAACAATTCATAGTCCATATAAAACCTTCCATTGCTATTTTTTGTTAAATCATCCAAAGGTGATATATTATATAGGATGAAAACCCTATTTTGTAACTCATCAGTTTGAATCCTCATCTTATGGAAATCTTTTGGTTCCATGTTTTAATACGTCATGGTGTTCAAATATGTTATGGACATGAAAAATACCCCAAAAATAAAGTCATGATGGAAGTGTCATTTTGAGATGGTTTTATAAATGTTATTGCATAGATAATGGTTAACTATTTTACAATGAATTTTGAACATAAATTAATTGATTGGAAATAAAATTAGTTGGGGAAATTAATGGAAAATAAAATTTATATTTTTAAATTTCTAGTTCAAAAATATTAAATTAAATTTAAATGTAATGATACCCAAAATGTATTTTCATATTATTATTTTTTTACTTTAATGTCTATCATGTAGTGCTTAAACGTGATAAACTGTATTATTTAATGGGTTTTTTTTCATTAATGTTCTTATATCCAAATAAATATGTTCCCTTTATGAAAAATATTCATTTATCTCAATCTTGTAAAATATTTAATATACACAATTATTGACATTTAAAATCTATTAAAAATATATTTAATATTTTTATACAATTTAACATATTAAATATGATTGTAGACATTTTTTGTAATGTTTTTTGTAAATTTTATTATATAACTATTTTTGTCACATTGAATCATTTTGATGTGAAAACACATGTCCATAATTACAAAAATTCCTCACTTATGATTTATTATTTTACTATCCTTAAAAATTTATTATGAATTTCAAGGAATAATACTATATTAAAAAATACCTAATTTTCATAAATATGGTAGGAATATCAAATAGGGTTTCAGAATAGTTGAAATTTAATATTTGCATTTAGAATAATAAAAAAAATTGTTGATGAAAATGTTTGATCCAACATATAGAAATTCTCAAAAGGATAAACGAATATGGCTAGCCCTTAGAGTTTTAAAAAATAAACTTCAATACATTTCCCTAAAGATAATAATTAATAAGACTAAATTATAAATACATACCTAAAATATGATCTATAATGTAACTATGATAAATTTTAATCAAAAATATAATACTATAATGAATGAATAAGATGAAATAAATAATGTACTAATGGATCCATTGGGAAAAAATAAAAACCCCAAATATAAAAAAACACAAAATATAATAATATAACATTGAAAAATATTGTACTAGAATTAGACTCCAAGATTAAATGAATTATTTATTGAACCGTGTTTCTCTATGAATTTAAATTCTGTGGAAATTATAATTTTTAACACCAAATCTGAGGTTAATTTGTGAATTTGAATTTTGATTGCAATTTCAAGAGTTATAGAATCATAAATATACATTTCACGAATACATAATGAGTTCTAGGAGGTGATTGATGTGATCTAGTGGATATCAGGTTCTTCTGGTGGATATTAAAATTTTCTATAATGGGTATACCCAATCAAAAAAATACTATATAGTTATCAAAAATTGTGTGAGTAAACAACATAGGTTGTAATTTAATGGGGTTTTAGTGAGTAGTTTTCACATGTTAGTAGATAAACAATAATCAAACACAAAATTTGAGTTATAAATGATGTTATATGTTTAGAAAAATATTTGATAAATAATAAAACCAAAACAATTGAACTATGATGATGTGTAAAGTAGAGGCTTCATAGTTGGCATAGAATTCAGAATACTATGTGACCAAATCAGGTGAAGAGAGAATCTTTAGACAATGGGGAAATTATTCTGATAAAATAGTTTTCTAAACCAATTGAACATATTGGGATTCTCCCCATATTTCATTGAAATATGAAAATTTACATATTTTCCCGTATAATATTGTTTATCCCTATAAAAATGCATGTATAATAGTTTTAAAATAATGAAAATAATGGTCCAAAAGTTGATGGTCATTCATCCATTATTATAGATACATTCCTTTTTCCATATATATTTCAAACTGACCTATATCTTTATGCATTATTGGCGGATCAGATTGACCATGTGGGGATTCCACAGTTTATCACTTCAACATTACAAAGGAGGTCCCACGATCAAATTATTCCAGCAAGAAATTTCATGTTGTCAAGTATTTGTGAAATCAGTTCTCGTAGGATATAACTTCCTTGGTTAGTTTCTCGTATGTTTTTTCCTAGAGATAGAAACACCCAACAGCCCGGGTATCCATGATTCATGGACCTTCATTCCCAAGTAAGATACTGATTGGATGGAAATTTGGCTAACGACTCTTATTGAATCTATTAGTCGAGAGGATGGGAGTTCGAGCTCATCATACCATTTTGGGGGAATTATTTCCAGTTCTAGGACTCATTTATAGATTTATGTTTTATTCATATATTCATGAATCCATGGGTCATTCCAAAAATTGTATATGCAGGCTACCCCTGGTTTACATGATCATCAAAGTCATACATGAATTTGATGAAATGGAGTAAGAACATACTGAATCAATACAATAAAGACTTATATAGTTTATTTTCATCTAGGTGGGACAAAATTTGTCTAGATTTTGGGATTTTACCCATAAGATTATATTATTACGAATACTTGGGAGAGGAATGATGCCCAACGTAGTTCAGTTAAGTTTGGTCATATACATGGAAGTTATCTATATAAGGGGAACATGATTGGGTGGATCCATCCAAAATGGAACCCTTTTAAGATCATGCCTTCAATTAGGAATCCTACATTTACATATTATACTAGTAATCAGAGTTCTTATAGTTCATGATGGTTTCTATGTGTGGATGTTGTGATAATCACAAATCACTAATCCCATTTGAGTAAAAATTACTGTGAGAAAAAAGAGGATGTGATAGATCTAACCAACCACAAACCTCATCTCCCACTGATGGGAGAGGGCAGGCCTATGCCGAAGGAATCTGAGGCATCTGTGGGTGAGGGTGAGAACCAATGAAACCTTTAATGTGGGATGACATTGGGGTTCATGTGACTCTTCCCTAAAAAAGATTAGAGACTTACCTCAGTAGGAGTACCCCATAATGTGCTCAGATAAAGGGTAGAAAGTCACCACTTTTCAAAAGGATGAGCGATATGGATTCCATTGGTTGATCACCATTCCTCATTGAATGGAAAAGAAAGAGATCTCCCTTAATCACTTGAATAGGGAGGTTCATGTCGACGTCATATTGTAGGACTCCGGGATACCATGGGAATTTAGACATACAGATATCCCATGAGTCCAAACCACTATGGGATAACCTACATGAATCCACTTACCATGGGTATGTAGACTCAAAGGTATGTGCTCATTGTCCAGATTATCAAATCATATGGGTTTAGAGGATTTGGAGGAGGCATTAGCATGGCGCTAGGGGACTTGTTAGTGGAGGGGATATGGAGAACTTGACGTTAGTGGAGGGTTGAGATTGGAGTTGGAGGTAAGGAATCCAAAAGATACCCCATTTCGTATTTTGTTCTCTCATGTACGATGGGGGAGTTCATCATACCATAATCATATTTAGGTAGAGGGCACATCTGTGTACTGAAGTAGTAAGTGGGAATGGGCCAAGACCACTGTGCACCACATTGGTATGTGGTCCTAGATGCAGTTGTCCACATATCTTTGGGTTCCATGTCCATACTAATGTAGTACACGACATAAGGTTCAATTCGCATTGTGACACACTATGCAGAAAACTGAATTAAATGAAGATCATTGAACCTATTATTTGCATGGAATTCATCAGTGAGAAATTTTAGGTTCATGGTGACACCATTTTGGTCTGCAGTTTCTCCATTATTATTATGTTCTATATTTATATGTATTATGGCTGGGTGTACATATAAAAACATTGTTTATGTTATGAACTTCATCGATGATTCGAAACCAAATCCATAATCATCGTTGAATTCTTTCTTCCAACCTCTAGGTTCTCTTTAGTGCTTTATTCATTTGTCTATTCTTAGTCCCTTTTTTGATCCTTTTACTGAGAACTGGGACAACCATATTTGTTGGCATGCACAAATATTTATAGAAACACCTAAAGAGTTATCTCAATACTCAGAAGACTCGATCAACCTTTGTTTATAGAGGCTGCAGTTCACGAGTCATGGTTTTTGGAACCCTCAAGATTTTATTCATCCACGAACTACTATTTTTGCGAGATAATATTCAAATATAATAACACAGACATGATTCCATCAGTGATGTGGTTCATGGGATCATGGGTTTTTTGTCCATCACATCGCGGGCCAGCACCTTGTAGGACCTTCTATGTAGTAGAGGATTATGGTTCATGAATTCTTTAAAAACATTCCAGTGATGAAACATAGGTCATGTAAAAATCCTTAGGAGATTCAATTTTTTCATGTTCCTTCCAATGTTTACAACTCATTTTGAATCCATTACCTAAACTTTCCATGTAGGATTTTTGATTCCTTATTCAAAATTATTTTCGGGGTATTTTAGTTTTTTTCCAAGGTTTCCATGAAAATTAAAATTCCCAACCCATTGGAATGAGATCTATTCAAAATGAAGAGAACATTATTCCAATGTAGAAGTGGTTCTGAACTAATGTTGTTTGTGGTAGAACATATATATTGTGTTGGAGGGGTCCACACATTTTTATACGATAATAAGTAATTTTCCCATTAATATTTTTCCTGGAGAAAAGTCCTCTCAACTCTCCCATGGATTTATCTGCATCTATAAACCGTCTATTTTGTTAAATATGTGATCCTGAACTACCATGTACATGTCATGAACAGAACTATTCACAACTAAATCTGTATGTGGACCAAATTTTAGTTTTTGAAAACTGCATTGTCTAAATTTAATACAAAAAAAGGATCACTACATTACAGAATGATACATGGTTTGCATGTTCGACACACCAAACATAAACTGGAGAACTAAACTTTAATCCTTAAAAAATATGAAAATAATATCTAAACATAATCTTTTAATAATATAATTGCATGACCTTAGTTTGGGGTTTCCTCGTTCCAAGAACCATTATATTTGTTATCCAACACTCTGAATGTTAATGACTCTTGGGACTCTCATATATTGCTACTATATGTGGTATAACATCCACATTCAACAACAATATTTAGTGATTGAGGCCAGATATTATGCAGTATGTGATAAATGAATCCACTTAGAATTTTCAGTATCAATACGTGGAGTCCCATGAAGACCCTTTTTTAATTTCATCTTCTATTATATGGAATTTATCCAACTATCTTCTCATTGCAATGACTTTCTGAGGTATTTTGGATATTATTTTGTAGACATCCATGGCTCTTTTTCATTCTTTGATGAAATTTAACAAGACAAGGGAATCCATGGATGAGGAAACAGAGGACTATTTTCATTCCTACATTGTTCATTGTGAAATAATCTTGAAAGATCACTTTATAATATATAAATTAGAGAACCCATTGTTTATGTTGTTTCCAATTTATGTATTTGGTTATCTTGATGACGTTCCTTTATCATTGGCTAACCCCAATACACCTTTCATTCTCTTTTAAGCACCACAATGTCATGATCAGGACAATATTTCCTCAATAGTAAAGGCTATAGCTACTCTAATTCTAGATAATGTGTTGATATTATAAGGTTGGGTGTGGACTCCAAGCAATCGTGGGTGTTGGAACACAGACATGAGACTAGTAGCCGATGATTACTCATCCATTTCCAACCTTTCTAGAGAAAAATATCATGGTGGGTGGTGCACCAAATGGGAACTATGATCCAAAGCATGCTTCTTCAATGAATGATCCTTGGAATTATGGGTACAACAAAACTATTTAGAGACCCACAATAAGTTAGAGGAGGTGAACTTATTTTTGGAAGCTTGGCTTTCCTAGTTCTTATATTTCTCTCTAGGAGAAATCATTCCAAATATGCAGATCCTCTGTTCATCATGCACCAACACATTCCATTTGGCACATGGCGAGGGGGGGATTAGATAATGGTACAACCACCAACTCAGAGGGCTCCCCCTCTACGGAAATATGTATGATGAGTTTCTTCTGCAAACTACCACGGGGGATGATACCGACCATGTGTCACCATTGAAAAGAATACTACTATGTATAGAAGAGGGGTTACATGATCACCCCATGTAAGCATGTTCTCTTATCCCATCTGATACTTGGATAATGTAATTTCTGCAGGTGAATTGGAATATTCCAATAACTCTTCACAATTGAACTCATACATCCCATTAGTCTTGAAAAATTCTTGGGTCATATTTCGTCACCCTCTAATTGGGATGATATACTGCATGGGGTTATGTGCTCGGACCAAACATGCCACAAATTATTATATTAGTAGAATTATTTTCCATTTTTTAGTGGATGGATCTTCTTACCTAGTGATGTACATATCAGGGTCAATCCTTGCTCTATGAGGACGGTGGTTGTGCTAGAAGGGGGTTGACCAATTAATATAGCCATTATTACTCTTGGACAACATTATGTGATGTGGGGGAAGATACAATAAAGAAACCCTCCACATCATCTCGGCAGAACATTTCAATTCTTTTTTTGGTGGATTTAGGAACACTTCCATTTCTATTAATATAGACACATTGTGAGGGTTCTTCACTCTAACATTCAACCGACCCATCTGAACATTTATATTGTTTTTCTCATGACATTATGTATTAGAGATACCATCAGGCTACTAAATTATGTTTCTCGATCCTCATTTGCACTTCACCCTACCCCTCATGGGTCATTAATGGGTTACAAAGGTGGTTCTACATAGGATCTCTCAAGCATTATCGCACTCTGGGATGGGATGCTCGCAACTATCTTAAATCAACGACCAATTTTTACCCATACCACTCTTACCAGTTCACCTCTAAATTTGGGCTCCTTCAACAAATTGTTCTTTTTTCCTTCGATTATTTTATGTGGAGAATATCATCACGTATCTCTTAGTTAGTTATATAATTTTATCATGTGGTAAGGTTACTCTTTGGATGTTATCATCCAAAATATGACAAGATCCACTTCACTATCATTGAAATATTCCCAATTTTGGGTGGGCTGTTGCCCTAGTGGGGTGATGTGGAGATCAATTCGATAGGTCGAAGAGCCTTTAACCATCCATCATTTCATATTTTCCTCAAAGACAATGCCATGAATTCCTTCAACTCTGGTGAGTGTGAATTATATGTCTTCTTTTCCTATATAGTGTACATAATGGATATTAGATCTATTGCCACCCCTCTAGTGAGATGATTCTTGATACACAGTTAGATTTTTCTCAAACGATATTCAACTATGAAGCCAATTTCTGTGGGGAGTGATTCAGAATTCTCTACTTATATGGATACTTCCATTTACCCCAATGAATATATCACCAACATAGTTTTACCAAATACCCTAAATGTTGTGGGTATTCCTCCACATCCAGTTTTGAAAGTTATATCACTTGTGGACAAGGAGACCCCCCATCATTTGTTACATATCATTCGTCCCTTCCCACACATGTAATTAAAAATCCTACCTAGAGTACTGTTGCGGTAAGGGTGGACAAAGGACCTAGTGCCGCGACGAGGCATCATGTAGTGAAAAAGCAGGCATGGCCTAATATATGTTCCCTCTTTCTTGAAACTCCTCCGTCTATCTTTACTAATGATATTAACAACTTCCAGTGTTTATTTACTATATTGGGTGGTAGTGTCTTCAATTACCAGCATCTATATCTTCTTATCTACCAAATTTTAAATTACTGGGATGATCGCTATTTTTGTGAGGATAAACATGCCAAATTAAATTCCTCCAATGATTTTGTGCTGACATTCCATGATGTTTTGGAAGAATTAGGTCACCTAATGACTGAAGAGGTGAAGTCTCATCATTTTGTGATCACCCAAAATGATGATCTGTGAGAATAAGGGGATTGTGTAGCAAGGTTGAAGAATAAATGGGCCTCTACGGGTGACAATTATGATGATATCTAGAAGAAATTGTGGTACCTTAACTCCATTATGTAATTTATGTTATAGATGGTTAAGGTTTAAGTGGATGAGATTGAATCTATAGAAAAAACCTTTGGAGGCCTGCAATAGTTTCTTTACACTTTTCAAAAATATCAATCTATGACCTATTGAAAGTTTCTCAAATCATGATGTAACCATTTTATTTTGTTACTATGGAGAGACTCTGAAATTGGGATGTTCCTCCATTTGTTAAGATTAATGGAACTAAATTTTTTCCAATTTTTTCTTATTTTCCTTTTCTTGTCATGTCAATTAATCACAATCAATCATATAAAAATCATTTGGAATAGGAAATAATTTTAATAAGTGATTTAAAAATAGTAAATCAAAATAATTAAATCAGACTCTAATATTTTGTGGTAGCATGAGACTCAACGAGAATAGTTCAACAATTGCTGGGGTTTCATGGAAATCCTCAGGAGCAATTGTGTCATTTTCATTATCACCCTATTTTTTTCTAATCTCATTTGATAGAGGTTTAGTGTGTATAAGTTGAATATTTTCTAGCCCCCCCCCACTCGTTAAATGTTTTCAATCTAACATGATTTATGTCTCTTTTGATTATTTCATATATCAACTATTTTTCTTAAACAATAAATAGTATAGGTTTAATGAGTTCATACATGAATTTTATCCATGGGTTCCCTTTGAGGGTTTTTCCTCTGGTGAGTGTTCTGTATTTTTCACTATAATTTTATAGACCTACAAATTCTGATTATTACTCATGTTTTAGGTCAAACAATATTCAATAATATTAACAGGTTAGGGGCCCCAATTTGGGATTCATCAATTGGGAATGTCCTAATAATATCAAACATGACCAGGGTATTTTTTTTAACCTGAAGTCACGATGTTTGGATATTTATTAGCCTTAGGAGACATTTCAGGAATATAGAGGTATAATAGGACTTTCCAAAGGGAAACTGTTTCTTTGGATGATTGAAATTTTTTAGGAGACAAATGTAGAGCCACAGGGGCATGATATGTGTATCCTATCAATGGTGTCTGCCGGACAATGGCTTCCCATCTCTGATAGCCTAGAGGAATTTATTACACATTGGATTTACCATGTGGTAGGGGGTTATAGTGGGTGGTATTTTTGAGGGATGAATTCCAAATATATTAAGGGCATTTGTATTGACTATGAGTGTATAACCTCTACAACATGAATCATTTTTTAGGGGAGAACAAGTGAATCATAGGTTCAATTTGAAATAGTTTTCATGTATGGAAGTTTAAAAATTCAAAGACATGTTTGTTTTAATCTTGAGTGTTTCCCATGTTTTGGAAGTGAGATGGGATGTAAATGTCATACGAGGGTATGGAAACTAGACTGACTCTCCTATAGATGAAATTATTATCATTTGATAACTTTTTTAGGAAACATATACAGAGCCACCAAGTCATGATGTGCACTATCAAAAAATGTGTCTACCTGACAATGTCCTTCCATCTTCGATTGGAATGGATGATTATTGAGATTGGGACCTTTCATAAACACAGATTATGGCCTCTAAAAAAGGGGTGGGCCTAAACATGAATGGGGAAATTCCATTGATTTAACTATTACATGTAACATAGAAATATTTTGGGGAATTTTCATTTCATATGCAAAAAAAATTCACACATGTGGATTGTGTATCTTTATTACATAGAAGCTTTAAGAGTGACCAGAGTTGAATCGAGCCAAAATTTTCTAATATATCTACAATGTCGGTAGGAATGAGAATGTAATCCCTGACTCAAATGGATCTTGAATCATGGGGGATGTCACGAGGCTTAGAATTTATTAGGCATACTTTCATATGATAATTATATCCTGAGGTAAAATTTTCTATTGGTGGATGGTCATTTTGTATAAGACATATGAATAGTCACTTTGGTATAATGTGAATAGTAAAATAATGGTGTCCGAAAGACATCGGCCTTCTATCTTTGATGTCCAAGAATGATTATGAAGATTCATGATTACTCAAATCACAATGTTTGGATTATGGTAGGAATGTATCCAGATACATTAGAAACATTGGGTATGTGATTAACTCATGGGATCGGGTAATTCCATAACAATATCAAGCTCATATATATGGTTAATAATTCATCCCATCTTTGTAGTACCCTATAGTTTAACATTGTATTGCTAGATTATTTTGGCTTTGAATTTTAGTATTTCGTAGTCAGGAATTTTTTCTATAATATTTTAAGTCATTAAATGTTGACATTACACTATGCATTTCAGAGTAATGAATCATGGAAATTTTGTCAAAAATAACACAAATATCATTGAGTTAATGGTGGTTAGGAGATTCCCTAATTTCTTATACATTAGTGGTGATATAAGGTGTAAAACATAGTCACGGGGGAAAACTTGGATTTGAAATAATGAAACAGGTCTTGGAAGCCATTGGGAATACTGAGGTTGGAGATGAATTTCTTAAGGAATAATTATCCTTTTATTGATGGTCATTTTTTTGGTGACATATGCTGAGCCACTGGGGCACAATGTGAATAGTCAAACAAAGGTGTTCGTAGGACACTGGCCTCCCATCATCGATAGACATGAATGATGATAGGGATCTAGGATTTCCCAGAGTATATAGTTTGACAAATGGGAAATATGTGTTTAGGAACATTACAAATATACAGATAGTGATCAGCCATGAACTACTAAATCTTCCACATATATTTGGCTCATATGTTGGGGAAAATGATCTCTTGACTAATTTTTAGGGTTAGAATACAAGCATGGAATTTATGTTAACTGTTTAAATTTTTTGTGAATGAAATTTGGGGTATGTTTGGGATCTCATAACTTTGAGGATCATGTCGCACATGAATATTAAGGAACCATTCAGTTTGATGTCATGCAGTTAGGACTTTCATTGATTCCCCTTTACAAATCCAAACTAAACATAGAGGAAGTTTAATTTTTTTTAATTTGTGGCTGGACTGAAATGTCCAATCAGAGCATCACTACTTATCCTTCAAGGGAAGTAATCAAGACATACATAGTTTTAAAAGTTCACTATATAGATCTGACATAGATGTTGGAGTAGAATAATTTTGGTTACTTCTATTCCTGGTGTTAGGTCTATCATATTTCTCTATATTTTTCTCATATAATTTAATCCATACCACCAATCCATATCTCACATGACTTATACTCGATATGAGAAACAAGGAGTGAGAAGGATTTCCCTCCTAAATATAGTGATATATATGAAGTGATAGGTGAAATATTTTGGGAATAGTCTATGATCGAGGTTCGAGGAATTGCTACTGTTCCCACAGAAAAATGGGAATCAAGCTGTATATAGCTTTATGGGGACTGTGCAGTTTATTTTCATGCGATATGGATGATATATATTATGCGGTTTAAAATATTGTAGTATGTATGATATGTTTTTCAGTTTAGAGTCATGCACTGAGCACAATGGAATCACTATTTAATGTCATATTGTAGGGGCTACTAAATAAAACATGTAATTTCATGTTTTTAGGATGGTGATTTGTATATTAATGTCATAGGGTATGGACCACATGCATCGTTGTTATGTGAAGTACTTCTTCATAAACCTTGCATTGGTGAGAGTGGTGATGACTTGTCCATCCATTGACATCATAGATTTTGATACATTAGAACAGACCCTATGTATGACATATAGTCCCTCTCACATTGGATCAATATTTGGGGGTTACATCCCAATTTTCATTAAGGGTCTGAGGACCAACAACATATCTTATATGAGGAATGTCCTAAGGCTCCCCATTTTATAAGTTCTTGTATGATCCTATTTTTTAAAAACTCTAAATGGTGAAAAGTGTGAAGACATATCTCATCCAACTTCTCTTACTCATCATACCATTTCTAGGATTTATCATCCAAGTAATGTTGACAAAAAATGTCCCTACGGAGCAATGACACATAAATTGCAATAGGAAAAACTGCCTCTTCCCTATATACTAGTGAGTACCGTGTTGCCTATGTGGCAGTATAGGTCATGGTACGGTAAGAACCTGAATCATGAAAGATCTTTTATGGTCAAAAATTATTTCCTTGTCTATCATATTTTTGATTATTTTGGATATAGTTTTGCTGAAAGCCTCTATCTTCACCTTGGCCGCTACAAGGTAATAGGATGAATGGTTGGCTCTTATTCCATACATTTAGTGTAACTTGTCCAACTCTGTAGAGAAAAAGTTAGTGACATTGAGTGTCAGTACTGTATGAGGGACAACCAATCTGGTAAAGAAGTTGTCATTCAAAAAACTAACAATACATTTCTCCCTGACCTCCTCAAGGGGAATATCTTTAGCCCATTTGGAAAATAAGTCGGTTGTTGTGATAATGAACATGAATTGAATGGTTGTGGAAAGGTGATTTGGTACCACAACATCCATACCTAAATTAGAAAATGGAATTGATATGTGAAGTAGCTCTAAGGGTCGGTGAATAAAATTGACATGATTGTGGAAGGAATTTCATATATTGGTGAATATGGCACAATCATGTATCATAGTCATCCAATAGTACACAATACTTAAATTTTTTTGGGATAGTACAATTTCCAATTGTTCACTTCACATGATCCATCATGAAGTTATTTCATGATGTAAATAGTCTCTTTGACATCGATGAACCTATGAAGGAATCCATCCATGCCTCATTTATAGAGAACTATTTGTTATATTACACCAATATAGAATAGAAAGTCAGATTCCCTCCTCCAGATCTATTCTCGTCCAACCCTATCTTGTATAATTTCACCCCTTCGTAGGTAATTCCTAATGAGATTCATCCACCCAGTGGTGTTACGACATGGCTCATAAAGAAACGGCTAATATCATCAATTTCTTATGTATATTTTTTCGAATAAATGGAAATACCATCTGACAGTGAGAAATACTAATAACCACTTTATCCATGTTTGGATCATCCAAGGTTTTAGCTGCATTCTCAAATGCATTATCTTAAGAATATTTGAACTAGTGGGCAGAGGTCAGCGTTGGTTCTTATTGGAAGTTTTACATTTTTTATCGAACATAATTAATCAAGGGAGCCAAAAATTCTTTCTAAATTTAATAATCACAATTTTATTTCTTGATAACTTGGACATAATCACCTATTATCTTCAGGCATTCAGAATGTACATCAAGTGCCAGCCCTAAGCCTCTATTGAGGGCCTATTATAAAACTACATTATTTGTACATCCCTCCAAAATCAGGAAGGAGTATGGAAATATGACGTTCTTGGAGGATTTGAGTATAACTACAACATTTACAATGTTGATCTTGGTATCATCCATACGTTTCCATATTAGTCATCTAGAAGCACCGTAAACATACATTTACCCTTTCTGGGGTCTATCTTGGATAGAGAACACCAGCTCATCTAGAATTTCATAATTTAATGGAGTTTTTTCGTTTGAGGGATGTTCTTCAAGAATGTCTACTAGGACTCGACCTTTGATTTCCTTCAAGAAAACATATATTATGTAAAACTATTGCAAGATGGCTTCCCACCCAAATAGGAGACTAGTTTTCATGGGACAGCTGATGATATTCTTGAGTGGGTTCCAGTAGGATACCAAATAGTCCTTGAGGTTCTATAGTTAATGCCAGAATTTGTGAACCATCAGGTTTAATGCTGGGTAGATCTTCTTGATTCTTGATTATCGATTCTCTTCATAGATCACTATTCTAATAAGGTATTAGAGATGGTTCTCACTAAGGGAATCATTATTTTGTAGGATGAAATCACAGAATGGCCATTACAAGGTGGTTATGTACAAAATGACTGGTCTACCATCATCTGGAATCATAATTACCAATGGGAATAGAAGATATCATATGATATTTTATAATTCTTCTTGAGAATTATTACCCCACTCACATGTAACACCTTTCTTCATTAACCTGGTGAATGGTAAAAATTTACCCTCATTGTTGAATATAAAGTGTCAAATTTTGGCCAGGTGCCCCTAGATAACCCTTAACTCAATGAGGTTGTGACATGGAGACATTCCATGGATGGATTTTTACTTCCTAGTCTCAACTATGATGGTGTGATAGCGTACTACGATGCTGAGGAACTTACTAAAGGTAACGCCAAAGGAACACATCATGGGATTCATATTTAAACCAGGTTGTAGTAGTTTTTTAAGATGATTTCGTGATCTGTTTAGTTTTTTGGGTGTTATTGTTATTTTACAGCAATATATTCGATATAAAACTCCAAAAAACTTCCAAGGAAGTGTTTGAAAATTAGATGAATGGCCCACTAATATGTAGTGATGATATTTTTTAGACCAAAGGGAATAAAATTACAAGAGAACACACCTTGTGGAGCCCTGAAAGTAGTATATTCTTCAACTCATCAGTCCATTTGGATCTGGATTTATCCCTTATATTTTCCCATGATATAGAGGTTCTCAAATCTTCTGGTTTAATGGATCAAAAATTATGTGATCGGGATAGAAAAAAAATCATTCAGGATGTGCTGATTAAGGTCCTTGAAGTCGATGAAGACTCTAATATATCCATTATTTTTTATAGGGACAATGTTTTCTTGGATGACATGATATTTTACTTCATGGATTAAATTATATTTGATTATCTTTTCTACATAAACCTTTATTTTGGTATCATTAATCGGTTGGGTCCTTATAGCTACCTTTTTATATCCATGATTTTTTTCAGCAGACCAAGATGATGAGTTATGACCATAGGATTGAGTCCTGGAATTTATGTGTTATTCCATGTGAACTCTTCTCGATTATTATTTAGTAAGGGGAGACATTCCAATTTCTCCTTCAAATACATATCCATACTAATAAGATTTTGTCGTGGGTCATCTTTAGTGCCAAGGTTTAGCTCCATAAGTTCATCGATTGTAGTTGAAACACCATATTCGAATGCAGTAGTTGAATTATTGATTTCTTCTTCTTATTATTATTCATAATCATCCTAATTATCCCCTTAATCATATAATAAATATAGGATTCTCGTGATGAACTGTCTGATTTTGGAAGATACATCATCTTAAACCTTAGTGGTTAAAGTGGGAACATTCTGGGGTCCTAAGGACAGGCTGAGAGAATCTATGTTTAAGACATCCAAAACATCATAAGGGCCATATCACTATTAAGTGTCATTAGACATGGAATTCATAATAAATATCCGCTATACGACTGATTTGGTATCTAATCTTGAACATATGAATTCATCTTGGTTGATGGGTAAAACATATTCGTCCCCCAGCAATTGGAGGGGTTTGGTGGGATCTAGTTACAGTCCATTCGGGTAGTGATACAATCAACATTTTCATCCAAAGAATACTTTTGTTTTCGTTCATAGAACCATGAATCAGTTTAATGCAACTCATAGGATTCAAATGGGGATTCATTGGCATACAATGTCCCTTTTTACCATTAGCATAATATTTTAATCACTAACGGTATAATTATTGAATCGAAATGTGATGATATTGCAATGGCCTAACTAAAAGGATGTTGAAGGTCATGCTTTTCGGTACTACTAGAAACCCATAAATAGATGTGATATCTCAAAGAAATGTTTTATACTTGATTCATCCCAATGGATTCTGCCTGATTTTTTCAAATCCTAGTATAATTGTGGTCCACGATGTTATATTTTCTTCATCATATCCCAACCGATGAAGAGTTTGAAGTGGGAGGAGGTTGACTCTAGATATGCTTTCAATGAAAATCATTTGACCATCAATGTAGTATATTTTTCACGAAAAATATATAGTTTTGACATGCCCTTGCATGAGGGCATCATCATCCTAGTCTATGAAGAAGATGACAACAAAAAAATTTATAGGATTGGTCTCTGTATGATAGAATTATCCAGCTTTTACAATGGACTGAAATTCTTATGGAATAAGTAAGGTTTCAATTAGTGACTACATATGGTCTGCAGATAAACTAAAGGTATCTATAATAGATAGACATGTTGATATTAAGTCTAGATGCTTCATAATATCATATTATGGCTCTGAAAGATCATGCTTCCCAGATCGACGATGCTCATTCATATGTTCTTTAGGGGATTCAGATTTGAACATAGATGATTATTCCACTCTGATAGAAGCTGGTGTGGTTGCGGTACATTTGGAGTTCGACAAAATGAGTCAGCATGTTTTCCATAGGTGATTTGATGTATGTTATTCCATTGAAGAATACTCCAACAATACTAGGAACAGATTTCATCTAGCAGGTGTGGAAAAACATTATAGTTATTGTTGTGTCTTCTAGAGGGTTCTTCTATGAGAATTCCCAATATTAACATTTTTAGATAAGGAATGGCTGAAAATTTGACAATTTCCATGATCATTCAATCCTGGAAACCATCATCCTCTGTGGCCTCTTCCTCGATCACTCAGGCTGGATGTGTGGAATTTAGTATTGAAGCCACAATATATATTAACAAATAGGTCCAACATGTGATTGACGTTAATGGATCCTAAGATCAATTCTTAATGTGATAATGCTTTTCTCTGACTGTCTCCTTCTGATGGTGTCTTTTGGAAGGGTGGCGCATGTTGTACCTTTTGGTGGAGCACTTCCCATTGTACCAAGTCTTCTGGAATAATGTCTAAAATGTCAATAATGGCATGGTATTTATTTCCAACTCATCTTCTTTCTCCTGATTTATTACCTTCTAGACTTCATAGGACCGTAGGGACGTGGATGATAGTTGCGTTGCATCATGAGCTATTGGGGGAAAATTTTGTTTCATAATCTGTTTCTTGAGGATTCCATGATCTCTATTGACAGTTTTCCGAGTCATAGAACTTCCAATATTTTAGTAGTTTTTATGACTACATGTCATTATTCTTACTCTCTTGGGTATAAGGTGTATAATTATTCCACATGTGTTGGCTTCAGACCTAACTAGATGATCCCAAAATCCAAAATATTTTATAGGAGATCATGGAAGGATAAGTACTCCTAGATGGTGTGCCCCAGTATCTGGTGATAGATAAATATAATTAGGACGGTCATCGAGACCTACATCATGTGATCTCTTTAGCTCTATTATCTGGAGCATGTTGTAGTTCATGGAGGCTATGATGTAGCCACAAACATGGTCATCTAAGAACGAGTAGACTTTATTTCTCCATTCCTGGAATTTATTTCATAATTCACCACTTCACTCATCATTACAATGGTAGGGTGGCTTTAAGCATATAGGTGGTCCCACATGGTTTAGTAAAGGCCTCACAACTGGATCAGGTGTCGGGGTGGCTTAATTGCCAAAAAAATCTTCTTCAACATTCCCCGTTCATTTTCCTGGTGCTTCTAGGACCAATCATGGATTGAGTTTGGACTTCATCCATGATTACTATATCATATATGTAATTACATATAAATCATAGAACCTTCATGTGTACATCTCTAGGATTAGTGGTTCTCACAATTCAACACAGTTGTTATTAATGCACAATGAAAGAATTTAATTCATTGTTTTATCCTATGTCCAATAGAAATTGAGGAGAAAATGTCACCAGATGTCCTACTAGTCTATTATTGAGTTATCAGGAAAGCAAATATACCACACAATGGTTAAGCCCTACAGGGTTCAGAAAAATTAACTATTTTTTACAACTTATTTCTTCTCCAGAGATCCCATTATAGGATCAGAGTAAGAGGCATATGGCATTAGATACCATTCTGAGTCTGCTGAAAACATTGAATGTCAGAAATATAGGTTTCTCGATATTTAGTGGTGGTGGAACATTGCTCTCCCAATAAAGGTAGGGTTTTATCTCAAGTTGTATTAGATCACACCTCCCGTCCCTGGATTCTAGTCGAGCAGTTAATTTACCTATGTTATTAAAGTGACCAAATGTATATCCTACCATACATGATTATGGGGTGGTGCAGTAGGGGCCAAAGATGGATGTCCTGGTTCTGTTGAAATTTGGGGTTGATACTCATCCAAGGGAATCCTTTTTGGGTTTGCATGAATACACTACAGCTACCTTCCTAGTGGATGTATGTATTTATGTACTTTCATGGATGGATTTAAGTAGGTCGATGCTCTCGGTGCAATATTTGATGGGAATTTGTGATTGAAATTATTTACTGAAATGAGTTCTTGTTTTAGGGAACCTCTTCTGGGAACACATGTTGACGATTCGCTGGGGGAACACCACTAGAAATATATCTCCCTAGACGCAGCTCGACATTAATTCTCATGATCTCTTTTATTTATTCTTCTGGATTAGATAATATTTCCTCAAGAGTGAGGTAAAAACTCTCAAAGGGAGGATGAGGTGGGTAATAGAATACATGAGATGTATTCTTATCTTTTTTGGGGTTTTGCAACAAATGTAATAATGGATTAACTAAGAGGGAACACAAATTTAGGACAAATCTCAGGATCTGGGTATTGAAACCATCATGCTCATTGTGGGATCCCTCAGGGTGGGAACCTTCTTCTCTTGCACCCTCCCCATTTGTATTATTACCTATGATATCCATGGGGATGATGTTTAACCCATTCACTAATGCATACTGCATTGGCAGGGTATACTATGTGTTGAATGGTAGAATAAATTTATGTGTTCTTTCTCTCGATTTTATCCTTCGATTATGTTGTATTTTTTAGGATTCTTGTTGAAAATTGACCTTATAGGATCCCTGATATGACCTCGTAATTTTCCTTTTTCTCTAATCGTATGAACCTGAAGATAGGGCAGAACTAGTGACCTCTCTACTCATTATTATTCCCTGATGGGTGATGACATATGTCCACTATGTGGGAACTTGAGGTTAAAATAACCCTACCCCTACATAATGGGGGTTCTCTTGTAATTCTATTTATGAACTAAGGCATTTATATTTTGGTCTTATGGGGTAATTGGGAGTTAAAATTTCCCTAAGACAAGTGGGACATGGCTATTCATTCATTGCGGTGGTAGATGTCGATATTGCCACATTTTGTATTTTATACACTCATGCATAGATGTGAGATATGTATGGGACTTGACCTAAATGGGGTTTATAGGATTTTGAAGACATGAAAACTAATTTTTGGATTAATTACCTTAAGAGGGACACCTTTTAAATGTTCTTAGTTTCCTGGATCAAAAGATTTTTGTTGGATTGACCTCTTCAGGCCTAGTGATTTTGATACAAACTCGGGGATGGGTTTGGTTGAGTATTCCTTCTCTCGTTGGTAGGGATTTCATTTCATTGTATTCTTTGGGTAATTAAATTTCAAGATTTAATTAAAAATGCTGTATTTGGGATGATATATGGAGTTATATGTATTTTTCCTTGTTTTCCACATCCCAGAATTTGAACTCCAGTTGGGGTGTAGCTAATGAGGAAACATAACTTGTTCAGTGTGTGGAGGAAAGACAACTCATGGTTATTCTTTCTTCTTTATGATCATGGATTCTAGGTATATGGGAGGGATTAAAGGTCTATTAGATGGTGATTCTCCCATAAAATGTTTACATGGCATGGATTCCCTTCACAAGGAAAGAACATTTCTTTTTGATGGAGATGAGTCGTCCGGATATTGAGTCAGATGTCATGCATACATCCCTCAGACAACTCCCTTGTTATGTTGATTTGAAAAGTGATCGTAGGCCAGTACATCAACATTATATTGTCCTTATCTATATTTCTTTTGATGAGAAACATACCCTATTATTTTTCTTCTAGGGACTCCTCTACTGTATTTTCCATGACTGAATTCTTCTTATTAATTTTGTTCCATGAAGTCGAGCTGGTGGAAGACTCATTGATATGTGAACAATGTCAGGGTGGCTCAGAAGATGATAATAGTCCCAGGCCATCCTCTGGTTGAGAAAGGATATCTCTCATCAAAAATGGAGTGCCTAATATTTCTTACCACATATTTTTGAGTTCCCATCATAGGATGGATTTCTTAAATATGTCTTGACAAGGGGAGGGACTTTTTTCAAGTATGAATTTTCATTATGGGGTGGTCCTGCACAATTTGTGCTACAATATTTAGGGATACCATTGTAACATGATGACCACCCATGGGGTGTGTCCCTATGTCTTATACCCCAGGGATGAACATCAGGGCAGATGATAGTTAGGTGATGACATTCTTGTTTCTTGATGTCACTAATGTGAGGACCTTCACGATGAATACTATGATGTCATGGACTACTATCACATCTTTATATCTGGATGTAATAATAATTTATCTAGTGTACATCCTTGGGAGCACCTTCAGGATGTACTACAATGATAGGAGGACCTTCACATTTCTTGATGTAACTATTGGGAAGGACTTTATAGCAATTACCATTATGGGGAGGCCCTTCTTAATGAACATCATCATGGTGAGGACTACCATTTGGACTCAACGTCTGACTACAGAGAGAAACTTATCAGCAGATATACCCTATATAGGACCTTCAAGATATTCAATAACAAAGGGAGGACCTTGTTGTTATCTAATATTAAATTCAAGGTGAGGGATACCTAGACACACATCAGGAGACAAGATATCATGAGAGATCATTCATGGCCCACGAAGTAAGCCCATGTGGCTACTCTGTGGAGGAACATCAAAGATATTGATAGAAATATTAATGGTAGGCCCTTTTAAACTTCAACATCCAAATAAAAAATTTGATAATGGGTTGATAGGTTCTTGATCTATCATTGATATTTTTAGAGGTAATCAAGAAGTCTAGCATCCAGTGAAGCAGGATCATGTATTTTCTCTTCATTTTCTAGTTGGCTTGGGTGCATTTCATTTTTGATCTCTCTTGTGGGTAATAGGGTCTTCCTGCTATTGGTAATGTTCTTCATCTATGTGTCCCTATCATATTGGTTCCAGTGATGTATTTAATATATAACGACGAACATCTTGATATTTGGTAGAGAGATATGCATTCCCTAGAGTAGTCTCTAGGTTGGGTCGGCAACCCCTATTGAAAGGGCTATTTATTCCCAATCCATTTGTTTCTATATCATGTGATATTATCGCCAACCATCATGGACTAATGTAGAGTTGTATAGCTACTCCAGAGTGACTAACCCATTTTGTGAGTAAGTCATTATTTTATAGGAGACCATGAAATGGGCCTAGTTCCTTTCCTTTTCTTCCCATGGGATGATATATTGGCATGTTTGGAAGATATGGTTTGGAATTAGTGTCTAATCATAAATAATTTATATGATGTGATTTGATAAATCTTTCGCTAGAATGGATATGAAGGCCTATTCTTATGACGGATCAAGATTTTCTTCCTGCTTTGGTCCTAAATAGGTTTCAAGTAGTTACTGCTAGTTATCATGTCCCCAGATAAAGGAATGAGTTTTTTTTCGGTTTCCTTCTCTTGTTTCCACATTGTTTTACAAGTGGGATACATATTCATGAGATATAATTGTAATCATATTGCTTGTCATTGTATTTGTCTCAGGATATTATTATGCTTCCTCAGGAATTTGACTCCTCTCAAATTTGCATTCCACCATATATGGATGGATGGATTAATATGCAGTAGTTGATATTTTTGACTGCCTATAACTATTTTTCATTCTATTTGTATTACAGGCTTCTTGTGCATCGGTATATATCTATATCTTCCAATTGTTTGTTTCTCTATATGTAGACCGGGACCAGAAATCACTTGCAGGAAAGAGCATGTGCTCATATTATTCCACCCTATTTATGTGGTGAGCATGAGGGGGGGGGGTTGATATATATGTATTCCTATTGAATGTTTTCACAATTGTATGGAGTATTTTCTCAGTAGGAACTGGGGTTATAGCCTAATTTAGATCATATATATTCTACCCTCGATGCAAAGTCCAAGGGGCCTAGGTCTTCCAGACATTATTTGGTTCCCTTGGTATAAGGTCCTATATAGATAGAGGAGACTTGGTGGCCCGATGTTGGAGGTTATGGTCTCTTGAATTGGATCATGAGTAAGAACCCTATACAGTTTATATGACATATTTGGCATTGACTTTATCTTCCTCCCTATGATAAAGTAGGTACTCATTGTCACACTCGAAGGAGATGCTCCTAAAATGGTTCGATACAAACATTGGGGTACTTTTTTCATCGGTGACATCTGTGACTAAGGAGGTGACTAGTGAGAATTTTCAAATAGGTGTGCTTGTCTTGCATCCTCCACTATGGGGAGAATACAATTTTGGTGGTAATAATTGATCTGGATATTAGATACACAGCATTGGAGATGTTGGTTTGGTGAGGGGTCTAGATTTTCATTGGGGCCCCGACTACCTGTGTGATCACTAAAGAATGTGTCCACATTGGTCTTTAGGATGTCATTTGGATCAATGGTTCCTCTATAAGAAAATGCAGTATATATATATATGACATACATTGACATAAAAACGCTCATAAAAGTACCATATCTTGAACGTATACATCTTTCAAGATTCATCTTGTCCCCTTATTATTCTGAGGTGAAGGGGATTGAGTGGGGTAAAACTACCACCTTGGGTAAGGATTCATATCAAGATAACTATTTTTGTTTTCCCCTTCAAGGTGGTGAATTTATAGGTATTAAAATAAAACAAATATTTGTCCAATGGATTATGGGGATTCATCCATTACTATAGATAATTTTCCATATCCATATTATTTTTTACATGATCCACATCATTATCCTTTAATGTGGGATAAGATTGACCACCTGGGGACTAAGTAGTTAATCCCTTGTACATTATAAAGGATACTCTACAGTCAAATGGTCCTAGGGCAGGAGGTCGGGCTCATCGTTCCCTTTTTGGGAGAATTATTTCCTATTCTGGGAATTTATAATATATTTATGTTGTGTTCATATGTCCATAAATACTTGGTTCATTCCTAATGAGTGTATCTGCGGGCTACCATGGTTTGCTAGAACATCATAGACATATATAGATTTGATGATACAGAGAAAATGTTGACTTAATCCCTACAAAAAGGAACTCTAGAGTTTATCATCATCCATGGTGGATAAGAGATGGCTAGATGTTGGGGTTGGACCTATAATATGGACATTCAACATATCCTCGGGAGTGGAATCAGAACCCACATTGTGTGGTTATCTAGGGGATTTTACATGGAAGATGCCCATTTGAGGGGAACATGATTTGGTAGTCCCTTAAATACGAAAACCCTATTGAGCTCGGGCCTTCATGAACATGTCCTATGTATCATAGTTCAACCATGAGTTCGAGATCTTGTACTATAGGATGGGATTATTGTGTGGATGTTGTGATCATCTGAAATATATAAGACTACATGATACATACTCAGTGTGAGAAACAAGAGGATGTGAGATATTCAACTAACCACACACCTCCTCTCTTTATAATGTCATAGGTAAGTCCTACGAAGGAATAATCTAAAATGAATGTTGGAATGGGTGTAGAACAATGAACCCTTTAAAAATGGGATGACATTGGTGTTATTGCAGCTCGACCTTCGAAGGCTAGGGGCTTACTTTAGTTGGATTTCCCCATAATGTGCTCTGGGAAAGGGTATGAATTTTTCCTCTCATTAAAATGATGAGGAAACCTGATTCCTTAGACTGATATAAATTTAATATTGAATGAGAAAGACTGTGATCACCATTAATCAAAAGAATTAATAGTTTCAATTCAGTGCTGTATGGTTGAAAAATGGGTTTCCATGAGAATGTAGACTTATAGGAATCCCATGAATCCATACCAATATGGGGAGAACCCTCGTGATTCCTCTTTCCATGGGTAGATAGACTCAATGGGGAAAGCAAATTTTCCTGATGATCTGATCATATGGGCCAGGTGGCATTGGAGGTGGCTTTGGCCTAATGTCGAGGGACTGATTAATGGAGGGGATAAAGAGGGTTGGATGGTAGTAGATGGGTGATATTACAACCACAAGGAATGTTAATTGAATACACCTCATTCAATATAATATTTTCTCATTTGGGATGGGGGGAGAACCCCAGTCTATAATAGTATGCGGGTAGATGGGTCACCCACGTATTGAAGTAGTACGCGGGCTTGGGCATGGACAATTGTGCACCATATTGGTACACCGTCATAGTAGTCTACCATACCTCTTCAGGTTCCATCTACATAATTATATAGTACACGACATAGGGTCTAATCCACATTGCGATATACTATGCTGAATGCCATATTAAAAGATGATTCATGAACCTATTGTTCTGGGGGATTTGATCCGCAAGGAATTTTTTGTTCATGATGACACCTATTCAGTTCAGAATTTTCCCATTATTATTATTTTCCTCATTTTTAAGGTTTTTGGATTATTATACCTATGGAAACATGGTTCCTAGTTTTAATATCTATGATGATTTGAAATTAATGCTAAAATACTATCTAAATTAATTCCTCCTTTTTCTAGGTTTTTCACTGTGAATTCATTATCAATCGATTCTTTGTCCCCTTTGTTCTCCATTTATAGGCCACACAACAATCATATCTTCGGTCATGCAAAACTATTTGTAGAATCCCATGAAGTGGAATATCTATCAAAAAATGACATGGTCAACTAGGGTTTATAGATGTTGGGGTTTGTATGTCATGGTTCATGGAACACTAATATTTTTCTTTGTCATCAAATTTCTTAGTTCATCAGATGGTATATGGATGGAATTCACAATCTTTATTCTTCCAATGAAGTGGATTGTGGGATCCTGATTTTTCTGGCCATCAATATGGGGTCCCGCACCTCATAGGTCCTTCCTCATACTAGTGGTTCAAGGATCATGTGTTCCATTAACCATTCCTGGTGATGGTACGCGGGTTACATAAAAATCTTTGATACATTCAATTTATTAACTTTTCATCTAAAGTTTTCAACTCAATTTTCATATATTCCCTTTACATTTAATGTGGGTATGCTTACATAACTTTACAAAGTGATTGTGGTTGTATTTTATTTCCATTAAAAAAATTTAGTTCCCTACAAATAGTTCCCCTGCACACCTTCTCAGACAACTTAAATATTTTTGAACTAGGAGATAGAACTCTTCTTCTTTACATTATTTAAAAATGGGATTTAGTGGGTCATGATATTGATTCCATAATTATTTTAGCGAGTCATTCCACCTTTTAAAAACCTACTCTTATTTTACCTATGTATCCACTAATATCAGTTGTCATGAAAACGGTTTTATTTATGATTGAAGCAGAGTATTTTCAAATCAACGCTATATAATGGTTCTTTTATAATACGCTGTTATAGTTCATCCTATGATTCCGAATGTAAATCGATAGATTAAATTTTAAAGGACATAACTCAACCGAATAAGTTATTTATTTTTATTAAATTTGAATAAATTTCCCATCATATTAAGTAATATAAATTTTTATTTTTTGTATTATATATGGATAAATTTCAGTAGATTAACACACCAAATTGATTTAGGTATCAACTAATGGATGTTAAATAGTTATTTGAATTAAATAATATACTCAGAAAAAAAATATTTATTATTAACTATAATTTTTTTGGATGGTTTAAAATAATTTTATTACTTTATATTTGTTCATATTTATTGATAAAAGTATATATGACTATTATAAGAGATTAGGTAGTGGTATATAGTGTATAATTAAAACATATGACTCTGTATATGGTAGGTTTTTTCTAGGGTACCTAAGATTTGATAATTAATATAGTGTACATTACATTAAGTGATTTTTCCCTTGTGTTGGGATGAGTGTTTAATTTTGAGGCTTCACCAATTTCTATGACTAATTAAACTTTATGGTTACTCATTTCCATTAATATAGTTGAATAAAGAGTTTCATGAGAGTCTTACCGCCGTTATATTGCGAGTCCCTAGTTGGTTATACCTAAATTTGATTGCTTTAGGTTGGGTGAGTGGACCAATGAATAATGGTTTTGAAAGATTGATTTGAATTTTAACATATATATTGAATTTTACCAATGTGAATTATACTTATAGGCCAGTGAGGCCATGAAATAATGGTGGTGATATTGAGGATTGATTTCCCTTTGATAAACTAGAATAGGGTTGAGGTATGGAAATGATTTTTAAGATCCCACATAATGTGTTTATATTATGAAGTGACCTAGGGGACCCTGTTTTGTGCCCCAAATGTTTATAAAATGTATTGTATGGTTGTAAATGGGTTCTTTCATTATCAATTACTTGTGAAACATTATTACATATGATTTTACATTGATGGTCCATGACATATTCTTAAGAGTTTATATGAGGAGATATGTGAATGTCATAGTGTATATTCTTATTATTTCTGCATGATAACATTGATTTTGTGAAACATAGAATACATTTTTTGTGGGATGGTATCCCCTAGGTAATAAAAACATAGTTAATACATTTTTGACAATATCAAAAATCTGAAATTCCCCCAAAATAATGAGAAGATAACTTAAATTCCCTCTAAATCCACATATTCCCATGTTAGGGTGATGCTGATAATAAGATATGATCCCTAACCTCGAACACTTGAGGTCATTCATATTGATCATCATAAGATTTCTATCTATAACGAATAGTATAAATGACACTCTATGTCAGATAAACTGACTATGATGCCTCATTAATGAGATAAGGAGCTAGTAGAACTGCCTCTCAAACATCTAACCATCACTAGGGGGAAAACATGACGTACCATAATAGTCCTCAAAGGTATTCATCAAAATGATTTATTAAAACTAATATTATAGGAGAACATGATGAGAATTGTTGTCTTTTCCATGAACTGTATAAATTGAGGACCCATGGATTGAGGATGTGCCATAACATATGTTTTTTACAACAGATTGGTTTTTAAGAAAAAGGTTGTTCTCATAAGCCCATATATACCCATATCCTTATTCAGCCACTACTAGAACCTCGATGTGAATTAAGGATCCCAATCAGAAATGATATTAAGAGGGACTCCATGTACTCTAATGATCATGAATTCATGAAGTATTCCATGATTAGCAACTGATAATTTCTCTTTGGTGTGGTAGAAGTGGGCTACATTCTTAAACCATTCAATGACTACCCAAACAATGTCTCTACCTCAAGGCAACCATTATATTCCGACTAAAAAATCAATGTAATCATAATTCCATATCCATTTAGAGGCTTCCAATATTTGTAAAAATCTAGTAGGTCAATGGTGTTATGTCTTCACTTACTAACATGTGGAATTTTTAGTGATAAGTACTTATATCTATTGTTAAATACCATTCCCAAAATACTGGCATCACATATTTCGATACATATTTGAGATTCCTAGATTAACTGCACACTGAGAAGAATATGACTCTCACATATGTTCCTATATCTTATTTACAAGAACATAAGAAATCCATTTTATATAAAAGATTTCATATCCATCAACTGACTATTTTAGAGGTAGGTCATCTCTAGTAATACTATACTTAGGATGGAATATTTCAAAATTAGATAATTTCATGATCTTCACCCTATCATGAAGTGAATTAGTAACTCCCAATCCCGAGAAGAAAGACTCATCGTGAATCACATTAATCCTTATATGATTCAAAGAAAATAGTCCCAATAATTACAATTCATCACAGGCTTCCAATACATCATGATAACAAGTATTTAGACTAAACATATCTACTATCGCATTACCCTTTCAAGGTGTATCAGTAAACATAGTGGATAAGGAATTATGATACTTGATTCATATTAACTATCTAAGATTCATTTCTTCTTACATAGATACCTATATGAATCCATTATGATCCCTATAAACTAAAATTACTCACCAATAAAAATGTGTCTCCAACAGCGTAAGGCATGGTCAAAACATGAAAGCTCATATTCATGTGTCAGGTAATTTCTCTTAGGAGGCCACAACTATCGAGATTTGTATGTAAGGAATTGATATTAATAAATATGATAAACTCCTAGACTGATTTCATATAAATTACGTAACACTGTAAAACCTATTTTAGGCTTTGTAAGAATCATAACCAGTGTTGAAACATGCATTCTTTTCAACATCGAAAAGTATTTTTGCACATTTTGGACAACAAGAACATAACAACATTCAGTGTAAGACCATTAAGAGTTGTAGAAATGTGTGATAAAAAATTTATGTAATTAAATTAGTATTTATATAGAAAGATGAATCTTTGTATATCAAAAAATTTATTTGGATTCTACCAAGGAAACCATATCAGTCACCATCACTAGGTCGACAGATACCCATGATTATAAGATAATGCTTCCCACAAAGTAGAATTTTTGAATATTTTTTTGTGAAATTGGATGATTGGCATAAATATAGTTCTCCATCAGTGTATTCTGAATAGTCTCAAGCTGTATATTATGAACTCTATGATAGTGATAATATATCAATATTTCCTTCATAAATACCACAACAAATGAATCTTACTATAGATAAGAAACCATATTTATCAAATCTATTAAAAGTTTTGGTGAGTTTATAATTCTGAATAACATAATAAGATATTCATACATACCAAACATATTACAAAATTTTTAATAGATATTACTAAAGGGATGATTTAAAATAGATGGTATCTCTATCCCAAGATGATCAGTGAGATCACCCTAACATCATGAACATGGTAAAAGAGAAAATATATGTGTAGAATGAGATGATAGTTATTTACCATAAGATAATTCATCCATCATTAATCCATCCATAAATGAAGAGTTACATCATCCTTTAATAAAATCAATGAAGAACCCCAAGATAATGTACTTGGTATGATAAAGCCATTCAAATCCAGATAATAAAATTATATATTAATCACATAGAGCTTAATAGTTTTCAATATTCATAGAGGAATATTCTAAAAACATGTTCCCGCTCAACTATACATAGAGAATAAAAGTTTAGTGTAATGTTTTTTAGAAAAATAAATAGAATAATTACACAAAAAATTACAAAATTGAGGAAATTTTACTACTGTAGGTTTTGAATAATTAGAGAACACCTTACTTTTTTATGTGTTGAAATAAAAATGAAACAATTTACTACTACACTTACTCATTATAACTGTTAATGTGAAGATGTCTATAATTTTACCTCTAAGATACCACTAAAAATATATTTAAAAAAAGCGTGAACATTAAATTGGCCAGTTAGGGGTTTTTAAATAACATTGAGAATCATTTTAAAATATTGTTAATTAAAAATAATCATGGATAAATGCTTTCAAAATTTATTTATTTAATACCATAAAATGATTTCTAAAATACCATTGAATATAATATTGAAATTATTTATATATTTAAAATAGTGCAATATTTTGGAAATACATAAGATAAAATTGGTTTAGATATAATCAAGTGATATTTTTTAAAAACATTATATGTAAGATTCTGAAAAAAAAATCATTTTGGAATATTCAAACATTTAATGTTTTCTTGGTTATGCTCACTTATTGAGGGATTGGGTTCTGTCATTAATTCTATTCAATTAATGAAAAATTCAAGTACATGCTTTTTGGAAAATCATTTTTATGTTTTCTTTACATATATATATATAGTTGTACATGGGTTTTAAATATATATATATATATATATAATCATACATGAAATAAAATTTTCAACTATTATTTAAAAATAAATATATAAATACAAATCATCATTACAAATTACATGTTGGACATGGTATGACAAAATATTATGACACATTAACATTTATTTACCACATGGAAGTTTTATCATCATTCACGTACATACCAATTTAAAAGAAATTTTTTCATATTTATATCATGAATAAAATAATGACATAAAAGTATAAAACAATAAAAATAGAGAAAATATAAAATCTCTTAATTAAAATTAATCATAATAAATATATAATTATGTGGTGTGCACAAAATTATCTAAGTTGAATTTCTTTACAAAGTACAATTATCCTTTCATGGTTGAATATATATATATATATAGATACTTATGTTTTGAGGAACATAACATTAATAATTACATATATATGTATACAGAGACACACACACTAACACACACACACACACATACTCAATCATAGAACTAGAATTAAAAACCAATGATATTGAATGTTAAGTAAATTAACATTTTATAAATGTTGGATTATTATGTACACATGTAACAAACACCCATAACTACAAATTTAAATGGTTTAATTGACAGATTCTAGAAAATAACACTTCAATATATATATATATATATTAATCATAAACCAAAATATTTATATATATTCACATATATATATATAATTCACAAACAAAACAAAAACATATTGAATTTGTGAATTAAAAGGTTAGATTTGGACTTCGTAGATGTATAAAACATGGAATTAAAATACTCAAATAATTATAAAACAAAAAAATTCCGTTTATAATTTGGAATGAACAAAACCCCCTCACATATTATTAAAATTAAATATTCAAAATATTTAAATGTTGAACACTAAACTATATAATCTGGTTTCATACAATAAATACCAAATAGTTTTAACAAAATTATCTATTTATATAATATATCAATATTTCAAAAGTGAAAAAAATGTATACTTTGATTTTAATTACCCCTAGAGCGGGTTTTTATTTTTTCATAAAATGTCACCACACACTTATTTATACAAATAATGGGGAAATCATTAATTTCAATTTTCCTACAAATTTTAACGATCAGATCTGATATAATGAAAGATTTGTTTTTTGATATAAACTAGTATATATATTTTTTAAAACATTTTCCTCTAATTTGTAAAAATTTATAAATTTAATTTTTTATAAATCTACCATGTTCCTATTATTTTATAACTATAATATTATCTATAATTTATTGTCATTGATTATAAAGGAAAAAATAAATGTATAAAAATATTTTATATTAAATATCAATGTAATTTGAATTGTCTTCATGGTAGTTCATTGAATCAAAATGAACCAAATTAAAATCATTGAAAAATGAGACAAAATATTTTTCAAGAATTTTAACAAATTAGACCATGATGAACATCAACCATAAATTAAGGAAAATAAATTGAAATTTACAATAGATAACCTTTATAGAATGAAATTGAATGACTAGAAAAAATATTTCATTGTTGAACTAATTATAGTAGAATTGATCACAAAACATATACATCCTCAGATATCTGGATATCAGAAACAAGATACACCTAACTCATTAATGAAAAAAGAAATTCAATTTTGATCCATTATTCCTTCAGCCTATGTTAGATCCACTGGCATGAATCCACAGACTCGATTCTACCTCATACACATTTGAATTCTTTCTAAGAATATAATGCATTGGATGATATCCTACAACTCTACCTTGTAAAAAATCTCTTGGGAACCCTTTCTATTCTACGGCTTCTACTCTCTCGAAATACGAATCATCCTACTAAGATCTCAATCTGTGGAGTCTCCCGAAACCACAACCTGATTCTTGATCATTAAAATTTCCATTGATAATTTTTTTAATTTTAATGAATCTTATAAATACATATATAAATATTGAATATTTATTTTAATTTTATTTATGTTTTATTAATTTCAATTAAATCTAATAAAATAATTTTTAAATAAATATATAATATTTAATAATTCAAAATATATTACATTAAATTATTTTAGAATAATTTTTATTTTTAAGAAAATATATGTTGAATTTATTTACATTATTCATATTTTTTTAATTTAACATTTTATTTTTTATTAATTAATAGAATTTTTCTCCTATATATCTTATAAAATATTAAACCATCAAGAATCATAACTCTAATAATAATAATATTATTAATTTAAAATACAATCCATAAAACTAATCAAAATAAATTACGTTCCAAAATATTTCATTATTTGTTACTTATTTTTTTGTTAAATTCATAATATTTGTAAAAAACAATGTATATATTTATTAAACATATATAAATTTATTAAAATAAAAATAATCATATAATAAAATATTATTTTAAATAAAACTATGTTTATAAAATCAATATTTATAATTTTAATATATTAGTTTAATATCAAATTTATGTCTTTAAATTAATAATTATATTTTAAAGATATATACAATTAATGAAATATTATCATTCATAATAATGATAGTATATATTTAAGAGAACTTATGAGATGTAATTTTTTTTCTAATAGTGAAAATTTATTATTTATTTTAGAATCATTAATCATAATATTTAATTGTAATTATATTTTAATTGTCAAAAAATTAGATAAAACAATTACAATTTATGGGTTGTCACATTCACCCCTAAAGAAATTTAATCCTCACAATTCGTTTCTTCAGTATTTAGAAAATTCAGAATTTCCATCTTTATAATTAAAGAATTTTTAACGGGACATAAACTAATGAAAAATATAATGTTTAGATTTTTTTTTCTCAAGACAAAAAATAACTATTCTCTAAATTTGTCTTAAATGATCCTATAATACCAATTCTAATGAACCAAGCCCTCTCTTCTTGAGTCATTTTTTAAAATTACTATAAAAACATTTTATTAAAAGAAATAAATAATTATAGAACATTTTAAACAAATGAGTAACTTTTACCGGTCTATGATATGGAGTATTAGACAACACCTTACATTTATCGGATTTAAAAAAATGAAATATATACCTAATAAGAATATATATGATAACTCTAAAATAGAATCCTTCTAGAATAAACAATCTATGATACCTGTTATAACCCAATTTTAAACAAAGGGAGAGCATTCAATTACCCAATAAGATATTTTAAAAATTCATTGAGATAAATTTTAAAATATATTTCTTTGAAAATAAGATTTGAAAAAATCGTTCAATATTTACTCAGTTAATAACATATAAGATATATATAAAATACCATTTAACATAAACTTCAAATTAATTACGTTATGAAAATACTTCAACATCTTGAAAATAGTTATAATCAAATTGTATAAAAAACAATATATTGATATTTTCTCAAAAACATATACGAATGATTTTTATATTAGAAAAATTTTGGAAACATGAAATATTGAAGGATATATTAGGCCTACCCACTTATATAGGGATTGGGTTCACTCTACAAGTCCCTATAATGATTACAACATTCAAGTACCGAATTTTATAAAAATAATTTTAAAGCATTCTTCACATATATATATAGTTTCACTGGATATATATATATATGTGTGTGTGTTTTTTTATATGTATTAAATCATTATTTAAATAAATATGTTCACTTTTATATGTATATAATTATATAAATACAAATATTGATTGAAAATTTAATGTTCTACTTGGTACGACAAAATATTATGATAGACAAACATTGATTTACCACAATGAAGATTAATAAGAATTCATGTTCATGAAAATTTCAATGAAATCATTGTTAAATTTATTTTAAACATGATTAAATAAACTAATTGCAACAATAAACATATAATTTCATCTTCTTAAAATTCATTATGATAAGTAAATAATTATGTGTTGCGCAAACAATTATCAATTTCGAATTTCATTAAAAATAAAAATCATCCTTTAGTTGATCTATATATATACATATGTGTGAGTATAAATGTTTTAAAGAACGTAAAATTAAGAAATATATATATATATATATATACAAAATCATAAAACTATAATAAGAAACTAATGATCTTGAATGTAAAATAAATTATTTTTATATATATGTTTGATAAAAAAATAAAGATGTATCATACACCAATAATATGATACACGGATGGTTTAATAGAATGTGAATTAAAAATAACACTTCAATATATATATATATATATGAAGCATAAACATGAAAATTTACTTATATAAAAAAATATAGCACACATACACAAAACACAGAAATATTAAATTTGCAATTTTAAAGTATAATTTTGGACTTCATATAAGTATAAAACTTATAATCAAAATACATAAATAATTATAAAACAAAAAATAGGTATTATGATTTGGAATGATCATAATCTACTTACACAACTATAAAATTATATCTTGAAAATAATTAAAAGCTAAATACAAAAATATATAATCTGGTTTCAAATCGTAAAAAAAATTATTTTAATAAAATAACCCCTTACAATAATTTATCAATGTTTCAAAAGAGAAAAATATTGATTTAGATTAAAGGAACCCCTGGATGAAAGAAATTTCTCCTTTATAATTATACATTGTGAAGAAAAATAATTGAGAAAAAAATATAAGAAATCTCTTATAGTTTTTATCTACAGAATATATCATCTTCATCTATAAAACTTCATTATTTTTCCAACATCAACCATTGAATCTCATATCTATCTTAAGAGAAATAACATAAACTGAAGGGGATATGGATTTTTCAAAAAATGTTTTCTCACATTTTTTATACACATAGTTGGGTAATATATCTTTTCAACTTACAAGCAAATTTTAATGCATGGATAAGTTGTATAGAAAGATGGGTCTTTGTATAAAAACATATATATATACTTTATATACATGTATCATCTAGGAAACAAAATTATTAATGTAATAATTTAACGATATATCAGGTTGTAGCTATTTTATAACCATATTCTTATCTATGATTTATTTCCATTGATTTTGAAGACAGATATTAGCGTATGGAAATAAATTAAATGAGATTTCAGTATAATTTTATGTGTCCTCATGAATATTAATTAAAATAAGATTATTCCAATTAAAATCATTGACATGTTAGACAAAAATTATTTTCATTCATTTTAACAAATAATAACATTAACAATATTGACCAAAATTTAATAATAAGTCAACCCGGATTGATAGCAGCTGACATTTCCAGATAGAATGTGATAGAATCATCAAAATATGTCATTGTTAAATAGATTATTGTAGATTCAATCATTAAACATATACATTCTCACAAATCGGGATATCAGAAACAAGATAGATGTACCTCATCACTAAAATCCAAATTTTGATTTATATATGGTATTCCATTGGTCCGAGTTAGGTCTTCACAAGTGAATACTCATACTAGATTTTAACTCCCCCAATTTTACATTGACCTAGTCCTCTACTGAACCAGATGATATTTCAAATCACAGCCTCATAAAATAATTATATTTTTATTATTTTAAATAAATTATTTATTTTAGCATATAATATATTATTATTTATTTGAAAACGTATTTCAATTATCAAAAATGTACATACAACAATTTAATTTTAAAGGTTGTTATAAAATCACCCTCATGATACTCTATGAACAAGCAGGATTTATAAATATAACTCTTTCATTGTAGGAATTATATAAAATGTATCATGGAAGACGTCCCTAAAAAATCTACTATATGAGGAAAATATATTAGAATTACTTTTTACTCCTCCCTAATGAGTCTAGAAAGATATTCATGAACTCCATATATTTCATGATGATGCATTCTTTCTATACTAGTTGAACAATAAACTCACCCTTACAAAAATATATACCACCCTCTTGTGATGGAAACAACACACTAGTTCCTTAACAGTCTACATATATATGATATGGAAACAACAAATCCATTTATATAATGACATCAAAATAATTCATCTCAAGTATTTAGAGATCACGTATAAATAGTTAAATTCCTACATCAAGGATAAAGTCACAATATTTATTTATGACTTTTTAAGGGGAAACAAAATGTGTGTTCAAGTCGTCACCAGTAGTAAAATGGAGATTCTAGCCCGAGACATTAAACATTTGTTAAAGAGATAAATAGGTGTAAAATAAACATATAGATTAAGGAAGATAAAATAGTGGATTCTATTATAAAAATACCTCATAATGTTTATGGTCTTTCTCTCTAATCCCTAGGAATTAGTTGTAAATTATTAAACTGGCCTGATCATTTACCACGTGCTAAAGTTTGATTACCTGATCATGTCTCTCCTTCTAGTATTGATAATTATAAATATATATACCATGGCCGAAAAATCCACTTCATGATGTTCTTTCAATGATACTACAAATCCCTACCCCATTCTGCACAGAATATCCTTCCCCTAATGTTAGATCAGATGTGGATCCTCTTCCATAAGATGAATATCGAATTTTATAACAGAATCATTAAATATTCCTATTACGGCCACATGGGAAACTCTTTATCGAGTCTCTATCATAATGAGGAATATGATTCCCCTAACGTCAACACTAAAGGAATAAAATGAATCTTCTGATGTGGATATTCTGACTACGAATACTCTATCAATAAACCTCAATTATATAATTCCTCTTTTATGAATAACTTCTTACAAATCATGGGAGTAAAACCTCCATTCCAAAAACATTCTCATTCACTAATTTTGCACCAAGTGATTATAGCATAATTGACATTCATAAAAAATAAAGGATTATGAAAAATGTTCACCAGAGTAAAGATGTCATGCCTAATACCATCATCCAAGTGTCCAGTGTGTGACACCTCATCACCATATAGAAGCATTTAAATGTATTTCAACACTTTGAAATTCAATAAATAATGCATGACTGATATAACAACCATTTCAAGGATCATGAACTGTCCACCCCAATCATTTTCATACACATGAAGAAATATATTAATATAGAAGGGAGTCAAAATATCATCCCAGAGCAAACACTGATAAAGACCATACATGTTAATTACATCCATATAGCTCATGGATGAGTCATGAAACATGTTGGTGGAAGGAATGATCCTCCCATATAGAGTAATATGTAGGTGTTAAAATATGGATAAATTGTTATCCACCCAAGACATAGTATTATTCGAACTTCCATACCCTAAATATATGGGAGGATGTTTCTTCCAAAACCATTGTGTTAGATCATCCACAATAGGTGAAGGTCGTAGAGCACATTACATGAAATGACTCACTAGTAGAAAATTTCATCAAATCTAAGCTTCAATACCCACTTCAAGTAGTAATAATTGTTCCTCATGTAAAAATCGTAATAGTAGGAATATAATCTCATTGGTCATTATCTATGGAGGGTGGTCATCTTCACCTGCATGGTATGTGAAAAGAGGACTTCCTGGTGTAATTTGTTTAAATATTCCATTAACACTCTTTGGATCTATATTTAAAAATTATTAAAAAAATATAAGTAGGAGAATTCAAGAATGAGTTCTCACTATTAATGGTACTACCCAACGCCTGATTAGAAGGATGAAGTATTGGTTAGTGATCTTGTTTAATATACATGGGTTCCAGTCAATCAAGGGTCAAATATTACTTGCCTCATCATTTATTGGAATCCTTTTCATTTTATATTTCAAAATTTAAATATTATGGTTTAATTTTTTATGTACATATACAATGGATTAATTAATATACAACACCATTTATAGAAAAATAGGGAAAATATTCATTATCACTGAAATCGACAACCGTTATTTTTAATCAACACTATCTTCATTTATCCTTAGTATATAATATGTAATATATGATGGCTTAACTCATTAAATTACCCATTCAAATTCATGAATACCTATAAACATAATGGATTGAAATAGTAAATCACTCAATAATAGACAAGTAGTAACTAATGTAAGATGCATAATATTTCTAAAATTGGTAGAATCTATCCATTCATGATGCCAATATCAAAATATATTAGTAACTACTAATTAGGATGGTGTTAACACATTTAGTAAACAACTCGATACACTAAAAAATACGTTATCATTTTAATAATATATTACAATAATGGATCATATTAAATTGAAATGATAAAAATAAATTCAAGAAATGAAATTTTTGTATATGTATTTCTTTATGCATGGAAAGTGATTTCTCGGTGCCTATAATATTTTTTTATTGATGCTTCCTAGTCCCCATCTCATTGGGTCTCGGAAAAAATTAAATTCTCTATAATAATAATAATAGAAATAAAAAATAATTGGAATAACCTAATGGAAAAAAGATATCAATAGAAATAATTGAAGTGGCTACCGAGTAGTATATAGGGAAGAAGTTGTGTCCATGGAGAGACTATTCCCTAATGTCAATGTGAAAAAATTTGATATTTAATAAAATAAAAATAGAAAAACAATTATGTGTAATCATATATCATAGTTGAAACAGACCATAAAACAACCAGACCAGTAAATCATTATAGTGGAATAAGACATAACAATTATTCCATGGATAATACTACTCAAAAATTGGAAACTGAATAATTTTAAAAAGTTGATGAATTTTTAATCCACGAATACAAAATAATATATTAGATTTATATATGGTAAAATACAATATTTTCTATACAAAATAATAAAAATGAATCCAAAATCTATCCATTATCTTGAGAACTGGAATGATCATATTCTAACATTATCCATCTTATGAAATAAATCAATATGAAGTTTCCAAAGTTGGATCCTTCCCATTATCAAATCCTTAATACATGTAATACAATCATTTACCATCGACTTCACTGGTAGGGGGTGAGATAAATATTGTTAGTCCCCAACCAATGTCATTAGCACCATCTAGTCTGTGAATATAAACTAGGTAGTGTTTATCTAAATGATAACTTAAATGTAAATATCCTAGTACGTTCTTCATCAGTAGAAGGTGCCTAAATATGTAATATTTTCATTAAATAATTCATTCGACAAGATTTGATATAGATAAATCACATGATATATAAAAACATTTAAAACCTAACATAATAATAATAATAAAAATAAAAATAATAATAATAATAATGTATCCATATTATATCAAGGTATTCTATAATGATGATAATAATAAAATTATTTCAAAGGTAATAACCAAGGAATTCGATGATGATAGTAATAAAGATAATACAAGGTAATAACCATGGAATTCATTAACATAGTTGTCAATCTAACATAGTAACAACATGTAAGACGACTATAATAGGTCTGTATGTAATCAAAGGGGAATTTTTGTAGGAATTACACTCTATATAATTCTTATCCAGTTGAAGGATCTTATCCAATGTAAAATGTGACTTGCATTACTATAGCCAATGATGTGTATCCATGGTTCCACATGTTCTAAGATGTAAAGATGGATACAATGATTGCATCCATGGTATCATGATATTTAAAATATAGTGAAGATATCCAAAAACATATTTCTTGGAAATGTTTTGTATATATAGGCCTTGTTTCAAGTGGGATAACTCCTTTGGAAGAAATTTCCTTAAATCGGAATGGATCCCTATAAGTGACCAATAAATTAACTTGGAAATATAATATTGACTGAATTTTTTCCACTACTATGAATATGAAATGTTATATATTAAATATCTACCATAAACTTATATCATTATTTAATTTGGCCATGTAACACTCATGCCTTTTTAAATGTTGGTTAGTTCATTACAATTCCTTCAATACTAAGCGGCATGGATAAATAGGACATTCAATAATTTATTAAATTATTTTGCAATCCATTAATTATTTTCATTACATTAATATTCATAATCATGAAAAGGGAGGGTAATGGAATTCCACAATATGAAATTCAATTAAAAACAACAAAGGTCATGTGATATGTATTCCTATCCTTTCAATTTAAATTTGAGGACCATTTATTTTATTAAAATAAATATATTATAATGGTGAAGTGGTAATATGATATAATGTCCACTAAAAATTAATTAATTCAATTAAAAACATTCATATTTTGTCCAACTTTATGAATAACCAAATGACTGTGTAGATAGTCCTCTAAAAACACTAAAAGAATATCATAATAAAAAAACCTACTCATGGTGATCAACATGGAGAACCAAACCTCTGTATATGATAAAAAAATACAAAATATTCACTAAAATAATAGCATGATTATTATAATATGATTATATGAATTCAATTGGAAAATACTAATGAAAATAGAGTACACACAACTATGAATGTTTATAAATTTAATAGACATCAAAGTTGAGTAGTTGACCACATACCATAGGCTTTTCGTACTCTCCTCTTCCACTATATGCCTCTAGTTTAACTTTGAATATTAGAAAAAGGATGAACTAATAAATACTAATAAAATATTACATATGATCCTACACCATTATAAAATTGTCATTTAGAGGAGAAACAAAGAATGGTGTAAGAAGAATAAAGATCATACTAACAAGCATCCACCAAGACTAATAGATCTGAAATTAGTGATTGGATGGAAGAACAATTGAATAACCTTGAGTTAGTCTCAAAAGGGGGTTCATTGGTGAGAGAAGAGGGAGGAGGTGATAGATTCAGATAAAATAGAGGTCATTCCTCTTATTTTAAAACCATAAGATTGGTATTTACATAGTTTTTAAATATATTAGATTTTATGTAACGCTTGAGGACTCCCCTCATGGGAAAAAGCATTTACAAGTCATGAATTGGTCGACCTAGTCTATTACACAATATTTATTAATTACACATCATATATTCTAATTATAATGTGAGTAATTGTTCTACAATTATCCTATATCCAATCCACCCATCGTTTTCAAAACAACTCATTTTCTCTATTGACATCCTTTATGGTATAAGACAAAAAGTGACCATTACAAGAGTATAAATATAAAATTAAAAAGATTCAAACCTCACGAAATTCTGGGTTCAATCAATGTTATTAGTGGTGTAATACTGAGTCATACTCATACTATATCAAAAAACAATTTGGAACATAGGTTGATTTGATGGTAAATATATATAATAATTAAAAATTTCTATTACTGAGTACTTATCTAGAATGGAAAGGTCAAATATTTGGAATTTGTATTGAGAAATATCACAGAATAAGTTTCTCAATTATTCCATATATAGTTTAATTTTTTGGGTTTTAATTTAAATAATTATCTCATTGGGGATCTATTTTATATTGTTGTCAATTATTACAAATACCACATCTGTTTTGATATACCATGGATTGTGCGTAATATTGTTGGAGGTACATATTTTTTTGTTATATTTTTCATTTCATATATATTATTTTAATTCCATCCACTATTATTTAAATATATTGTTGAATATATTCTCCCCAAAAAACACACACCATTAACCATAGTGTCTTTCCCTAGAAAATTTCATTTGGTATGGTGTGAAAAAATTCATGTATCACTCCAATCTAATTATTATTTAATAAGCTATAAATATGCATTAAAAAGTCTTACCAGGGGTTCTTCTTTATTTATTTTATAGTTTTGGATTTTTTATACAGCTTATAATTTAATTTTTCAGAGCTTTTTATGGGCCTCATATTTGTTTTTCATGAACGCCTCTCAAAATTGAAATCCATTAATTACATAAATATGGGCTTGCAATTAATGGTTTCCATTATTACGATTGAGATATTAATCCATGTATGATGTGTGTATTTTAGTTTTTATAATAGTTTTATCTCTTGATCCATTAAAAAAATTGTGGATTACATGAATCATTATTAGAAGGTAATGTGTTGTTGATATCAATGAAGGGAGGGGTTTAGTATTTTATGTGCCAAAAAATATATATATATAATTTAATCTTATAACATGTCAATTATTTTATACACATTAATGTTACCAAAAAAAATATTTGATATATCATAGGGCTCTTCAGTTCGGATTATACTAAATTGTGACCATATAGTCCCTCTATGTATGAGCTGTGTAGTGACCCTTTGTAGGTTAATACATGAATTTGAATTCACGATACAATTTTCAGAAGGGATGTAGGTTCTTTTCTAATATTGTTTCATCAACAATTGACATAATGTTTTTAGTTATTGATTATCAAAAAATTTCATTTTAGTTGAACCATCTATATGGTGTATACTCAACATAGATTATCCTATAATGTAATTATTTTATTTTGATATATGAGATTGTGATTCTCATGGGGTAGTATCATATAAAAATTATATTATTATATTAGTTCCCATTAGATGAATTATGTCTTAGAATGTGATTCATTATATATATACAAAACTATATATATCCTAACCATAGAGTGAGTGTTTTGGAATAAGATATTATATGTAATATCTACGAAACATATAGATGTGATGCACCTATAGTTTTAACTTATATAGAATATGATATATGAATGTTGTAGAGTGGGTAAACAGTTCTACTTTGAAACCAATCCTGAAACTCTTATGTACATGTCGTAGACCATGGAATGGATGAAGTTCATTGGTATTGGTGACGAACACTGATTTTTATTCTATTAATATTATATTGACATGTACAATACATGGTAAAAAATTTAGGAAGTTGGATATAGTATGTGATGAGATTCTTACTGGATTACGTCTAATGATATAGTAACATAATGTAGGGGTTCGTTATTACTTGATTATTCCATTTTTTCTTATATAAGATATTGAAATTTTTTAAACATTAATATTAATATAGCCTCATCATCCATTCATGAAAAAGGATTAATATATTAGATTAACCTAAAATAGATCATATAACTATAATTTCAGAGGCCATTTTCACAATAATGGTCTCTTGAAATTTTTATTAGAATGAAAGATTCCTACATTTTAGTGAAATGAAATATTTTATATGGATTATAAAACTCAGGTAAAATTCCCAAGTCAATGCAAAAGGATAAGGGATAGAACAAAAAATGAGTATAGATTCATTGGAGAGACATACAAATAGTATTTTAACATATATGGTGTTATCGTCATAGAGAAGGTATATGGGAAACAATAATTTTTATAGTTAATTAACAGATATAGAGGGTCTATACATTGCTATGGATGAATTTTTCTTCAATAATATTGTTAAATAATATATTAGGGGATGGTTTATATAAATTTACAGATTAATTTTTCTGAATTTATGTTTTATTATTAACAATTAATGAATAGTTAATGTATGATCCTCCTTAACATATGCCAATAATCCATAATCAAATGATGTGGTTAATAAATATTGGAACCTATGTGATTTAAAAGTCATGACCACGAAATACTACAACATTATTATTTTTTAAAGGCTTCATGTATTCTTTCTCAACTATTAATTTACAATATTGAAATTATAAATAATATAAAAAAAACTAGAAAATATCATGAAAATAATTTTCTTTTGATTTCACACTAGGACCCTCAAACAAAATTCCTTATTAGTTGTCCATATTGTGGAAGTTTTCACTAATAAAAAATACTTCGTTCAATCAATGGATTTTATATAATTCATCCTAATAATTCATTTCGGGTCCTCCAAAACTCCATATTTTGTAGTTCATCATTTGATCCTATTTATTGGTGTTGTGTGTGTCAGGAATTTTTTTATTGAAGTTCATGCGTCATTAACTTCTAGAGGATATAATAAAAATTATAACATTTTATTATGATTATACAATATCATCTATTGTAGTATGATATTGATTCTTACCAATATATTCCCACCATCAATGCAATAGTTTCAATAATAACTTATTCATTTCTTCATGTTCATCTGAAAAAATATTCTATATAAATTTGAGTTTTATTATTTGATATCATTATATACAAATATTTCCTAGATAGTTCAACCTAAAAATGAACTAGTTGAATTTTATTCAATCACACTTATGTATATATTAATAAAATATATTTTGGAATAAATGTTACGAAAAATAAATTTTGAAATATCAATCTTATTTTCATATTTATATTCATTATGTGGTATGATTATATTTTAAACATTTTAAGAGATGGAGTCTAAGTCTATTATAGTCTTCATGAATCATAAAATTTTCTAAATATTATTTATAATTTTAAAATCCATATGATGATGGGATATTTCCACTATGTCTTCTCAAAAAGTCCATTAACATTAATGTATTCCACAACTACGTAATCCAAAAGTGCACATTATTTCATCTATGGTATGGATATCAATGTGATAGAATACTAAAAACATCCATAGTTAGGGGATTCAGAAAAATAACTAAAAATATATCACAACATGGTGTTCACAATTTATATTCACATCCAATATCCCTCACATGGGTTACCATAATCACCTAAATACCATGTTCTAACACACCCTTTCTTATATCTAAACACTACTTTAATAACATATTATTCTATATATAATGGTATGTATAATTATATTATTTCACCATATTCTAAAATGGAATCACAATACTACATACTCTGAAAATGTAACCATTACAAGTTGGTCGACCTAGGGTTGCATGTGATATGTGATATTAATTACACCATCTCCCTTGAATGATTTCGATGTGGTTTATTCACCAAATACATTGAGGCCATTAAATAACTATGGTGATGTTGAGGAGTTATATACCCATGACATAATGAAATTATTCCCAATGGAAATAGATTATATTTATTTAAAAATATTGGTTTCCATATTTGGATGTGATATAGGTCACTGTGGTCAGTTACATAGATGTATGTTCACTATAGTTAAGGTTATTGTACTCGAGATTACAAAATTACTTCTGAGTGGTCACATAGAGAAATTACCCGACATTATAAATTATAAATTCTATATATTTATACTAGAATTAATTTCCATTCATTCTCAATGATCATTTTGGAATATATTTTTTGATAATTGGGTTATGTCACTAACATAGTTTTCCTATATATAAAAAGTGCATAACATTATTAACGATCCGGTTTTTCTGATGAAATAAAACCTTTAATTCCTAATTTTTTTTCATTGAATATCATCAAAAATTTGTTTCTATCCTCATCATTGTCCCTACCCATCCAATTAGGGTATTTTGAAATATGGGACGATTAATAAATATTATAATGGGACATAAAAATGAAATACATTAGTCCAGTGAAAAATATGAAAACCAATGAAAATTTTACCTTAATTTCAATATTCTTTGTGTGGATTTTAGGAATAAATTACAAATAAAAATAAAAAAATGAACATTTTTTATGAATGAAAATCTATAAAACCCATATTAATCATAGATATAACATGGGGAAAAGATGGGGCATCATTTTAATTTCTCTATTACAAATAGAGTACACCTAAATGATACATATAGAATATCTAGAACTATTATACATGGACTAACCATCATAATTGTTTTTTATTACATAGATTAACAATAAAATATATACCTAGTATAACGGTAATGGGTTATACATGAAATAACCATCATATTACATTCCTACATTCTATTACGAGAAACATAATTGGTAAACTTTTTACCTTTACCCAATACTCTAGAGAGCTATAATGTTGAACACCATTTATACAGGATATACCTAGTTCAATTTCAAACTATAATGGGGATCAATGCATTATGTATTCAATATTGGGCCCACCCTTTTAAAATAAAAAATTTACATGTACGTTATCCTGAATAAAACATTTTATTCATTCACTAATCATCATTAAAAATTTGATGTACTTTTTTAAACCCATATGGAATATAATTTGGGATGTCAAAATACCCTTATTTAAAATATACATATTTTGAATACTGTAACACCCAAATATTGTGAATTAAGATTTCCAATTAAATAAACCATGAAATATATTAAACCAATCCAATCATAATAAAATGGTTACAATATATGAAAATTACATGATAGTGTGTTTGGTAAAATAGCACATCCCATTTCATTTTTGTAAAAATGATTCATATAAACCACATAAAATGTTTTTTTTTGAAATCCATTGAAATAATGGAATCAAAGTCAAATAATCTTCTATATAAATATTTTATGTTAATAAAAAAATTTATGATTTTTAAAAAATTATGGATATAAAATAATAAGGCATATTTATGGGAAACGTTACAGGAGGATTTTTTAAATAAGTTCCATTTACCTCGGTTCTTAATTATCACATATGTTATATGTAATCCTAAAAGTATAATTAATGATAATTATTCTCTAGGTTATGAATACTTCTATGTTATTTATTAATTTTAATTTTTTCAATAAAAAATTATATATCATTACATAATCATTTTTTATGTGAGATATATTAATAATATATATTTCAGAAGTCCAAAAATGTAATTGGTATTTTTGCCATGATAGAATTGTTCATCATGAATCATATAATTAATGAATTAAAATTTTATAATTTAATTATACATTTATATCCAACCACTATATATGGTTACAAAAAAAGAATCTATGTTACAATCATGGAGACAGTTGGTCGTATGTACATAGAGTAACATTTCGACGTTTTAGTGATAATTATGGAAAGAAGGTAAATATTATAAAATATATGAAAATGAAAATAACATTGTAAATATTTTATAATTTATTTATATACATATATATATATATCATCTATTTTATGTGGAAATGAAAAATGAATCACATCACATCGTGGTGTTGATAGTCCAAATATACACACGAATGATACTAACATTTTTTAGTGAATGGAAATGTAAAATAATAAGATATTTAAAATTTTCAGAATGATAAAAATTTAATTAATATTATATATAAAAATAAAATTATATAATTATATACACCCATGAGATCTTGAGATGAAAAATGAATTAGATCGGTCTGAATGTCAGTAGTCTTCTATACACATGAATGATGAATTAATTTCCATTTTGATGGATGGTGGATTTGTAATTTTTCAATGAAACAAATTATAACATATTAGTATAAGGTAGATAATTAATTTATTATATCATAATTTGTATATGATTTTATGAAGGATTAGTGAAAAATAAATTATGAACTCTTGGTTAATAACTATACCTCTTCATTGGAAAACCACATTTTCTGTACATGTTATGGACACTATGGTTGGTCTTCAAAAAATAATAAGGCCTCTAAAACATTGGGGAGGATTTTATTGACTTATATGGTATTTATATGTATAATTCAAATTTTCAATGAAGTTTTCTTAAATTATAAGATAATGTGCACCTATATTAATAGGGGACATAAAATTTTGGTATTTCACAAACAATTTAAGAAATATAATTTAATTATTATATAAAATTGGATCCAGTTTTATAATATTAAAATATATTTTTATTATTAGTAAATGTCATATAATACTCTAAATTTTTGACATGTTTGGATGAAAATTTTATTCTTAATGTTTTTACCCATCATTATCCCTTATCGCACTTAACATGAAAGCATGTTGTTTTACACTTTGAGGGTCATGATAGATAATAAAATTCACAAAAAGACACATAAATGGACCATGTTATATATTTTATACTATATAATATTCTCTTTTATAATTATATTTTTATTATGAATTTTATATAAAATATTAATATATTATTTTTTTAAAATATGAGTAATTTTATTTTAAGAACTATTCATTCATATTGGCATTTATAAAATCATGATAAAAATAAATTCACAAAAATATGAAAATTCATATATAACATGTGATTTTAATATATAGAATCTTTGGGAAAAATTAATTTATCCAAATTAGAGAACTTTTAATATTGTTTATACAATTTATTTTCTTTTTTCATTAATTAAATAAGTACTAAATTAGCATTTTGAATGCATTTAATGTAAAAATATGCTCCCCAAAACACAAAAAAATACCATGATTAAAATGAATAATTAATATTTCAAATTACTACGTGTAACCAAACGTAACAGGTTATTATCACATTGTAATAAATATTTTTGTTTAAAAAAAGAAATAGTGATACATTTTTGAATTTTCAATATAGAAAATGTTATATATAAATAATCACATAAATGTAAATAATATTTAATATAAAATTATATTTGACAACTATTGATGGTATTATGTCATGTTAATCATTCATTTTCTAGTCCTTATAATTTAATTTTTAACCCCCAATTACATGGATTACCCTTACCATGGTACCAAATATTAATATGATTACTATTCATAATTCCTAAAATTTTAATAGGGATTATTAAAAAAATTGTGATATTTTGATTAAATTATCAAATCAATTATTTAATATTAAAAAATGTGGAATAATTTAAAATTAAATCATAAAACAAGATGAAAAACATTTATCTATAGAAATTTCATTTTTAAATATTATTTTTTAAAAAAAATTTATATTATAAAAATTATTTATAAACAAATATTTGTGTTATTTTAAATAAAATAATAAAATAAAATTTTATAAATAGAAAAAAAATAGAATTATACTTTTAAAATTATTCAAAAATTAAATAAAATTTCAATGAAAATATTATATTTTAAATATTCAAATTAAAAAGAAAATTTTCAAAAACTATACCAATATTTATTCTTATTATTACATCGAAATGATGATATAAAAAAATATTTAAATTTTCCTATATAAATTTCTATAATATCCAAAAATTATTTAAATTTTCTCCATAAAAAATCAATAAATGTACATTTAGAATAAAATTTATTTTTTTGAAATATTTTTTTTTTAAAATATTGTACTTAGTAGATAAAAATTAATTGTTTCATTATTAATGATTAGTACCATAATATATAATAAAGTATTGTTATTCTTATTTATACCCTCAAATTGTGAGGCTATTCTATAGTGATCATATTTAAATAATAATATTTCATGCTCATATTTAGCATTATAATGCATATTTTTCCTCCCATTAAACAACCTTGTTATTTTAAAATATTAGAATATTACATTCTACCACCCCCAGTTAATAAAATCAAACCTATAAATTTCATTTGGTTTATAGTAATCTACAGGTTCCCATATAAAAAATAATTTTCTAATTTCCATCATCAGAAAGGGGAGAATAAAACATCATCTTGATTATAGTTAATGAGAAGTATAAATGGAATCTATAACAACATGTAAATAGTTATCCAACTAAGAAACCATTCATGGGAAGTGAAAACATGAACGTGAAAGATAAGAATAATTGGTAAGAATAAATATAGAGTGGAATAGAATATTCCCAGGAGAAAGATGACAAAAAAGATGTGAAAAATATGAGATATGTGAATAGATCATGAATTAATTAGAAATTAATGTAATATCATATGGTTTTTTCTTCCAAATATTTTACTATATAGTTGATTAATTATGTTACCATCGAGAATAAATGCAAAATGAAATTCCCACAAATGATAAATGAACTTTTGACTTTTATTTAATTTCCACTACAATATTTTATTTTTATCAAAATGATGTGTATTAAGAACGATTTTTCATTCCTAGATAACTAAAATCGACAAAATTTAGATTATATACTTATACAAAATAATAAAATCATATTTCCTCATTATTTATGCATTAAAAAATTTGATAAGTGTTATAAAAGGTAATATAATTACCAAATAAATTATCTATCATACCTAATTTATCTATAAACGATACCCAATGTGTAACAAAGATATTTAATAATGAAATATCCCTAAAATTCAATAAAATATTCAATAATATGATGGAAGTCAAAAGCATTTGAATGATTTGATCAAATATTTTAACCAATTAATGAAATAATTATTTATAATTAACATTAATCACTCTTAATGTATCATAAAAAAAATACCTAATAATATAATCTCTGTTATATGATAAAAATTTCTTCAAATAACATTATAAATCCTCAAAAACATCAAAATCACATATGCCTCCAAAATATAATTCATCCGTTTAATCATAAATTAAAAAAATAATTTTATTTTCACCTATTTTATATAAGGTCCCTGAAATACAAGACATATTCTGAAATTAAACTATTCCACTAACAAAAAAACAATTTTATCTCTCATGCACATATATATGATAAAATTTATGTCAATAAATATAATATAATAAAAATGAATGGCATACTAATGAGGAAATCACATTGGTCAGTGGTATGCATTATACCCTTATCACCCTACGATTGTCGGTTCATGCCACCAGGACAAACCAAATGAAATAGGTCATCACTCATCATTTTGGATGTTTATTTTCCAAAACTATAGTAATATAAATCGAATAATCCTTTTAAAAATATGATTAGTGTCACAAAAAATAGACTTAATCAGCAAGATCAAATAATCCATAATGGTTATTAATAATATTAAACATATATCTACAAAATGAAAATATTTATATTTAAAAAATAAATTCTCACATTTTAAATATAGGGGTTACATATAATATGATCATATATATATAATAAAAAAATTTATCCCAAAATATTTCAAACACATAAAAAAAATTATCATGCCTTTTAAACAAAAGATCATATATCAATCTACAGCTACATCATAATTTTTGAATCCATCTAAATAGAAACCATAATAATTAAATGTTATTTATAATCAATTAACGTTTATTTTACATATAATTCTATAATACATAGAAAAACTACAATGAAATCTGAATTGATTTATTTTTATCATCAATATAAAATTTTAATCCATGTTAAAACTCATTCATTTCATATGACATTTATTGTTTTGTCAACTTCAACAATAATTGAATTAGGAAATTAAAAACATTTTTTATATGTTCCTATTGATATATTGATTATCAATTCTTCCTATGAGATTTGTTTTTATACTTAACATAATCACCACATTTAAAAAATAATAATTGGTGCCTTGTGGAGATGATTATTCTTCTTTACTCTGAAAATTGAATCTGTCTTTTTCTTCATTAGTATATTATTAAATTATTCTATCATTATCCATATAAATAAATATTCTTTTTATTTAATATATTACCTATTTTGATACCTCTTACATTCCTAACACATATAATGCTGAATCTTAATATCGATAATATACTTCTCTCTTGAACAGCCATGTAAATCCATTTTTTAGCTACATGGTGTGTTATAAAACTAATACAAGATCATATTTTAAGTCATAACTCATGATATAAGGTTAATAATATCCCAAGGATATTTCACTAAATCTCCCACTCATTACAGATTCTCATTCCAACAAACAAAACATTGTTATCAACATCAATTTCGAATTTTGTTTCTCCATGTTATAGTAATTTATTAAAATAAATGGAATTATATTATTACTACATCAATCATTATATATTTCTTTATGAGAGTGGTAAATATTATGATATACCTATCACTACCATTATCCATTAAAATCCATATATCTATACAAATTTCCATAAATTATCTATAAAATACTATCTTTAATTGTTATATATGACATATAAAAGGTTATCAAATAACATCACATCTACTAAATTTATCTAAAACCTTACTATGATAAAAACTATAAGGACCATTATATATACATTCTATAATTTAGTGATGTAGAAAAGATTTTATTTTATATCATTTCCATTAATCATTATGTTTTAATTTATTAAAAACATCTGTTATAACTCTTATAAAACAATCCCATATATCACAATGTTGTCACTTCTATCCAGTATCAAATTTTCATGAAAAAAATAACAAGAAATTAAACTAAAAAAAATTGAATATAAAGGTTCTATTTTTATGATAATATAATGAAATAGGAATAATTTTTCTTATAAAATAATAAAAACAATTGATGAAATGAGTGTTTTCTGCCATTTAATGATGAATAAATTTCAAATAAATATAAACATTAAATATACAGATTTACAACCGTTTATTGGCGAACAAATTTTAAATATAGTTCTTGAAACATTTATAAAATATATTTGAAAAAAATTAATCTAATATTTGTAAATATGAAATAAAAATTAAAATCTGTTGAACTTTTAATATATTTCTAATTAAATTCTAATAATAATTAATAGTAAAAATACTACATTCTAATTCAAAACAGCCTTCTCATCTATTTTATTTATATAATTAGATTATAATTTTAATTTGTTAATGTATAATTAATTAATATTTTTATAATTTTATAATAAAAATTACATTGAAATCATATTCACAAATAATTTGAATATAAAATCTCTGTGAACTTTTCAATGTTTTAGTTAATAGCTTGTTTAATTTTTCCATCAAAGAGATTAATTTTTTAGTTAATTTCACTAAATTATTTGTTTTGAATTTAGAAAAACAAATTCCATATTTTTAATTATAATTTACAAATTATGTAAATAGGTCCCCATTATTTGTCGATAATATGAATATAAACGTTAGTAATTATTTTAATTACCATGATTAATTGTAAATATATAAATTTAATGCAAAAATAATAATATAATAGGATGAAACTACCATAAAACATGAACTAAATTAATTTTATGAGTTTATTATTACAATTATAGAACTTGGGCCTGTTTTTGGACAACATTACGCCAATGGGGGGATTTTAATACATTTATAATAAGATATTCAATGAATTTTCATTTTTTGTCACACTATTGTTTTTAAAAATTAATCTGTTTTAATAAAGTGTTATAAAGGGGATCAATTAAAATATAAATAATAATTATAATTATTAACATATCAAAAATATATTTTAAATTTATTTATATTTATTAGAATAAAATAATTAAATTTAATGACAAAAACGAGATGTAGTAATTTTTTAATTCATGAATTAATAAAATACATGAGATTATAAATATTAAAATAAATAATATATGATATAATTTTTGTCATAAAATAATTTAATGCATATATTTGACACGTTTTTTTTGGAATTAATGGTGTTTTTTTATCTTATCTTACTATTGGAGAATTTTATAAAAATCAACTAAGGAATAGTGTTAGAATTGAAACTATTGGTTTTTTATAATATAAAATAGTTTATTAAATGATATAATATTACTCAAAATATATGATTTAGACAGATGGTTAGGATATTCCCTAATATTTAATAAATGACACATTTTACTGTCGTTTTACATGTTGTGGTAATTATAGTAATGAAAAAACTATAAATAACATGATATCATAGTAAGATTAATATTTGTGTAATAAGGGTTAAGCTAGTATGATAAGGATTAAAAAAATATTACAAATGCGTATAAATTTAATTGGATGATATTTATTCAATTGAAATTTATATTATATTCTAAATAATTTAGTTTGTGACTATATCTAATTGAATGAAATTTTTTATTAATTTAATACTTTTAAAAAATCTAAGGGTGCCCTTCCCCTCTCGTATAAAATTTTACCCAATCCTCTCTATTAATCATATTTCAATAACTATTTGTGTCTTTCATGATATGAAAAAAATCATTCCTAGAACCCCTCCACACATTCATGAGGCCTTAAATATGGAATTACTCCATTCTTAAGAGGTGTTTAGGTGTTCATCAAATGTGATCCACTAAAGAAGATGCATCATTTTGTTTATGTGATTCCATTTTATTTATCCTTTCACATCTTTGAACTAACCTAAAACATTGAAGTAATAATAACTCCAGTAATATCATGATACTGGTATTTCATTTTGTTAATATATTCTCATAAATCACTCTCTACTTATATTAAATTAAAACCGAATTAATTGTGTATGCATACATTTGAACTATCACCTCCACAGACTGATATCATTCATTTTCCATAAACATTTATAATGATTGGTTATAATAATGGAATTAACATCCATATATTATATTAGTTATGTATTTTTTCATTATAATATAATTATATAACAATTAAAACTTTACATTCCATTCACATAAAAATGATAATGTAATTTGTTCGTACGTGTGAACTATCACCTCCACGAAGCGATGTGATTGGTTTTTATTCCCTAGATCCCATGAATGATATATATATATATATATATATATATATATATATATATATATATATTTAAACGATTAATATGATATTAATTATTTTATTATATTTTTTGGTTTATAAAACAATATTCACGTTCTTTAAATAATGATCTATGAAAAATAAATATGTTACTCTCGCCTACATATTACATGTCGTCTCTATGACTATTTTAATGATCATTTTTCATATATTTAATTAATTGTTTAATTTAAAAGTGTGATGGATAGAAAATATTATCCTTATTTCAGTAATTTTATTTTTTAACTGAATTACTTAGGACCGCAAAAACTCTTGACATCGTACCACATTCATTTTCGACTCAAGTATTGAGTATCGACTGTATGTCTGATATGATGTTATATAATTATATAATTATTATAACATCATACAAATATATATATATGTTCAATAATAAATATGATTTTTTTAATGAAATTATAAAATATCATATTTTTATTATTCATGAATATAAAGATATTTTTCTATGAGTTGGACTCACGGTTAGGGATTTCATCTCAATTTACATTCTATTGAGAATTATTTATTGTTGTGAACCAATTCACCTTTATGTAGTGTATTTACACCCCATTGTCATATTATATCATTTATATCCTTATTCTAATAATATTAAAAGAATTAATGTTATTTTATAATAACTTTTATTCAAGTGTTTCCCCTGTGAATATTAACATGTTAACAAAAACATCGTTTCATATGTTTTTCTATTTTATTCTTATTAATATTTCTTATTTATGTCAATGTATTCAAAATGGTTTTAATGTATATTTTTATATAGATATTAATATTTAATGCTTTTAATTCATTTCAAAATATTCATATTTTTATGGAAACTTATATTAAAAAATGTTCTTTTTAAATATTATAAATTTATTTTAAAAATGGCTTGAATATTTAAATAAAATGGAATGTTTTTTATCTTATACATCAGAATCCAAATTTCTAAATTTTATGTATCATTGATGTGTTGGTGCATAATTTACATTTTTAAGATATTATTTTAATATAAACTATTTTCATATATGTCTTTGTTGATATTTAAAAACGAAATACGATTTTAAAGTGGAATTTTTTTTCCATTATGCATGTTTCATGTGTAATGATTATGTTATGTTTATTAGGTATTATTCTTATATATACTTGCTTCAATGTTAAATAAATTGAGGTTTATCCCATGATATCTCTGTAATAGATTGGGTAATGACATAGAGATAAACAATATCGTTAATTCAAGGGATTTAGGTAATATAATTTTATAAGTATTCTGAATGTAACCATTAAGGTTAATCCATATATTACATTGAAATTTAAACATATGAAATGGATTCCATAAGGTGTATTTATTTTTTATGATTTCCATAAATTTTTATGTTATTCTTATTATTTCCTGTGGTATGAAAAAGTATATATGTTTTCTAGGAGAAAAGTAGGATTTTATGAAAATGTATTCACGATTTTAATGTATTCATGGAATAATTTTTCCATTCCTTATTTTATATTCCTTACTGATATTTTTATTCTTATTCCATGTTTTTGAAATATTTTTCACAATATTTTAGAAATAATCGAGTCATGTATTGGATGAGGGAAATGTTATGATGAATAAACATGAAACAAACAACATTTAATTTTAAAATAGGTTTTTATAGATGAAATGGATAATATTGGTAGTGTCCATGTTATATTTATATAGTTATCTGAAGTAATATTTTTGGAATAATTCTATATATCTCTAAACCGGAATATATCCTCAATGTGAAATAATGTAAAATTATAAACATAACTAGAGATTATGTATTGTTTTTGGATGGTTCTTTATTATTGGAATTAGGTGATGGTTTTGAAAATTTTGTAGATTAGGATTATTTCTAAAAAAGTTATGGATATAATTATGAGTTTATAATTTTAAATTTAAATATATGTTTAATTTCTTATATGTATATTTTGAGGAATTATGTTCCAAAAATTTAATTGTCATTAATAGTGTTATTGGAGAATTTTTTAGGGTGGTAATTATGGGTTATTACATTTTGGGATGAAAAATGAAAGGCAAGAGATAAAAATTGAGTTTAAAATATGTTATGGTTTTTTGAGGACTTTATCTCATATTTGGAGTATTTTATAAAAATGATTATGTTTTATAAAAAGGTCAACCCACAGGATAGGTGACAACAATTCATGCCCAGAAAGGTTTTGGGGATGGAACCCATAACCCAAGGGTGAAAAGGGGGCATCACCCACCATTGGCCAATGTGAAGTACCTGGTTAGTATGAATTTATACTTTTAGTTATAAAACTATTTAAAATAAGGATATTTTTATTTTTGTTACATATGTTTTATCAAATGGAAATACTTTGTATTAGGAAATGATTTCTGAATTAAGTGATAAATGTAATTTTTGGAGATGATTAATAACATAGAAACTTTAAATGATATTTTAAAATATAAAACAACATGATTTCAATTAAGTAGTAATTTTTTAGAAGAGTATATGATTTCATTTAGTGAATTTTAGGTAATTAAGTTATTTATGTAAATTATTTTCTTATCATGGAGAATATATTATTATGTTAATTACATTTTTGTATGAGAGAGTAATGTTGATTTATGTTATTTGGAGAAAAATATTATAATTTATCCCAGAAGGCTATGTGATCAAATAATTCTGAATATTGGGTTTTAATATTAGTTTTGAATATTTTGCGGAATTATTTGGATAGTTATTTGACGAATGGACTATTTGGAACCTTTGGAATTACTATTGAATTTTGGATATTAAAAAGTGTATTTATTATTTTAAAGGATCACTTTTTTGGAAATTATCTTATCTTAATCAAACCATGTTATATTGGGTTAATGTTTCAAGTCATTAGAAGATGATAGTTCATATTCTATTGATTATGTGATACAATAACGGTTGATAAATCTTTACTAATAGTCATTTGAATAAAAATATGATATTTTGGGATAAATTGATTAATAAATGAAAATATACTTGTTACAGATATATATTTCCTTTTTTTCTTAGTCACGGTAGTAATACAATTCATCACATTTTTAAAAAGGTCAATAAAACAAATAATTTTTTTTTTATTTTTGATTACGAATTCAATGACCATTTAAACCATAAAAAATTAATAGATTTTTTATTGTTAAATTTTTTTCTCACTCTGTCTATTATGACTCACCATCCAAATAATATGGCCATTGATTCTTCCATGGCCATATTTTCTAATATAGAATCATATTACGTGTTATCTCATGTGACATGTGTACTGTATGGTCATTCATTTATAGTGGATGTTTTATTAAACATTTTTCTGATGATGGAATTATATAAATCTATTTTGAAGAGTAATACCTTTTTAACAACCCAAAATTAAAATTGAGAGGATTCAATTTCCAATATTGGGGATAATGTAGCTTCCTACATTTTTAAAAGGAAACACAATGTCGATAGCGTACATCAAACACCACATTGAGCATAAATGAACAACTAAATATTATTATTTAATATTATTGTAATCACCTTTCCGTATTAAATGGTGGGAATGAATGTTGTTATGTAAATTTTGAAAATAAGGTTTCTACATGTTTATATAGTGATTTATTTGCTACAAAATTAACATGAAATGAAACTGAAAATTTATTGAATATAATGGATTTATTTTTATGAGAAACATTCTAAATTTGAATAATTATGTTTATAAAATAATAAAGTTACACTATTTTTATTATATTTAAGAAATATTAATTTAGTATAATGTTTAAAATTTAAATTATTTTTTAGTAGACATTATTTATAGACAAATTAAATTTTATGGATAAAATTAGTGTTTTTCTAAAAATATAGTTTTACCTCCTTTTGATGACGATCATAATTAAAATAGTTTTTTTCAAAAATTTAATATGTTATATTTGAAAAAACAGTCCTATTTTTTGGAATAATGGTATAAAAATTTATTTTATTTGTAATTTTGATATTTTTATGATAAAATTTATATTTTGATAAATACTAAAAAATATTGCATTTTAATTCATAATTTCATTTTTATCAAATTTATTTATATAGCTATATTAACCTTTTTTGGTTTTATTATATAATTAATTATTATTTTTATTATTTATTATAGATTTTCATTTGAATCAATTTCAGTATGAAATTGAATATAAAAACTATGTGAACAGTTGAATGTTTTACTTAATAATCCCTTTTCTAATTTCATCAATTAGAGTAATTTTTTAATTATTTTCTGAAAATTATTTTTTTGAAATAAGAAAAATGTATTTCATATTTAGAATCATAAGGTCAAAATTATCTAAATATTTTTCTTTTATTTTGAAAAATTAGGAATAGTAACACTATAGATTATTTTAATTAACACGGTTAAGGTTAAATCAGGTAATTAAAGATAAAAATATTTTTATAATATTGTAATACTACCCTAATTCTTGTTCAAATTTAATTTTATAACATTATATTGACAATGATTATACTTGGGTAGATTTTAGGACTACTTGGAGCCACATGGATAACATTAATTCATTTATTATGTTATATTAAATGTATAGTAATTTTTGTCACACTTTTGTATTTAAAAATTATTGTATTTTAATGGGTAGTTATAAATTGGATAACTTACAATATAAATAGTAATTTTAAATCTAAATACATTACCTACAACATGATAATATATCTATAACTTTTAGAAATTAAATAATAAAATGTAATTATGAAAAAAAAATATGTACAAAATTTTTAAATAATGAAATAAACAAATACACGATATTATAAATATTAAAATAAATATTAATTAAAATAATTTATTCAATATAATAATTTTATAGATATATTTTTCATTTTTTCTATCTCTTTAAAGATTTTTTCAAACATATCTTGTTGTTATGACATTTTTTAAAAAGTTAAGTGGTTAATAATGTCAAAAATTGACACTATTGTTATTTTAAAATATAAAATAGTTTATTAAATAGTATAGAATTATTAAAAATATAATATTCATCATAATGGTTTTTATATGTCCTAATATTTCATAAATGACACTTTTTGGTCATTTTACTTTTTATGGTAATTACATTAACCCACAAAGTGAAAATAACAAGATATAATGGTGAGACTAAAAAAGGTAAAATAATTGATAAACCAAATAGATAAAGATAAAAAAATATTAAAAATTTATAAATTTAATTGGAATATAGTTATTATACCCTAAATCATCTTATATTATAAATAAATTAGTTCGGGACCTTTTGGAATCGAAATGGATGTAATATTAATTGAATACTTTTACTAATGCCATGTGAGCCCCTCCCCTATCATATAAAAAGACACACATTAATCTATATAACTCAAACTTACATAATCGTTTGGTTTGGGAAATATCCCCATAATTCACACTTATAATCCCACCCTACATTCTTGAGGCCTTATATTGGCCTGAACACACTTCTTCGAGGTGCTAAAGTGTTTTTCATAGGTGATTAACTGAAGACGAGATACTGTTTTCTTTATGTATTTCTATTTTATTAATTCGTCCACATCATTTAAATATCCCTCATCCATTATGAAATATTAAATCTAGTATTATGATGATAATTTTATGTCATTATAGAAATATCATCTCTTAAATATGTCTCCACATTCATTAAATGGGAAACAAATTAATCGTCTGGGACTTTGTACGAACTATCACCCACAAGAACTAGTAATTTTTTTCTATAACCACCTATCATTAATGGTTATAATAATTGAATTAATGTTCATATATTCTTTAACTAAAATATAATTCATTATATGATAATAATTTATTAATTATGTGTATTCTTTCAATGCACGTAAAAATGATTGAATCGTTGATGTGTACATGTGAACTATCACCTCCAAAAAGTGATGTCATTATTTTTTATTCACTAAATAACATTAATGATATATATATATAAGTATATATAAATTATTAATACGATATTAAAAAAATTATGATCATTTGGGAATGATTAAAAAAATACTTATCTTACTTTCATAACGATTACTTATAAATGAAGATGTTACTCATGCGTACATATGATATATAGTTTACATAATTAAAACATTATTAATTTCTCCTAAATATAATTAATTGTTTGACTTAAATTATAATAGATGTATAAAAAGGGTTCTTTATTTCATGAATATTATTCTAGATATTACGTACATATCACCACATGTACTATTGGCGTCCTATCAAGTCATTTTTGACTTAAGTAATGAATATCGACTGAATGTCTTATAAGAACATAATTAATTATGTAATTTTATAACATGGAAAAAAATTATCTCAAAGGAATAAGAAATGTGAAGAATGTTATAAAGAAATTATAAATTAGATTTTTTTATTATTCACAAACATAAAGATTGTACGTGATGAGTCAGACTCACAGTAAGGGATTTCATCTCAATTTACATTCCATCGATAATTATTTGTTCTTATGAAGTGGTTCACATTTATATAGTTTATATAAAACCATTTGAAATATTACATCCTTAATATCCTTATACTAATTATATTTTAGTTTTCGTAATGTCATTCTAAAATATATTTTTCCCTGTGTTTCTCAAGGTATAATGTACTATTTAACTAAATCATAGTTTTTAATGTTTTAATGCTTATTATTATAATTATTTCATATTTATGTCAATTTATTCCAAATATTTTTAATTTATTTATTTTCATTGACATTAAATTATAAATTTTTACTTCATTTCTAATTTTTCAAAGTAGTGTAGGACACTTTTATTCTAAAATCATCTGTTTAAATGATTTAATTTCTTTTTAAAAATGGTTTGATTATTTACACAACATGGAATTATTTTTTAACATATAAATCTTCAACAAATTATAATTATTTTATGTATATTTAATATTTTGATGTTTAAATTTCAATTTTATTGTATTATTTTCAAATTACATGTTTTTGTTTAGTATTGCACGAATTTTTAAAAATGAAATGTGATTATATTAGTGGTAACATCTAATGAATCTTTTTCTATCGCTTCCCAATTTCTCATCATTGGGGTTTCATTAAGAAAGATCATGTGTATTATCAAACGTGTATCATTTTTCATCCCTCCTCCTATACCCTCTTTACCTTTCCCACCATGAAAAGTCTTATAATTGGTCTTTCTATTTCATTGTTTTTTTATAGATTTTTTCATTTGGTAATTGTTTGGACTAGATTGGTTTGTTGGAGTTTTCTATGCTATTCCATGGAAAATATGTGGGGTTCTATGTGTTATTTAACAAATTGTGGCTCTATCGGTGGGACCGGTGGTTTTTAGTGATTCCCATATCAATCTGTTGTGACTTTTTTTTCTCTAATCACTTCTGTAGCTTCTAATTTCCTCCAATATTTTCCATGTCAGATTTGAACAATAGTTCTCAATGTGTTTTGAGATGTGGGTATCAAATTAAAATCAGTGTTTATGAAGCTGTTTTCCCTGTGGTGGAATCGACTATAAACATGGTATTCAATAGGTCTTGATTCTTGGAATGGATTTTCAGGCAGTTTTTTCCTTTTTGTTTCTTTGATTGTTTTTTGTGCATTGATTTAGATTTTCAATGGTGTCGACATTAGATTATTATTGACAGAATCTATAGAAATCTATTGTTGTTAATGTAAATGATTGTTGTTAGGTTTTGTTGTGTGAGGTGGTTTCATGATGATGATAGTGGAAAGCATATCAGTGGTACTCTAATATGCTGTTTTCAGTGGCATTGATGGATTTTTGGAAAAAGTTCTTGTCAACTTGCTGATGTTATTACATGGTTCATCTTGGTTCAGGGGAGTATCATGAGGTGACATGTGGTCTGATGCAGGGATGATTTTTTTTCAGATATTTTTAAATGTTCGTAATATTTTAATTCTAAATTTGAAATTATTAGGTTAGTTTTTTTTATATTCCCATTTTTACATTAAGGGGATCATTTAATAAATTTATAAAATAATTATTGAAAATGTTATTTTTCCATTATGCATGTTTTATGTTTTCTTATTATGTTATAGTTCATGGGAATTATTTATGTATACATGTGGTTCAAAGATAAAAAAAGGGCAGGTGATCCCATGATATCTCTTCAATGGATTGGGTAATGTGACAATGTTAAGTGAAAAGGATTATCCAAATAGAATTGGAGAATATATTGTGTAGGGTATTCCAAATGTATCCACGAATTTTACTTCCTATGTAGTTGTAATAACTACAATGTATATGTTATTATATTCCATATGTTAACTTTTCTATTTTCTGATTCCATTGAATTTTCTTTATAAATAATATTATGTAATGTGGTAAGATAATGAGTTCATGTTTTATGGGTGAAAATTATGATTTTGTGAAAATGTTTTCATAATTTTAAAATATTCATGGAATACTGATTTCATTACTTTTTTATACCCCTTAAAATTATTTTTAGGATCATCCCATGTGTTTCAATATATTTAATAATATTTAAGGGTTCATAAAGTCCAGTATGGGATAAGGGAATTGATATGATGATTAAACATGAAAAGAAACCACATTACATTTTTAACTTTATGGTTTTATAAAAGAAATGGATATTGTTGGAAGTGTTCAATTTGTATTTATATGTTACTTATATGTTTAATTAATGGAATAATTATCTATATATCTAAACATAACAATATCCTTAATGTGAAATAAATTCAACTTATTAACTAAACTCAATATTATATAACGTTTTTGGTCGGATCCTTATAGTGTGTATTAGAGGATGGTTTTGAAAACATTAGAGATTATTTTTTTTTAAATAGCTATAGATATCATAGTTATTTTATACTTTTAAGGATTATTATAATATTTATGTCTTAGAAGAACCTTTTGAGACATTATGTTCGAAAATTTTAAGTTGATTAAGGATATTTGTGGGGGCCCTTAATTTTAGTTAATTACGGTTTATTGATTTTGGGGATGAAAAATTAAAGGCATAAGATAAAAATTATGGATAAAATATCATATGGTTTTTTTGTAGATTTTATATCATATTGGGACAAATATGGAAGAATTATATAATTTTTTAAAAAGGAAAACCCACAGGATGGTTGAAAACCAATCACATCAGGAATGGATACTTGGATCGAACCCACAACTGATGAGTGAAAAAGGTGCATCTTCTACCATTGGCCTATGAAAAATACCTAGTTAGTATCAATATTTCAATTTTTAAACATGTTGGTGGAATTAGAGGTAGTTTATTTTTGGGAACTTTTGTTTTGTCAAATGGATATCGTTGGTAATCGAAAATGATTTTCAAATATAGTGATAAATGTTATTTGAGAAGATATTAACTAATTTGGAATCATTATATGACTATGGTAAATTGAAAACAATTCTATTTTAAATGAGGAGTAGTATTTTGGATGAATTCATAATTTTTTAGGACTTATGGGAAATTTTTTTTATTTATCTAAATGATTAAACTATATAAGAAAATATATGAGAAGGTTAATTAAATTGTGGTATGTGACATTAATAGTGAATTATGTTATTAGTAGAAACATATTAAAATATATCCTATGGATTATGTGATAAAATAATATTAAATTATGGGTTTCAATTTTTTTGTGAATTATTTTGAGGAATATTAAGGATAATTATTTGATTAATGGTCTATTTGATACATTGATAATTACTAATGAATTTTAAGGATTAAAGTTATTCTTTATTCTTATTCGGGATTATTCTATTCAGATTATCTTATCGTATACGGATCATATTTTTTTGGTTAATTCATTAATACATTTCAAATAGATAGTTAATATTTTGTGGATAATTTGATTTTATAAATATTGATTGATCTTTAATACTCATTTTTTAGAGAAAAAGATGGAATCTTGATGGAAATTGATTAAAGTATGTAAGTATAATTGTCATGTATGTATTATTCCTTATGTTTTAAGTAATTAAAGTAATATAATTCCTCAACTCTATGAAATTTATCTTAAAAAAATAGAATTTCCTTCTACAAAGGCAAATACAGTGAAGCCCTTCACAAATTTAGAGATTTTTGTTTGTTAAGTAGTTTCATAAAACAATTATATAAGACTCCACAAGAAATTATTGTTATGTTTTCTTCTATATACATGATTTATTAAATGGAATCCTTGTATGTTTTATTTCAAGTCACCTTTATACTGTATTTAATTATTTTAATGGGTAAGTTTTATTAATCATTTTTCAGATGTGGAATGAAATAATGGTATTTTGAAGAGATATATATTAGTTATTGAAACAAAATTCATGTTTTGAAGAAGAAAGTTTTGAAAGGGGTAGAAAATGCAACATCCGGTTTTAATAAAATCTAACATAATTTTTGATAGCGTACATGATACACCACATCGAGAGTAAACAAACATCTAAATATAATTATTTAATATAGTAGTTATCCCGTAGATTTTATTACTAAGGGATTTAAAAGTATTAATTTAATTTTTAATATATGATTTAGCAATGTTTATATAAATATTCAATGGTTTCAAAATTAACTTCAAACAAAACTAAAGACCAATTTAATATAAATGATGTATTTGTATTAAAAAGTATTTAAATATGAATAATTATCAATAGAAAATTTTAAAATTAAACCTTTTTTATTATATTAATGATATATTAATTAAATATAATGTATATAATTCTTCTTATGGGTTTTATAGACATTATATAAGAACAAATACAATTTTATGGATAAAATGACTGTTTATCAAAAAATACATTTTTTGAACCTTTTATTGCTGAACCAATTTTAAATTTAGTTTTTGACACATTAATAGAATATATTTGTAAACATAATAATCATATTTGGGATATGAACATCAAAATTTACTTAGAATGAAAAGTTTTTATTTATCTGATAATATTAAAAATTTAATGAATAGTGAAAATTAGTGCATATTAATTGAAAACAATATTTCAATGTATTTTATTTATATTGTTATATTATCCTTTAAATTGGATTTAAATTAAAATTACATTATAATTTTACAATTTTTTGTAATTTTGGTCAATGTAATCAATTTCACAATGGAATTTAATATTAAATCTAGATGAACTTGTGAACATTTTACTTTAAAACGTGTTTTCTTATTCAGTCAATGGGATTAATTTTTTGATTAATTTATAAAAATTATTTGTTTTGAATTTTTAAAAATGGATTCCATATTCCGAATCATAAATTCAAAATTATTGAAATAATTTATTTTCATTTTTTTACATTATGAATAATAACTTTATTAATTATTTTAATTACAACAATTACGGGTAAATCTGGTAAAAAGTGGCAAAAACAAGGTTATATTAAAATAAAACTATGCTAAACCATTCAATAATTTGATTTTATGATTTAATTACAACAACTATAATTCTTTGAGGATATTTTAATAAAACTTGGAGCCAATTTGATGACATTAATGTGTTTATAATATTATATTCAATGAATTATCATTTAGTGTCACTGTTTTGTTTTTAGAATGAATAGTGCTTTAATATGGAGTTATAATTTTTATACCATACAAAATAAAAAATCATTGTAAATATAATGGTATTACGTACATCATGGTAATTTATTTATATTTTTTATAAATTAAATAATGATATTAATTATGATAGATATATAATGTAGTAATTTCTAAATTAAGAAAGAATCCATTACATGATATTATAAATTTTGAAATAAAAATTATAAGAAAAAATTTATTTAATATAATATTATTATTCCTATATATTAAATTTTGGTGACGGTTTAAAGGAGTTTTTATGAACATATATCACTGTTATGGTATTTTAAAAGGTCAACTAATGAATAGGGTCAAAATTGTCACTATTAGTATTTTAAACTATAGAACAGTTTATTAAATGATATAAAATTAATGAAAACTAAAATTATATCTAATTTTATTTATAATTATTAATATTTCATAAATTCCAAAAAAAAATTAATAGATTATGTTGACTACTTTATCCCACAAATAGTAAATAAAATAATATCATGATATGATTGAGAATAGTAAAATAAGGGTTACAACAAAAAAGATAATGATTATAAAATATTGAAGTCAAATGTAATTTTAATTTTATTAAAGTGATTAAAAAAATATATACAAACTAAATTATTTTGGAACAATTTTGACGGAATAAGGAATTTATATTAACTTAATACTTTTATTAATTTTAATGATGTCCCTCCCATATCCTTTAAAAAGGAACCAACTCCTCTCTATCAATCACACTTCCATAACCTTTAGTATTAGAGAAGATTTGTTCAAAAAAATTCATATAATCTATACAAACATTATTTAGGCTTTTATTTGGTAGAACAATATTTTTAGTGGTGTTATAGTGTTCTTCAATGGTGATCAACCGAAGAAGATGTATCATTTTCTTTTAGTATATCTATTGTATTTATAATTACACACCCTAAAAATATACTCAATCCAGGATGAAATAATAACTTTAGTATTCTCAAGGTATTTATATAATATTTTTTTAAATATCATAATCTAAATACATCTCCAATTTCATTAAATGGGAAAGGAATATAATCGTTCATGAAAATCTATGAACTATCACCTCCATGAACCGATCTAATTCATTTTCAGTAACCATTTATCAGGATTGGTATTATAATGTAATTAATTTGAAAATGTGATATTAAATAAATATTAATAATTATATGATAATAATATATTAAGTACATTCTTAATTTCCATGCAAATAAATATGAAAATGCCATTTGTGCATTCATGTGAATTAGATCCTCCACAAAGCAATGTGAAACATTTTTATTCACTACAAAACTATTTTGATATATTTTTACTTCTTTTAATGATTAATATTATATTAATAATTTTATGATAATTTTTTAAAGATATAATAATACTTACATTCTTTGGATAATGATCATGAAAACAATAAGACGTTACTCATTCATACGTAGAACATACCATCACCATGATTATAACGTTGTTCATTTATCAAAACAATAAAAATTGGATTCCTGAAAAATTATAAAGGATGTATGAAATTTATCCATATTTCATTAATATTACACTAGTTGTTATATATTTTGGACTACATGGATGATTGACATCGTACCATGTTCATTTTCGACTCAACTACTGAATGTCAACTGAACATCCGATATACATATAAATAAAAATAATACTATAATAATAGGGTAATATGTGATATAAATGGAATAATAAATATAAAAAATGATATAATTAAATTAAAAATTGACATAATTTTATTATTTAGGAATATAAATATTTTATATGATAGTTCAAAATCATGATATGGGATTTTGTCTCAATTTAAATTCCATTGAGAATTATTTGATATTATAAACCACTTTAGTTGTATAGGTTGTATATACTAACCTATGACACATTATTTTATGAATCACTATATTCTCATGATATTAATTTTTTTTTAATTTAATCATAAAATTATTTTTATTCATGTGTTTCCAAAGTGATAACAGGCTCATTAATGAAAACATCGTTTTAAATGTTTTAAAAATTTGGACATATAAATATTTTTTTATATATTTCAAGTTGAAAAAATGGTTTTAAAGATTTTATTTATATTTACATTAATATATTTATTTTTTTATTACTTTAAAATGTTTAAAATCGGTATGGGGCCCTTTGATTCAAAAAAAAAATTATGAATTTTTATTGCATCAAAAAAATGGATTGATTATCTCAATAACATGTAATGTCTTTTTAACATATAGGACCTGATATAATTTTTTCTATTTTATGTCTATTTTATCTTTTGTTGAATAATCTAATATTTTTCGGATTATTTTCTAATAATATATTTTCATCTATGAGTTAATGGATTTATAAAATTGAAATGTGATTTCAGAGTGGAAATGATATTTTTTTCATTATGATTTTTTAAGTGTTATGATTATGTTATTGTTCTTGGAAATTATTTATGTATACATGTGGTTCCATGATAAAATTTTGATGGATAGTCCCATGATAGCACTCCAATTCATTGGGTAAATATATATAGATAAAAGATAAGGATTATCCTAATATATTTAAATAATATACTGTTATGGGTATTCCAAACGTAACCATGATGGTTACTACATATATAACTATGAAATATATAATTTAATTATGATATAGATAAAACCAACTACTATTATGAATTTTTATTACTATGATTTTGTGTATTAAACTTTTAATCTCATGAGGTAAGCTATATTGTTTATGTTTTATTGTTGAAAATTATTATTTTCTTAAATTGTTTTCATTATTTTAAAATAATATTAGAATAAAAATTTTATTCCTTATTTTATATCCCTTACTTTGATTATTGTTCTCATCCCATGAATTTGAAATAATATTCACATGATTTATGGGGTAATGTGGTCAAGGTTGGGATCAGGGAAAAATTTTGATGATTAAACCTGAAAAGAATCCGTGTTTCATTTTAAAATTTTCTCTTTTATGGAAGAGATAGATACCTTTCGATGATTACAATTTGTATTTTTATTTTATGTAATATTTATGGAATAATTCCATATATCTCTAAACCTCAATATATTCTGAGTGCGATTTTATGTCAATTTATTGACTTAACTCATGATTATGTAATTCTTAAAGAAATGTCCTCTTAATACAAGATAAATATTGTAGTTATTTTTTTCATTAAGTGGATATTCAAAATCCAAAATGTTGTGTAATATATTTCGAATAATAATATAAAAGATAGATATACTAATTTGAACTCTAATCATGTAGTAATTCCGAACCAGTGAAAAAACATTGATAGAATGTATTTTAGTGTTCTTAATGGGATGGATATAAATTGATTCATTATGTGTTAAATTATTATTATAGTAAAAAAATATAAAATGAAGACCATCACTTTTTCCAATGTAATTATAAGGTTATGTGGAATAATTAGATTAATATTTATTCCCTTTTTCAGGCCTAACGAATTTTATGTCAGTTTTATGAACAATTATTGTGGTTTTATTCAACATGGATGGACTGCCTTGATTACATGGATGTAATTATATATTATTTTTATTATACCTGATATTATTCTAGTCTATATAAAAATTTCATTTCAAATAAGTTCGATGAAGAAACTCTTTTAACATGACCAGTTATTTTAAATTTTTTAATACATACTGATTCTTGATAAGTATATATCAATTGTACCATGAATCTTTTAGATTATTTTTATGTTTTTTATGGTATCCATCACTAGGATTTTCTTTATGTAGAAAATTTGAATTTTTTGTATTAAAAAATTATAATTCTCTATTCGAATGATGTCGAACAACGTTATAAATATATCCATTTTTAAATATATTGTTAAAAATTTAAAATCAACTCTCTTATAGATCTAAATTTTTATCTACTGATTATATCAGAATTTCTTATGTTTTTATATTCAAAATAAATGATCATGTTGTAGTATTGATACATAGTATGATGTGATTTTGAATTAGATATGTGAGGTAGTGTGACCATTGGATTTATTCACCCTAATCCCACATCAACAATTTTTTGGTTATCTGTAAAAAAAAATTCCAACTATTTGGGACATTATATTCCTATTTTATGTAAAAGAGATCTCAATCTTATTTCCGTATATACTACAAATAATCAAATTACATTGATAACCTATCCCCTTATAATTGGATCATCCAAAATTTCGTTTTTGAGCAACTACATCTCATGTTCCTTCATATGGGCCTAAAAAATCCATCCCTTACATGAATGAAATTTCATATTTCCAATACTATAATTTACTAATTAATTATATATATGTATATAAATCATTCATAATTGATTCCCCAATGTGTTAATGAATTGTATTCATAACATAGAAATCATTATCCTATTACATAACTAAATATAATCTTTTGGTGGTTCTCTAATACTAACATTGGTATCAATATAATTATCCCCCATAAGGATTTATCATATAGATTCCATATTGGGTTACCTCAAATATTTTTTATATATATTATACCAAATTACCCTAATAATCCCTCAGTACCCCTACCCCACAAGGTTTCCATTATAAATCTATGTAAAACCATAAAACATAGATAATTTGTTAGTAATCAACAATTTATATATATATATAATTTCCCCAATGGTTGTTTATCCCATATGAATCATCAACAATGCAAGTGGGACGGGGATTTATGCTTTATAAATTTCCATATATCTAAAACTATTTATCTATTATAAATATGTAGAAAACATTAAATAAATAATAATTTTAAACTTTTAAGAAACATTATATCAGATTGATAATTAAAAATATTTAATTACAATAAAATATCATTGTTCAAAATGTATCAAAAAATAATTAAATTTTAGTTATTATATACATTGATGGTTATCACATTCCCCACAAAATAATATGAAATTTACTTTCTAAATTTTTTTTAAAATTGAATTATACAGAAATTTATAATTTAGAAAATTATAGATCAATATGGGACTAATTAATCTATTAAAATTATATCACCACCAAATGAATCATGAAATATTTAGAAATACTCCATTTAGATTATTTTATTTCTATGTACACATTATAAATTTTCTCTATTATGATATTTTACAATGTTAAAATTACTACTTTCCCAATGGATAAAAAATAACTACAATACTATAGGAAATTTAAAAAAATACAATAATTAAAGTATTGATATAATTATAACGGATAAAAAACATTAATTTTAATTATCAAAAATTATTATGATCATAATATTTTTCTTAATAACATAGTAACATAAACTCTAAAAAATTAAAATAAATCCAAAATATCAATCTAAATTGTAATCACTGTAACAACCAAATTGGAAAAAGGTTACAGAAAATATACATTTCATTTATTTTTCATTATATATATTCTCAATACATTTGAATATTTTATAATATACAACTAAATAATTATGAGTAGCATTACCTTAATCAAGGATCTTGCAACATGGTTCACTAATCAATGGTTTCATTCCAATATTGAAATTAAATCAAGTATCAAAATTCCAACAAAATAACATGAATTGTAATCATTGAATTTCAATTAAATGTGGATTATATACCAACTTCTCATTTATTTCATGACTTAACCAATTAATAAAATTATTAGTATCATGGAGATACTTTAACAACTATGATATATTGAAACTTTCATTCACCCACTACAAAGGTTACTAAGTTGAATCCCATAACCAATCTCTCTTATCCTATTTAATATTTCAAAATTTCTAATAAATTTAAGGAAAATATTATTCTAACTCAAAAATCATTAGTTCCCCAATATTAATTAAAATATATGCCCGAAAAGATCCTTAATCATATTTTTTAATGGTCTCATCGATGATTCAATAGAGGATGTATTCATCATATGGACAATAATCATGATATCTATAATAATTTTTACCCTCTATAATTAAATATTGAAAATAAATTTTCATAATGTCTTATTATACGGTATCGACCGATTAAATATTTTTACTAAATTGGATATCTTTAAAGTAAATCATTAAATTTCATATCAATAATATAACAGATGTAAATATATTAATATGATAATATAAATATAAAAAGGTCAAACCATAAGACACCTATTTTGAAAATGCATTTTTGTATAATGTGATCAATAAATTTAATTTAAATCATAGTTTTAACCTCTCTATATATATCTAATAATGTACATAAAAAAATTGGTAAATAATCATGATAAAAATTTGTAAACAAAAACATTATTTCATGAGAAATGTTTTTGGATGTTACTAAGAAAATATGTCCATAAAAATATATCACAAATAACTTATAAAAACACACAAATGATAATATAAAATCTTTATCTGTAAATTTTATGAAATTTACTATCATTATAAATATATTTATTTCCTAAATTATGTCCTCATAACTACATGAAGAGTGAGGAAAACTAGCCACCATTTCTATAAAAATATTAATTATCATCCTCTAAATTACATAATATTATATTTATAACTCTACTAGAACATGTTACTCTTAATTTATCTATAAAAAATTATCTTAATCCTAACTAATAAAGATCTATGTAAATATAAATTATTATATTAATCATAAACGAAATATTAATACTAAAAGAAAACATATATCTAATTTATAAATATAACAAGGTTTTCTGAATATCTTTACCAACCACTGATGGTTTTGAATCCATGTTTGTCAAGAGCTCTATATAATTTACAAAAATAGAATAACTAAAACAATAATACTCTGAGGTAATTTGTTTAATCTGAAAAAAATAATACGATTAAGCACATCATCTCAAGTTCCACATCAGTCTAGTGAGAATTTTATGTCATAAAATTTTATCACAAGGAATACTATATTAATTTATAAAGCATTTTTACTATAATATTTCGAATGGATAAGGGGGAATAAAATATTTTTTTGAGACTCCAATGCAGACGATATTTTGAATGATGGAATTTGATGGACTTGTATATGGTATCAAAGAATACAATATTCATTAAATTAATCAACTAAAGTTGAGGGGAGACAGATGGGTGGACTATTTTATAGATATCACCAGGGTTTGTGAAAATTTAAAAATCAAATGAATTCTACTATTAGGTGTCATAATATGTCATAAAAAATCTTGGATATAAATTCAAATCGCAAATCTCATATGTGTTGGGTGGGTGTTTTACACATATTATTGACATTGTAATATAACTCACCCAAATCATTACAAAATTTCCTATAAAGGGTTGGATTCTTTAGGATGAACAAATAATGTGGTGGAACTCCATGGAAGGATGTACCAAAACAATTTGTGTGAGGAAGTCCTATAAATTATATCAACGTTTTCGGGTAGCATAATGATTAATATGGATATTGATGGTAAATCATGGTATTTTATTTAGATATATTTTTTAAAATAAATTCAGGAAAATATTATAGTACTGTGAAATTCTGATGAATTAAGGTATAAGTTAGAAGTAATATAAATGGGTCTGTCACGAACCAACCCAAGATTACCCTAAACCGGTCACCCGATCTAGCCAACGACACGGCCCGAGGGGAATTCCCAATCCCCAAATGCAAGAAACTACTGTCGTGCATCAAAATATAGTCGTTGGGAACAATTTATACTATGAAAAAAAGATAAGCAAATAAAAAATATATTAAATATATGAAAATAAAACTATCAGTGGAAAAAAATATACATGCCTCCTTGTGACCCTTCAGGTCACTACCCAACTCAGAACCAAGACTGCTCCAACATTTAGAATCTAAACGAGGAACCTGAACATGAAACTGAACCTATGTATCAAAATATATAATAGGTGGGAGAACTGAGTTGCTCAGAAGGGTTTCCAAGAACACATCATTGAATCTAGCAATTCATTTTCCGAAGTAGTCCATAAAAACAAGATTGAAATACAAGTATGAAAGAAGTTTTCTTTGATTTTAAAATAAGAAACAAGTTTTTCACATATAATGATAACCAAACACATGATACACACCACTTCTAAAACCATTTGTCATTTTATAAATAGAACTAAGATAGAAAGATCAAAGTTATTATAAAAGAAATGAATAAAAATTACAAACTAGTTATAAACTGATAGGTATAGCTGAATGTAAACAAGAAGTGTAAATAATTAAGTAACCATGGGTGATCCTAAACATTCCCAAAAGACCCCAGGATGTACTCGGTTTGGAACCACCAACCGACATATGGTGAAACTCCTAAGTATATAACCAACAGGCTGCCCACACAGTAATAGAATCCTACAACACTACCCATCTGGTATATACACCTACCAGGGGGTACCAACCCGTCTAATCAGGTATAATAATCACTCGATCAGCAATAATATGCCCAGGAACCCATGGTGGTTATAATAATACTGTGAAGGTAAGAAGTCCCTCACACGTTTGACTCATTACACCACACTTGTCATCCCTAAAAATAGATGCTTTCTATGAATTCAGCCATAAAGGGTTACCCTATATAGGATCACACCATATAATTATATTTATATATATATGCATACATGTTAGTCAAACGAAGTGCCAACCAGGACATCACATAATTTGGTTATGAAAACAACTTTTTTAAATATTAGGAGTTGAAAATTGGGCCTTTAGTTTTACATAATCAAATGTCTTTTTGAAAAAATTGCACAAGCTCTTCAAAAATAGCTCAAGACACCACTTGTGTATTTCAAAATCCAAACATGCCTCTAAGATCCAGGATTAAATGTATGGACCGAAATGTATTCAATGATACTTTGTTCAATTTCCTAAAAGATACCAAGTGTTTCCTTACACCACACAGTCTACAATATATATACACCAAATTCCAAATGGTTATATACTCATGTATTTTCTTCAAACAAATTTAAAGAACCACACAAAGAGGCCCACAACATTAAGAAAACAATAACCTCTAATAAAACCAAGGATTCGAGAAAAATACCAATTCAATGAGACAAAAAAATCATTTGTACAAAAACACGATGTTCCATCAAAACTAACCATTGTGGGAGAGACCAGTTCTAGAAAATGTTTCTACAATGAAACAACACTCATGACATCCAACAATACAAATTATAGATAAAGGCATTCTGTTCCAACCATTATGGAAAGCCATTGACATGTTCATAAAAAAGGAGAAACCAAAAATCCATTTTTAATCAAATATTTCAAGTAGAAATATCTATAATAAGGTAAATATAATCATAATAAATGTGTGAAACAAATTCTGTGATTTAATTAATAAAAACAATCATTAAATGGGTTAAAATTGGGAGCATGGGCATGGAAACACCTACACATAACCAATGAACTATTTAAGAGCTATTATTAAATCTTTTGACCATCATAAAGAAAACTACAATGAATAGAATAACATGCTTATAAAGGTGCGGATAACCTTTATAAATTAAATGAAATAGTGAAAGGGAATATGGAAAACTTTGTATGGGAGAAAGGATGAAAATACATACCTCCAAGGGGAACCAAGTCATGCCAAAAACATTTTCACCCGATGAAAAAGGTGGTGACCACTCATAACAGGCCCTCACTCACACAGACACGCCTATATATATATACATATGTCCATAATCCAATGCATGTATTCCCCATTCCTTGAGGGAATTCGTACATGGTGGGAATATATATTATATATATACATACATTCATATATGTGTGCGAAAAACTTCAATGTTGACCAAAGCTCACAATAACAAATACGAGGACTATAAAAACTCATCAACAAGGGTCAATGCACACCCATATAAATTATCAAGAAACCATAAACACTTTACCATCCATAAATAAATATATGACACCGAAAATAGGGTTTAAAACATTACATGAAACATTAGTGACATAGAGATACAATTATACTCATCACCCTTGGTTGTGGTTGATGAAACATGGTCCATCTGGTCCCGATACATCGATCACATACTCTAGACGCGATGAAAAAAAATCACAAAACACAAACTAAAACATAAAAAATTGATTAAATTGAAGAAAACAGAGCAATCGTAATAAAAAAATATCTGAGGAGAGTAGTCTTTGTAGGGATGGGTGGTGCAAGGGGGTCGGGCTACCAGAATCAAGGTGTGGAAGGGGGTAAGGCCGCTGGAAACAAGCCGCACAAGGGGTTCGGGTTTCAGGAAGTATGGTGTTCAAGGGGTTCGGGACGTCCTCTTCTAGTCACTGGAAAAAAGTGGTGTGGGATCAGTACAGTCAGTGATAGTTCTGGCTGGAGAGCTGGGATGTGGGGGAAGGGATGACATGAGGTGGACATAAAGAAGGTGGAGAGGGGGAGGCCGGGAGGTGAGTGGTCACCATGTGGGGGAGCTTCGGGTCGGGTTTTTTCCATAAGAGGGTGCGCACAGGGGGCCAAGGTGGAGGGTGGCTGAGCATGACAGCCAGCGTGCCATTGGAGGGGCCAGAGAAGGTGGTTTCCAGGATCCGCATGAGTGACTCTGCACAGTTGCAGCGCATAGAGAGTTGGGGGGCACAACTCCCCACCAAGGATTTCCCAAATATATTTTTTCATTTTTTTGATTAACAGGTCAATAATAATGATAATATTAATAATAATTATTATTATTATTATTATTATAATTATAATAATATTCTAAATACTATATTAATATTATTATTTTATTATTAAACATTTTTATCTAAAACATCATTGTATTTAATTTTTTTTTAATTTTTTCACTTCACGTATCCTCAAATGAGTTTATTTATTTATTTTTCATGTTGGGAAACCAATGGATCACATGGCGTCAAGTGTATGTTTCAGTGACATACACTCGAACTGCTCCCCCCGGAACTTACTGCATATAATCTTGAATTTCTTATTGTCTTACAGTATCATAACTCCTACGCAAGTCACACGTCAAACCAAGTCAGGGTGTGACAATTCTCCCCACTGCATACACTTTCTTCCCCCAAATCGTTTCCATTCACCAACATAGCTATGAATTAAGTCTATGTCCTGAAACAAAAAAAGGAAACCAAGAGCCTCTAGGTTACTATTCTCAATACATGTCACACCCGACCAAATTCAAAAAATAAAAACCATTATCCAAAGATGAGGGTGGAACACGAGAGGGTTCTCCCAAAAAAATACCACTAACATGATAACCCTAAAATCTGAACACAACAACCCCCGGGGTAGGTCAACATATGAACCCCCAAACAAAACTCATTCAATCACTCAAATTTGACCGACCAACACTCCTAAGACATCGACAAAAGCTCCCAATGAAACAACCCAGAAACCTGAGGATGAGAAATGAACTCAACACTTATCCTCATTTTCATGATACCAAATATTACCCTAATGAGTACATCTAAGAAAACTCAAAATCCGAACAAGTACATTTATTCGCTGGCATAACACCCTTCAAGGAAAACTCATGATTTGAAAGCTACAGTAGGAGCAGATAAGGCTACATAAATTGTGGTGGAATGAGTTCACCACACCACCACACAATGATGAGCTTACTACAATGAAAAAAATAGAACAATGATACTTTGTATATTTCATCCCGAGGATAATAACATGATTTCGACCAAGGTGTCACACACCGTTGGTAACTTTTGACTATGAGCCAGATTCACTCAGTGACCTATGGATGAGGCCCTTATGGTTGAAGCATCTCCTACCTCATAGTAAGTCATTTTCATCCCGTTGTCCATGAATCCTTCCACTATGATTCAATAAACCAAAATGTTGGTGCATTTTCAAGGGGATACAACATGATATCTTGGAATGCCCAGAATTTCCATACTAGTGTTGTAAAAGAGAGAATTATGAAAAAAAAGGAGCAGATAATGACGAATAATATTTTTCTGAAACAAGTTCCTATGGAAGGCACCCCTCACAAGGTACAGAACCCTTATAAATTCCTACAACCCCGACTACACCCAAAACTCTAACAACAACGAGACATCCCATCTTTGCTAGTCCAAAACAAAAACCTTAAATAAACCTGAGACAACATGAACTATAATGTCTTCATGAGTTCCCAAAAAACCAAAGACACATTTGATATCCAAAAACCACACAATTTTATCTAACAGATATCGATTCCCTAAATAAATAGGAAACACACATAAATAATAGGGAACTGGACATGACTCAATAGTGACATTGGGGAACATTCTGGGTGGCATATTTAGAAAATTATGAAAACAAAACAAAACATTGATCACCATTAATACCAGGCTCAATCAAAGTAATAGCCTAAGACAATGGCTACAAGAACATTATAAAAACATAAATAAACACAAGAAACATTTTGTTTTTCAAAAATAGACAATTTTTTTAATTTTTAAAACCCACCTATGAATCCTTATAAACTATTTTATGTATGTTAATTTAATCCGGCATACATCATCAGGGAACAAGTGCCCCCACACACTCTCTTCACATACCCATGCACATGTGACCATCCATAAAGAATGTCAAGGTTCAAAAATATATTTCCATTTTCAAATCCAAACACATACCATGTTTTTCAAAACAAAAAATCATTATCTTTATAAACCCACATTACTAATTTAAAAAAATTTGGAAGAAACTCCCTTATATATATTATTTTCAATTTAATATGACTATCATTTTTAACACACACTCAAATCAACTGAGTTCAAAATTAAACACAACTAACTATAAATCATCGCATTAGGGAACTGGTGAATATGCCTAACCTGGTGACTTGGTGTTGAGTCATGCCCCAAATAAGGCATAACACTAAGAGTACCTTAAACTTGGTACTTGGACTCCACCTAGGTCACCACCGACTATGAGGCCAAAAAGTGAACTGATTTTCCCCATTGTCATCCCTAAATAAAAAATAACCAAACACAAAAGACTCAAATACCGGAATACCTCGAGTAACTCAGGTCTCGTCGCATGTGGTGGTGATCAGGCACTCACTAGTAACCAACCTAATGATCCCTAACAGCCTTAATATCCTTCTAAAAGACACCCCAAACAATAAGGGCCTACTTTGATACCATTTTTTTAACCAACCTGGGTGGACCATGAACTAGTCACCCGAGTCGGCCCGCGACATGGCCCAAGGAATGTTCCCTAAATCCACAGGCTTGAAACTAGTGTCGGAATCAAAATCTAACCATTTTGGACTGATTTTTCTAATGAACAAAAATGTAACCAAATATATAAAGATTGATGATAATAAAATAAAACTAGTAGTGGAAAGACAGTAAATGTACATACCTCCTTGTGACCCTTAAGGTCACCACCCAACATAGAACCAAGACTGCTCCAACATTGAGCAGCTGAACTAGGAACATGAACAAGAATCTAAACCTGCAACTAGAAATATATAATAGGTGTGAGCACTGAGATTACCAATAGGGATTCCAAGAATACAACACTAAATCCAGAAATTATCTTTGTTGAACCAGTCCATAAACACAATATGGAAATAAAGGTATGAAAGTTGTTTTTTCTAATTTAAAATATGAAAAAAAATCCAATATAATGAAAACCCAACACATGCTACATACCACATCTGAATTATTTGTATTTTTATAAAATAAACAAGACCAAAAAACCAATGTTATTGTAAATGAAATAAATAAATAGTACAAACATGAAATAAAATAATAGGTATAGCTGAAGGTAAACAATCAATGTAAATAATTAAGCAATCATGTGTGATACTAAACATCTATAGAAGACCCATAGACATTCTCAGTTTGGAACCAATTTCTAGCGTATGGTGAAACACCAATTTCTATAACAAACTAGACACCCTCATAGTAATAGAAATCATCAGCACTCCCCATCAAGCCAATACACATACTAGTGGGTACCAACCCATCTAACCTGGTATGATAATCTACCATCACTCGATATACTATAAGACGCCCAGGAACACATAGTGTTTATAATAATATCATGTACGTAAGAAGAACCTTGCACATGTGACTCATCTAACTGCACTTACCTTACCCAAACAAGGGTGCTTCCTATGAATTAAACAATAAAAGTATACCATAGATAAGAGCACCTCGTATACTTATATATATGCATGATGTCAAACATACAAAGTTCCAACTAGGACATCACATTATTCAGTTATCAAAACCACATTATGAAACATTTGGAGTTGTAAATTGGGCCTTTAGTTTTACACAATTTAATGTCTTTATGAGAACATTTCACAAGCTCTTCTAAAATAGCTCTAGACACTAATTTCATATTTAAAAAGTCAAACATGCCCTTAATTTCCATGATACAAAGAACTAACATAAAATTAATTAGTGATACTATGTTCAATTTCATAATGAAAATTATGTGTTTCCTTACACTAGACAGTCAAAAAAATATATACCCAAAAGCCAAATATAAATATACACATGGTTTTTTATCCAACCAATTTAATGAACCGCAAAAAGAGACCCACACCATATATAAAATATCAAATTCTTATAAAACCATGTATTATAGAAAAATAGCAATTCAAAGTGAAACACAGAATTATTTATACAAAAACACAAAGTTCCATAAAACTGACCAACGTGGGAGAGAACAGTTCCACAAAATGTTTCTACACGAAAACACCACTCAATACCTCCAACAATACACATTTCATATAATTTCATTTAGTTTCATCCAATATATAAAGGCATAAACATGTGCATAAATGGAGGATCATCCCAAAATCCATTTTTAACCAAATAAGTCAATAGGAAAACAACATCATAAGTTAACTCTAAATATAATAGAGGTGAGTAATATAAGATTTAATTAATAAAACATAATCCTTAAATGGATTAAAATTTGTAGCAAGGTAATTGAAACGCTAACACATAACCAACGTACTATTTGAGAGCAATTATTACCACTTTTGAGCATCATAAAAACACTACAATGAATAAAAATCATGATTATATAAAAGAGAATGACATTTATAAATTAAATGAAATAATGCATGTGAAAAAGGAAAACTCTGGATGAGGGAAATGATTGGAAAGCCTAACCCAAAGGGGAACTAGGCCATTCCAAACACTTTGGTACGTTATTAAAAAGGTAGCGACCACTCGTAATCGACCCACACTTCAAGAACATCCCCTTATATATATACATATATCCATTATCCGATGCTTTTATTCCATGTGCCATGAGGGAATACGTACATGGAGGGTATATATTATGTACATATTTATATACATACATTAATATATTTCTATGAACACCTTTAATGTTGGAGAAATACCACTATAACAAGTACAAAGACCATAAATACTTTGCGATAAGGATCAACGCACACACAACTAAATCATTAAGAATAGATAAACACTTTTCCACCAGTAAATAAAGGTGCAACACCAAAAAGAGGGATTAAAACCTTGCCTGAAACATTGGAGGAATAGTGAGACAATCTCATCCTCCAAGCCTTTACCTTCGGGTGTCGAAACATTGACCAACTGGTGCTGATACATCGATCACATACTCTAGACACGGTGAAAAAATCACAAAACACAAACTAAAACATCAAAGATTGAATAAATTGAATAAAAAACCAAAATTGTAATGATGAAAGTATCGGATGATAGGATTCAACATAAAGAGGGGTGGTGCGGGGGGTTTGAGCTTACATAAACAAAGTTTTCAAGGGGTTAAGGCTGTAAGAAACAAGGCACCAAAGGGGTTTGGGTTAGTAGAAGTAATGTGTGCATGGGGATAGAGTCTTTTGTTGCTATTATATAGAGCATTGGGGTGTAGTTGCGGTGAGGTCGGCGCTAGGTCTGGCTAGAGGGCTAGGGTGTGGGGGAAGGGATGTCATGAGGTGGATGCACATGTGGTGGTTGGGACATCGGGCAGTGACCAAATGGTCCGACGACATAGGGAGGAGTACGGGTAGGTAGGGGCACTGAGAGGAGGCCAAGAGGAAGGTGGTAATTTTGTGGGGGAGCTTCGAATCGGGTATGGGAAGTCAGAGGGTGCACACAGGGGGTCGAGGTGGAGGGTGGACGAGCATTTCAGCTGGTGCTCCAATAGAGTGGCTGCTGCAGGCGGCTGCTGAGAGCCGCTGCGGTGGCTCTGTGTGGCTGCATCATGTCGAGAGAAGGGGGTCACGATGCCCCCATAGTGTTTCCCATATTTTTTATCATATTTTTGATTAATATATTAATATTTATAATAATAATATTAATAATATAATAAAAAAACAAAAACCAAAGTAATAATACTATTATTATTAAAACTATAATATTATTATAATTTTATTCATAAACATTTGTTTTTCTAAAAATCTGTTTTATTTTATTTTTATTTTGATTAATTTAACTTCACTTATACTTTAATGAAGTTATTTATTTATATCAGATTATTGGATACTACATGGATCATATGTCATCAAGTTCTTTGTTGAGAAAGCTGCACTTGAACCATGCCACCCTACAGTGACTGTATATAAAGTCAAACTGCGTGATGTCACACAGTTTTTTAACTCGTGCACATGCCGCGCGTCAAACCCGTTCGGGGTGTGGTAGAGTTATTATATGATACTTATCTAATGATAGGGTTTTTTTGTAATGAAATAAGTTGGTATAAATTATACTACACTATTTAGATGTAACATTTGTTGAAAATCATTTCAAATATGATCAAATGGTTTCATTATATTTTGAATTTTTTGTTAAGTAGTAAATATATTTGTGTTCATTGGGATGAATTGGTATGAAAAATTGAAACAATATTTATTATATTGAAAAAAATCTTAAAATTCATGGATATACGTTTTTTGGATGTGATATAAAATAGATTTAGTAGTTTTAAAATTATGTTGATGTAGAAAACATCTACTTTCATCAACACAATTTTCTCCTAAAAAGAAAAATATTTAGAATAGATAACCAAAAATAAAATTTCACATATTGAAAAAAATATCACAAAATGATGTTGATTCTTGATACTTGATACAAGTAATAAAGGATGATCTGTTTCAAATAGTGGTTAATGCCACTAGGGATCCAATATTAAAAACTAAGCATAAAAATGAAAGAGCAACTTGGTATATAGAAACATTATAAATGAAAATGGTTTCATTATAAGTAAAATATAGACTAGAATGATTGATAAATTATTAACTAGAGGGAATTCATTTCATGGAATATATTTACCACTAAAAAAATTATAAAATAATAATTTTATCAGTGTATTCACAAAAACAATATAATGTTTATATAATGTATATGAAATTTATTTATTTTTAATAGATATCATAAGGAAGAAGAGTTTATTAGGTAACATATCAATTTATTTATATATTTTGATGATGTCATGGAGTTTTGAGTGAAGATAATGTTTTATGGCCTAAATAATGATCTTTTATCCGAGTATTACAATTATTATTCTTTTTTGAAACAAATCATGTATAAAAACATTAAATTATCAGAAATAATTTTTTTTATAAAATATCCCTCTAGGGACAATAGTTTAAATAATGTATATTGATTAAATAATATTTAACTATCAAATGGGAATCATATTTATGAGTTTACTATGTAGGTGAAATAATTTTTGTATGTATTTTTTCTAGTATATATTTATATTTGTAAGGATTATAGTTAGATTAGAAGCCTAAATTTATATATTAGACCTTAAAAATATTCTATAGATTTGATGAAAAAGGATCAGAAATTATTATTAAATAGAATATCTAATTATCAATTTACATGAAATAATGTGGTAATCAATGTATAAACTACAATGGTTGACCAAAAAGAGTTTATTTTTGTTATTTGATGAATTTTGTCCTTGAAAACATCAAGAACTGATATCGCTTATGCAGTGACTATTGGTGCTTGATTTAAAAGTGACATAAGAGAGTATCACATGTTTATCAAGATATAAATTTTGATATATGTGAATATCACATTAAAACACGTGATATTATATTATATATGTCTCAATATTTTATTTTTCAAATTTAAAGAGTCTGAATGGGGAGGTGATTACTGTGAGTGATGATCCACTATATGATAAACATTCACTATTGGGGAAGCATATGATAGCATCTAAAATAAGAAGTCTAATTACTTGAATCTTAAAAAACCTAATAAAAATAATATGGATATTGTGGACTCATTTAATGTACATATGCGTGGATAGATGATTTGACTATTGATGGAAAGAGTCTATTGAAGATATCATGTGAAAATCAGAGTACCATAGATCAGTGTAGAAGATTTTTATCGAATTATAGATCTAAGAAAAAATATCAATTATCTATTGATAACAAAAATATTGACCAACAGAGCTATCACGATGGAATATATTTTAACATAATAACATATTGAAAATATATTTACAAAAGTAATTCAATGACATATAAATTTTGAGTATATTATAAAATCCATGTTTGTTCATGTCCAATCACATAAAGTATCATTAAAAATAATTCTATATAAGGATTTGGAAGTAGATGTTAATTGTAGTAAATATAGTGACACAACTCATTGTTATTGGGGAAGATAATCATTGTTAGTAGGGGGAGCGTGCATTGATAATTTTAATTTGAAGCAATGGTTAAGTAATGATGGTTATTGTTTTATGATAGGAGAATGTGATGTATGAATTGAGGGGTGGGAAAGTGTTTAATATGTTACGAATTTCATGGGAAAGTGTCAAACCACTTCTGTAACAATAAAATGGGAGGTTTTTGGAACCATTATATTCTTGTTCTACTGATGGTTGGCATCAATAGAATGATATCCATACTAAAATATTCAAATTTTTTTCTTTGTCCTATAAAATCTTGGCCATAAGTATCACATCTAATGTCCCCCATTTGAATAGGTTTAGTTTTATTTTTATTGTTAATATCAAAATTAATGCTAACCCATTATATATGAATTTTCATGTTATGGGTGGAATGAATTAGGAAGAACATAAATATAAAGACGGACGTTATACTGGAAACTATTAAGAATATTTGGTTGGGTATGTTTTATGTCGAGGAAAGTGATTATACACGATAACTTGGATATAAAGAAACCATATCATCATTTTTTTAAATTAATTTATTTTAATTGATCCTATAAAATCATTTAGTATCATATCGACTATGACATGAAGTCTAAAAATCACTCACACTTATACAATAGGGAAGATAAAATAAATAAATTAATGGTTTAAATACATCATGGATTTCCCTATCCTTTTAGTGTCTGGTTATTCACCCTATTCAAAGATTATAATCTAAATGAAAAATATATTTAAATACTACTATCTTGTGAATATATTAATATATTGACTACCAAGATTAACACTATTAATTGATTCTTCACACAGTATTTATAATAATGTGAAATCGAATAAGAAATATCTCATATAATTATTAATTTCCTTATAAATGTTTTATAAACAACATCATATAAGATTATACTCTATTATAATATAATGGTTAGAAACTTTATTTTTAATATATTGTAGAAAACCTCATTAAAAACATCTAAATCTATATTCCCCTAATACTCAGGTGTGAGAAATTTATTAATATTTCCGCAAGAACTGATTTCATGCCCTTTTTTAATATAAATAGTCATACAAGAATTCAGGTAACTCTATTTCAATATAACCCAAGGTATTCAGACACCACTAATAATTGGGAAAAATATATCATTTAATATATTAAATGAATACCTTTCTCATTCATCTCAAAAATTATATCCACAAAATCATACCAAATAACCCCCTTTATTTCCTTTTATTTGGATAGTCATAATAAATATACCATTATCATAACAAAATTATCTCCTTAAATTAAAATAATTTTATCTATAAAATACCAAAAATTCTATTTCATTTTACCTTTAAAATTATCTGGAAAAATTGTAACATGTCAATACTACAAATTTATAGCGAAATATATAATTTATTTTAATTAATGAATTTATAGAATCTAGGAAAACACAAAATATTCATATCTCAAAAAATGCCTAAATTTGTTTTATTTATGATATAAGAAGCTTGCATTACACATTAAAAAAAGTCTAATAAAACATTACATTATGAATATCAATGCATGAAATATTTTTATGAACCAATTTATAAGGAGTTTAAAGTGATTATTTGAATGATAACTAACATTAAACCATAAAAAAAGAGTTCATAAAATATTTTTTGGAAGTTATTTTATTAAAAGCACATATTTTATCACCAAAATAAATTATTTATATATAGAACAAAATTTTATGATATATTATGTTGAATAAGTAGTGATATACCATTTTATATCACCCAGGAATCAACAGTCATCCCAATACCATAAATACCAACTCTATAATAATTGAGTTTATTTTTTATAAATCACTTAATTAAATATATTTAATATTATTTTCATAAAAGTTACTCTTTTATAATAAAATATTTCATTCATGACTCTTGGTAACTCAAATAAAACAATTTCTATGAGTTTATGGGTCATAAAAAATTCTTAAAACACTCATAAATTACTTCCTTTATTCATATAAAAGTACAAAATAACACACACATAGTCAAAAATGGTTCACGAACACCTCAAAAACACTCATTAGTATATTCAAATGAATATCATTCACAATAAATATATAAAATACAAAATTAATACAAAATTAAATATTTTTTTCAATTGTAAACATTACTTTATAAATTAATGCTTAGGCCTCTCTTATCATTTCAAATACATTAAATATAAATGTAAAATTACTTTAGATATATAAAATGTTTCACAAACATGATTGAAAAAAGTAAAAGTAATTAGAATCTTGAATATAACATTACCAAGAATCAACCTAACATATAAAATCATGCCATACATCAACATTTTCATCATTAATTTGGGATTCAATAAAACTATCTATCATGGATGAAGAAATAAAAATTATACAATCATATTCCAAACCATGAATTTGATTCATATTGATATATAATTCATATATAGGAATATCATTAATTTATTCATCTCTATCATTTGTAGGGAAATTTCAATTTATCTATATAGTAAATCAATTGACACTAAATTATCTTTTCATTGAGTATATAAGTCATAAAATTCATATTCCTAAAAAATATAAATCCACTACCATTTCAACTTGTTCATTTTTATCCAAGTAGTGATGTAGATTAATTATTCGTCACACATTAATATTATATAATTCTAATTTTTTTGGTAATTCATCTAAACCATAAATATGAGGAACATTATTTCTTACTATAGATTACATATATTATAATTATAATCATGTGGTAGTAAATATAAAAAAATATCAAAAATACATACAATTGATTCTTCTTGAAATATCCCAATACATAATTTGAATCATAAAAAAATCATAGCTAAATTTTAGCCATTTTTATGTGATGAATTGGTATTGTGGTAAACAATTTATTACAACATTATAATGATTAATCAAACATATTTGATCAAAAAAATACATAATATTTCTTCTCCAAATATGAAAATGGACCAATAATTCACCCAATTTAAAAAAACATCTATAAAAACATTCAATCACATGAAAAATGTAAACATAAGGATCACTCTTCAGATTCCCAAAGATATATATAAATCAATAATTTATAGTTCTATACTTGTTATTAAATATAAAATAATGTGTATTAAGAAGTTAAATATTAATGATTGAATTTGATATTATACAATTTTAAATATTGAACATTACCATAAAATTGTTCATGAGAAATTTAAATTTTCACGGATTCTCATTTTCTAAGACATAAAACTCTAGGAATTATTTTAAAAAGACAATAATAAATATATGTTTATACAAAAATAAGATATTATGTATTGATACCACAAATATATCACCAGAAGTCAGTGATATAAATTAAATAAAAACACAATTGTAATATCCATCATCATGGAGACAGTAGATAAAGAGATGACGACCTAAATTTTTGTTTCATTATTTATATGTTTTTTATTCAGAATATTTTCCAATATTTCATAAAAATTTTCAATATATTGGATTTTGGAATAAAAATGGTAGTAAAAATTCATTGATAATAATTAATTATAAATAAAAATATATTAAAAATGAAATAACCTAACTATTTTTTTTCAATTCAATTGATTTTGAGATAATATAAAATAATAGAATCCAGGTATATATTAAAATATTGTATTTAAGAGGCCCATGTATCATTTTTTGTTAATTACAATGGATGGATGGACTTATTTGGTCCCATTATGACTAATATCATGACAATAAATTACACAAGAGTAAATTTCTCCTAAAAATTCAACCAACTATTGAATTCACTACAATGTTGAAATTCACATTAAAATTTGAGCAGGATTTATATAGTGATCCTATAAAAAGTAGTTCTATAACCAATACAACCGTACATAGTACACATTTTTTTAGATACATTAATGGGGAATTGTAGATAAAACTCTTTATTGAATAATCATTGATCGTACGTTTTTCATATTTTAAAGAGGCATTGATATCCATGTCACATTATAAAAAACTACACCTTTTAATTATAAATACTAGAGGAAATAATATATGAATTATAAATATATATTTATGGGTCATTTGATAATTCTTAAAATTAATCAATGATTGAGTTGAAAAGTATAAATGTAACACCCATAGTTTATTCTAAGTATCATTTTTTTAATTATTGTATGTAGAAAAAAAATTAGGTTATGTTTCGGAGGGTTTATTGGTGTTTTGGAATTTTGTGAGGCATTTATAAAAGTTCACAATTTGAGAATGCTTAGTAGAAATTTGAAGACACATCTAGGACATTTGGAATAGGGAATCATAGGTCATTGTGTAGGAGAATTATTGGTCCAGTTTTTAGAAAAATTGTGTTTCAACAGAGAAGAAATGTTGATTTTTTTAAATGTAGGGGTTTGGAAAGGTTAAAAACCAATTTTCCAAACTATGTGATCTATCCATGTGATTTGTTTTGGGAGGCTATGGATAATTAATGGCCTTCACACTGTATTCCATTAAGTTCCCCTAAACCATGCACTATAAAAAATGAGATCTGAATTTTGTGGATATATTATGGTTTAGCCCCTTTAACCCTATTTTCTACAATAGTTTAATGATAAATAGAATAATTATCTTCTACAACAATGTGGTGTCCCTTATTATTTATCCATGAATAATATAATTGTGATTTATTGTTATTTTGTGGCAATATTTCATTGTTAAGTCTCTGTTCTTGGTTGTTTTCGTAGTTTTCTGCTCATTCGCTCTATGAGGTTCATGGAAATAATTTCATGGGTATATAATAATGGTGTGTGATACTAGTCATGTTGTTATATGTATTTCTTCAGGATTTGAAACAATATCTAAGTACTATTTCGGAATATATATTCCATGTTTTATTGAGAATTTGTGCATTTCACCATTTTCACAATCATTTACAAGGTATGTGGATTTAATCATGATTCCTATTTCTATAAATATATGGATATTTTTGAAATTTGTTAATTTATATAAATTTTATTAAGAAAATGTTTTTCCAGGAATAATGGAAATACTCATTATTGATGGATTTTTAAATTGTGTAATTTTCTTATGTGATATTTATGTGATTTTAAAATGATTTTTGGATATTATCCATAGAAAAATGGTTTCAACAATTTTTCCATGAATGTATAATTTTATTTATTTGGTTTTGATAAATTGGATTGTAATTGGTTTTTCATAAAAAGATTATGTGTGTTCATTTTCCTTTGGGATGGATAAGTGTTTAAATTTATCATCATCAAATGAATGATATTCCTGTGGGTGTGATTTTTCCCTGAAAAAAATTTTCACCATGTGACTACATTGAGAATGGATGGCTCTCATTAAATATTATATGGATTTCAATGTTTTCTTTCATGGTTAAATATTTGGATATATTTAATGGAATGCGTTGTGCCAAAAATTAAATTGGGGAGATGGTTTTAAATAATTGTTTGTTTGATTTCCATGGAAAATGTGTTCATATGGAATGTTTTTTTGATTTAGGAGATAATTTTAAACGAGATAAACTAAAACAATTATTTGGATATGGGTTTATCAATTTTTTTCCATTTATCATTTTAACTTGTTTTGTACTACTGACATGAGTATAGAAAAAAAATTAGGTAAACATATTAGGTTTCATTACACACCCCCTTCCTGGGAGCTTTGTTTTATTTAAAAATATTGTTTATCATGACATAATAAAATATAAGCTATATTATTTCTTTATTTTTTCAACAGGATACCATGGTAATATATTATAGAGTTGGAGATTTGAGGATTTTAGGATATATGGAGTTATATCATGGGATTGTATTAGATTTGTTGTTTTTGACTTCTACTTACTAATATGATCAGTTTTATGGTTTTATATTTTTTTTCATTCATTTTATATTACATTAAGATGTATTAATGTGTTATCATACATCATATAGTAGTGTGTTGTTATGGTTATATTGGTTTGTGTGTTTATGTTAAAAGGGGAAAATTGTCCCGTAATTTTTAATAAATCTCATGAAACTTATTTCATCCCTTTGCTTTCATTGGTATGTCACGTAAATACATGTATAAATTTCATCTTTTCTCCGACAAAGGAGGTGGGGCAGGATTTTATATTTGGTAGTGGTGGTACATATTTGTTCATTTATTTTTTGAAAAAATTGATTTCTATTTTCTACATTGGAGTTGTAAAATAATTCTAGTTTATAAATTGAGTTGGATTTGTATCAAGGAGTATGATTCTTGGTACTTGATATATATTAAATATAGAGGCATTAATAATCACTTTTTTTGAAACTCAACTTAGAATGAGGTTTGGGTACATTAGTGTTTTGAGATTATTCTATTAGATGTAACATCATAGTCATGGTATTTGTCGATTAGATAGTGTTATAGGCATTAATAAAAATATCATCCCACTAGGAATTCATATATCAATATGAGTAATGACTTATGATTTTGTGAGAATGAGTTGATGAACATATAATATCATTTTTACAAAAAAACTATTTTTATTCGGAATGGTTGTAGTATTTTAAAAATGTTTTTTTCAAAAAAAAAGTGTATAATTTTAAAACAAAAATTGAATGTAGAATATTATTTATTATTGGATAGTAATGTTGTGATATTTTTTATATAGTATATTTAAAATTTTTGAGTCTTCTGTTTCTAGGGATTGAGACTGAATGATTATTTTATGGTTGTTTAAAATGAAAATAGATAGAAGTATTAGAAAACAACCTGATAAGGCTACAGAATATGAGGTTTCACCAGAGGAATATGTTAAGAAATACATATTTTTGAATATTATCTATAATTATCAAGCTATGTATACTGCTAACATAAGGGATGAATTTGGATTGGATCATTCCTTTCAGTTCTATATTATCAGTCCACACAAATCTATGAGTGATTTAGGAATAGAAGAATAATTAGTGTCACTGAATAAGATGATTCAAATTTCTTATTTACATAGAACACCCGAAGAGCTGAAATTCATGTTGTAATTTTATATTCTAGAGGATTTATAATTTCAATTGTTATATTTTTAATCTCATGATAAATTAAAAAAATTCATAGAGAGAGATTATTTTAATTAATTTATCAATAAAAAATTATATCATCACACATTCATGATTTCTGGCATGATGGAACTTTTTAGCTTCAAGATTGTGTTCATTTTAGTGATAGAATATGTGGAAAAATTTATGAATATAGCCCATTGTTCACATGAGGTTACTTCATGTGCATCCTTGATGGATGAAATTTTTGAATTAGTGTTGAGACAACAGATTTTGTCAACAATTTTCAATATTTGTATAATGTATTATAAATATATTATCAATTTAGTAATGGTGGAATAAATTGAAATTTAAAGTAATAGTGGTAGAGAAAACATGTTTGCGCCTATATATAATGGGTGGAATTATAATGATGGGAAAAAGAAGAACTAGGTCACACCCATGTTATTGGAATGACATAGAATTAGATACCTGGATCATTGAATGTTTTTCCAAAACCATAGAGAGTTACTGGATGATTTTAATGAGGATAGTTCAACCACATGATGTTTGATTATATAGAACCATAGAGAGAATTGATAAATTGGAACTAGAGGAGAAATATATAGAACAATTATTTTATTGAAACAAATTTTTGGGTCTTTAATACTTCTCTAGTTCCATAGAATTAATATGCTTCGATGGGATGAAGGTTTCATGAACCAACCTGAGTTGACCCCAAAATAGTCACTCGAGATGAACCAGGGAATTTCTTATAAGGAGTTCATGATCATCAGAGTCTAAAAATGTCACGAATCACCATCACCAAAAGGAGGGAAGTGTCAGCAAATTGCTAGGCCCTTCCTTCTTCAAGTTGAAGGACAGGTAATGACCCCCGAAACCCACCTTCAATAGGTACCAGAGTGGCGAACAACGCCAAGTGTATAGAATTGCTCACTAAATGGAATGCATTCCCCTTTTCTTTTAAATGATCAGGTGATAAGATGGTAAATCCCAACAACACCAAAAGTGAAAAGTAAAAGTAAAGCCCAGAACCATTCCCAATGCATGTTCCAAAAGTAAAATCCACAAGGTACAAAGTGACTACAAGGTTAAAGTACCAAAGAAAGAAAAATAGCAATGGAAACTGGCCCAAAGGACTGAGCTAGTATGGTCCCGCGCGATCCCTGAAGTCCACTTGGAAACCTGAAAGAAGTTTTATATACGTAGTGTGAGCATACAAGTATACTTAGTAGGGAAAACCAAAGACTATCATGCACAAGTGGGGGAACGTACTAATGTATCATGAGAAATAGAATAAACCAAGGACCTAACAAGGTAAACTATCCACCCAACACTCACCAAGGAACACTCCCCAAATAACATAAGTAAGTAATATATAGTAATAGAACATTGATGTTTGGGTACCCCGCACCAATTTCCCACTGGTTATAAAAGACACCCTACGCATCGAACCAATCCTGCCATTCTCACTACAGTCCCACTGCCTCACCCTGCCCACACACACCTGGGCCACATCCTCATGCAGTCCCGCTACCAAACCCCACCCGCAAACATCTGGGCCACAACTATCACACATTACCACGACTGCGAACACCTGGGCCAGAACAACCACTGTCATGCCCGAAGACACCAGGGCTAGAAGATCCACTACCACGCCCGAAGGCACCTAGGCCTCATCCCAAAGAAACGTTGGAAACCACCTTCCCACACACACCTGGGCCATTACCACCACACTACCCCAACTGAAGGTTCTTGGAATAATAATGGACCTCAGGCCATCACAGACATCCTGAAGATACTTGGGCTATCCTGGAAATTGAGTAGAAAAGGAGTTAATAACCAACCACTGACAGTAGTGTTGGTAAAAACACCCTCCCAATTCAAATGGGGGTGTTCGATACTAAGTGATCAACTTGGATGGGGAGAGAATAAGAAACACAAATCTACAAGTATATGTATAGGTAACATGCACTCACACAATGTTTAGGTTTTTCTTCAGCCTGCCTAAGGAACACAATACGTACCATGTCCAAGTCACAAGTCACACCAATCCAAAACCCATTTCTCCCATCCTGGTTTACATGTTCAATAATAATGTTTAAATACATTTTTTCACCTACTTGAGAAACTAGTAATCATAATCAGAAGTCATGCGAATGAAAATGGTCAAGAATCAACTACAACACCCACACCCAGTTCTCTTTTAAATCCACAACAACCAAAGAAAACCCCAAGATACAACCCCAGGTCCAATATCTGGGATCCAAAAGGTTTCTCAAAAACAGAGGATTCCACCCCAATTCAGGATATAACAGAGGATCCCATCCTCAATTTCGCAACCACCGAGAGTATAATAACAGGGGATCCCATCCCCACCCACATCACCCAGCAATCAGCATGTACGTGAATAGAAAAGAGCAACTCCCTACTATCAACACAAGCAGGAACATGCTAGTATTTTCATATTTATAAGATTTAACACACTAAATGATTTTCAAATTCGTTGTACTTTAACCGGGGTTATCACAGAAAGGATTTGATCTTGGTGATTTTAATTTGTTTAGACGAATATAAGTAATCAATCGATTTACTTTTCACGGTAAGGGTTCAAAACTACAAAACAATCCATTAAACATCACCAGAGCCAAGGGTTCGTTAGTGCACACAGATATACCACCAACAACCATGATTTTTAGAAGGTGTAAGCCCACACAATTCATAAATTATAATCATGAAATATAATAATTCAATGCATCATCGATCACAACCCCCCCCCCCCCCCCTTAATTCATTAGAGTTCATTCATTATCTTCATTATTTTCTCGTTTATCCAATTATTCAGTATCAAATGCATGCACATCCCTCATGATACACAAAAGGGAGAGAAGAAATAGAAATTACCTACTTTTTGTTCAACGAACGACACTGAGCCTTGGCGTGGGACTCCACAGATAGTGATGTGGCTCGTCGGAATGAAAAGAAGATTGTCTGAACAAAGGGTACTCCAAGCATAGGGTGATCGAGAAAAGAACCTAGGTAAAACCCATTTTAGTTTATAAAGGATGGGGATGGTTGAGAAAAGAATTCCAAAATGCGTAAGGAGCAGGGTCATGGGTGGACCACGCGGTTGAGACACCCTACATGTCATTAATGTGTCAGGCAATTTAAACCGAAGCACACACCAAGTTAAACCATTAAATAATTAATTAAACTACATTTATGGTCGTTACTGGGATTTAAAAAAAGCATAGAGGGGTCAGAATAGGTTTTAAAACCAAAATCGTGAACAATGGATGCACTACTAGAAAACCCGTGGGGGTAGGCTGGAGCTACCGGTATATGAGAGCTACCAATGGATGACAACAACTGGTAGCCGAGCTACAGGTGGCTGACAGCCATCGGTAGACCGAGCTACCGGTATGGTGCAGATGCCAGTAGTCGAGAGCTACCGGTGGCTGACAGTTACCGGTAGACAGAGCCACCGGTAGCCGAGCTACCGGTAGGCTACAACTACCGGTCGACCGAGTGACCGGTAGGCCTGCAACATGTAGGCTAAGGCTACCAGTAGGCCTACCATGGGTCAAACATCACCAAGATGTTTGGATGGCCTCCCAGACCACCTAGAACACCTCAAGCATCATATTTTTAATAAGTAACGGACCTCCCACAACCCGGGCCATTACATCAGATACCTCTCAAACTATTCTCTCCCTCAAGAATCAAAACAACCCACAAGGAAAGAGAGGGTATGAACAACCACCTCGAAAGATACATCTTAGGAGTGAACCACATTGTTTACTAAAAAACCCTCTCTTAAGAACCAAGAAACATACCATGTTAGACTACCCAGTCTGTGTGTTTGGGAATCCCTTCCCCCATGTCAAGATATTATCCACTTTGGGCAGCACTGACTCGCCCGCATGGGTATAATCACATCCACCTTAATGTGTCTTGATTAGGGGTCTGATCCTCCCCTCCCCATAGCCAGGACATTTCACAAACATTTAGAGAGGATGAAATACCACATATTTCATAGCCAACATGCTAAAATGATCCATCAAAACAAGTATAAATAGAAAAACACAAAACTCAAAACAACCCTGGGTACTGGGCACACATCTGTGCTTCCCTCTCCCACGTACTCTCCACAAGCCCACCATGTCCCCATAACACATGAACCAAGTTGATGGTTCTCCCACGACGCAACATCTCCTTGCGATCCTTGATCCTCACTAGTCTTTCCACAATGGTCACACCATCCTCAATGTCCAGATCTCCCCAGTCATGGACGTGTGAATCGCCGTGCAGATAACGCCTGAGAATGGACACATGGAATATGTCATGAATCCTCAGTAGTGGCGGTGGTAATGCAAGAATATAAGCCACTTCTCCGACCCACCTCAACACTTCAAAGAGTCTGATGAACCTGGGAGAAAGCTGACACCCCTTTCCGAACCTTCATTGTCCACACCGAGGGGAGACCTTCATGAACATGTGGTCTCCAACCTCAAACTCAAAGGGCCTACTCCTGGTATCAGAATATGACTTCTTCCGGTCCTGTGGAGCCTTCATCCTTTCCTGTATGAGCTAAACCTTCTATGTCGTGCTCTGCACCACCTCCGGGCCAAGGATGCCTGCCTCTTTGACTCCAGACCAACACACAGGTGAATGACATGGCCTCTCATACAAGGCTTAAAATGAGGCCATACCAATGGTAGAGTGGTAGCTATTATTTTTGGAAAACTCTAATAGAGGAAAGTATCGCACCCATGATCATCTTGAGTCCAGAACACATGCCTGTATCATATCCTCCAAGGTCTAGATGGTGCTCTCTATATGTCCATCTCTCTGGGGATGGAAAGCAGTGCTAAGACGCAGCTGGGTGACAAAATCGTGATGCAATCCTCTCTAGACTCATGAGGTAAACCGTGCTTCCCTATCTGAGACTATAGACCTCGGAAATCCATGCAGCCACACCACCTCTTCCACGTACCTTCGTTCCAAATCATCCACTACACTTGAATCCTTAATCACCAGAAGGTGAGTGGATTTTGTCAACTGGTCCACTACTACCCAGATGGCATCGTATCCCCCTTGAACCATGGGTAGTCCTATGACGAAATCCATCGAGATGTCCTCCCACTTCCACTTGGGGGCTTCCAGAGACTGTAGCAAGCCACCTGGAACACGGTGATCAGTCTTCACCTGCTGACACACCAGGCACATGGATACAAACTCTGCCACTATTATCTTTACTATTGGCCACCAGAACTGACCCCTCAGGCCATGGTACATCTTGGAAACTCCTGGGTGTACCGCTACAGGAGAGTTGTGGAATTCACAGAGAACCTTGTCGCGCATCGCCTCCAGAACAAACACATTTCCCTGGAAAATCTTCCGATTTTGGCCATCCTCTGTCCATCCATCCGGAGCATTGTTCTGGTCAAATCGGTCGTGCATCACTTCACACTCTGTGTCTCCCCACTGAGACTCCTCTCGTTGATGAAACAGGGACGCCTGCACTGTCATCTGATATAGGCAACCACTATCTCCATCCATCCTCACATCTAGGTGTAAGGCAGCCAATTCCTCTATTGACTTCTAGTTGTTTGCCGACACCAGGACCACATCCTTCTGTGATCTCTTTCTCAAGGAATTGGCCACTACATTCCCCTTCTATGAAGTGTGGGAAATCTCGAAGTCATAATCCTAGAGGAACTTCATCCACCTCCACTACCGCAAGTTTAGCTCCCGCTAGGAGAAGATATACCTCCAGCTTTTGTGATCTGTGAAGATCACAAATCCTTCTCCGATGAGGTAATGCCTCCATAACATTAGCACAAAAACGACCACTATAAGATCCAGGTAGTGGGTGGAATAATTACGCTCATGAGGGTGTAGCTTTCTAGACCCATAAGAGATCACTCCTTGTTGTTGCATCAACAAACATCCAAGGCCTTGCCCCGAAGCATAACAGAACACCTCATATGCTGCCCCTTATTATGGTAGTTTGAGCACTAGGGCACCGACCAGCTTCTCCTTCATATAGCTGAAGGCTGTCTCACACAGCTCACTCCACAATAAAACCTGGTCCTTCTTGGTCAAGGTTGTCAATGGTGCCGCAACTTGAGATAATTTGGGTATGAACCTCTGGTAGTAACCCGCCAGCATGAGGAAACTATGACCCTCTGCCACGTTCTTGGGTTCTACCCAAGAACCAACTACCTCAACCCCTGATGGGTCCACTACTACCACCGGCTCGGACACTACGATCCCATGGAAGTGTACTTCTCGTGTCCAGAACATGCATTTAGACAACTTCCCATAGAGCTGTTGTTATCGGAGGACCTCCAAAACTGTCCTCTGGTGCTCCACGTGATCCTTCTATGATCATGAATAGATCAGGATATCATCGATGAACACAACTACGAACAGATCTAAGTACATCCGGATGATGGAGTTCATAAGTCCCATGAACACAGCTGGGGAATTCGTAACGCCGAAATACATGACTACGAACTCGATGTTTCCATATCATCCCCTGAAGGCCATCTTTGATATGTCACTCTCCTTTACCCTAAACTGGTGATACCCAGACCATAGGTCGATCATCGATAACCACCCTTCCCCTTTTAGATGGTCGAAAAGGTCGTTTGTCCTCGGAAGAGGGTAGTGATTCTTGATCGTTACCTGATTCAGACTCATGTAGTCTATGTACAAAATGAGACCACCATCTACCTTTATTGCAAACAAGACTGGAGCACCCCACGGTGATGCACTCGGTCGAACATAACCAGTCTTCATCATATTTTCAATCTGAATCCGCAACTCCCGTAGCTCTGAAGGTGCCATCTAGTAAGGATCCATCGAAATCGGATGATCACCATGCTACTGGTCTATCCCAAACTCGATATCACGTTGAGGGGTTAGAGTCTTCACCTCCTCAGGGAATAAGTCCATAAACTCACTGATGATCCCTGGCACCTCCACCATCACATAATCCACTGACTCCACTGACAGCTCGGCTAACAATGAGAGGAGGGGTTCCTCTTGCCTGCTCCCCTTATGACTGCTCCGCTCACCGGTGAATGCAACATGCTGTCCGCCCAAGTCTAAGAACAAAAAACTTCCTCGGAAGCAGTCGATGAAGGAACACATAGAGAAAAACTAGTTGATGCCTAGGATGACATTGTATGGTTATATCTGTAGCAGAAGAAGATCACTGACGATCTGATGTGGCACTATCATCAGTCTGCACCCTCAACAAACATATAAGAAGTCGGTCTAACCTCCGACTGGTGTACTCAGCATCAGGGGAATTGGAAGTCTCATGGCATATAAACCCAAGACACGAGATAGACTGGGTGCAACAAAGGATTGCGAAGCTCCGGTATCGAACAAGGCATAATAAAGTGTGCTAAACAAACTGATCGTACCTCGAACGACCTCTGACCCTGCTAGAACTGTTGCCTCCGCGACGGGTAACTGTCCATGCCCAGCTCCTCTGCCCCTAGTCTGTCGGCCACCTCCCCGACCATGCCCCGGTCGAGGTCCCAGAGGAGCACCCTAAGATCATCCTCCTCCTTCAACGTCTTCCCTCAGAGAAGTAAGAGATCACTTCCCCTGCTACTGCTGCTGGAAAGGCCTAGCTGGAAGCTGGTGTTGGGGAAAGTGTTGGGGTTTTCCGCCACCACCGTACTATACTCGGTCCACGAACTGACTCTGGAGATGTCCATAGCTCCCACAGATGAAGCATTGCTGTCCTGAGCCCAAAGGAAAAGGGTGAGGATCAGGGGACCAGAACATAAACTGCTACGGCCTACTCCCTGCTAGTCGGAACCTGGAGGGTCCTGACACTGGAGGCCTGGTGCTGACAGCATTCCCCTTCGATGATCCCAGCTAGATCCCTTCTCGTGCACACCTCCTAGAGAATTCATCATCTCCTCTACTTCGGCCTTCTTCTGGACCTCCAAGTATGTCAGCAGGGTAAAGGGGGTAACAACATACTGGAGGGAGGGTCAGATCACCTCCTCTAAACGTCCTGCCCGAGACTCCTCGTCGGGAAAGAGGTCTGGAGAAAAATGTTGGAGGTCCTTGAACTTTATTATTAGCTCCCTCACTAACATACTCTCATGCTGGAGGGAGAATATCCGATGTCTCTTTTCCACCTTCATCGTCGAAGAGAGGAATTTCACATGGAACTCCCTCTCGAAATCAGCCCATACCACCTCAACCTACCTTTTCTCCCCAAGGTAAAGCATCCACCACTGTCACACCGCTCCTTGCATTTGGCTGACGGACAGAGGATCCCAGTACTCAGTCGGGGCCCAGATCAGGCTGAAGGCTATCACCAGATCCTCTAGATAGCTCTCCGTCTTCATGTCAGAGGTGCTGCCCTCATACTTATCGAGGGTCTGTCGCTGGAAGGCCCGAAGAGTCTTCTGCCACATGTCGTCCTCCTCCTCTCGATCAGCACTCTTCCGATCAGCCAAGGTAGTCTCTGGGGCCTCGATCGCCCGCACCAAACAAGGTCGCCTCCCAGGTTCCATAGCTGCAAGGTAAACAAGGAATACATAATCCCAAGTAGTGCATAACATTATTCTAAATAATATTTCTTAAAATTCTTATTGATTCAAATTCCCAAAATAACCATGAAACATGAGAACACAAGTCATCATGATGCATGAGCCTACCCTAGTGTCTCTACCCTGCAATCAGTGTGGCCTCATTTGGTCATTCGGTAGGTCCAGAGTCCTTGCATCGGATCACGGGGGGCCCTAAAATCACGTGTCCTAGCTGATCTTCCAAGGCCTAATTCATGAACAAAGGTCACCCAACACTATCGCCCTACCATCCCATGAAGTCCTGACTATGCCTAACTCTAGACTCCATCCTATCTCTTAACCTCGCTCTAATACCATCCTGTCGCAAATCACCTTCTCCCAAAGGAGAGAAGGGTCAGCAGATTGTCAGGACCTTCCATCGTAATGTTGAAGGAGATATAATGACCCCCAAAACCCACCTTCAATAGGTCCTGGAGTGGCTACCAGTGCCAAGGGTATAGAATCACTCACTTAATGGAAGGCATTCCCATTTTTCTTTTAAAAGCATTGGGAGATAAGATGGTAAATCCCTACAACACCAAAAGAGAAAAGTTAAAGTAAATCTTAGAACCATTCCCAATGCATGTTACAAATGTAAAATCCACAAGGTACAAAGTGACCACAATGGTAATGTACCAAAGAAGGAAAAACAGAAACTGAAAATGCCCTAATGTTCTGAGCTATTATGGTCCAGCGCGATCCCTGAAGTCCTCCTGGAAACCTGAAAGAAGTTTTATATACGTAGGGTGAGAATACATGTATACTCAGTAGGGAAAACCAAATACTCTCGTGCACAAGTGGGGGAACGCACTAAAGTCTAGTGAGAAAATTAATAAACCAAACACCTATAAAGGTAAACTATCCACCCAAGCCTCACCAAGGCACTCTCCCCTAATAACGCAAGAAATTAATATATAGTAATAGCACATCAATGTTTAGGAACCCCATTCCACTTTCCCACTGGTTATTGAATACATCCTATGCATCTAACCAATCCCGCCATTCTCACTGTAGTCACACTGCCTCACCCCGCCCGCACACATGTGGGCCACATCCTCACGCAGTCCCACTGCCAAACCCTACCCGCAAACACCAGGGCCACAACTATCACACATTACCATGCCTACAAACACCTAGGCCAGAAAAACCACCATCACCCCAAAAGACACCTGGTCTAGAAGATCCACTGCCATGCCCGAAGACACCGGGGCCTCAGCCCAAAGACACTTGGGAAACCACCTTCTCGCACACACCTGGTCCATAACCACCACACTACCACGCCTGAAGGTTCTTGGGCTAATAGTGGACCTCAGGCCATCATAGCCTGCCCAAAGATACTTGGGCTATCTATAAAAGGGATCATAAAAGGAGATAATTACTTTACACTAATAGTAGTGTTGGGAAAAACACCCTCCCCCATGAAATGGGGGGGGGGTTCGGCACTAAGTGCTCAACTTGGGTGCGGCACGAATAAGAAACACAAAACTAAAAGTATATGTATCGGTAAAAAGCACTCACACAATGTTTAGGTTTTTCTTCTGCCTACCTAAAGATCACAATCAATACCATGTCTAAGTAACAACTCACACCACAACAAAACCCATTTTTCCCATCCTGGTTTACATGTTCAATAATAATGTTTAAATACATTTCTGCACCTACTTGGGAAGCTAGTAATCATAAGCACGAGTCAAGGGAAAGCAAACGGTCAAGCATCAACTACAACACCCACACCTGATTCTATTGTAAAGTCACAAAAACCAATGAAAACCCCATGATACTGCCCCATGTCCAATATCCATGAGCCAAAAGGTTTATCAACAATAGATGATTCCACCCCAATTCCTGATATAACAGAAGATCCCATCCTCAATTTCGCAACCACCGAGAGTATAATAACAGTGGATCCCATCCCCACCCACATCAACCAGCAATCTGCCCGTGAGTGAAAAGAAAAGAGCAACCCACTACCATCAACACAGCAGTCCCATGCCAGTATTATCAGATTTATAATATTTAACACACTCCATGATTTTCATATTCTCTATACATGAACCGAGGTTATCACAGAAAGGAGTAGATCATGGTGCTTTTAAATTTTTTAGCCGAATATAAGTAATCAGACGATTTACTTTTCACATTAAGGGTTCACAACTACAAAACAATCCATTAATCATCACTGGAGTCAAGGGTTTGTTAGTGAACATATAAAGACCACCAATGGCCATGATTTTCAGAAGGCATAAGCCTGCACAATTCAGAAATCATAACCATGGAGGATCCTAAATCATAGCATCATCGATCACAGCCCCCCCATCTTTCATTAGAGTTCGTTCATTATCTTCATTAATTAATGGTTTATCCAATTCTATAGAATCAAAAGCATGCCCACCCCAAATGATACACGGAATGAAGAGATTAAGGAGAAATTCCCTACTTGTTGATCAATGATCGATGCTAATACTGGGCATGGAACTCCACAAATAGGGATGAGGCTCATCGTAACGAAAAGAGGCTCATCTGAATGAAGGGTACTCCTAGCACAGGGTGATCGAGAAAAGAACCTAGGGAGAACCCCTTTTAGTTTATAAATTCTGGGGACGGTTGAGATAAGAATGCCAAACCACGTAAGGAGTGGGGTCGTGGGTTGACCACGCGGTTGAGACACCCCACACGTCATTAATGGGTCAGGCAGTTTAAACCAATGCACACACTAGGTTAAACCATTAAATATTTAATTAAATGACATTTATGAGTGTTACTAAGATTTAAAAAAATCATAGAGTGGTCAGAATAGGGTTTAAAACCCAATTTTCACACAAAGGATGTGCTACTGGAAAAGTCGTGGGGGTAGGCTGGAGCAACCAGTAGTCGAGCTACCGGTAGGGTGCATCGATCAGTAGTCGAGATCTACTGGTGGCTGATCGCTACTGGTAGACCGAGCTACCAGTAGGGTGCAACCACAGGTTGTTGAGATCTACTGGTAGACTGAGCTACAGGTAGCCGAGATACTGGTAGGTTGCGTCTACTAGTAGACCGAGCTACCGATAGGCCTAAAACCGGTAGTCTAAGGCGACTGGTAGGCCTACCGTGGGTCAAACATCACTGAGATGTTTGGATGGCCTCCCAGACCACCCATAACACCTCATGCATCAAATTTTTACTAAGTAATGGACCTCCCACAACCCGGGCCATTACAAAAAATTACTACTGTGGATCAATAGAGTAAACAAGGGTGTAATTAACCCAATATAAATAAATAAAATTAACACTATAAATAAAAAATATCACCCCAATATATAAAATAAAAAAACGAATTCTTTTTAAGATAACTAAAATTACAACAAATCTATACAACAATACACAAAATAAAACCAATTACCGCATCTTCTCAATGTGACCTCAATGGTCTCCCTCAAATTCCAAAATCATCCATCGCCCATAGTGATCAGAACCAATCTGAATCAATTTTAATGATGCACCAAAAGATAAAAAAAGTTAAATATAACTATGTGTATAGAAACCTTATAGTAATTCCTAAAATAAATCTATTACAAATACATTTACAATAAATAAATGATAAATAAATTAAATTTTTTAATTAAACATATATAAAACTAAGAATTTAACACATTTTCAATTAAAAATACAGGCTTTATTTCTCTTTATCCATTGAGATCCAGATTCTTTTTGAGGATTCATATATTAACATCTTATAGATGAAATATGATGTTTTCTTTTAAAAAGGGGGAATGGGTGTTATAAACGATTCAAAAATAATTTCCAAAAAACATTTTTTATCTAACTCACCGTTTTTATTCTAGGAGTAAACTATAAAAGAAAGAATCAACAATTTTTATATGATAAGTGAAATGGGAAAAAAACTACACAAGGGGAAGCATCAAATGAAGAGTTTCAATCACACTCTATAGAAAACTATGTATCAAAACAATGGGAAAACCTATGATCTCATAAAATAATACATTAAAAACTATAAATCTTGAATCATCAGGAAGAAATTCCTTACCCTATAATGAAATATTATTCCCACATGCTCGATCGCACCCTACCTAGTCCAATAGATGGGTACAATCCCATAAATACATTAAATAAAACATATCCAATTCTCTATTACAGCCCATTAAGAAGTATATAATCATATGATATTAAAGAAAACATTCTTAGAAAATTATGTCCTTATGCAAAAATCTATTGTTACGATTAAATATGGGGTTATCCAATCATTCATATCAAGCAATCATCTGAAACTGATATGTCACACACATGAGAATCACAGACAAACATCACATTGTGTTAATCCATAGATTAATTTCTTTCCAATTGAAACAATATATATCAAATGATTCCATGTTAAATATATCCCATTATTCTCAAATTAAGTAGATCATGGGGAGTCTAGAGAAAGAACATCCCATACATTCATAATAAATGGATCATTATGATATCATAGCAAGGAAATCCAATACATTCAATGTAAATAAGGTAAGAGTATTTTCCAAGAAGAGTTTCCATGATAATAATTTAAAAAAAAGTAAAATTAGCCTCATTTAACCTTCGATAAATTACTCTTTTTCCAAAAACCAATACCACTGTTCCAAAAAAGGTGCATGCACATCATTTAAAATTTAAAAATCATTTCATAAAATTCCATTTAAACACTCCCACTATATATTCAATCCAATTCCATATTCATCAAAATTCTAAATTGGTCCAAAAAACATTACTACATATCATACTAGTATAATGAACCTTGCACACACAACATTCAAGTCCAAACCATTTATAATCCCTTATTATGAAACCCAAATCATCATTTCAAATTCCAAAAGTATATTTAAAAGTCCAAACTATGCATTAAATATCAATAATCACCCAAAAATACTAATTAAGAATTTTATCAAACAATTGGAATGACACATCCAAATAAATCCATTTACATAACATCATAGAATAAAAATACACTTTTCACAACAAAAAAATTAACCAAATATAATATATCACTATTTAGTGTAAAATAATGGTGAAACAAATTAATAAACCAACAATTTAAAATTTAATGTGAAAGTTAAATGGGAATGATACTTCAATCACATATTTTTTTTAGCAAAGAACACCCAAAAAACTTTTCCATGGTTCAAATAACAATGAAAAAACATGAAAAATCATAATAAGAAATAACACCCAATATATAAATTGGGAAGCATGAATCCTAGATCCATATAACGAAGGAATAATAATAACTCAAAAGAAAATGGATTAATTAGTAAGATGGATAAGAGGAGAGGGGAATAACTAGAGAAATATATCCCCAAAATTTAATAAATAAATAGATCCACACTATATGAGGGAAATATAGTCATTAAGAACAAGGGAGGAGCCCCCATTGTGTCACATGATACATGGAAGGAGAATAATGGACATTTTGGAGAAAATATTTAGAACGTAGAAGATTCATTTTGAATTTTTTAATGATATTGGCAATATGCATAGTTAGGTCACACTATTTACCAAACTGTGTGCCCCTTACAAGATACAATGGGTATTCACATGGTTAGTCCACACATTTTAGTAAACTATGCACCAACCATGTGACATGTTTCTGTCAAAAACTTCTTAATCATGTACATGCCTTATATATCATTTTCCTAACAATGTGTGGGGCCTGCACCCCTATCTTGAAGAATCCAAAGTCTGACATGGTTTCTTAGATTAGTGGACATGGGTTCCCATTACCAAGCGTCAACTACTATCAAGTCCAAAATCTCAGCCTTTCACCAAGAGCATGTAGAGAATCCTAGAAGAATGCACATGAACCATGGTATATAAAAAAGAAATAAACAAAATGTAAACCGCGAGAACTCGTAACCTAAAATGAAAACGAAATTAACAAGATGAACCAAAATCAATTTTGAAAGAAATAAATTAGTGTTTAAATATTCTCCATAGCACAATACATTCATCCTACAGAAAAACACAAACTCTCTAGTTGATCGATCATGGATAAGGAATTTATACAACCCCATGATTCATTCTATCAATATAAGAACACTTTAACCACCACCAAACAAAAATCATATCTCTCCTGAAATAAAGAAACTAACATGTACACATTCCTAGAAATAATAGAAAACTCTGGATACAACCCACCCAATATATCCAGAGAAAAACTATTGGGATGGTCAAAAAGCTCAATATTCTCCCAAAAATTTAGCATCATGAAATCATATAACTTCGAACACAATAAACTATTCTGAAAAAAAACACTGCAAAAAACGTGTTTAGAAACATTGGAGGCTGAAACGAACCCTTCCCCCATTAGAAACCATGAAAATAACATAAAACCCCCCAAATAGTCTTATGGTGGGTCTACCCAATAATCGAAAATATCTACATAGGAAAAATAGCTTAGGAACTCTCCATACTATATTATAGAGGAACAACACCCCACATCCTTGTGGATTTCTGGACTACGTTAAAATAATCACTCTAGGACCTATGGATAGTGCATTGATTTCTTGAAGCAACTTTTTCCGAAAAATCATGAGATGAAAATCCTCGATCATAGTTCCTTATTTCCACTAAAATAATGATTTATAATACAAAAACATACAATAATCATCTTTTCGAAACATGAAACAATAAAAATAGGGAACACGTAAAATAAATTCATTAATTACAGAAGTCAGACACAATTACATAAAACAAAAGTTCTTAAAAGATATAAAAAACCTAATTTAACATTTAATGGAATATATAATTCTACAATACACATCCAGGAATAAACCATAAAATGGAAGGAACCGCAAGAACGAAGGTTCCTTTAAACTGAACATTGGCTATAACCGTACTCTTGAAATGAGGCTGGGTAGTTTTTTTGAACGAGTGGATCTTTCTCCATGTCTCTTCCTATAAACACCTCAATAGATTGGTTTCATGTGACCCAAACATCCACATAAACAAAAGGACTTCGGTGCACTATGAAATGATTACTTATTAGGATCTCTATTGATACACAAATGATACATGATAACCATGTTATTAGAAGAAGTTGATGAATGTTATATGGGCCTTTTAATCCCTCTACCAGTACCAATAGATTCTATACACATTCTGATATCCATAATTGAATTTACATCAGTACTTTTTGATTCAAAAGGAAGATTTAATACCTCTTGTACTCTTACCAACACACCTTCAACACAAAAATATTTCTTAACCACATCCTAAAAAGAGTTGATAATGATCTCTTGTACATCACACTATATGCAAGGATAGAAGTCAACCTAAAAATGGTGATATTTCAAGGAATAATTTATATCCCACTCCAAATGATACAAATTTGAATCCAAAAATGAAAAAAGTAGTACAAACCCGATCAATCACATTTCTTGATATAGTACAAATACATATACTTTATCTTATAGAATAAATAATTGAAATACTAAATGATGAATGAATTATTTGAATAACTCCCATTTAAGATCTTCTAGAGTCTTATATGGAGAGACCAATTTCAACCACCTTTAGGATGGACTGTCATGCATAAAATAATAATTTCCCCTTAAAAAAATAAAGAATCTAAAGGAAAATTATGTTTTTATCAATATTATGCATCCAATTTCTTTCTTCGATATGATCTAATTGACTGCAAAAGAGTGGATGATTTAGCATCCAAAACTCATGAAGGAAAATCAATAGGGTTATTGATAAAATGTTTTGATAAAAGATATGTCAACTTCTACCATGAAACAGGAATTAGACTACGAGTACTATTGATGACAAAATACAAATACATTGCGTATAGATCACGATAGTTGGGGCCTCATGAGATAAATTACACGATGTAAGACCTCTATCTAGAAGTAGTTTTCAATTCCTTAAATTGATGGAGACTTTATCGTTTGAGAGATATCTTTGTGGTGTATACATCTCAAAAGATCCTTATGTATAACTTTTCTCTTCATGACATGAACCTGAAATAGCAGTGATGGGTCGAATATCTACAATCCTTTGATTATGATCTTGAATATATGACAAGGAAAGGCAATGTGGTTGCTGATTCACAGAGTAAGAAAACTCAAATGAGGGTTGTATTTGAAGCCAGTGATGAATGGATATTTATGGCAGTCTTTTCTGAACAACAACTAGAGTTTCATGAATGTCATTAGAAGTCTTACCTCTTAGAAATAATATTTACCTATTTCCTTTTTATGAAGGTGAAGAGTAGGATGTTTTTTAATCCTAATGGTTTGGTTCTCTGTGAGAGTATATTAGGAGATAACCCCCCCCCCATTGGATTGAACATTGGATCGAGACGGTATTCAGATTCTATGTGGACACATTTGTGTTCCTACAAATATGAGAGAGGTTTTGACGAAACATTCACACACTTCTCAATGTGTAGTTCCTTGAGAAATCATGAAGATGTATCGAGATATATGACGACAATATTGGTGGCCCAAAATAAAACATCATATTGCAGGCTATATCACTAAGTGTTCCAATTATCAGATGGTGAAGGTGGAGCACTAGAGACCAGTAAGCTTGTTACAGCCGCAACCAGTACAAGAATAAATATGTGAAGATGTAGTTATGGAATTATTCATCGTCTTACCAAGGTTGTTGAGGGGTAGCAATGCTATATGGGAATTCATTAACTTACTAATGAAATCATCCCGAATCATTACTATTCCGGAAACATTCTCAGTTGATGAGTTGGGAAGAATTAATATCCCTAGGATAATACGACTAGATGGGGTTCCAAGTACTGTTGTTTTAGATAGTGATGCTTGTTTCATTTCATGGTTCTACAAAGGGTTTCAGAATGCTATGGGGAAATAAGTGCTTCTAAGAAAATCATTTCAACCATAGTCCGATGGAAATTCATAACTGAAAAAACATATTCTAGGGGATATGATATGTGTATGTGTCAATGATTTTTGTGGTTCTTGGGGAAAGCATCTCCCTCTTGTCGAGTTCACTTTTAATAAAAAAAATTAGGTGAGAATTTTGATGTATCATTTTGAGGCATGAAATGGTAGGCCACTTAGTTCACACATACACTAGCTAAAGACAATTGAGGCATCCCTACATGGACCTTGTCTCATTTAGGAGACTTTAGAATCGGTTCAGCTAATCCGAAAGTGTATAAAAACTACAAATTCTGGGAAGAAATATTATGTCGATCGTCATCGACAAAGTAATGATTTCATGGTTGGTGATCATTTTTTTTCTATAGGTATCAACAAGGATAAGACAAATAATGTAAAGGGAGAAGGGGAAGATGTCGCCTCATTGTGTTGAACCATTTAAAATTATAGAGATAGTTGGGCTGGTAGACTACCGGTTGCTACTACATCAAAGGTACAACACCATGCACGGTGTCTTCCATGTCTCGCAACTTTTCCAATATCGCGATGACCCATCTTGTACCATTGATACTGTGGAAGAAGAGTTTGATTTTGATGATACATTTTAAGAGTATCTGGTACCCATCATTGACTGATGCATGAAATCTTTCCATTTAATGATTTCCCAATTCATACAGGTGCTACGTTAGCATGACTGATTATAGGAAGAGAACATGGAGACGTAATCCAATGTAGATTCCCAATGGCCATTGTTTTTCATAGATTGTTTTTATTTACCATTGCAAGAAAAACTCATGGATGATTTCTTTTAAGGGGGAGACTATAATAACATGGTTTTTCAATTAGGTATGGATCCTTTACATTTTAGTCTAAATAATTAATTTAAACCTAATATGGATTCCTAATGAGATATTAATGTTTTACTAGGGTGTCTGAGGTTTTTATAGAGCCATAACCCATCTTTTTTGGGGTAAATGTCTTAGTACATGGTTTAGAGTAAATCGTGATGAATTCTAGACCTTTTCGCAAAAAATTATAAATGTGTTTTTTTGGGCAGATCCACCTCGCATAGTTAGTGCATGGCCATACACCCAAAATGTGTTAAAAGCCATTTTCCACAGGTACATATTCATGGATTTCACACAGTTTAATCAAAATATCTTGCCAAACCATTCGGGTAGAGCCCTCTCACATAGTTTGTGCACAGTTTGTCAAACTGTATGGAAAAACCATGCACATGCAAAATTTCTGCATAAATTTATAGTATTTTCCACAGTGGTCTATTAATAAAACCCTTCATCCCTAATCCATTAACTAGTGGAGTTAACACATTTTTCACTCAATTTGGAGATTTTTGAAGGCCATGTTTAGGGATCAAGATATCTCTTTCATCCAACATCCAATCGAGCATCCATTCATCATGTTGGATGTGTAATAGTAAGTAATGGAGATATTTTTTATCATTCTTCTTCTCTCTTTATCTTAATCAATATGTATTCATGTGAGAGTTTTTCACCATTTGTTAGATATACAATGATCAGAGGCATGTCAAGGGATGCTACTAGAGGAGGATATTTATACAACCCAAATGTTGGTGGTCTATAACTCATCCCTAATGATCGTTGATTATGTGAATACTAGTGTGGGGCCAACCAATTTCATAGAAATACATTTATTAAATTTACAAGAACTGATTATACTTGATATAGTGGAATGGTTATGATATTTTATAATATGTGATTTGTTGATAGATTTTACACACACAACTGAATCTGCCTCATGTTGAAGGTTATGCCATATTTAGGTTTTTAGTGTTTCAACACTTTTGTGCCACCATTCTCGTGGTCCCCCGATTTTACTTTATAAATTATAGTATTCTTATAATAAATGGATGTCCATTAATGATAATTGAATAATGGGATGTAACATGTATTCTCACCACATGACATGTCTATTATAATTTTGTTCAAATGATTTATCCTTTTATAGATGAACCCCTTAAATTGTCTATTAGTTGTTACCTTTGTAATGTGTATTAACATTCACATCAGATATAGAGGCATTAATATCGATACATTGAATATTAAGGCTATAAATATGATAACTCTTATGAGAATCCTCCAAGATCACATAGCCTTTCAACTCCACTTAGCCTACATACATTTATTCTTTGTGAATATGTCCTCCAAGTGTAATCCATTTTCATAACTAATGTGGAATGTTACCAATTAGAAATGGTATAAAAAATGTTAACCTACTTTTGTATAGTTCAACATAAACTTTACACAAGCTTCGGTTTTGATGCCACCCATCTCCAAAAAGTTGGTGGTCCTCTATGTGACCACCCTCGAATGATCCCTCAATTCCATTCTTGCCAAAAATAATAAGGAATGATCATTATAAAGTCTGTACCATTTCATTCTCATGCTACCCAATATATATACAAGGATATCTCTCACATTGTGAAGTAATCCTTCATCGGTTTGACATCAAGTTCACTTCACATAAACAATCAAGGATTAGGCATTGGCAGATTCTCTAGGTGCCCATCCAGCTCTTGCAGAGCAGTCTCTAGATCATGATATTCATGGTGTGGCCATTATATTAGTGTACCATACCATACTATATTAGAATATGAACTTCGATGGTGCTTATTGAATTCTGATTTGTATAATTCTTAATTACCCCAAGCTCAACATGGCAGGCCTGGGTATCGCCTTTATCATGCCTTTGCAGGTTTCCTTTCACTATTTGTTCTTTTTATCGTAATGATTCACTAACTACAAGGAATAGTATTCAGTTCTTATCATGATTCTCGAGATGACCATCAATATTTATGTTCCCCGCCAATAAATTATGGGGGACTCCGAGATAGTTAGCAAGTTGATCAATGGTGAGATTGTTGTCAGGAAGCTAAAGATCATGCCCATATTAGAGTGAAGTCATTAGCTGATAGACCATTTTAATTCTCTACCATATTTCACTCATGTTGCTCTATTATATAATTATTGAGCTGATTCCTTAGACATCCTTTCTACATCTCCCATATAGCCTGACCAGGATGACCTGTTTATCCACATGGCACATCGAAGGGGAATCACTCTTGTCAATATGGATGATGATGATAGTGAGTAGGTAAGTCTCCCTACCAACTAAGTCTCCACAACAATACCCCCATATACCCATTACACAATATAAGATATCCTATATTGGAAGACCCCTTTTGTAGAGTACCTCCATCATGGTCATCTCCCAATAGTTAGTGTTGGAAGTGAGAATATCTAACAATTTTTTGTACTATTCACCCATGAAAGTGATCCCATAAATGAGAAGATCCTATAAAAAGGTGGATTCGATAGAGTTATCCTATATAGTATTCCATGATATGAGATTCCCCATGTCATGCAATAATTCCATGCTAGCTCATTTGGATCTCATCAGGCATGGTTGAAAGCCTCCCACCAGTATTAAAGAGTGGGATACTTATAGAACACCATGGTCTATGACTATGATGTGTTCCCCAGGAGGGTTCTAGCATTACAGATCCCTGACAACTTTTTGAATTAGCTGTTGGAACCTCTCTATACTACAAAGCACTTTTTCCCCTTTTGGTGGAATGGGGACTCGATGTTTTGGGAGCATATCCACCCGCAACATCTCAATATTACTGGTTTATTTTTACCAACACATATTTATTCTTCAAGTGGGAAGAAGTGATACTGCTCAAAGAAGTCATGTCTTGTTCTATAATTGAGTTCATGAGATCCAAAATCATCAACAAATTTGGATTCCCCCATGCCGTTATTACTGATAATGTGACCAATTTTCTTGCAATTGAGCTGAGGAAAATAGTTTCCAATTACAACATCTAGTCTAACTACATGTCTAGATATTGAACATAGGAAAATGGGAAGATTTAGGAATATATCAAGACCCTATATATCTTGTTGTTTAGGATAGTTATTCTAAACAAGAACAGTTGGATGGAAACTCTCCCTAATGCTCTCTGGGCTTATCAGATGATGATAATCAATTCCACCTTGGTGACACCATATTACCTAGTATATGGGAAAAAATCTTTCCAACACATTGAAATTTGGTTTTCGTCACTCTACATGGTTGTTTATGATCAGAAGAAATAAAATAAGATAGAATATGTATGTTTGTTTTATCCTAAATCCCTCGATGAGAATAGGCTCGATGCTTTGCATAATCTAGAGAAGAACCAGAACAAGATATCCAATGTATTAAAGAAAAAGGTTCCACTCCATAACATACTCCATGGTTACACGATATTGGATTTTAGGGCACCAATGATTCCTGATAGGATGCCACCAAATTTGGATCCCATGTTGGAAGGACACAACATATTTCCTATGGTTTAGTCAATTGGTATATTATATTTTTTCAACATGGATAATGATCATATTACACCTCCCAATAATGAAAATTTCATAAAGATATAATTTGTATGAGGGAATTTCCATTTTTTTCTCATTTGATTATAGGATGTAAAGCTGCCCAACATCACCATCCCACATGAATTTAAACTAAAGAAACATCCTTACTATATGATGTTAAACTACTATAGCATTCAAGAACTATTTACATCAGGATCTCCCTTCTAATGTGAAACATAAGAATGCTTGTACTTTTTACATATGGACTATCCTAGTATTAATACCCCCATTCTTCTAGGAAATATGTTGTATGGTATGATACCTCTTCGTACGCATTCACATCAGGTTCATTACCTTTCCATGCTATGTATAACCATTATAAAATCCACATTTTACTATTGTTATGTCCAATATGTCAATAAAATGCGAGTCCCTTTCACCTCCAATATGTTAAAATACTCATTCATAAATAAGACAAGACATTAAAATTCATGACATTCAAGAACAATATATGTCTTAATTCCCATCAATATGTGATATGTAAGAACACTCAAACATTTTTTTCTCAGGTTCAACCCCAGGTATCATATATCCTATAATCTCTGTAGAATCTTGGATAATGTATTGTATCATGGTATCATGTGGTGTTGCATGGAATTCTAATTTCCTCATTCACATTGAGTTTGCAACTACTTCATAATGAATCCCTTTAAAAGGCCGCCACCTTTACCTATGTCCATAAATAGTTTATTTAAACACCACAATAGAAAATAACTATGAATGGATTTATTCGAATAATAGTTGGACACGTATGAATTCCTAAACATTTCACCTTCGGGTCCATCCCCAATACCATTGAACTTTCATACCCATATTCTTCTTACATGATTCAAGTTCTATGACCTTAAACTACATAGAATTTGTGTACATTTCTACATGACCATAAAAGGATGGTACCCCCCCATTTTGTGGAATGATGTTGAACAATAATTAAATCATTACAGCATGACATTAAAATGAAAGAAATTGAATAACTATTTGTGTCTTGATTCCCATTCATATGGGTTATATAAAAATTCCCATACATTTTTTTGCATCTATCATGATGTTCCTCCCTTCTCCCACATAGAATTCAGTTACTTAATAGAGCACGAGGTGTGTTGTGGGATTATATAGAAATCATTTGAATCAGTTTAGAAAAACCTACACCATGTGCCCCATATGGGAACACTTCATAGACTCTTATATCCTTACTGCATGATGTTAATCTATATGGGTCCTCAATAACTATGTATGTTTTGATTCCCATCCTTATGGGATACGTTGGAAGACCAAGACATTTCGTCTTCAGGATTATCCCTTGGTTCGTCAACAAATTTATACCATTTCCCCACATATAGTATTGATTCGTAATCCCCCAGTTTAATCCATAAACATATTTCTTTTCTAATTAATGTTCTCTGATGAGCTATCATATAGAACATAGATTGTTGGATTTAATTTTTACATTTCATCATTCCACCACCTCACATTGTGTCCATATTTTCAAGGTCTTCATCGTATTTTACAACCAAACATATCCAACATTATATTGATTCTCATCCTTAAGGCTCATATACCATTTTAGACAAATGTAATTGAGGATATAGAACAATAATTTGAGACTTTTTTTACCTAGATTATGAATATGGATATCAGATGACCCTTAATTGTTTTTTCCATCCCAAACCACATGACGTGGTTAATATTTTGCTAATAAAGTCAACAGTTATCCTCCATCATTACTCCAATCTCATTGTGTCCCATATGTTGGTCTCCTGATTCACATTTAATCTCACATCCTTATATTCATAGGTAATTTCAATACCCTCTCTCCATCCCTATGTTCACCTTTAGTTGTTGAGTGGTTGAACCAACATTATGGGGTTTTCCTTGACACCACACCTCTATTACCATATTTAGTTCTTCTATATATTATTTAAATATTCTCCAACCCTTTATTCCTATATTGATCATGGATAACATGGGAATAAATGTTATTTATAAGGTTAATACTTACCTGGAAGTGCCTCACACCCTATGGTATGAACTCTCTGACCATAAACTTTGAGTTCAGGTCCCAATTTTAGGTCATCATGACTTCAAAGTATGTATGTGTTCTCTCTAAAATTTTTAATGTGGTGCATAACTCATTGTACCTTATTCTGATCATGTTTCTTTCCAACACAATGTTACGTATATAATAATAAGAAATATCAATCCTATGGACCGAACCCTGTGGCCTTATACTCGATGGATACATCATAGGATTGTGTGGTGTGGTGTGGACTTCAATATTCCTCATTCACATTGGGTTAATTTATGTCTCCACTACAACAAATTTCTTATTCAAGGAATTCTAAACTCTATGACCATAAACTATGATATTTAGTTTATAAATTATCAAGAAATTAAAATGAGTAACAAACTCTATTTTCCTGATTTTGAATGATATTTTCCCCTTTAGAATTGGTCATTTTCAATGAGTTCTGTTGAAAACATTGTATAGCTTTATTCTCATCCTTGTGAGATATGTAGGAATTCCAGGACCTTGAATCGTTGGTATAACCACAAATACCTTATATATGTTTGGCCTCTTGTTATTGGTTCTTATTGGAGTACAAGGGTGTGATTAAGCCTCTTTGGTTCTCATTCACATCAGTTTTACAATATTTCTTCCATATACAACCCCTACGAGTCGTCATCCCAAAATTCATCCATTCTTCATGATGTTAAACTACATTAGTTCTGTCCACTCATTATAGATACCATTTATTTTGGTGTTTACAAGCTTTTGAGTTTTAATGGACCCCAAACTTTATAGATTTTTAACCTTATGGTTCACCTACCATTCAGGGATGATATCCTAGAGGATGTCGAATTCCCTTTTGAGATTTTCTCACATTTCAAATTTGGTCAGTGACCGACCCTATATTTTTTGTTCGAATTATATGTTACACAATATGGATTTTATCTTTCAAATATGATCAGTACTTATCCTCCATAGTTTCACAACCTCAATTGTGTCCCAATTATTGGGATTAAAGATTCATATTATTTCTCCTATGTTCTCAAACACCCCTCTTGTTATACCTCTATAAATCTATGTACATGGATTAGGTATGTTAGACTAATCATGATTTTCCAACCATAAATTTCTATTTCATTAGTGTGAAGATTCATGTGATTATAAATCCTAACATCACCCCATGTTTCTAATACTGATCAAGGCTGAGGTCGTCTTAGGAGTTTTGGTAGATTAATACCCATATGTAGAACTATTCGACTACATGGTTCATGTCCTATTCTATTATACTAGTATATCTTTCATCCATGGTATATGATAAAAAACAATTCATTTATATTTCGCATAACATTAAACTATAGAATCCTTAATATACGACATTAAAATACAGGGACTATTCTAGTCATACAACCATAAACTACAATTCCATAATCCAAGATGGATGATGAAAAAACAACATAATATTCTAATGATCTCCCATAATAAGGAATCACCGAGTTCCCTATTTATCCACCATGTCATTTTTTAAATCCTACATATGGATTCATTCTTACAGCGACACCCTAACTATTCATCTTAGCTTTTTTGTTGAAAAAAATATTCTGACAATAGGAAAACATATATATATATATATCAAATGACACTTTTTTTCAATGAATGGTTCCTCATTGTATAGTGGAATCACATTGAGAACCATTTATGGATTTATTCCCATATTTATGTGATATTTAAGAATATTTGGGTCATTGATCATAGGTCCCACCAAATTGTTTTCTATCCTTTTCACAAAAAGTCATCATCTTCCTTACCGCATGGTGGTAAACTACACAAGATTCCAGAAAAACATTGAGCTTGATTATATTCTTTATAATATACATATTGATTCTCAGACACATTGTCTATGGGACCAACCAAACAATATTTTCCAAACATTGTGAACTAAAACCAAGATATGATGTCCTTGATGCATGTAGTTACACTACGACCCTACCATAATGGAGTTCATGATGCCCCATCATATTTTTGGGATGCTTCAACTTCATAGCTAAGGAAACATTCCCCAAAAATGTCAATATCTTACAATGTTGTGCTTCAAGAATATTGTATGGCTTGATTCTTAAACTAGTAGGATACATAGATGCACTAGAACATTTTGTCTTCAGGTCCAGCCCATGATCCATTGACCTCCCTAGACCTTTTCAACCCAATCACAGTATAAACCATATACCCAAAAATTAAATTTCTCACAGGAACATTTCATGTGACAATTGGTAATAGGTCTCATTGATGTTAACTTTTATTGGGTTTTAATACTAACCTCTTCACATAAGACTTTTTACCAAATGATCCTCCTAATTTATATAGTATATGTGCCTCATTTTCCACATTCCTGTTTGGTTTATTCCCTCTATGATGTGCAATAATAACAACCAAATATATTGTAGTGTATATAACATGAATTTAAACTGTCTGCAGGGGTCATTGAATTTTTTAATTAACCGGTGTGCAATAATGATGATTTTATGGAATTAAACTACGTACCTATTCCATTCAGGTACATGATATAATACTAAAAAATTATTATATCACCTTATAGTTCCTATCTGGAAAATGAATTGATATTAATTCTGATAGGTACTCTCACACAATGTATTTTAGTCATGGTGGCATAATTTCTAAACTGTTGGAGTGCTTTCAAAAAGCATGTCACTCAACCCGATGCTCTATGTGACCTATTATTTGAATCATCATTACATTAAAGTATTCAAAAAACAAATGGATACTTGACCTCATCGCTAAACTACTATAATGGTATAATTTTCATAGGGGCATTATATAACACTACACATTTTCCCCCTTATGTTTTAATAATCATTGGTGGGACCCCATTTTTTCGTCCGCATTTTAAGATAATGTGATGTGCAGGTTCTGTTTTGAATAAGGAAAATAGTTATCCTCCATAATCATTCCAAAATCACTGTGTTTGGAATTTTTGGTATCCTGATTCACCCATCTCTTTCCCCTTTGTTATGATTGATTCCAACGCCACAAGAATTGTCCTTCTCATGTGCTAGTACACATTGGGAGAGGAAATTTGGATTCTCTTAGATCATTATTCTCCAGTCACAACCCTTATCCTAATTCAAATACACTATATGGTCATTCAGTTATGTAAAACCCCATGTATTAGACAATTAAATAGAAATATCATATATGATATGAATAATTATGTGATCATCCCTTATTTCTTACCCCTGGTATGAACATGAGAGCTTAGTAATAGATCAACAGTTTATTGAAAAATTTTATTTAGAGTTTATAAAATAATAAAAAAGTATATCCATGTATATAATTCAAAATTAGAAAATAAGAGGGATGATTTGTTTAATGATTTTGTCCAAAACACCTACTTTATGGATCATCCACTTTGATAAACAACATTATTTATGTCACCATATATTGTGTAGATTCCTTGATTTCCTCCCACTGACTAAGCTCAGTTTTCTCATCAATAGACATAGATCAATGCTCAGCATCCCTGTAAGGAATTTGTTAATAATTGGCTCGGAGTTGAGCAATTTGACCGTTTACCTCTACAAGCTGATAGTAGTCTTCTGCCAGTTTGGATCTCAAGGGTTCAATGAACCCAAACCAATTCGTGATTATTGAGGCATGTGGTCTTGTATTCTTTTCAAGGAATCTGATTTCCTTATTAGCCTCATGAAATTTCTGAATATTATCATATTTATTCCTACATCATGCGAAATATATGTGTTGTATGATATCTTGCATCTTCTTAGTAAGATGTTAGATGATAATAAAATAGAGATGGATATAATTCACCCCTATGGTATAGGGGAAACATGAACTATATGCGATGTGACACAATCTGACTCTTCCATTCCACCTCCGAGTGATTGAGGATAGATTTCATGCATTTCCAGGACTTGTAAAATGCCATGCAACTCTCTATGGTGGTGATAGAATTAGAATCATCAAGATAGTCATGATATGTTGGTATGCATTCATGAATTTTTTATAGGACATCCTTGATAGGGTCTTCATCTGAAATTCATTCTGAGGGACTAGGATCTATGATATGTGAGTGACCATCTTCGCTTATCTCTTTAACAATGACTTCTCCATCACCTGATTCAGTTTCCTCCCTAGTAGTACCATCTCATGTGGTCACAACTACTATCCCACTGAGTGTTATGGACAGATCATATTGAATGACCTATTCATCTAGGGAAGGTACTATCATTGGGGGATATCTCATGGATTTCACTGACTTCTCAGTTTGTTAGGATTCTAGTATCATGATCACTACAGGGGTAATTGGTACATTGGATAGAAATTTTTTTTAGACAAAATACGTGATCCTATAATTCTAGAGAATTATAGAAGATAAAAGTGATTGGATAATGTTTCTTCACCACCATAGGAAATTCCATTATAGGATATCCCTCGGTACTAGTTAATCCTTTAAATAGAACTAGATCATCCATTGTAGTAGAAATGTTCTGAGATTCAGAGGACGTAAGTCCAATCCCTATAGCTTCTCACTCCATGATTGGTCCTCCTCCATTCTCATCCCAAAACGTGGGACCATGGAGATGACCTTCCATGACCATATGCACATTTTCACACCCTACAATTGGAGATACTTAGTCATAATCACCAATGTGTTCTTAGATTAAGCAATGTTTGGTTTGTGGATTCGAGTTATGGATGGAAAAGGGGCCAATGTATATAGGATTTGAAACTTACATTGAGACACTTGGCCAATTCTAATAATATCCTATGATTTCACCACACACATGTGGAATTCTATATTGGAATTTTTTCCTCGAGGTCCCTATCCTCTAATACTATCATACTCAATGTATTATTCTTCCTATTACAATGACTATTCGTATTCTTCTTCCTCCCCTCCAACTTTTCTTCTTCTTCATAATCGTCGTCATCCATTGGTGTCATTTATTTGGGGTCCTGGTCTTGACCAAGCATGACATTAACCATGAAATTTTTTTCATCATACCACCCTAGTTGGAATCAATATGATTCCATGGCTGTCAGGTACTCATGCTATCGATTAAATTTCACCCTTTCCAACACACTTTATGTGCCTTGATTTAGGCAGATCAAGCCCATTATGTGCAATCCATATCCAAAATTATTTAGGTGTCACCAATTGTCACTAAATTCTCCAAGATGTCCATATGGATACAAAAATGGAATCATTAGTTGGCTATAGGATATATCTATGTCTATTCCAAGGGGCATCCATAATAGGTCCATGAGCCTGTATATGGGACCAACACTCTTCAGAAGGCAGTGGTGTGACTGCACCTTGCAACTCCCCTACCAATGATTTTACTTCTTGTGATACCCTAGCCTCCTAGTTCACCTTATGTCTTGATTTCCTAGTAGCACCAAACCCACTCCCTCACCATCTAGATTCTACAATCACTGCTTTGATTTGACAAATGAGTTTCCTCATTATTTCATCCAAATACGCCGCCACCCAATGGCCATAATTTAATTTTTATAGGAAAACATATACATTAGTGGGGGAAAAGTAATTACATCAACAATGACCAAAGTTGTGAAGATAATCAATAAATGGGGAAGGATGTAGAGATGCCTATCTTCCCAAAACTCTGTATACTCTTTTTTTCTACATCCACTTCCTAGACCAAAATTATCTAGAAAATCGTGATGACACATAGGGTTCACCAAAGAGTTTACAATCAATCTAAGCTACCAACACACTACCCCTGATACTATACAGATACTCCCTCTACCCTAGTGGGATTCCTAGGTCATCATACATTTTAATAAATAGTGTTTCAAATGGGGGGATGATTATTTTTTCATGATTATTGGTCTAATGCTTAATACCCTCCTCATTATGAATTAGTGGCCTAGACCCATCGATGATTATCAGAGATAGTCCTAGACCATCACCTGCATGAATATTAGAATTGACGATATCATACCTACTAGAGTAAGTCATAACTCATCCATGAAAAAATTGAAATGATCCACATATTCTTTGAGGCATACTCCCTATGGTGATGCACCACAGAATACTGTAAAACTTGGATAACACATGGACTCAGAGGCTAATCACGTGATAGGATTCCATGAGTCAGTCTATCACCAATGTCCTTAAATGGACTCCTATCATCATATACCTTACAGTTAGCAACAACCCTCCCATGAAAACATTAAAGAAACCAGCATATAAAAAATTAGGGTCTTGAAATTCATTCACACTGAACCGCCATTATTGGAATTGTCCTACGTCTAGGACCACAAAATATGACCCAACTATTCCCCTCTACAATTCATTTGGGAACTATTTCTTTCAACCTATAATCTTAAAATAGCCATCATTTCATAGAAATAATCCGAACCATGTCAGATAGCATATTTACTTTAGGATATAATTAATCATCAGCCACTCCATCGCCTATCCAACATATATAATGAAACATTTTTGGTTTACACCCTGTCTCACATTAAATTCCCTATCCTTAAGAATTCATCATATTGGATAACATCTTAAGGGATAACTCAAATGAAGTGGATGTACTAAATATTTATACTGACCTCCCTATGGAGGATATAAAATTTATTGTTGTTAGGATTCCATCAATTAAGAAACATTGATAGTAGGTCCTGGTGGTGGTTTAAATGGAATTGGGATGTCCACATGGCCTCAAAAGACCTAATGTATCAAAACTATGCCTTCAATTTCTCCCTTGTCTGGCATACCTAGTATTCTCATTCGCACTCATTTGTGATGTTTCCTCCGAACCACAAGTCCTATTATTTCTTTCAATCCTCGGTATTATCAGTTATACTTGTCCTGAAATCCCATGCTTAGTGGGTGGAAAATTCTTCAACAATTGATTCACTCCCCACAACTGTCCTGGTCTTTGGTTTCATGATGTAAACAGCCATATCCCTAGTTCCCCTAGTAGTTTAAATTTTATTGATGGTTTTGAACCATGAATGTATATCCTTCCATTTCATCCAAGAAAATGGGGTGTCCATCTCCTAGATTCGCATCAACACCTCCTCTAGAATTCCAACGATTCATAGTGGGAGGGTATCACTCCAAAATAATCTATTTCAGCATGTATTCGCATTCTAAGATGCATCTATTTTTAAATTATCACCCTCCTCACAGGAGAGTGGCATCATCGCTCTTCGACTCCTCTATCCCTTTCTACTTTTTCTCCATGTGTGCCTCAGGTTGTCTCCATGTATTCCCCAACACACTCTGATAGGGCGTTCCTTATTTGATGGAATCCTCTACATACATGTAGAAATCCTCCAAGGGATCCATTCCTAGAGTGCGTCCCAATATATATCATTCTATTCCACTAAACAAGAATAATACACACACCATCCTTTGGTGATACACCCTTCATGACACATTCGTGTTGTCTACGAAGGTTTGATTCAAATGTAAGGAAGGAAAATATAAACCATAGAATTGAATAATTTCAGATCATGAAAGAAAACATGAAATAAATATGTTAAGGATAGCTATTTTTACAGATCCATGCATATTTTTTATAAGACCAACAAACACAAAAGAGGATTTCTTCCCAAGAATGAAGTTACTGGTATCTGACAAACCCATTAGGGGGTTTAATTATGCAGAGTCGCCTAAGGGCATTGACTGCATAGTAAAATAATAGTATCTTTTGGCTGACATGTTTGTTATGGAGACTGTTTATGCAAGGGCTTCTAAGGGTACGTGCAGCATAGTCAGGCAAAGGAACTCTCAAAAATTTTACATTTTTCTGACTAGAAGTCAGGAAAAGGGTTATGAAGATCTGAAAATATTTAAGGTTAGTATTATGACACACAAAGATGGGTGTTGTCCAATGTGTCCATGTAACAGCCCAAGATTTTATAAAAAATATTCTTAATGTCTTGTGTTGTACGCTACACCAAAAGGAGCTTGCACAACACGCATCCTTGACTTGCCTTGCATTACACGCAATCACAACCTTCCTCGATAGCGTGTGTAGTACGCAATACTGAGTTTTACTAAACAATGATATTCTATTAAAATATTATTAAAACTAGCCGTTATGAATAGTAATAACCACCTTTTGAAATTCTTTAAATCTTATTTTTCAAAATGAACTTCATTTTTGGATTCGGAGTATCGAATTTAGCCTAAGGTGAAATTTTGGTACTTTTCGGATAACTTTCATATTCTGATGAATAGTGAAAATTACTAAATTATAATTAAAAACAAATTTTTTAATCGAAATAATTAATAGTGATAAATTATTAATTTTAATGGTTTTAAAGTATATTTAGAATATATTTTTACAATTTAATACAATGTTGGTCATTGGTTGTAATATCACATTTAAACCAGACATAATCAAGTGTCAATCTTTTGATAGATATTGTTTCTTAAAAACACACTCTTTGTTTTAACAGCGGGATTTAATTATAAAATTAATTAATACAACTTATATGATATGAATTTGGTAAAATAGACTTCATTTTTGAATTCGGAATATGAAATATAGCTTAGGATGAAATTTTGGCATTGTTCTAAAAAAACTCAATTTTTGATGAATAGTGAAACTACTAAGTGGTAGTTAAAATAAATTAATTTCTTCATAAATCTTAATTTTACCGCTTCTGTGAATGGAATTTCAAAAATCCGAGAGACACGGTTGATGTCAGTAAGTAAAATGTGGTTCAATGAGATGAAAATAATTTGTGGTGAATAGTAACTTTTTACTTTTTTTTTACCACGGTTAATAGTAAATAGGGTAACTAAGGGTAAATATGATATTACTATTACCCTAACACATGTCCTAATTCTATTGGATAAGTTTAATTCGACCAAAAACAACCTTATGAATATAATATGACCATTTAGGTCCACGTGGATTAGATTATGACATTTAATATTATAGTATTTAATGAATAGTTAAAATAGTTAAAATCAAAGTTTAATAACTAAAACATTTTTAATATGGGGTTATACATTAGATAAATTCGACTATAAATATTCATTAGAAAGATAAAAAGATTTACTACATAATGATATTTTATTTATAATTTTTAGACTTTAAATAAATTAATTTATTTATGACACAACGATGATGCAGTAATTACCCTTTTAAGGAAATATTAACATAATTGATGTTATAAATGCTCAAATAAATGTAATTTGAGACTTTTTATGACTTAAATTAATTTTCTAGGTTACTATGATATATTAGTGTTGATTTAATCAACTTGGTTCGATCATATAATTCTTTTATGACTTTAAAAAAAATCATATATCAAATAGTGTCAAAATTGACACAAAATAGTTTTTAAATAAAATATTATATTATTAATTGTTATTTTATTCCTAAAAATCTAAGGTTCAGCCAAATGACTTAGATAAGAATATATTTATTAATAATATACAATTTGGGGTTCGTTTGGCATGTTATAGTAAGTGTATTAACCATACAGTGAAAGAAAACAAAAAGACACGGTAAAAGTTAAATTATTTAACTTAGAGTTAAATCTAATTGATAAGGTTAAAATAATAACCTAAACTTGTCTAAATCCTATTGGTTGATAGTATTTCGACCCATCCCCACTTTATCTTCGAAATAAGACCCTTTGGAACCATTATAACCCGATTTTGACTTTAATATAAAATAATATTGTGAGATATTCCTAAGGTGCCCCTCTCCTCCCTTATAAAAGGACACCTCCTCCCCCTCCTCCTCACACCTATTTGAGCACTCAAGCTCGGCCAACCTCTGTCAAAATCTCTTCTCCACTTCCCTAGAAACATCCTAGAGGTTCTGGTCTTCCTCAAAGACCAATTTTTAGTTCCCTAAGAGGAGGTCTTCAAAAGGTACTTCAAAGAAGAGGTAATTACCGTTACCAATTCTTTCATCTTTATTTTTTCTTACACTTCTTTTTATTAGGTTGTTTCATTATGAAGTAATATCATCAGTATCACTAATATACTGATATGTTATTATAAGTATGAAACAACCCTATTTCACCATCTATCCATCCTACAGAAAAAGAAATCACCGCGCGTGCGTACGTACGGAATACCGTCTCCACGCCGTGGTGTAATCTATTTTCCACCACCACCTTACATGGATGGGTATAATGGTGTAAAGAATAACTATACATTCTTATTACAACATCATATTGATTCTGATATATTGTATAATCCACTCCAATTCAATTCAATATTTATAGAAATGATATCATCGCTCGTGCGTACGTACGGACTACCGTCTCCACGACGCGATGAGATTCATTCTCCACATTAACCATTCATGAATGATTATAAAGCATATATAACAAGTAATAATTAAATATATGACATAATAATGATACTGTATTTATGTATATTTATATGTATGTCATCTACTTAATTCCATTCAATTCAATAAGGAAACGAAAACAGCGTTCATGCGTACATACGGACTACCGTCTCCATGAACGGTGTATTTCATTCATTATCAATATATAATATATATATATGTATATTCTGAATATATATTATATATAAATCATGTTTTACATTCTGGATATAAGTAATCATGATCCAATTAATCATATTAATAATTACAAGTTAAAAACACAAATGACAAATAAGACGATTTTACCCAAAATGCTACTTTAACATGAATTTACAAAAGACCGGGTAATATAAAGCCATAAGAGAACCATATATGATATCATAACAATGAATATGATTCTGTAATAAGTCAATAACATTATGAAAATCATTATACAGGAGGTTCGGACACGTACAAAGCAAGTCGGACCTAAGGTAAGGGAAATATCACAATCTCATTTTTATCTGAGATTGTTTATTCGTAAGTATTTAATGGGGTGTATGTTATCATCCACATCCATGTTCCCTAAATATGAAATATTGTTTCCATCCACTTACAATAGTTTAAATCCAATTTTACCCTTCAGTGAGTTTTTAGTAAAGAATATGAAAGGAATCTTTTGTCGTTTTTTCGTACGAGGTACTTTTTGACTTTTCCGAAAAAAGTACGAAGAATGTTTTTTAAAACTTATATGGCATGAATGGATTTTTTAAAAACATTATTTCCAAGAAGATTCCTTTACAATTTTGAAAAGTTTATTTTTAATAAACTTCTTTTCTTTTAAAGTCATATGACATGTTATGAAAGGAAAAATGTTTTTGAAGAAGAAAGGATATTTTCCTCAAGAATGGAGTTCAAGTGTTTTATCAAAATTATTTTACATCTAAGATAATAAAGGGTTCTGTTTTTATCCCTATTATAACATGGATTTGATTATGTTGTGATGGAAATATTTTTATGAATTCCTTTATCTTATATGAATTGATTTATGATGCCATGATGTTTCAAGAATCCCATTTTTGTTACATGTTTTATGCGATGATGTATGTTTTATGATTATGTGGCACACATAAGAAATGATTCATTATAAGATGGGTGGGACATATATCTCCCTCCAATGCATTGGGTAAAGATTTTATATCTCATGAGATAGACATGGCTGAACGGTAGGTTATTCCGGTTCAGTGAAACAGGACTGAAACGAGGGTTACTCGATTCAGAAAGGAACTTTGTCCACTAAGATAGTCTTGGAAATTAGTCTTGACTAACAAGAAATGATTCTCTATGATTATGTGTGTATGCCACAAAGTTTCATGTTTTAAGTTATGATTATTGGTATTACTTTTTCACTGCCATGATTTATCCAATGATTATGAAATTATGCTCTCTTTTGCAGGTTATGATTTCCAAAATGTCATGTTCTTATGAAAATGATGTGATTGATATTTATTTTGTTTACCCTTACTGAGCATTTGAGCTCACCCTTTTATGTTTTCTTTTCCCCAGGATATAAAGAAAGGTTTTAGGTAAAAAAAAGGGAATATCTTTAGGGGAGATATTGAAGATCTTTCACCACGATTAGAAGATTACCTTCCGAGTTTCCAAAGACACTAAACTATTACGATCCTTGTGTGTGTGTGTGTTTTTGTTATGTACTAAGTATTCCGCAAAAGTAATGTAAAGTCTATGTACGTCAGGCTTCGGGTCTCTACAGTTGGTATCAGAGGAAAGGTTTAGTCAACCTTTGGAAACTAGGATGTGAGAACGTTAGTGAGAATCCTAGAGATATTTCTAAGGTATGTCGAGGGATGTCCCTAAGGATAAGTATACGTATAGGATATAGTCCTAGAACTACGGTAACGATCTTAGAATTTAACCTAAGATGTTAGATATTGAGGGTGCTTCCCCTTTACTATGTTGTCTTCCCTAGCATGATTTCGCCCCTCACAAAATTCTTTTTGTGTTTTAGTTAATGGATGGAACCAGAAGGAATTCGGTTAACATTGAATCAAATGGAAAAATTTGTGACTATGAGAAATAAAATTGTGTGATGCCTAGAGATAAAGATATTGTGATTATGCTGAATCAGTCATCGCGATATATGATTAACAAGGTGAAATTTAGTGGTATGACTAATTCATCAAAGAAGAGGAAGATAAACTATTATGCATGTTCGCATGTTGAGGAGCATAAAGAAAGGAAGATTGAGATTTCTAAAGAAGGGAAGAAGAACCTTGTGGAATACCTCAAATGGAGGGACCGATGTTATCTGTGTGGAGAAAAGGGTCACAGAGTGACAGATTGTTATGGAGTTCAATGTCTTATTTGTGGAGAACATGGTCATTACCCAACTCAATGCCCTGACCTAAAAAGATACTTCTAAATCAAGGAAGGACTTATTCCAGGACAGTCATTGAAGTGGATGGACTGAAGTGTTTATGTATTGGTATTCAAGAATAATGTTGTTGAGGTACTTTTATGGTGTATTGGAATATTTATGTATTTCTCTAATGTGGTATTCGAAGTGATTGAGGTATTTTTTGGAAAAAAGATGATATGCGCATAATGAAGGGAAAACGAGAAAATGAAATGTTTAACAGTATTCATGAGCTCATGATTGATATAAGGACTAAGTGATATCATGGTTTGAGTATATAGAATTTTGAGAATTTTGGTATGTGGAAAGTGTTAACTTTTAACTGCATTCAAGTTTTCACTAAGGTTCAATGGGTATTCAAGAGAGTACAAGATTAAGGCCTTTGAATGTTTGGAATGTGTCCAACAAGATATATCTTATGATATATGGGGATCAACGATGGTATTAAATCTCTGGTAATCGTTTTCACTATGTTATGAGAATGGACTGCAGTATTATGGATAGGACTAAAGATTGGAATGGATTATGTTGGACATAAGTTAGTATTGTTTAAGGATAGAAGTTTTTTCGATATTATTTATGGGTTGTTATAGTAATATAGTTTTAGAAAAAGGACAACCTGCAGGACGGGCGTGTAACGACCCACACTTTACATACATTGTTAATACTTCAAAATTGAATCACACTTATTACAACATATGACAAAACCACAAAGGACCGTATAGGTATATTGTCTTTAGAAACTGGGAAACATAAACAACTGGTTCATAAATCTTCTACAGTGTCTCCCATTTATTTCATCATATCTAGGGTCCCTTTTAGAATATTCTACTTAATATCCATCTTCCTGGCCTGGGGAAAAGAAAACATAAAAGGGTGAGCTCAAATGCTCTGCAAGGGCAAATAAAGGAAATAAAAATCATATCATATCTTTTTGAAAATTAAAACCTGCAAAAGAGATCATAATATCTTAACATGGAATAAATCATAGAAGTGAAAATGAGATCCCCATAATCATAACATAAAACTTGAATCTTTGTGGCATGCACACATAATCATGGAAAATCATTTCTTGTTAGTCATGACTCATTGCCAAGACTATCTTAGTGGACAAAGTCCCTTTCTGAACCGAGTTCACTCCTCGTTTCAGTCCTGTATCACTGAACCGAAATAACCTTCCGTTCCAGCCATGTCTATCTCATGAGATATAAAATCTTTACCCAATGCATTGGAGGGAGATATAGGTCCCACCCATCTTATAATTAATCCTTTCTTATGTGTGCCACATAATCATAAAACATACATCATCGCATAACACATGTAACAAAAATGGGATTCTTGAAACATCATGACATCATAAATCAATTCATATATGATAAAGGAATTAATAAACATAATTCCATCACAACATAGTCAAACCAATGTAAAAATATGGATAGAAACAGAACCCTTTATTATCTTAGATGGAAAATAATTTTGATAAAACACTTGAATTGAATTCTTGAGGAAAATATCCTTTCTTCTTCAAAAACATTTTTCCTTTCATAACATGTCATACAACTTTAAAATAAAAGAAGTTGATTAAAAATAAACTTGAAAACTTGTAAAGTAAGCTTCTTTGAAGTAATGTTTTAAAAAATCCATTCATGCCGTATAAGTTAAAAAAAACATTCTTCGTACTTTTGTCGGAAAAGCCAAAAAGTACCTCGTACGGAAAAACAACAAAAGATTCCTTTCATATTCTTTACTAAAAACTCACCTAAGGGTAAAATTGGATTTAAACTATTTCAAGTGGATGGAAACAATATTACATATTGAGGGAACATGGATGTGGATGATAAAATACACCCCAGTAAATACTTACGAATAAACAATCTCGGATAAAAATGAGATTGTGATATTTCCCTTACCTTAGGTCCGATTTGCTTTGTTCGTGTCCGAAGCTCCTGTATAATGGTTTAAATAATGTTATTGACTTATTCCAGAATCATACATATTGATATGAGATCATATATGGTCATATTATTAGCTTCTTGTTAGTAATATTTCAATGTTACTTGTTACTCGGGTCTTTATAACTTTTTGTTCTTATGCGTGTTTTGTCGAATAAATTCTTATTCTTATCTTTAGGTTATAGATAATTCATGTCCATAATGGTATTAGTGTAGTATATACCATATTCATTCATTCAATTCATTTATATAATCATTATGAAATGAAGATTATGTAGAACGAGTCGCATCACATCGTGGAGACGGTATTCCGTACGTACGCACGAGTGATGATATCGTTCCTATGATCGTGGAATTGTATTGGAGTATATATATATATTATTTCAGTATCAATATTACTTAATAATAATCATATATAGTTACTGATTACACCATTATACCCATCCTTGTAAGGTTATGGTGGAAAATAGATTACACCACGGCGTGGAGACGGTATTCCGTACGTACGCACGCGCGGTGATTTCATTTTTCCGTAGGATGGATAGAAGGTGAATTATGGTTGTTTCATATTTATAATAACATATCAGTATGTAAGTAATTCTGATGTTATTACTTTATCATGAAACAACTAAAGAAGAAGAAGTTGAAGAAGAAAGAAATTGAAAAGATCGGTAATGGATATTACCTCTTCTTTGGAACGCCTTTTTGAATCCTCCACTTAAGGAACTAAGATTGGTCTTTGGAGAAGACCAGGACCTCTAGGATTATTCTAGGGAAGTGGAGAAGGGAAAATGTCAGGGGTTGGCCGAGCTTGAGTGCTCAAATTGATGTGAGGAGGAGGGGGAGGAGGTGCCCTTTTATAAGGGAGGAGAGGGGCACCTTAGGAATATCTCAAAATATTATTTTATATTAAAGTAAAAATCGGTTTATAATGGTTCCAAAGGGTCTTATTTCGAAGCTAAAGTGGGGATGGGTCGAAATCCTATCAACCAATAGGATTTAGACAAGTTTAGGGTATTATTTTAACCTTATCAATTAGATTTAACTCTAAGTTAATTAATTTAACTTTTACCGTGTCTTTTTGTTTTCTTTCACTATATGGTTAATACACTTACTATAACATGCCAAACGAACCCCAAATTGTTTATTATTAATATATATATCCTTATATAAGTCATTTGGCCGAACCTTAGATTTTTAGGAATAAAATAACAATTAATAATATAATATTTGATTTAAAAACTATTTTGTGTCAATTTTGACACTATTTGATATATGATTTTTGTGAAAGTTATAACAGAATTATATGTTCGAACCAAGTTGATTAAATCAATACTAATATATCATAGTAACCTAGAAAATTAGTGTAATTCATAAAAAGTCTCAAATTACATTTATTGTGGTATTTATATTATCAATTTTGTCAATATTTCATTAATAAGATAATTACTGCATCATCATTGTGTCATAAATAAATTAAATTATTTGATGTCTAAAAATTACAAATAAAATACCATCATGTAGGAAATCTTTTTAGCTTTCTAATGAATATTTACAATCGAATTTATCGTATGTATAACCCTATATTAAAAATGATTTACTTATTAAACTTTGATTTTAACTATTTTAACCCTTCTTTAATAAATTAATAATAAATGTCCTAATCTAATCCAAGTGGGCCTAAATGGTCATATTTTATTCCTAAGTTTGTTTTTGGTCGAATTACACTTGTCCAATAGAATTAGGACATGTGTTAGGGTAATATTAATATCATATTTACCCTTAGTTACCCTATTTACTATTAACCGCGGTAAAAATAGTAAAAAGTTACTATTCACCAAAAAATTATTTTCATCTCATTGAACCACATTTTAGTCCTTGATATTAACCGTGTCTCTCGGATTTTTGAAATTCCATTCACAGAAGCGGTAAAATTATGTTTTATGCAAAATTCAGTTTTTAACCTACCACTTAGTGGTTTCACTATTCATCAAAAATTGAAAGTTTTCAGAAAAATACCAAAATTTCACCCTAGGCTAATTTCTATATTCTGAGTCCAAAAATGAAGTCCATTTTGAAAAATAAAATTTATAAAATTTCAAAAAGTGGTTATTACTATTCATAACGGCTAGTTTTAATAGCATATTGTTGTTTAGTGAAACTCGGTATTGCGTACGACGCAAGCTATCGAGGAAGGTCGCGATTGCGTGTAAAGCAAGCCAAGCAAGTGTTGTGTAGAAAAAGACTCCTTTGATGATTTATATATCATAAAAGTCTTGGGTGTTACATTCTACCCCCCTTAAAAAGAATTTCTCCCTCGAAATTCGTCACTTTGCAACAAACAAATGAGGATACTTCTCCCTCATCATATCCTCAAGCTCCCATGTAGCTTCTTCAAGTTGGTGGTTTCTCCATAAAACTTTCACCAAGCGAGTGGTCTTGTTTCGTAGGACTTTTTCGCTACGATCCAGAATCTCTATCGGCTGTTCTTCATAAGAAAGATCTTGCTCCAGCGGTACAACTTCTGAGCTGAGTACATGTGAAGGATCTGGTATGTACTTTCTCAGGAGAGATACATGGAACACATCGTGAACTTGAGAGAGATTCGGTGGAAGCGCCAATCGGTAAGCTACCTTCCCAACACGATCCAGTATTTCAAAACGACCGATATATCTAGGGCTCAACTTCCCCTTCTTTCCAAATCTCATAACCCTCTTCCAGGGAGATATTCGTAAGAACACTTTATCACCCACTTCAAACTCTAGGTCTTTTCTTCGGTTGTCGGCATAACTTTTCTGTCGACTCTGAGCTGCTCTTATGTGTTGTTGAATAGATCTGACCTTTTCTGCCATTTCATCAACGAGATCAGGTCCTAATAGCTTTCTTTCCCCAACTTCATCCCAGCAAGTTGGAGTCCTGCATTTCTTTCCATAGAGAGCTTCATAAGGAGCCATCTGAATACTGGAGTGAAAGCTATTATTATAAGAAAATTCCACCAAAGGTAGGTGTTGATCCCAACCTCCTTTGAAATCCATAGAGCAAGCTCTCAACATATCTTCTAGGGTTTGAATTGTTCTCTCAGACTGACCGTCTGTCTGGGGATGATAAGCAGTGCTGAAACTCAACTCTGTATCTAGAGTATGCTGAAGACTTCGCCAAAACTTCGAGGTAAATCTCGGATCACGATCAGATATAATAGAAAGTGGTACTCCATGCAATCTTACCACTTCCTTTACATATATCCTGGCAAGCTGATCTAGAGAGAAATCCTCTCTAATAGGAATGAATTGTGCAGACTTTGTAAGACGATCAACTATGACCCAGATAGCATTATTGCCTTTGGATGTTTTAGGAAGTCCTGTGACAAAGTCCATAGTGATGTTTTCCCATTTCCATTCGGGTATGGGTAATGGTTGTAACATCCCCTTAGACTTTTGTCTCTCAGCTTTAACTTGTTGACAAACCAAGCATCGAGAGACATATTCAGCAATATCTCTTTTCATGCCATCCCACCAGAAGTACTCTTTGAGGTCCCTATACATCTTCGTGCTTCCAGGATGAATAGAGAATGAAGAACTATGAGCCTCATCCAGCAGCTCTTTCTTTAATTCGGGGATGGAAGGAACACAACCCCAATTCCTGAACTTTATTATCCCATCACAATCAAGGTTGAATTCAGTAACATTTCTCACCTTCTTTTGTAACTCGACATCTTCTTTCTGTGCCTCTTTAATCTTCACATGTATAGATGGTTGAACATTCATTTGAGAAAGATAAGATTTTTCCCCTTCCATTATAATTCCAAGATCCATCCTTTGTAAATCCATAAATATTGGATCTTTTGTGATCCTCATCATGGATAAACTAGCATGGTCTTGTCGACTTAATGCATCTGCCACCTTGTTTGCTTTCCCAGGGTGGTAATGGATTGAGCAGTCATAATCCTTAATCAGCTCCAACCATCTTCTTTGGCGCATATTCAACTCCTTTTGGGTGAAAATATACTTTAAACTTTTATGATCAGTATAAATATCACACCTTTCACCATAAAGGTAATGCCTCCAAATCTTTAATGCAAAGATTACCGAAGCCAACTCCAAATCATGTGTTGGGTAATTTTGTTGATGGATTTTCAACTGTCGTGAGGCATAAGCTATCACCATATCATTTTGCATAAGAACACACCCCAATCCCTTCTTGGATGCATCACTGTAGATCACAAACCTTTCTCCACTACAAGGCAGTGTGAGCACAGGTGCACTGGATAACCTTCTTTTCAACTCCTTGAAATTCTCTTCACATTCCTCTGTCCAGACAAACTTAACTCCTTTCTGAGTCAACTTGGTGAGTGGATTAGATAATCGTGAAAAATCTTTTACAAAACGTCGATAATATCCAGCCAAACCAAGAAAACTTCGGATCTCAGTTACTGTTGTTGGTCTCGACCATCTTTCGATAACCTCTGTTTTTGTTGGATCCACAGATATCCCCTCTTTTGAGATTATGTGACCCAAAAATGCAACTTTTTGAAGCCAAAATTCACACTTGGTAAATTTGGCATAAAGCTTCTCCTTTCTCAGGGTCTTCAATATAATTCTCAAGTGATCTTCATGTTCTTCCTTGCTCTTTGAATAGACAAGAATATCGTCTATAAAGACTACCACAAATTGATCAAGATAGTCTCTAAAGACTCTATTCATTAGATCCATGAAGATAGCAGGGGCATTAGTAAGACCAAATGGCATCACTATAAATTCATAGTGTCCATACCTTGTACGGAAAGCCGTCTTTGGTATATCCTCCCTTTTGACCCTTAATTGATGATACCCTGAATGAAGATCAATCTTGGAAAAGTATTGAGCTCCGCGTAGTTGGTCAAATAAGTCATCAATGCGTGGGAGAGGATATTTGTTCTTGATAGTGATCTTGTTAAGTTCTCGATAATCAATGCAGAGTCTCATTGATCCATCTTTCTTCTTAACAAATAGAACATGTTCTCCCCAAGGTGACGCACTAGGGCGTATGAATCCCTTATCAAGATTCTCTTGGAGTTGCTTCTTCAATTCCTGCAACTCAATTGGGGCCATTCTATAAGGTGTCTTTGAAATAGGCAAAGCACCCGGTACGAGTTCTATTGAAAACTCAACATCACGATTTGGTGGAAGACCCGGTAATTCCTCCGGAAAGTCATCATCAAACTCCCTTACAATGGGCATATTCTTAATCGTGAGTTTCTCACCAACCATTTGAGACAAATAACCTTCATTTAGTGGGATCAATACCCATAAGATGGAAGAAATTTCCACTGGAAGGTTATGTTCATCCTTGCATTGATAGACGATCGTAGGTTGATCTGGAATATGAAATGTGACTTCCCTTCTTTGGCAATTGATATGAGCTCCATGTATAGAAAGCCAATCCATGCCAAGAATCACATCAAATTCCACTAAAGGAAGGATCACAAGATTTGCAGGAAGCACTTTCCCACAAACTTCGATCGGAGAAGAATTATAAACTTCTGATGCGATTGATGTGCCATTAGGTGTTGTCACAGCTAACTCAACATCTAATTGTTGAGGTAATACGGTGATACCCTTAGAAAATTTTTCAGAAATAAAAGAGTGGGTGGATCCAGAATCAAATAAAACATTTGCTACTTTAGAGTGGATGGTAAGTGTACCTTTCACCACATCGTTATCGTACTCCACATCGCTGATAGAAATTGCATGTGACTTTCCTTTTTCTTTAGCCTTAAGAGTTTGTTGACGTCGACCATCATCATCAACCCTTGGATTTGGGCATTGATTGGCATAATTCCCCATCTCTTTGCACTTGAAACATTGAAGTGTAGCAGGTTCATTCTATGTATCCCTTCCTTTGTTTGCATCATTAGACATCCTCTTCCCATTATCACGGCATTCAAATGCCCGATGACCTTCCTTTCCACATTTAAAACATTTACTTGTCCCTTTAAGACAACTCCCTCCATGTTTCTTTCCACACTTTGAGCATAATGGAAAGTTCATCTTCTTTTCCGTGTGCTCTTTAGATTTTTCTTTGAATTCCATCTTCCTCTTCTTATCAAACCCATGTGACTGATGGGTTACTCCAATCTCCATCTCGACTTTGAGAGCACATCGAACGATTTCCTCGTAGCTATTGAAGTCCCTTATGGCTAACGCCCTTCGAAGACTTGGTTTTATGCCACTAAAGAATCGATCGATCTTACTCTCAGGTTGGATAATAATACCAGAAGCGTACCTTGCAAGTCTGGTAAAATTTGCTTCATAGGTACCAACAGATTCATCATCCCTTTGCTTCAGTTCAAGGAACTCTTTCTCCATCTTTGTTCGGAGAATACGAGGGAAGTACTTATTGAAAAATAAGTTCTTGAACTCGTCCCATTCCATAGACTCAATTTCATCCCTTTGCCTCATATTCTTAACAAGATTCCACCATTGATCAGCATCTCCTTCCAAACGATACACTGCTAGGATGACTTTATCATGTTCAGAACATTAAAGAACTGAAAATATCTTTTCAGTAGTACTAATCCATTGTTCAGCAACTAATGGATCAGTAGACCCGCTGAAAGATGGTGGACGCTGCCTCATGAAGGATTCAACAGAATGTTGCTCCCTCCTTTGTTCGTTTGGAAATCCTGCATGATTCATAGCTTGAGAAAGTTGTGTGAGCATGGCTACAAGATTTTACATTCCAGCTCCCATATCGTTTGGTTGCTCAGGGGGACAATCATTGCATTTCCCATCGCATTCCGCATTAACACGGTTCCTTCGGGTTCCAGCCATTGACTAAAACCAAGAAGAATAGTGTGAGCAACACTAATTATAATAGGAAACCACATAATTCAAGAATAAAATTTTCATACTTATGGCCTTATCCTAGGTTATTCATGTCCATTTCTAAGATTGTGTTCTATGCTTAGACTTATCCTTAGGGTTCTTACTAAGGCTTTCACATCCTAGTTTCCAAAGGTTGACTATACCTTTCCTCTGATACCAACTGTAACGACCCACACTTTACATACATTGTTAATACTTCAAAATTGAATCACACTTATTACAACATATGACAAAACCACAAAGGACCGTATAGGTATAGTGTCTTTAGAAACTGGGAAACATAAACAACTGGTTCATAAATCTTCTACAGTGTCTCCCATTTATTTCATCATATCTAGGGTCCCTTTTAGCATATTCTACTTAATATCCATCTTCCTGGCCTGGGGAAAAGAAAACATAAAAGGGTGAGCTCAGATGCTCAGCAAGGGCAAATAAAGGAAATAAAAATCATATCATATCATTTTGAAAATTAAAACCTGCAAAAGAGATCATAATATCTTAACATGGAATAAATCATAGAAGTGAAAATGAGATCCCCATAATCATAACATAAAACTTGAATCTTTGTGGCATGCACACATAATCATGGAAAATCATTTCTTGTTAGTCATGACTCATTGCCAAGACTATCTTAGTGGACAAAGTCCCTTTCTGAACCGAGTTCACTCCTCGTTTCAGTCCTGTATCACTGAACCGAAATAACCTTCCGTTCCAGCCATGTCTATCTCATGAGATATAAAATCTTTACCCAATGAATTGGAGGGAGATATAGGTCCCACCCATCTTATAATGAATCCTTTCTTATGTGTGCCACATAATCATAAAACATACATCATCGCATAACACATGTAACAAAAATGGGATTCTTGAAACATCATGACATCATAAATCAATTCATATATGATAAAGGAATTCATAAACATAATTCCATCACAACATAGTCATACCAATGTAAAAATATGGATAGAAACAGAACCCTTTATTATCTTAGATTGAAAATAATTTTGATAAAACACTTGAATTGAATTCTTGAGGAAAATATCCTTTCTTCTTCAAAAACATTTTTCCTTTCATAACATGTCATACAACTTTAAAATAAAAGAGGTTGATTAAAAATAAACTTGAAAACTTGTAAAGGAAGCTTCTTTGAAGTAATGTTTTAAAAAATCCATTCATGCCGTATAAGTTAAAAAAACATTCTTCGTACTTTTGTCGGAAAAGTCAAAAAGTACCTCGTACGGAAAAACAACAAAAGATTCCTTTCATATTCTTTACTAAAAACTCACCTAAGGGTAAAATTGGATTTAAACTATTTCAAGTGGATGGAAACAATATTACATATTGAGGGAACATGGATGTGGATGATAAAATAAACCCCAGTAAATACTTACGAATAAACAATCTCGGATAAAAATGAGATTGTGATATTTCCCTTACCTTAGGTCCGATTTGCTTTGTTCGTGTCCGAAGCTCCTGTATAATGGTTTAAATAATGTTATTGACTTATTCCAGAATCATACATATTGATATGAGATCATATATGGTCATATTATTAGCTTCTTGTTAGTAATATTTCAATGTTACTTGTTACTCGGGTCTTTATAACTTTTTGTTCTTATGCGTGTTTTGTCGAATAAATTCTTATTCTTATCTTTAGGTTATAGATAATTCATGTCCAGAATGGTATTAGTGTAGTATATACCATATTCATTCATTCAATTCATTTATATAATCATTATGAAATGAAGATCATGTAGAACGAGTCGCATCACATCGTGGAGACGGTATTCCGTACGTACGCACGAGTGATGATATCGTTCCTATGATCGTGGAATTGTATTGGAGTATATATATATATTATTTCAGTATCAATATTACTTAATAATAATCATATATAGTTACTGATTACACCATTATACCCATCCTTGTAAGGTGATGGTGGAAAATAGATTACACCACGGCGTGGAGACGGTATTCCGTACGTACGCATGCTCGGTGATTTCATTTTTCCGTAGGATGGATAGAAGGTGAATTAGGGTTGTTTCATATTTATAATAACATATCAGTATGTAAGTAATACTGATGTTATTACTTTATCATGAAACAACTAAAGAAGAAGAAGTTGAAGAAGAAAGAAATTGAAAAGATCAGTAATGGATATTACCTCTTCTTTGGAACGCCTTTTTGAATCCTCCACTTAAGGAACTAAGATTGGTCTTTGGAGAAGACCAGGACCTCTAGGATTATTCTAGGGAAGTGGAGAAGGGAAAATGTCAGGGTTTGGCCGAGCTTGAGTGCTCAAATTGGAGTGAGGAGGAGGGGGAGGAGGTGCCCTTTTATAAGGGAGGAGAGGGGCACCTTAGGAATATCTCAAAATATTATTTTATATTAAAGTCAAAATCGGTTTATAATGGTTCCAAAGGGTCTTATTTCGAAGCTAATGTTGGGATGAGTCGAAATCCTATCAACCAATAGGATTTAGACAAGTTTAGGGTATTATTTTAACCTTATCAATTAGATTTAACTCTAAGTTAATTAATTTAACTTTTACCGTGTCTTTTTGTTTTCTTTCACTATATGGTTAATACACTTACTATAACATGCCAAACGAACCCCAAATTGTTTATTATTAATATATATATCCTTATCTAAGTCATTTGGCCGAACCTTAGATTTTTAGGAATAAAATAACAATTAATAATATAATATTTGATTTAAAAACTATTTTGTGTCAATTTTGACACTATTTGATATATGATTTTTGTGAAAGTCATAACAGAATTATATGTTCGAACCAAGTTGATTAAATCAATACAAATATATCATAGTAACCTAGAAAATTAGTGGAATTCATAAAAAGTCTCAAATTACATTTATTTTGGTATTTATATTATCAATTCTGTCAATATTTCATTAATAAGATAATTACTGCATCATCTTTGTGTCATAAATAAATTAAATTATTTGATGTCTAAAAATTACAAATAAAATACCATCATGTAGGAAATCTTTTTATCTTTCTAATGAATATTTACAATCGAATTTATCTTATGTATAAACCTATATTAAAAATGATTTACTTATTAAACTTTGATTTTAACTATTTTAACCCTTCTTTAAATAAATTAATAATAAATGTCCTAATCTAATCCAAGTGGGCCTAAATGGTCATATTTTATTCCTAAGTTTGTTTTTGGTCGAATTACACTTTTCCAATATAATTAGGACATGTGTTAGGGTAATATTAATATCATATTTACCCTTAGTTACCCTATTTACTATTAACCGCGGTAAAAATAGTAAAAAGTTACTATTCACCAAAAATTTATTTTCATCTCATTGAACCACATTTTAGTCCTTGATATTAACCATGTCTCTCGGATTTTTGAAATTCCATTCACAGAAGCGGTAAAATTAAGTTTTATGCAAAATTCAGTTTTTAACCTACCACTTAGTGGATTCACTATTCATCAAAAATTGAAAGTTTTCAGAAAAATACCAAAATTTCACCCTAGGCTAATTTCGATATTCTGAGTCCAAAAATGAAGTCCATTTTGAAAAATAAAATTTATAAAATTTCAAAAAGTGGTTATTACTATTCATAACGGCTAGTTTTAATAGCATATTGTTGTTTAGTGAAACTCGGTATTGCGTACGACGCAAGCTATCGAGGAAGGTCGCGATTGCGTGTAAAGCAAGCCAAGAAAGTGTTGTGTAGAAAAAGATTCCTTTGATGATTTATAAATCATAAAAGTCTCGGGTGTTACAGGGCGACAGCCCATCGCTTCGGACAAGGCTGTGGGAATCGAACCCACAACCGAAGTGCGACTGGCCTTTATCGCCTACCACTGGCCTACAGGATGTCCCTGTTTAGTAGAAACTAGTTTTATTATATTAAGAAGTATGATATATGAAGTATAAGTCCATTTTAGGAACCATATATGATTAATCTCACTATAGATCAACTTATGTATATAATTTTTGCTAACCTTTTGTTTGAGACAGATGGAATGACCCGTCATTCTATCACATGATCTGCTAACACTTCACGAATAACAAATTCAACTTCATTTATTTAAGAGATGAAGTGGAAATTGTTAAAGGCACGAACAATAGTGATATTTTACCAAAATAAAGTAAGTATTTATTCTAATTCAAATTCTTTAACATTAGGGAAACGATCTTGAAAACCAAAAATGTTGTCCTTGTGATCTTATATCTGATTAATCGGATGGTACCTTAGATCCTCACAAATTTATGGATTTGTGATTGTTGGATTTCCCATAGCCATGTTCTCTACCACTCTCCATCAGAACATGATGGTTAGATTTTTCTTCCATATCCATATTTTCACCGATGTGGAAACCCAGTGATTAGTTTATTTGGGTAATCGTTACATTTCATACTTTAGTTTTTAAAGCCAAGTTTTGGTATTCCTTTTTACGATGTGGGTTTCTATCAAAGAAAATTTCAAATAGGAAACCATTTATAACCCTGACGAATTTCGAGGGCGAAATTCATTTTAAGGGGGGTAGAATGTAACAACCCAAGATTTTATAAAAAATATTCTTAATGTATTGTGTTGTACGCTACACCAAAAGGAGCTTGCACAACACGCATCCTTTACTTGCCTTGCATTACACGCAATCACAACCTTCCTCGATAGCGTGTGTAGTACGCAATACTGAGTTTTACTAAACAATGATATTCTATTAAAATATTATTAAAACTAGCCGTTATGAATAGTAATAACCACCTTTTGAAATTCTTTAAATCTTATTTTTCAAAATGAACTTCATTTTTGGATTCGGAGTATCGAATTTAGCCTAAGGTGAAATTTTGGTACTTTTCGGATAACTTTCATATTCTGATGAATAGTGAAAATTACTAAATTATAATTAAAAACAAATTTTTTAATCGAAATAATTAATAGTGATAAATTATTAATTTTAGTGGTTTTAAAGTATATTTAGAATATATTTTTACAATTTAATACAATGTTGGTCATTGGTTGTAATTTCACATTTAAACCAGACATAATCAAGTGTCAATCTTTTGATAGATATTGTTTCTTAAAAACACGCTCTTTGTTTTAACAGCGGGATTTAATTATAAAATTAATTAATGCAACTTCTATGATATGAATTTGGTAAAATAGACTTCATTTTTGAATTCGGAATATGAAATATAGCTTAGGATGAAATTTTGGCATTGTTCTGAAAAACATCAATTTTTGATGAATAGTGAAACTACTAAGTGGTAGTTAAAAAAAATTAATTTCTTCATAAATCTTAATTTTACCGCTTCTGTGAATGGAATTTCAAAAATCCGAGAGACACGGTTGATGTCAGTAAGTAAAATGTGGTTCAATGAGATGAAAATAATTTTTGGTGAATAGTAACTTTTTACTTTTTTTTACCACGGTTCATAGTAAATAGGGTAACTAAGGGTAAATATGATATTACTATTACCCTAACACATGTCCTAATTCTATTGGATAAGTTTAATTCGACCAAAAACAACCTTATGAATATAATATGACCATTTAGGTCCACTTGGATTAGATTATGACATTTAATATTATATTATTTAATGAATAGTTAAAATATTTAAAATCAAAGTTTAATAACTAAAACATTTTAATATGGGGTTATACATTAGATAAATTCTACTTTAAATATTCATTAGAAAGCTAAAAAGATTTCCTACATAATGATATTTTAGTTATAATTTTTATACTTTAAATAAATTAATTTATTTATGACACAACGATGATGCAGTAATTACCCTTTTAAGGAAATATTAACATAATTGATGTTATAAATGCTCAAATAAATGTAATTTGAGACTTTTTATGACTTAAACTAATTTTCTAGGTTACTATCATATATTAGTGTTGATTTAATCAACTTGGTTCGAACATATAATTCTTTTATGACTTTAAAAAAAATCATATATCAAATAGTGTCAAAATTGACACAAAATAGTTTTTAAATCAAATATTATATTATTAATTGTTATTTTATTCCTAAAAATCTAAGGTTCGGCCAAATGACTTAGATAAGGATATATTTATTAATAATATACAATTTGGGGTTCGTTTGGCATGTTATAGTAAGTGTATTAACCATATAGTGAAAGAAAACAAAAAGACACGGTAAAAGTTAAATTATTTAACTTAGAGTTAAATCTAATTGATAAGGTTAAAATAATAACCTAAACATGTCTAAATCCTATTGGTTGATAGGATTTCGACCCAGCACCACTTTATCTTCGAAATAAGACCCTTTGGAACCATTATAAACGGATTTTGACTTTAATATAAAATAATATTTTGAGATATTCCTAAGGTGCCCCTCTCCTCCCTTATAAAAGGACACCTCCTCCCCCTCATCCTCACACCAATTTGAGCACTCAAGCTCGGCCAACCTCTGCCAAAATCTCTTCTCCACTTCCCTAGAAACATCCTAGAGGTTCTGGTCTTCCTCAAAGACCAATTTTTAGTTCCCTAAGAGGAGGTCTCCAAAAGGTGGTTCAAAGTAGAGGTAATTACCGTTACCAATTCTTTCATATTTATTTCTTCTTCCACTTCTTTTTATTAGGTTGTTTCATTATGAAGTAATAGCATCAGTATCACTCATATACTGATATGTTATTATAAGTATGAAACAACCCTATTTCACCATCTATCCATCCTACGGAAAAAGAAATCACCGCGCGTGCGTACGTACGGAATACCGTCTCCACGCCGTGGTGTAATCTATTTTCCACCACCACCTTACATGGATGGGTATAATGGTGTAAAGAATAACTATAAATTCTTATTACAACATCATATTGATTCTGATATATTGTATAATCCACTCCAATTCAATTCAATATTTATAGAAATGATATCATCGCTCGTGCGTACGTACGGACTACCGTCTCCACGACGCGATGAGATTCATTCTCCACATTAACCATTCATGAATGATTATAAAGCATATATAACAAGTAATAATGAAATATATGACATAATAATGATATTGTATTTATGTATATTTATATGTATTTCATCTACTTAATTCCATTCAATTCAATAAGGAAACGAAAACAGCGTTCATGCGTACGTACGGACTACCGTCTCCATGAACGGTGTATTTCATTCATTATCAATATATAATATATATATGTATATTCTGAATATATATTATATATAAATCATGTTTTACATTCTAGATATAAGTAATCATGATCCAAGTAATCATATTAATAATTACAAGTTAAAAACACGAATGACAAATAAGACGATTTTACCCAAAATGCTACTTTAACATGAATTTACAATAGACCGGGTAATATAAAGCCATAAGAGAACCATATATGATATAATAACAATGAATATGATTATTTAATAAGTCAATAACATTATGAAAATCATTATACAGGAGGTTCGGACAAGTACAAAGCAAGTCGGACCTAAGGTATGGGAAATATCACAATCTCATTTTTATCCGAGATTGTTTATTCGTAAGTATTTACTGGAGTGTATTTTATCATCCACATCCATGTTCCCTCAATATGAAATATTGTTTCCATCCACTTACAATAGTTTAAATCCAATTTTACCCTTCAGTGAGTTTTTAGTAAAGAATATGAAAGGAATCTTTTGTCGTTTTTTCGTACGAGGTACTTTTTGACTTTTCCGACAAAAGTACGAAGAATGTTTTTTAAAACATATATGGAATGAATGGATTTTTTAAAAACATTATTTCCATGAAGCTTCCTTTACAATTTTTAAAGTTTATTTTTAATCAAATTCTTTTCTTTTAAAGTCATATGACATGTTATGAAAGGAAAAATGTTTTTGAAGAAGAAAGGATATTTTCCTCAAGAATGGAGGTCAAGTGTTTTATCAAAATTATTTTCCATCTAAGATAATAAAGGGTTCTATTTTTATCCCTATTATAACATGGATTTGATTATGTTGTGATGGAAATATTTTTATGAATTCCTTTATCTTATATGAATTTATTTATGATGCCATGATGTTTCAAGAATCCCATTTTTGTTACATGTGTTATGTGATGATGTATGTTTTATGATTATGTGGCACACATAAGAAAGGATTCATTATAATATGGGTGGGACCTATATCTCCCTCCAATGCATTGGGTAAAGATTTTATATCTCGTGAGATAGACATGGCTGAAACGGTAGGTTATACCGGTTCAGTGAAACAGGACTGAAACGAGGGTTTCTCGATTCAGAAAGGGACTTTGACCACTAAGATAGTCTTGGAAATTAGTCTTGACTAACAAGAAATGATTCTCTATGATTATGTGTGTATGCCACAAAGTTTCATGTTTTAAGTTATGATTATTGGGATTACTTTTTCACTGCCATGATTTATCCCATGATTATGAAATTATGCTCTCTTTTGTATGTTATGATTTCCAAAATGTTATATTCTTATGAAAATGATGTGATTGATATTTATTTTGTTTACCCTTACTGAGCATTTGAGCTCACCCTTTTATGTTTTCTTTTCCCCAGGATATAAAGAAAGGTTTTAGGTAAAAAAAGGGAATATCTTTAGGGGAGATATTGAAGATCTTTCACCACAATTAGAAGATTACCTTCCGAGTTTCCAAAGACACTAAACTATTACGATCCTTGTGTGTGTGTGTTTTTGTTATGTACTAAGTATTCCGCAAATGTAATGTAAAGTCTATGTACGTCAGGCTTCGGGTCTCTACAGTCCAGGGATGCATAGATCAATGCTTACCATATTTAGGTTGTGGATGGGTTTTGAATTGAAATGTTGGACTTCACTACGTATCCCATAAGGATGGGAATCAAGTAATAGGTAGTTATTAAACTAAAATTTAATGTCGTGTGGGATGAAAATATGATAGATCATAGTTTAGGTTCATAGATCTTGGACCATTATGAGAAATACACAGTGATTGTTTTCATGGGGACTTTTCAGCCAAGGGACTGGTAGTAGAATTTGTGGTTAGGCTCAAAAGACATGGGGCTGGATTCGAGGGACACTCGAATGTTCCTACGTATCCCATAAAGATGGGAATGACGCCCACGTAGTTCATAAAAATACCCTCTGTACAAATTGGGTTCATATATGTGAAGGGTGAATGGGGCATTTAGGGAAATGATGGTTTAACCCAGGATCAATGGTTTAGGTATTTCCAAGTATGCACAATTTTTTTTGAATATAACATGATTTAAAATCAATGTCAATAATGATTCCCTCTTAGGTGAAGGAATCAAAGAATATTGTAGTTTATTGTCGTACAGGAAAAAAGTGTTTTACATTTTAATGTCGTATAGCAAGGACGAAGGTGAACCATTGTAAAGATATTGATTCTTGGGGTAGGTTCGTGAATCAATATCATATGAGATGGAGGTGAAACGATGTAAAGAGATTGGTTTTGGGCTTGAACCTTGGATGGTTTACTACTTTCCCAATCTAGAAGGAAAGGATAAAAGTCTGAGTAGTTCAATTGATGAATGAATTAGTGATCAAGTTGTTTTTTTGGGACAACGACCTAAAAAATGATGTTCGGACTTACGCGTGGTTAGTTGAACAAATATGGTGTTATGGTTGAAATTTTCCTTAAGTTCATGTGATTCAAACTCAGTGCGAGAAAAAAGAGGTTACAACAACCTTAACGATGCATAGTTTATTCTCATGTAGGATATATGAAGGGACTTCGTAGTTTAATGTCTTGTAGTTAGGACTATTGGTGCTACACAGTTTAATGCCGTGTAGCAGGGACAAAGTACAATTTAATGTAATGTAAGACATATTAAAGGTCTTTCTATATAGTTTAGCTTCATGTAGGTTGGATGATGGGGACAATACAGTTTAATGTCATGCTGGACAAAAAAAAGACTGTTTAGTTTAATGTAATGTGCTAAGGACAAAAGAGAACACATTTTAACATCATGTTGGATGTATTAGGGTCATTATCATAGTTTAGTGTCATGCTGGATGATAAAAAGGATGATAATGTTTAGCATCATGTTGAACGAATGTGAAAAATAGTTTAAGGTCATATGCATGGACCATTTGTTATGCAGTTTAACGTCTTGCTGGATGTAAGTGACTTCTATACAGTTTAGCATCATGTAGTCTGGATGTCACAGTTTATTGTCGTGCTGGATGTAAGGGACATGCAAATAGTTTAAGGTCATATGCATGGACCGTTGGATGTGAATTTTGTGTTTATACAAAATACTTCTTCAGAAATTTGGCATTGGGTGGAGTAGTGATGGGTTCTCCATCCATTGAGATTAAAGAATAAGCTCTATTGGAATAGACATTATGTATTGAATAAGGTCCTTCCCATTTTGGCTCATGCTTGGGATGTTTCCTTCCTGGTATCATTGGTGTTCTGAGAACTAATACCAATTCTCCCTGAACGGATGAACGAAGATGAACTTTTTTATTGAATTCTCATGTTATTCGATTCTGATAGACTTCCAAGTGTTGCAGAGTGGACAATCTTTTCGTATCTAACCGTTCCAATTCATCCAATCGCTTTTGATATTATTCATCTATAGATGATTGATCACAAATGGATACCCTGAGCGAGGGTAGTTGAACATCAATTGGAAAGACTCCTTCAGCTCCATATACCAATGAATATGGAGTTGACCGCGTTGCAGTGCGGGTAGTGGTTCGATAAGCCCATAAAGCATGAAAGAGTATATCAGGCCTTGGAATCCTATCTTTATAGATCGTCTTTTATAGTATATTTGAAAGAGTCTTGTTGAAGGATTCTATCTGGTCATTGGCTTCTGCATGATACCGCGATGAATGATTGGATTTGATGTTGTATTCTTGATACAACTTCTTCACCTCGGATGAACAGAAGTTTGTTCCATTTTCTGTAAATATTGTTTTAGGGACAACAAATCTGGTAATGATGTTAGACTTGATGAAGCTAAAAATGATTTTAAAACTAACTTCTTTGAGACGTAATGCCTTTTCCCATTTGGAAAAGAAATCAGTAATAGTCAGAATATACGTAATCTTCTTGGTCGTAGCTGAAGGGTAAGGTCCCACCACATCGATTCCCCATGTAGAAAATGAGCACGAATATTTAGCTGTATAAAGAAACACTGCGGGTTGATGAATGATTGGAATGTACTTTGCATGAAGGGAATTTCATGGTGAAATCAATACAATCATGTACCATTAAAGGCCAAAAGTACACAAGCCTTCGAATCTGATCAGGCAGTCTATGTCAAGACTAGTGGGCACCACGGACTCCTGCATGCACTTCTTTCATGACAGCCATTATCTCTTCACCATCAATGCACCTGAAGATGACTCCATTACAACCACGCTTGTATAGAATTTTCTCTAGGTGATCGAGGCCATCATAAAGAGTAAAATTGAACACACGTCATTAGATTTGTTGTTTCTGGTCTCTATCCGGTGTAAGTGTTCCATTTTGAAGGTATTCCCTGATAGGTTCCATCCACCCCGTAGTGTGACCATATGGTTCAGGGATGGGACTAATTTCATTGATTTCCTCTATTCTGATTTGAACATAAGGTGAAATTATACGACGGTGGGAAATACTGATGGTTGTCACATCCTGATTTGGATCTTCCAGAGCTGTGGCTATATTATCCAGTGAATAAGCTTGGGCATTTTGTGATCTTAGGACATAAGAAAATGTCGGTTTTGGGGAAATTCTGCCATTAACTCTTTGATTTAATAATACAAAGGGATTATTTCTTCTTTTCTGATGGCATAATCCCCATTAACATGTTTGATTACCTGGTCTGAATCACCTTTCACCATTAAGTGATTAACTTGTGCTTGAAGTTCCAACTCCAATCCTGCAATAAGAGCATGGTATTCCGCTTCATTATTTGCACCGCATCCCAAAAATGAGAAGGAATAATGTAGCACTACCTTTTCTAGATAAATTAGTACAAATCCTAAGACAACTTTTTTAAACATAGGATCTTCCATTTTCCTCCCTGTTGGACTTCTGGAAGCACCATCGAATACATCTCCCATGTTTGAAGACATTCATGAATAGAGAAGACTTCCACATCTGGGAGTTCAATATCTGAAGATGTGTCTTCCACTGAAGGGTGTTCAGTAAGGAAATCAGTTAGATCTTGGCCCTTTATTTCCTTTTGAGACACATATTGAATATCATATTACTTCAAGATAACTTCCCACCTTTCCAGACGTCCTGTAAGAATTGGACGACTAAGCATGAATTTGAGCGGGTTATTGCGAGATACCAATTGGGCCTCGTGAAGTTGCAGGTAGTGTATCAGCTACGGAACTATAATGAATAATACTAGGCAGCACTTCTCAATATTTGAGTATCGGGTTTCTGTTTCAAGAATACTCCGACTAAGATAGTAGAGGATGTTCTCATTCATAGCATCATTTTTATGAGCTAGAAGGGCACCCAATGATCGCTCTAAAGATGTCACATAGAAGATATGTGGTCTTCCTTCAACATGTATCATAAGTACTGATGGAATCAAGAGATATTTCTTGGGAATATAATTTGACTCTTGACATTCTTTTGTCCACTGGAATATGATTTCGAGGAGTTGACATACCAAGGATTGACTTGGTCTTCTCAGGATCGAATTCGATACCACAATGGTGTCCAGCAAAGCCGAGAAATTTTCTTGAGGTTACCCCAAAAGCACATTTTAAGAGGTTCATCATCAAATTATGTTGTCTTAGTTTGTGGAATATGATTTCCAAATCAACCAAGTGATTAGAAAGTTATTTGGATTTTACCACCAAATCATCCACATAACATTCAAAAAACGTCCCTAAGAAGGGTTTGAATATATGATGCATAGCACACTGATATGTTGCCCATGCATTCTTTATGATAAAGGGAATTACCCGATAGAAAAACACACCCTGAGGGGCTCTGAAGGATGTTGATTCCTGTTCTTCTAGAGACATTCAAATTTTATTATATCCGGAATATCCATCCATGAAGGAAAGTGCTTCATATCCAGCTATTGCGTTGATTAAAAGTTCTGTAATCAGAACTAGAAAATCATCCTTAGGACAATACCGATTAAGATCCCTGAAATCAATGAAAACTCTAATTTTCCCATTATTATTTTTCACTGGGACAATATTAGCCAACTACTTGGGATATTGAACTTCTCCAACGATGTTATCTTTGATAATCTTATCTACTTCAACCTCAATTTTGGAAGCATAGGTTGGGTGTGTTCTTTTTACAACTTGTTTGGATCCTTGATGTTCTTCTGAAAAACCCAAACAATGAGTGGCAACATTAGTATCATGCCATAGAATCTCTGTATAGTTCCAAGAAAATATATCTTGATTTTTCATTAAAAATTAAATATAAATCTATTGTTCTTCAAGAGTCATGGCCACACTGATTAAAGTGGGGCATGGATATTCTTTTGTACCCAAATTAATTTCTCTGAGTTCATCTAATGTGGTAGAGATACCCTCTTCAAATGATGGAGGATCATCCCTAAGATCTTCCTCTTCTTCTTCAACATGTGTTACTTCTTCTGTTTCTACATGCATAGTATATCATGATGATGAATTTCCATAATCAGAAGAGATGTCAAAATTTGCACATCTTGAAGAAGAAGCTTCCATTTCCAACCCGATTGACGATGAAGGGTTTTTTTGGTAATAAAGAAGAGATTACAGATTCAGAATCAACATCATCATTAAACTCTAACATTTCTATAACTTCTTCTTCCCGGTTGGAGAAGTATAGACTTGCTGGATTTCAGAAGATGAAATGAAGACATCTTCTTTTGACGTTTCATCATTTCTTGGTGGATCACCAATTTCTTCCATGTTGTCTGGCTCGATTTCCATAATTGACATTATGGATATTTCCATAAAATTATTTTTATTTGGGTCTATCCTATTAATTTGACTGATAGGAAACACATAATCTGTACTCACATGTGCTAATGGGTTTACTCGAATCTTTTCCAAATCATACAGAGCATTAAATTTGGTAATCTTCTTATGTTGTGGATTCCTCCTTTCCCTTCATGTGGTATAATTATACCACAATTTATTGAGATTCACATGTCTTGAATAGGGCCTTATCACCATATAATGTCCCAACATGACCATCGAAACAAAACATGAGAAATTGATGGTATGACGAAGGGATAGCCACATGCCGATTTAGCCAGAGTCTTCCAAGAAAGATGTTGAAGGCTGAGTCTTGATCAACTACAATGAAATCGAAATTGGGAACAAGTTCTCCAAACTGAGTTCTGAGTGTAATCTCACCCAGTGGTTCTTGTTCATTTTTATCATATCCTTGTAACATCATGGTAGAATGAGAAAAATCAGTTTTCATGAGGCCCTATCAACGAAGAGTACGAATGGTCATGAGGTTGACTCCAAAACCAATATCAATGATAGTTAATCGGATATCTATTCCATAGAACTTTCCAAATAAGTACAAAGGTCTAATATGTCCGCACACGACATCATCTTCATCTATATCTGTGAAAGATATCACTGCATGGAATTATGAAGGATTATTCTCTATATGGTAGACAGTAGCTGCATCAATTTCATTCTCAAACTCTTGAGGACTGGAAAAAGCCTCAATGAGTGCCTCTCGAAGATCCTTTGATAAATTCAAGGCATCCAAAATTGATAACATGGCCAGTACATGGGCTAGGTGTTTCAATTTATCATACTTTTGATCCAAAGGTCTGTGTTTCCCTATACGAACATGTGGTTTAGCAGGTTCCTTGGAAGTTGATACTTTGGAATTTGATGCATCTTGTACTGGGATAGGAGTTGGTAATACTCCTAGATTTTGAAGATTAGACTGATTATGTCTATTTACTTGTTGAGAAGAAGAAGATGGAACCTTCAACGGATCTTCTAGAATAATTGTGCTAGGGCTGAGTCTACCTTGTGTGGAAGAACATTCTTGTTCTTTTTGAGCTCTTTGAAGGGCTCTACCATGAGTTTTGACCGCATACACTGTTCATGTAGGGGTAGAATTGGAATAGTGTCCTCTGAAAGATCCACGTCTTCCCCTGTATCTTGAGCCTCTAGAACTTCCTCTGATTCTGCTATATGATATAGGGAATTAGGGCTCATCAAAATTGAAACTGTGACGGGCATATGGATCTTTTATTGAATCATATTAATAGAACTGAAAATAATCTCTTCATCCAATGAAGACTCTGCCTAATTAGCCTGTTTAGACTGTGTCGTTTAGTGGAGCGGTGCCCGTTAATTTGAAGCATATGGCATGAAGTCTGCCAGAGTCAAAGACCACATAGGCTTTGACACATACTCATCTTCTTATGATTATTTTTTTTCTTTTAATCATTTCGTTTTGTGGAGGATTTTTTCTCTGATGAAGAGGGTTTTGCTGCGGATTTTATTGTAGAAGGAACAATTTGTTTATTCAATTGTCTTAAAAAAATAGCATGAGTTCTGTTGATCATATTTCTGGAAATCCAATCGTCATATTTTTGTTCATTTTTGTTCTCAACTTCTTGCCACTCTCCTTCTTCTTCTAGAACTGTAGCAGTAACACATGATACCTGAGCTAATGAACCTTTTAATTTGACTTGTCCAGAGTCGACCATATTTTACAGGAGGTCATTGAAGAGAAAACACTCTTGTATGGGATGCCCCAACATTTGATTAAAGGGGAAATAGTTGGGATGATATTCATCTCCTTCCTTATTTAGCCACTTGGGCCTTGGCAATTGAAACAAATTATTTTCTAGACCCAAAATGAAGTAACCAGGAATGTGTTCATTTCGAAAAGAGTAAACTTTGTTTTTAAAATCCTCAAATTGGTTTAGTCTTTTATCTCTTTGATCATCTTGATAAAACGACCTCTACTGTTGATGCTCAGGAGGTGGAGCCCTTCGAGAAGATGAAGGTTTTGAAGTATAAGCAAGTACAAGTGCTTGTTTAAGTGTAGCTGTAGTAGTCTCTACATTACCCATTCTTCTTCCTGGAGCTGATGGAATTACATGAGCTTTGTCTTTAGTTTTATAAGAGAATATTCACTCTTTTGAGCAATAGAAGTAAGGTCTCAAAAACCTCCTTTGTATTCAACATGGATCAATGGCGTGCAAAATTCGTCACGCAGATTTTCCACACAGATTGGCAAAAGTTCTTCTTGAGGGAGTGCTGTGATTAGGGAATATGTTAATCCCTTCCAGCGAGCAATGAAATTTGAGAGCCTTTCATTCTCCCTTATCTTATAGTTTGTAAGATAAAAAATGGTTGTCTTTGGAAATGTTGAGATGAACTGAGGAAGGAATTTTTGGTGAAGATATTCCCACCCGGTAATTGACCGAGATTGCAAGCTTGTATACCAAACAAAAGATGGTCCTTGCAAGGTTCGCACAAAGCATTTGAGTTTCACTACTTCTTGTTGTTCAGGAGTTCCAATATTAAGATCGCAACAAGACACGTAATGCATCAAATGCTGTTCAGGATCAACGTATCCACTAAAATAGGGAATATAGGGTTTCCAAAACATGATGTGGGAAGGACTGAATCTACACATTCAGGGTAAGCTCGCTTTTCTGGTTGAACCTGTGCATGCTTCCCTTCCATAGTCTCTAACCAAGCTTTTAATGAATCAATGGTAGTTATTAACTTTTCAGAAACATCTAGTTCTACTTGGACTTGGGAAGGTGCAATGACATGAGCTGGTAGAGATGTAGTGGCTCGTGCATCAACTATTGGTAGAACCGTCAAATGTTGTTGCACATGACCTATAGGATTAGACCTGTAAGGGTGTAAAGATAATTGAGGATATTATTGATCCATTTCATTATCCACAAAAAATTCCTTTGACTGACTGACTCTATCATGCTTAGGAATAAGACCACCCTGAAGTAGTTCTGCAATCAACCTCCTCAATTCCTTCATTTCTTCCTCTTGTTGTGCAAATATTTTCTCTTGTGAGAGAGATTGGACTTATCCAGAGGAAGGGTATGTAACTTTATTCTTTCATGTCCCCTTTCTAGCTCCCTTTATGAGAGGGGGATGTGGGTTACTTGAAAGATTACCTAAATTCTGGGTAATCCTTTGATTTCTTGTACGCACACATTTTTTATTTGTATCTGTGCGTAAAACTTCTGGAGTAGGACCCTCTTCATCTGAGTCCCCTGAGTGAGCCTCATGAACTATAGGATCAGAAAAAATGACATAAATTAAATTAATTGATACATAACACATCGTATCCCTTCTATCAGCATTTCTATGATATTGTCTTTTGCTATGCCCCTAACGAGACATTGCCTTTTGTTGATTTGATCCCTCAGGAACTTCTTGGGGAACTATAATTTGGATAGAATCTCCTGATAATTTGGATCTTCGTTCCTCTTGTGGCTTCTCCCCCAATCGAGAGAAGACAGACTTCGGCTGAGGAGGGGATTGATGATTTGAAAAATTCCCCAGTCCAGTGGACTGGGGCTATTCCTGTTGCCTTTGCTCAACTCCTCGAAACTTATTTGTTGATTCTGAGGGATGGGTTAAAAGAGTCCCCATTATAGCAATATGAGGTGGCTCTTGACATGCTATGTATGAGACTTTCTTAAAATCTGTCCTGATCTTGCAGAATTTAGTCCGGAAATTAGCTGGATGCATCATTCGACATCAACTTTTATCACCCGGCTCAAAAGACCATTGGATGGTTTCTGACACTTCTATCACTTGATTATTTTATTTCTCCATACGAGAGGCATGTCCAATATTTTCATTTGATTGATGCAGGAGTAATTTAACAACTTGTTCTATGTATTCTTAATTTTGAGAAGAAGTAGTTGAGGCTTGTTCTTGGGAAAGCATTGGATTAAAAACCAAACCCATTGACTTTAACTATCCAGGGGCAATAACATTGCATTGAGACCATTTTCGGTGGGCTTTGCTGACTAGAGAGTACAGTGAAATGTAGTGCTCCATGAACACCCCATCCTCTAACATGAATAATAGATGGGGAATTGGAAATTAAATGGCACAATCTTCTTAGTGTGCCAAGGCAAGAACGTTGAAGGTCTCTCTGCTTCTTTTCAGCCTTCGAATATCGAGAGACTAATAGAGATGCCAAATCAATCTGATATTGTAACCCTTCTATTATCTGAAGATTATTTTCATAGTCATCATATGATTATACTTTCTTTTTCAATTGATAAAGAGTTTTCCATATGTTGAGACGAATTTCATGTATTCCATATTCCGTCAAAATATTTGGAATGTCATATTGAGATTCTGCCAGAGGCCAAAACATTACTGGCACTTCACCTTTCCTCATTTGTTTTCTCATGTTCAACATTTCCACATTATCGTTAAATGAAGATTCTTCTACCTGATTTGACCAGAGCTGGTTCTTCGTTGTTGCTTCATCGGATTATACATGATTTGTATAAAATTCACTGATCAAACATGAAGATTAATGTCCCACGGGTGGTTCGGAGAATGACATACACCCCAGGATATCTTCTGATCGGGAAAGTATTTCACTTTCTGATGGTAAATCGTCAGACATGACTAGCTTTACTTTTTCAAGTGCCTCATTATAAGAAGGATTTCTCGGCACTACATTGTCAACAAGAGTATTTTCTGGGAAACGTGCATCACTACTGTGGAGAGGACTTTAACAGCTAAATTCATCATCATGGAGAGGACCACCATGGTGGGTTACGACAAAAGATTAAATCTCCTGCTCCTTAGTCTTCTGTCTACACAGACTATTATTGTAGCTCTCATCGGGTGATGAAAGTTCAAGATCGCCCGAACTGTCATGAAGCAAGCATTCATGAAGAAGTGTCTATTGAATACCTTCTGAGTTAATGTTCCAAATATTGGGAAATGAGGGAGTAGAATCTTGGATTCCAATAGATAATTGTGTGAGGGCTTCAAGAACTCCAGCATCTAGAAAGTCCTTGTTACATATTGGCTCTTGATTTCTTGAATTTGCTAGGTGGGTCTTCTTCATAGATGCTTTATTACTCAATTTGGAAGGTGTATGTGCCAGCTTTGAATAAATGATCAGGTTAGGCTGATTATCTCCACTGCAACCAGGTGAATGTACCTAACTTGGTTGTCCATATGATATGTGGGTACGCCCCACAACCCTCTTGTAATGGAACAGATGTGTGTGTCTGTTCCAGAGTGAACTGTTGATGTGTCACTCCACTGGTAGGGATAGATTTATGTTTCCTTCCCTACGATGCTATTGATGTTGTTATAATATCCTAGAAAGCATCCAGAATATGAGAAGGGATTTTCTTTTTCTCCTTCACCATTGATAGAATAAGCTTGGTGACTTCAGCTACCAGAATGTGGATATATGTCCATTCCATGCTTGGAGTAGGTGTGTGTGCATCATCTTTTCATCCTTTTCTTGTTAGTGAATCATGACAGTACTCAATTGTGAGGGTAGAGAGTTTATTCTACCTCCTATTTGTTATCGAAGATTTCCGACTGACTTCTATGAGTGCTACCAAGCGAGACTGTTGGTAGGATTGAAAAATATTAGTAGGTGTATGTGCATGGTGATTGTACTTCACCGAATGTGGTTGATGAGCTCCATCATATGTAGTCAGATGATCATTCTATCAAGTTTATGATGTATAAAAAGGTGTATGTCCCTGCATATAGTACTCTGTCAAAATTTCTTGGCCGGATTAGTGTGATGCTTCCAGACGAGTATGCTGGACAGCGGAATGGAAACGGATGGGTGTGTGTGCCCACTCATTGTTTTCCATCAAGTAGGTTGGTGGACTTCTCTGGAGATGGCAGAGATGAGAACCTTCTCACTGTTGACAAGATTTCACCTCTGGCGATTCGTTTTTCCAGCTCGGGTTTGAGGAACCTAAGCCGAATGCCTGGAGTCGATACCCTCGCCATGTAGAGGGCGCACTGCTTCATGATTCTAGTGGTGATTGTTGATGGGATCCCTCAGGAAGGACTCCTAGTTCCTTGAATTAAGGCCCTGAGGGACCTGACCTTTCACCTCCTCAGAATATGGGAGTGAATGGTGATTGCATTATGGGGATAATGACCTGAAACGTTTAGAGGCGGTAGTTAGAACCACCTGTTTATTGATCACTGGTTTTCACTGTCCGTATAACTAGGTTGAATTATTGACTAGGAGGGCTTGTCGAGCTGTCTCTAGAGTTGGAATGGTACCATTTTGACGATACTCCTTAACTAGTGCATTTGTTACCCAGTGTTGAAGATAGTGAGTAAGTGATGTCATCCACAGAGTGGATGATGATCTAGCAGGAGTATCAGCTTTGGCATTCACCACAGAGGTTTTCACAGAGGTGAATTTAATAGAATACATTCTGGAAATGCAGAAGATCTTGGAAAAGAGTGCATGCATGATATAATAGACATAATCAAGATAAGTCCATCCACTACATCTTTTGGATGAGAAAATATGTTATTGATTTATTTGTTGGCCCTCTCATTGAGTTAAAATAGGGGCCAAAGAAATAAGAAAAGAATTATTTTATCTTGGTTAAGGTTTCACGTCGGGTTCACCATTTTTTGTTTCCTATGGAATTGGGGATGATCTCATTGATTTAAGATTCAAAAATTCCATGCAGTTTCTAAAGGGTTTTTTCATAGAACCTGAAACATCCAAAGATTCCATATCCATTTAAACCTACATTCCAATGGCAAGCGCTCATTAGTTATGGACTGATGAGGCTTAGAAATTTGCATTGATCAAGAGGATGGAAGGTAGGACTCATCACACCTTTTTAAGGGGAATAATTGTCTACTCTAGGACTCTCTTTATAGATTCAAGTTATGTTCGTGAATCCTTATTACATTATCAAGTATAAAATGCACTTTCCTTTACATCTGACAATCAATGATTGATAGGTAAGAAATTTATAGAATCTTATATATGTATTCTAGGTTCTTCATCGATAGATAATTATCAGTATTTGTTAGAGATTCTTAGTCGATGGTATCCTTCAATACATAAAAGTATCTTGGTCATTATGATGACCATACTGGTTTTAAATCCACTTAGTGGGGCACCTGACATTTATTGTCATTCCGAAGGACATTAATTATTTCAGAGTTAGGATCGTACCCGTAGATGGGCTACCTACGTATCCTTTTTTTGGAAAAGGAATCAGATCCCACATAGTTCGAGTAAAGGAATATAATGTTGATGCATGATTGATGGCTCAAAGAAATATTTAATGACTACTTTTATATTCTATGCTCATGTGAGTCATGCTCGGTTTGAGAAACATGAGGTATTGGTGAAACTAGACAATTTTGTTTCCTCTAGAATTGGGGATGATCTCATTGATTTAAGATTCAAACATTCCAAGTGGTTTCTAATGGGTTTTTTCTTAGAACCGGAAACATCCAATGATTCCATATCCATTTGAAACAACTTTCCAAAGGTAGATGCTCATTAGTTATGGACATATGAGGCTTAGGAATTTGAATTGGTCAAGAGGATGGAAAGACATACTCATGACACCTTTTTGAGGGGAATTATTTTCTACTCTGGGTCTCTCTTTATAGATTTACATTATGTTTGTGAATCCTTATTGCATTACCAAGTATAAAATGTGATTTCTTTTAGATCTAACAATCAATGATTTATATGTAGGAAATTTATAGAATCTTTTATATGTATTCGAGGTTCTTCATCAATAGAGAGTCATCCATATTTTTTAGAGATTTTTAGTCAATGGTATCCTTTAATACATAAAAGTCACTTTGTCATTATGATGACCATGCTGGTTTTAAAGCCAATCAGTGGGCCACTTGAAGTTTATTGTCATTCAGAAGGACATTAATTATTTTAGAGTTGGGATCGTACCCACAGATGGGCTACCTACATATCCTTTGTTTTGGAAAATGAATCTGAACCCACATAGTTCGAGTAAATGAGTATGATGTTTATGAATGATTTATGGCTCAAAGAAAGATGTCATTATTACTTTTACAATCTATTCTCACGTGAACCATGCTCATTGTGAGAAATAATAGGTATTGGTGAAACTAGACAATTGTTCCATGAAAGATGCATTGATGTGGGGCTTATGTATGTATGAATGCACACAAATAGATGAGGATTAAGATTTATTTCAGGGAGGAAATCCATGAATAGGATCCATAAATGTACATGTGCTTTATAGAGATTTGGATACTATAATATTGGGGATTACTCATAAGAAACATGTCCAAGTGAGGAGGGGACTTATGATTGGGTTTTACGCCTGAGAAGGAATCCCATATCAAAAAGTAATTATGACTGGTAAAATGAAATTAAGACTGGGGCTTACTCCCGAAAATGAGGCCTAGGTTAAGGGAATTTTAGAATTACGGGACTTGGGGCTTACTCCTGAAGTGAATGCCCATATTTTGGAATTTTAAGACCGGGGCTTACTACTAAGGAGTATTCCCAGATTAGGGGTCTTGGGGATTACTCAAAAGGAGGATTCCCAAATTAATGAGGACTTGGACTGGGGTTTACTACTAAAGAGGATTGCCAGGTTAAGGGGAATTATGACTGGGGCTTACTCTTGAAAAGGAGGCCCAAATTAATGAGGACTTGGGGCTTACTCCTAAGGAGGATTCCCATATTAATCAGAATTTGGACTGGGGATTACTACAGAAAAGGAGGCCCAGGTTAAGGATTCTCTCATCTTAAAGGATGAGGTTGAATGAATGAACTCTCTAACTTTAGTGACATAAAGATGTGTAAATCACTAGGTTTTGAGAGATTTTCCAAGGAATTTCTCTCAGATAAGGATGTCAATCAAGAAAACATGCCATAAATGGCTTTGAAGAGTGTCCTGAAGAATCAATCTTGAATAGGAGAGGTGTAATGGCATAATAGGGGTCCAATAGGCCGGAAGGGCACCCAAAAAAATAGAAGGGTGCACAAGTCATGGCTGGCGCATAGGTACTGCGTGGGCACGCAAGTACTGGTAACGCAGGTATACCTGTATGACACATGGGTACTTGCATGATTGTTTAACGAGTAGGGTAATACTTTGGAGATCCTTGACGGAAGACTTTAGAATTTTATTGAGGTACATCCATAAGATTGGAATGTAATTTTAAATGACTAGGTAAGGTGGCGCGCTAGTGTGTTCATTTCCCTTAATGGAAAAACATTTATGTGCACAAGTGTTAGTGATTTCAAAATCTTAGACCTTATTCCCCTTGTTTAGACCTTTAATTATAGTTAATGAAGTACCTTATAAGTGTTCGGAATACTTGATAAAGAGACTCGGGCGTTCAGATCCCTATATCTGAATTCTGGAAAAATTCCTCCCGAAATGGGGGGCCCACCAGATGTATTTATAGGCTGGAGAAGACCCTGGGTGGTTTTCAAAGAGGTCATGCAAGTTACATGTGTGACCATTAGGCAGCACACAAGTGTACTTGTGCGACTATGATGGAACATGCGCGACCCAAAGGGAAAATAATCTTTGTTCATGCCTTTCTCAATTTTTGATGTTTTTATCAAAGGATGAATAAATTTATGCTAAAGAATTTCCCTTTTCATTTGTTTAGACTCTGTGATGGAAAGGAGCATCAACATGGGTTATTAGGGTTTTTTATATTAACTATATTAACTATATACTATATAAATAAAAGATGACATGGTAAGATATAATTTATTTAACTAAGAAAGATATCCAAAAGAAATAAGCTAAAATTTGTGAACTAATAATTTCAAAAACCAATACATAGAGTGGATTTAAACCCATACTACTCTTATCCTCAAAATATATCACATTAGAGATATTATAATTGTAGAGACACATAGCTTTATGTACATGGACATTACATTATTTTTGCGGAATACTTATTACATAACAAAAACACACACACATGGACTGTAATAGTTTAGTGTCTTTGGAAACTCATAGCGTAATCTTCTAATCATGGTGAAAGATCTTCAACATCTCCCATAAAGATCTTCCTTTTTCTTCTTACCTAAAACTTTTATTTATATCTTGGGGAAAAGAAAAAATAAAAGGGTGAGCTCAAATGCTTAGTAAGGGTAAACAAAAGAAATATCAATCACATCATATTCATAAGAACATAACATTTTGGAAATCTTAACCTGCAAAAGAGATAATAATATCATAACAAGGAATAAATCATAGTAGTGAAATGTAATCCCAATAATTATAACATAAAACATGAAACATTGTGGCATACACACATAATCATAGAGAATCATTTCTTATTATTCAAGACTCATTGCCAATAATATCTTAGTGGACAAAGTCCATTTCTAAACCGAGTTCACTTCTCGTTTCAGTCCTGTTTTACTGAACTGGCATAACCTACCGTTCCATCCATATCTATCTCACTAGATATGAAATCTTTACCCAATTCATTGGAGGGAGATATAGGTCCCACCCATCTCATAATGATACCATTCTTATGTGTGCCACAAAATCATAAACCATACATCATAGCATAACCCATGTAATAAAAATGGTAGTCTTAAACATCGTGACATCATAAAATAATTCAAATAATATAAAAAATTCATAAAAATATTTCCATCACAACATAATCAAATCAATGTAATAATAGGTATAAAAAACATAACCCTTTATTAAATTAGTTGGAAAATAATTATGATAAAACACTTGAACTCCATTCTTGAAGAAAATATCCTTCCTACTTTAAAAACATTTCTCTTTTCTTAACATGTCATACAATTTTAAACTAAAATAAGTTGATTAAAAATAAACATGAAAACTTATAAAGGAAGCTTCTTGGAAATAATGTTTTAAAAATACATTCATGCCGTACAAGTTAAAAAAAACATTCTTCGTACTTTTTTCGGAAAAGTCAAAAAGTACCTCGTATGAAAAATGAAAAAAGATTCCTTTCATATCTTTTACTAAAAACTCATCGAAGGGTAAAATTGGATTCAAAAAATTGTAGGTGGATAGAAATAATATTACATATTGAGGAAACATGGATGTGTAGGATAAAATACACCCCAGTAAATGCCAAAGTATAAACAATCTCGGATAAAAATGAGATTGTGATATTTCCCTTACCTTAGGTCTGATTTGCTTTGTAAGTGTCCGAACCTCCAGTATAATGATTTAAATAATGTCATTGACTTATTCCAGAATCATACTCTTTGTTATGATATCATATATGGTTCACTTATGACTTTATATTACCCGTTCTTTTGTAAATTCCATGTCAAAGAGCGTTTTGGGTAAAATCATTTCATTTTTCATCCGTGTTTTGACTTGTAATTATTAATATGATTACTTAGATCATGATTACTTAATTCCAGAATAGAAAATATGATTTATATATAATATATATTCAGAATATACATATATATAATAGATTAGTAAATGGAAAGAAATACACTGTTCATGGAGACGGTAGGTCGTACATACCCATGAACGTTGTTTTTGTTTTCTTATTGAGTTGAATGGAATTAAGTAGATGAAATACATATATATACATAAATCCAGTATCATTATTATCTCATATATTTCATGATTAATTATTATATATACTTTATAATCATTCATGAATGGTTATGGTGGAGAATGAATCTCATCGCGTCGTGGAGACGGTAGTCCGTACGTACGGACGGGCGATGATATCATTCTCATGATCGTGGGATTGTATTGGAGTGTATTTATAATATATCAGATTCAATGTCACTTTAAAATAATCATATATATTTATTATTTAGACCATTATACTCATCCAAGTATGGTGGTGGTGGAAAATAGATTTCACCACGGCGTGGAGACGGTATTCCGTATGTATGCACGCGCGGTGATTTCATTTTCCGTATGATGGATAGATGGTGAAATAGGGTTGTTTCATACTTATAATAACATATCAGTATATTAGTGATACTGATTTTATTACTTAATAATGAAACAACCTAATAAGAAGAAGTGTAAGAAGAAATAAAGTTGAAAGAATCGGTAACGGACATTACTTCTTCTTCGAAGCGCCTCTTTGAGATCTCCTTTTAGGGGAATAAAATTTATCTTTGAAGACATCCAGAACCTCTAGGATGTTTCTAGGGAAGTGTAGAAGAAAATTTGGCAGGGTTGGGCCGAGCTTTAAGGCTCAAAGTGGTGTGAGGAAGAGAGGGAGGAGGTTCCCTTTTATAAGGGAGGAGAGGGGCACCTTTGAAATAACAAAAAATATTATTTTATTATAAAGCCAAATTCGATTTTAAATAGCACCAAATTGATTTATTTACAATATAAGGTGGGGATGGGTCTAAATACTCTCATCCAATTCAATTTAGACAAGTTTATGTTCCTATTTTAACCTTATCATTTAGATTTAACATTATGTAAAATAATTTTACTTTTATCGTGTCTTCTTGTGTTCTTATACTATAATGTAAATAAACATACTATAAGCAGACAAACGAACCCCAAGTTGTTTATTATCAATATATATAACCGTATCTAAGTCATTTGGCCGAACCGTAGATTTTTAGGAATAAAATAACAATTACTAATATAATATTTGATTTAAAAACTATTTTATGTCAATTTTGACACTATTTAGTAATTGATTTTTTTGAAACTCATAACAGAATGATTAGTTCTAATAAAGTTAATTACATCAGTACTAACATGTCATATTAACCTATAAAATTAGTTTAATTCAGAAAAAGTCTCAAATTATATTTATTTGGGTATTTATAATATCAATTATTCTAATGTTTTACTATTATGGTAATTACTGCATCATCATTGTGTCATAAATAAATAAATTTATTTAATGTCTAAAAATTATAAATAAAATATTATTATGTAGGAAATCGAATTATCTTTCTAATTAATATTTACAGTTGAATTTATCTTATGTATATCCTTTTATTAAAAATGTTGTAGTAAATAATCATTGATTTTAACTCTTTTAACTCTTCTTTTAATTAAATAATAATAAATGTCCTAATCTAATCCAAGTGGGCCTAAATGGTCATATTTGATTCATATGGTTGTTTTTGGTAGAATTAAACTTATCCAATAGAATTAGGACATGTGTTAGGGTAACAATAATATTATTTTTACCCTTAATTACCCTATTTACTTTTAACCGTGGTAAAAAAAAGTAAAAAGTTACTATTCGCCAAAAATTATTTTCATCGCATTGAACCATATTTTACATACTAAAATCAACCGTGTCTCTCGGATTTTTGAAATTCCACTCACAGAAGTGGTACAATTATGTTTTATGAAAAATTCATTTTTTTAACTACCACTTAGTGGTTTCACTATTAATCAGAAAAATACCAAAAATTAGGCAGAATATATATTTGATTTTATGAATTCAAAAATGATGTCTATTTTACCAAATTCAAAACATATCAGTTTCTTTAATTAATTTAAAAATTAATTCCCATCATCAAAACAAATAGGGTGTTCTTAAAAGATAATAACTATCAAAATATTGACATTTGTTTATGTCTGGTTTAAATGTGAAATTACATCCAATGACCAGCATTCTATTAAATTGTAAAAATATATTCTAAATATACATTAAAACCACTCAAATTAATAATTTATCACTATTAATTATTTCGATTAAAAAGGTTGTTTTTAATTAAAATTTAGTAATTTTCACTATTCATCAGAAAATGAAAGTTATATGAAAAGTACCAAAATTTCACCCTAAGATAATTTAGATATTCCGAATCCAAAAATGAAATCCATTTTGGAAAATAATATTTAAAAAATTTCAAAAAGTGGTTATTACTATTCACAACGGCTAGTTTTAATAGCATATCATTGTTTAGTGAAACTCGGTATTGCGTACAACACACGCTATCGCGGAAGGTCGTGCATGAGTGTAATGCAAAGCAAGTCAAGGATGCATATTGTGAAAACTTATTTTGGTGTAGCGTACAACAAAAGATATTAATGAAATTAAGAAGAATATTTTTCATAAAATCTCGGGGTGTTACATTCTATCCCCCTTAATATGAATTTCACACTTGAAATTCGTCGGGGTTATAAATGGTTTACTACTCGAAAGTTTTTTTAATAGAAACCCACATCATAAAAAGGAATACCCAAACTTGGCTTTAGAAAATAATGTATGTAATTAAATGGTTACCCAAATTAACTCATCACTGGGTTTTCACATAGGATAACATAGATGAAAATATGGATATGGAAGACAAATATAACCATCATGTTCTGATGGAGAGTGGTAGAGAACATTGCTATGGAAAAGCCAGAAATCACAAAGCCATAAATTTTTGACGATCTAAGGTACCATCAGAGTCATCAGATATAAGAGCACTAGGAAAACATTTTTGGTTTTCAAGATCATTTCCCTAAAGTTTATGAAATTGGAATTAGAAGAAATACTTTCGTGATTTCGGTATAGTATCACCATTGGTCGTTCGTTGGAAAATTTCCACTTCATCTCTTAAAGAAATGAAGTTTAATTTTTTATTCATGATGTGTTAGAAAATCATGTGATAGAATGATGGGTCGTTCCATCTATCTCAAACAAAAGGTTAGAAAAGTTGTCAAAAAAATACATAAGTCCGTCTATAGTGAGATTAATCATATATGGTTCCTAAAATGGACTTATACTTCATATATCATACTGATTAATATAATGAAACTAGTTTCTACTAAACAGGGACTTCTTGTAGGCCAGTGGTAGGTGATAAAGGCCAGTTTCACTTCGGTTGTGGGTTCGATTCCCATGACCATGTCCGACGCGATGGGATGTCACCCGTCCAGCAGGTTGTCCTTTTTCTAAAACTATATTACTATAACATCCCATAAATAATATCTAAAAAACTTCTATCCTTAAACAATACTAACTTTTGTCCAACATAATCCATTCTAATCTTTAGGCTTATCAATAATACTGCAATCCATCTCATAATATAGTGAAAATGATTACCAGAGATTTAATACCATCGTTGATCCCCATATATCATAAGATATGTCTTGTTGGTCACATTCCAAACATTAAAAGGCCTTAATCATGTATTCTCTTGAATACCCATTGAACCTTAGTGAAACATGAATGCAGTTAAAAGTTAACACTTTCCACATACGAAAATGCTCAAAATTCTATATACTCAAACCATGATATCACTTAGTCCTTATAACAATCATGAGCTCATGAATACTGTCAAATATTTCATTTTCTCATTTTCCCTTCATTATGCACATATCATCTTTTTTTCCAAAAATATCTCAATCACTTTCCATGGTTACTGGTACCAAAAAATTATTGAAACCACAATAGACCAATACATAAATATTCCAATATTCCACAATACTATATACAACATTATTTTGGAATCCCATTACACAAACCCTTAATCATTCCACCACATCGCTATCATATTCAACATCGCCAATGGTGATCACATGTGACTTCCCTTTGTCCTTTTCCTTAATTGGTTGCTCATATCAATCATCACTAACCCTTGGATTAGGGAATTTATTAGCATAATGCCCCATTTCCTTGCACTTGAAGCAATGAAGTGTTGCTGGTGCGTTCTCAGCAGTCTTTTCTTTATTCAGATCATTAGAAATGCTTTTTCCATTACTTCGACACTCAGCTGCTCAATGACCTTCTTTTCCACACTTAAAACATTTTATAGTCCCTTTAAGACAATCTCCACCATGCTAATTTCCACACTTTGAGCATAAGGAAACATTCATCTTCTTTTCACCATTATTTTGAGATTTCTCCTTGAATACCATCTTTCGTTTCTTGTCAAATCTTTGAGATGGATAAGTAACAAAAACATCCATTTCTACCTTGATAGCACAACACACAATTTCTTCATAGCTACTGAAGTCTCTTATAGCTAATTCTCTTCGACGATTTGGTTTTAAGCCACTGAATAATCGATCAACTTTACTTTCAGGTTGGATGATAAATCTAGATGGATACCTTGCAAGACTCGTAAAATTTTCTTCGTATATACCAACAGATTCATCATCCTTTTTCTTTAGTTGAAGAAACTCTTTCTCCATCTTTGTTCGAAGAATAAGAGGGAAGTACTTATTGAGAAATAAGTTCTTGAACTCGTCCCATTCCATGGACTCAACTTCATCTCTTAGCCTCGTACTCTTTATAAGATTCCACCATTGATCAGCATCACGTTCCAAATGATAAACTGCTAAGATGACTTTATCATGTTCAGAACATTGAAGAACTAAAAATATGTTTTCAGTGGTACTTATCCATTGTTTAGCAACAAGTGGGCCAGAAGAATCACTGAAAGAAGGTGGATGTTTCCTCATGAAGGACTCAATAGAATATTGTTCCCTTATCTGCTCATTTGGAAGTCCAGAATGATTCATAGCTTCTGTAAGTAAAGGAAAAATATTTTTCACTCCATCTTCCATAACATATGTGTGTTCAGGAGGACAATCATTGCATTTTTTATTGCATTGATCTACACGGTTCTTTCGGGTTCCAACCATCGTCTAAAACCCAAGAAGAATAGTGTGAGAGGAAAAAATCATGATAGGGAAAACTACATAACAATAGGGGGAGTACCCTCAATATCTAACATCTTAGGTTAAATTCTACGATCGTTAGCGCAATTCTAGGACTATAACTTATATGTATACTTAACCTTAGAGACATACCTAGACATACCTTAGAAATATTTCTAGGGATCTCACTAAAGTTCTTGCATCCTAGTTTCCAATGGTTGACTAAACCTTTCCTCTGATACCAACTTTAGAGACCCGTAGCTTGATGTACATGGAAATTACATTACTTTTGCGAATACTTAGTTCATAACAAAAACACACACACAAGGACCGTAATAGTTTAGTGTCTTTGGAAACTCGGAACATAATCTTCTAATCATGGTGAAAGATCTTCAACATCTCCCATAAAGATCTTCCTTTTTTTCTTACCTAAAACTTTTCTTTATATCCCGGGGAAAAGAAAACATAAAAGGGTGAGCTCAAATGTTCAGTAAGGGTAAACTAAAGATATATCAATCACTTCATATTCATAAGAACATAACATTTTGGAAATCATATCCTGCAAAAGAAATCATAATATCAAATCATAGAATATATCATAATAGTAAAATGTAATCACAATAATCATAACTTAAAACATGAAACTTTGTGGCATATACACATAATCATAGAGAATCATTTCTTATTAGTCAAGTCGCATTGCCAAGACTATCTTAGTGGTCAAAGTCCATTTCTTATCCGAGTTCACTCCTCGTTTCAGTCCTATTTTACTGAACCGGCATAACCTACCATTCCATACATGTCTATCTCATGAGATATAAAATCATTAACCAATGCATTGGAGGGAGATATAGTTCCTACCCATCTCATAATGATATCATTCTTATGTGTGTCACAAAATCATAAACCATACATCATAGCCTAACCCATGTAATAAAAATGGGAATCTTAAACATCGCGACATCATAAAACAATTCATACAATATAAAAAAATTCATAAAAATACTCCATCACAACATAATAAAATCAATTTAATAATAGGGATAAAAAACCTAACCCTTTATTATCTTATATGGAAAATAATTTTGATCAAACACTTGAACTCCATTCTTGAGGAAAATATCCGTTCTACTTCAAAAACATTTTTCCTTTTTTAATATGTCATACAATTTTAAACTAAAAGAAGTTGATTAAAAATAAACATTAAAACATATAAAGGAATCTTCTTGGAAATAATGTTTCAAAAATATATTCATGTCGTATAAGTTAAAAAAACATTCATCATACTTTTGTCGAAAAAGTCAAAAACTACCTCGTACGAAAAACGACAAAAGATTCCTTTAATATCCTTTACTAAAAACTCACCGAAGGGTAAAATTGGATTCAAACAATTTTATTTGGATTGAAATAATATTACATATTGAGGAAACATGGATGTGGATGATAAAATACACCCCACTAAATGCCAAAGTATAAACAATCTCTGATAAAAATGAGATTGTGATATTTCCCTTGCCTTAGGACCGATTTGCTTCATAAGTGTCCGAACCTCCTGTATAATGATTTAAATAATGTCATTGACTTATTCCAGAATCATACTCATTGTTATGATATCATATATGGTTCACTTATGACTCTATATTACCCGTTCTTTTGTAAATTCAATGTTAAACATCATTTTGGGTAAAATCGTTTCATTTTTCATCCGTGTTTTGACATGTAATTATTCATATGATTACTTAGATCATGATTACTTAATTCCAGAATATAAAACATGATTTATATATAATATAAATTTAGAATATACATATATATAATAGATTAGTAAATGGAAAGAAATACACTGTTCATGGAGATGGTAGGCCGTACGTACGCATGAACGCTGTTTTCGTTTCCTTATTGAGTTGAATGGAATTAAGTAGATGACATACATATATATACATAAATCCAGTATCATTATTATGTCATATATTTCATGATTACTTATTATATATACTTTATAATCATTCATGAATGGTTAAGGTGGAGAATGAATCTCATATCGTCTTGGAGACGGTAGTCCGTACGTACGCATGAGCGATGATATCGTTCTCATGATCGTGGGACTTTATTGGAGTGTATGTATAATATTTCGGAATCAATATCACTTTAAAATAATCATATATAGTTATTATTTACACAATTATACCCATCCAAGTAAGGTGGTGGTGGAAAATAGATTTCGTCACGGCGTGGAGATGGTATTCCGTACGTACACACGCGCGATGATTTCATTTTCCGTAGGATGGATAGATGGTAAAATAGTGTTGTTTCATAATTATAATAACATATCAGTATATTCGTGATACTGATGTTATTACTTAATAATGAAACAACCTAAAAAGAAGAAGTGGAAGAAGAAATGAAGTTGAAAGAATCGGTAACGGACATTACCTCTTCTTTGAAGCGCCTCTTTGAGATCTCCTTTTAGGGCCCTAAAATTGGACATTGAAGAAGACCAGGACCTCTAGGATGAATCTAGGGAAGTGGAGAAGGCAATTTGGCAGGGTTTGGCCGAGCATGAAGGCTCAAAGTGGTGTGAGGAAGAGATGGAGGAGGTGCCCTTTTATAATGGAGGAGAGGGGAACCATTGGAATAACTAAAACTAAATTAGGTTTTAAATAGCTCCAAATTGATTTATATATAATCTAAGGTGGTGATGGTTCTAAATCCTCTCATCCAATAGAATTTAGACAATTTTGGGTGCCTATTTTAACCTTATCATTTAGATTTACCATTAAGTCAAATAATTTTACTTTTACCGTGTCTTCTTGTGTTCTTATACTATAAGGTTAATAAACATTCTATAAGAAGCCAAACGAACCCCAAGTTTTTTATTACTAATATATATAACTGTATCTAAGTAATTTGGCCGAACCTCAGATTTTTAGGAATAAAATCACTATTACTAATATAATATTTGTTTTAAAAACTATTTTATGTCAATTTTGACACTATTTAGTAATTGATTTTTTTTAAAATCATAACAGAATTAATAGTTCAAAAAAAGTTAATTAAATCAATAATAACATGTCATATTAACCTAAAAAATTAGTGTAATTCATAAAAAGTCTCAAATTATATTTATTTGGGTATTTATAATATCAATTATTCTAATTTTTCACTATTATGGTAATTATTGCATCATCATTGTGTCATAAATAAATTAGTATATTTAACGTATAAAAATTATAAATAAAATATGATTATGTATGATATCTTATTATATTTCTAATTAATATTTACAATCTAATTTATCTTATGTATAACCCTGTATTAAAAATGTTGTAGTAAATAAACATTGATTATAACTTTTTTAACTCTTCTTCGAATTAAATAATAATAAATATCCTAATCTAATCCAACTAGGACTAAATGGTCATATTTTATTCCTAAGGTTGTTTTTTGTCGAATTACACTTATACAATATAATTAGGACATGTGTTAGGGTAATAATAATATCATTTTTACCCTTAATTACCCTATTTACTTTTAACCATGGAAAAAAAGTAAAAAGTTACTATTCACCAAAAATTATTTTCATCTCACTGAACCACATTTTACTTACTTACATCAACCGTTTTTCTCATATTTTTGAAATTCAACTCACAGAAGCGGTAAAATTAAGTTTTATGAAAAAATCATTTTTTTAACTACCACTTAGTGGTTTCACTATTCATCAAATAATGAAAGTTTCCAGAAAAATACCAAAAATTAGGCCTAATATATATTAGATATTATGAATTCAAAAATAATGTATATTTTAACAAATTCAAAACATATCAGTTTCATTAATTAATTTAAAAATTAATTCCCACCATCAAAATAAATAGTGTGTTCTTATGAAATAATAACTATCAAAAGATTGACATTTGTTTATGTCTGGTTTAAATGTGAAATTACATCTTATGACCAAAATTGTATTAAATTGTAATAATATATTCTAAATATACTTTAAAACCACTAAACTTAATAATTTTTCACTATTAATTATTTCTATTAAAAAAGTTGTTTTTAATTAAAATTTAGTAATTTTCACTATTCATAAGAAAATGAAAGTTATCCAAAAAGTACCAAAATTTAACCCTATGTTAATTTTAATATTCCAAATCCAAAAATGAAGTCCATTTTGAAAAATAAAATTTAAAAAATTTCAAAAAGTGGTTATTACTATTCATAATAGCTAGTTTTAATAGCATATATCGAAACTCGGTATTGCGTACAACACACGCTATCACGGAAGGTCGCGCTTGAGTGTAATGCAAGGAAAGTAAAGGATGTGTGTTATGCAGGCTTCTTTTGGTGTAGCATACAACACATCACATTAATGAAATTAAAAATAATATTTTTCATAAAATCTCCGGGTGTTACAATAATTCTAAAATATATTTATCATAAAAAAATATTTCAAGACATTCCTGATTTTCCCCTCATCCCTCTTATAAACGTTCGAAATCTCTATCCACTTACTAAAACCTCTAAATCACCATTTATCTCCCAAATTATTCTCAAATAAGAATCCTAAATACCTCAATTCCTCTTATAATCCTTTCCTTGGGAACACGAAAACTGAAGGTGGCCTTTTGGCTCAAATCCAAACGAATTACATGATTTTGAGGTAGCATCATCTCTCAAGCCCCATGAATGTATTTTACCTCTCCAACTCCATAACAACTCTTCATTCCATTATTTTATAATTTAAAAAATATCCAAAATATACTAGGATGTTTTTATGTGATGTTTATAATATACACACACTCACACAAACATTTAATGGATATATAACATAATGTTTCTAAGAATGATGAACTACTACCTCATTAAACGATGATTGTTCAATTTAATCTTACGACTTCTCATGTTGGCCATTATGATGGAAAAATATTTATATATAATATATATCATATTTATATTAAATTTATTCTTCGGTTATTTTTATTTATATCTCACTATTATGTTTTACATAATTTTTAAATACGATAATTTAATTTGAGAATGTGTGGACTACTACCCCCTTAAAGTGATAAGACACGGTCATTCCATATATGGAATGTATCAACGATGTAATTAATGAACATATATAAAATATATAACATATATATTATATTATAATTCTAATATACTTTGTATCATTTTGTTTTCATTCCATTAATTTGACAAAAAATTAAAGTAGTGTCCATGCATACGTATGATCTACCGTCTCCATAGATGGTGCATTTCATTTCATATTTCCAAATGTTATTGACTACTATAAATATTCATATATTGGTTATATATTATATTTATATCAATAACATAATTATGTAGACAATTTAATCATGAAAACATGGAAAAGTTTCATTAAAATAATTTCATTTTTCAGTCATGTAACAAACATCAACAAAAAATCAGATATGAGGTCAAATAATTATCTAATTGATATAACATGGTAATAATTGATATAAAATGAATTATAAAATTAAAAATGGTTCTGTAGAAAGTATAAATTAACCTATTTTTGATATTCAATAAAATAACGAATGAATAACAAAAGTCAGACTCAAGGCATGGGGCTTCATCTCAATCCCCTTTCATTGAGGCATATTTTGATAATATACACCACGTTATTTTAAATGGTGTATAATAAAACCATTTTAATTTTTATTTCATTATAAGGAAATACTATTTCAATGATTCATTTTAATAAATTAAAATAAGTAATATTTTAAATGTATGCTACAAAACAACTTCTCTCACATCGTAATATTTATTTGATATTTGTCTTCATTTAAAAGACTTAATGTAATTTTAAATAAATATATTATTCCATTTTCATGTGTTTTGGTAGTTACAATGATTTTTAATGTGGATTTACATTTTATATATATTGAAATTATTTATAGTTATCTCAATTTAAATTTCATGAGGTAAATTTTGATAATTGAAATCTTGTATGTATTATGATTATATAATGGTACTTGAAAATTTGACGGGTTTTTACCTGATAAAAAAATGTTGGGTGGTAATGTGATAAACCAAATATTGGTGGTTTCATGATAAACCACGGTTGGTTGGTTACGTTATAACTTCCAATGCATTAGTTATATAATTCGACTGTATGGATATTCCATTTGTAAGAATGATTTGTGGAAATCGGTTGTATGTTTATTCAATTCAGTTATGATTATTACCTAAGATACCTTTTATATGATTTGTGTGACATCTATGGGTTTTGTTGAAATATTTATGTCACACAATCTAATATATGATATTATAATCATTGAGGGGCATTTAATACTTCATAATGGGGAAATGTATTGCTTTTTGGTAAACAAATCATGGTTTACATGTTTTTACTATGAAATTTTTTTTCATTTTTATGTATCCTTTACTGATATATTTGTGCTCATCCCATTTTTAAAATGTTTTAAAAATAATTTAAAGGATAATAAATTCAATTATGGGATAATGAAAATGTTAGGATGATTAAAAATGAATTTAAACCATGATACCTATTAAAAATTTCGGTTTCATTAAAAATTGGATTGTGATATAAGTTTATAATTTGTAATAATCTAGTTGTTATGTATTAGGTATTGCCTCATTATATAAATATATAAACAAAAAAAAGATACTCAATGTAGAATAAAGAAATATTATTTACCTAACATAACATATAGTAATGTTTTAGAATGGGGCCTTATAGTATCCTTCTATGCTTCATGTTCTATGGTTACAAATCGATTATATTTTTGATTGAGTTTATCATATGTTGAGTGTGTCTATATTGGCTCATATATTGTTTTTTATAATGTTTGATGGTTTCTAGTTCCCTATATTAACTATTATATATTGTATTATGTGAAACATTATAAAAAAGATCATCTTCTAAGTAGAATAGTATTATTTTGTAAAATAAATGGAACAATTTGGTTCTTGATGATCGATCAATGATTAATATTTCTTCATATGTTGGTGAATGATGAGTATAAAATAAAGGCCAATTTATGATTAAATTAAGGTCGCTATGAGTTCATTATGATGTCATTAATTTATAAAAAATTTCCCAAATTGATCAAGGGTTTGTTTAAAATTGTGTTTGAAGATCATATGGAGAAGATCAATGTGTTTTTCATAAATGATATCCATGTATAATCTATGTCTGATCAGGATCACATATAGAATTGGTAATTTTTTTGGGAGATCATCATAATCAGTATCTATTCAGAAAGCTTTACATTTGTGAGTTTGGATTTAATGATGTTCTTTTGAGGTGCCTAGTTTGGTCCTATCATAGAGTATTGGTGGGATATTTAATAATAAATGAAATCTATTCAATGGAAACCCCCAAGTGTGTTTTATTGGTTCTGATTTTCCATGGTCTCGTCGACAATTATAGGAGGTTCATATATGTCTTCTCCTACATTGTGTCTTTTGTGATATCCCATACCAGAAAGTGTTAAGAGACCATATAGATTAATTAGTATTTATATTTCGTTCAATATTTTATGTTTATGTTTGTCAATTATATATTTATTTATTTTCTAGAAGGGTAAGTATCATTAATTTTTTTGTAATGCATCCCATATTGAATTAGTATTTGTAATATTGTTGAATTGATTTTTTTTTTTAATTTTAATTTTCAGTTATTTCCGAATGATAACAATTATTCCACCAAATATATATGCATAGAATTATTCATGTTTTACATAATATTTTTTGGAAATATTAACAAATTATTGAGTGTTTTTGTTTTTTATATATCAAAAGGTCCTGACATATATCATCTAAAAATATTCCTAAATATATGAAAAATAATTCAGTGGAATAAATATAGTAGTATAACATCATGATTTCAATTAAAATTGGAAATGGTAATGTTATATGTTATTATACATTAAATAAGTAACCAAGTAATTTCATCTGTATATTGATAAATTCAATGAGAATAATGGAAGGCATCAAATTGATGAATCTTGATAGGAGAGATGATGCTGGAAACAGGAATATTTTTTCAAATGTCGATGTGGTAACACATTGAAGAGTCACACCTTGGTGATTTTTAGGTGGACATATAGATATATATAGTTACCATTGTTGATGCTCCTAATTTATGAAATTATGGTGTTCAATATTATGTGTTCTTATAGGGGATTATTTTCATATCATTTCTAATTCATGGTGCCTTTCACCATGAGTTTTATTACATGAGCTTGCTATCATATCATTGCTTGAAAATAATGTACCAATATCTAATTCTTATATGTTTTTTTCTAGGTTACATATTATAGTTGGAGGCTCATTATTTTTATTTATATTCTTCAAAATGTTGAGGGACGAGATCCATTTTTCTGACAGTATGCTCCTTTTATTGGATGTTCCTAAATATAAGTGGAAGTACATCTTTATTGGATTCATCATTGTTTTAACTCAATCACACAAATCCATATATTATATATTGGTGATAGTGTGAAATCTAATGATATACTCCGACATGATAAAAATCAAGGAGGTTGGACTTGTTCAGGTTTTATTATGGTCCTACCTAGAGGAGGCGGTGAGGCTACACAATGTCCCACAAACAGTCAACATTGATCATTTTCAACATTTTACCTCTAGGCTATAGAGAGGTCTCCAACATTATATTGGATGTCATTTATTCATTTTAAATTATTTTCAACCATTAAATTATCATAAGATCGGTAATTCTATTTAGATTTTTGAAGAAATGATTGAAAATTCTGTCATAGTTTTTAGAGTTTTTTGGAATAGGCATGATAGATTTGTTGATTTTTCATAGCATAATAATTGACACTATAACATTATAATTTGTCCATTAGAATATTATTATGAATTAACATTACATTATAAATTGTTCATGATTTTGTTTGGAGAGATATAATATATCATGCCGGAAATTGTGAGAAACATGAGATTGATGGTTTAGGTGATTCATGAGAGGATGGAGACAGTTAAAGATCATGATAGTTTATATTATGATCATAGGATCTATAGTGACCAATGATTAACATACATGTATATTACACCATTTTAGATGAATATTCTACATATTGAAAAAATAAATGATTTAGGACAGTAATAGTATAGTGAATATGGAATACTGGAACAAAATCAGTTATACTAATCAAGGATCATACAAATCACACATAAAGATATCCACCAACGGTTATTATACCTAAAAACATTCTTCATAATTCATAGAAATAAATCATAATAAACTGGTGATCTAGGATACATAGTAAGGGAAAATTTAAAAAAATGCATAAGCATAGAATGAACAAAAAGGTATGGAATGTGATCATGTAACGTATGGAATCTGGGTTCCACAGAATGGGTTCCCCGAACCCGGTTTGTCACATAAACTCAAGAGTATTTCCCTAAATTCCAGAGGCTTCCGAATAACAGCGAGGGCCTAAGACTAATAGTGGGAAACTATACCCTCATTTTTCAATGTGTAGCTCAGCGAAAAAGAAAATATAAACATATAAAAGATAATTCAGTAAAAAATATAGACCTGAAATGGAAAAATGAAGTAAAAGATAACCAGAGGTTATATATATATATATATATATATATAATCATGAAACATTTCACGAATTGTAAGAAAGCATCCAAAACAGGATAAACTGTAATCAGATAAAATATAGTCGAAGGTACAAAAGTACAGCAAAAAAAAAGAAACAGTGCAATAAGTACTCAACAACATCGCAAGCCTAAACTCGGCCTCATGCTCTCATACTCCCCTGCAATAATCATGCACCTGTGTAGGGACATTTTCCATTGTTTAAACCTGCAACAATATAATCTTTTTGGCCCCAATACATGACCCAAATAAGGTTTGAGAAATTAATCCCACTAAGCAACCACCAAAAGCCTGTGCCCAACTGTCAGTGAAAATTTTCCACAGCAGTGTGAAGTAATAACATGCAGTTATGTAAGAAGTACTCAAAAGATTCAATATCTACTAGTTTGATTTCCATGTTAATAATTATTTATCAATTTCAACCATGTGCTTTGGCATGGTAGGTACAACGTAAGAAATCACAATATTGATTATTTACTGTAAACATTGTCCTTATACATGCATGTCCTTACCCTCAGGTAAATATAATCGAAACTTCCGGGTGACTACCCTCATGCGTAATGAATATTTACCTCAGGAATATGAGATATTTCCCTCATGAATGGAAACTACCACCCACAGGCATATGAAAATATTACCTCAGGATAAACCAAACATTGTGCTCATGCTAAGAAAAATGCTACCCTCAAGCTAATCAAGTAACCGGGCCAAGCCCAACACATAATCAAGAAATTTATATATATATATTCCCTTTATAAAACTCCAAACATTCTATAATCATGACATTCCCACAAGTATCCTGGCCAAACGGCTAAAAAATGGCAACGCACCCATGGGGTGGCCCTAGATCAAGGAAATGATCCCAAACACCAGTTCATACCTATTCATTTAATTACCAATGAAATTCTGGGCATCCTAACAGTAAAGGAATTATCCATACAAAACCCCAAACATGGGCGCGTAGAAAAATGTTACACAAAATCATCGTAACAGTGGAAAATAAACACCATACCACCTACCTCGATATCCTCTGATATATATAGGTGAAAGGAACCTGCATAAATGACTAAGAACGAAATTGATCTTAGATAAATGATTACCCATTAAATCCCAAAAAACTTCTCTGAGGTAAATAAATAGAATGAAATATTCATGAAGAGGGAAGGCCTTACCCGCGCGGTTCAAATGAGTTTGACAATGGAAGAATCCGAGTCTTGGTGTGTGATCAAGAGCTCATCCAATTCCCAGCCTCCTCTCTGATGACTCCAAGTGAGTTCTCTGCCTCCTCTACTGAATGAGGAGGCTAATGCATGTTTCTAACGAAAAACCACAACTATATGGCGTGTACTCTCAAGTACATGGAGTATAATTTCCATTTTTTTAATTGTTCCACTGGCGGCTTAATTCCACAACTTCACTATTAATATGCTGACTTGATTACAGGACATATATTACTAAGCACACTACATGTACTTAAATTCCTAAGGTAGCTACTTTCACTACCTTACTATTCACATACCCACAGATTACACAGTGTGTAGTTAGTTTTTATACCCTTAATCGCCGACACACCTACATGCCATGCATACTCATGCCACACAGCCAAAGTACACAGCGTGTGGAAAAAGTACAAGGCATGTAACCATACGTTTGTAATTTTTCCAACATTTCCATTTTTATCAAAATAAAACTTACAGAAAAAGGCATAGAAGAAACTTGATCCTCAAGAAGAAAATCTGGGTTTTAAAAAACATCCCCCCTTAATGATATTCTTCCAAAAATTACCCTTAAATGGGTGGTGAAGATAAAAATGAGAAAAACATCGGCCACTGATCATGTATTTCAGCCTCCCACTCCTCGGATTCATCCCACACTTGGCCATGAATCCATAGCACTCATACGATAGGAACTAACCAGCCTCGGAGAACATTCATGCTCCTATCAACAATACGAATCAGATGCTTCTAAAAGGATGCATCAACCTGAAGATCAACCTCCTTTGGATGAAAAAGGTGACATGGGTCAGAGTGATAATGGCATAGATAAGATACATGGAATAGATCATGGATGGGCTAGTACCACTGTGGGAATGAAAACAGATAGGCAACCAGATCGACTCTCTCTAGAATCTATAATAGCCCTACATACCTCAGTGATATTTTACTCTGTCTCTTGATCCACCTGTGTCCCAACTTCGGTGAAACACAGAAGAAAACCTGGTCCACGAATACAATCTTCAAGGGTTATCTGTGGTGATCAATATAATTTTTATGATGAGACTATGCAGTATCCATCCACTTCAAAATCAACTGAAACTACTCTGATGTCTCTTGCACGAGATGTGGTCTCAATAAAGCTTCCTCACCTACCTCCAACCAGCACAAGGGTGATCGGCATGGCCTACCATATTAATCCTCGTAAGGTTCCATCTCAACAGTTTCATGAAAAATATTAAAATAGTAAAACTCGACCATGGGTATGTTATCCTCCCATGTTCCCCCAAAGTCTATGACACATACACGTAGCATGTCCTCTAGCACCTCTATTGTATGCTCTAACTTGCCATCGGTATGAGGGTGGTATGTTGTGATCAAAGGAACCTTTGTACCCAGTGTCCTATGAAAAAAATACTAAAAATGAGACATAAATTGGGAATTCGTATTTGAAATTATAGAACGTGGGACCCCATGAAGACATACTACCTCTCGAAAATAAAACTTCCTGAGCTCATCAACACCGATGGTCTCTCTGATTGGAAATAATTGAAATACCTTCCTATGTTTGTCCACAACAACCCATATGGAATCACTGCCTTTAGGTGACCTTGGAAACCCGGTCATGAAGTCCATCATGACATCATCCCAATTCCACTAAGGAATGGGCAACTGTTGTAACAGTCCAGCTGGCCTCTGATTCTCCACCTTCACCTGGTGATAGGTGGAACATCTCATAACAAGACCAACTACCTCTCTTTTCAGACCCGGCCACCAGTACTGACGTCTCAAGTCACAGTTCATTTTGGTAAACCTAGAATGCACTACCCATGCTGAAGAATTAAATTCCAACATCAAATCCTTGCATATATCCCTAGGAACCCATACTCGTCCATGGATATATAGTACCTCATAATCACCTATCATCCAACCCGGAGGAGGGTACTCACTTTCCACTGACACAGTAGATCATGGCCATAAAAATATAATAGTTGTCTCATCATCACTCTATCTATGAGTGTAAAATTCATAGATATGAATGAAAAATAGATTCACCCCTTCCTATTGTGCAGTTCAAAATGCATCTCAGAGAACAAAGATATAAGAATCCACTCATCAATGGACTCCTACACTACCTTTATCTATGTCTTCCTACTCAGTTGGCCTGATACTGCGTTACCCTTACCAGGTGTATAGGAAAGCTCGAAGTTGAAGGACTGATGGAATTCAACCCACCTTCACTATCTCAAATTCAATTCACGCTTGGTGAAGATGTATTTAAGACTTTTTTGGACTGTAAACAACACAAAATTTTCTCCCAAGAGATAATTTCTCTAACAACATGACACATGGACAACTGTAGCCAACTCGAGATAATGTATTAGGTAATTCCTCTCAAGTGGACTCAAATGTCGAGAACCGTACGCAACTACTGGATCACACTACATCAACACTGCTCCCATCCTAATACATGATGCATCGCAGTAAACTGTATAACTCCTCCCTCGTTGTGGAAGTATCAGGACTGGTGCTGATTTTAACCATTCCTTCAGCTCCGGAAAGGATATCTTGCAAGATTCTGTTCAAAGGAACTTCATACCCTTCTTAGTCAAAACTTTCAACAGCACTACTAAGTGGGAGAAGTCCTTTATAAAGGGGTTTTAGTAACTAGGCATCCCCATGAAACTCCGTATTTAGAACACGTTCTTAGGATGTTCCCATAAAACTACTGCTCTCACTTTCTCTGGGTCTACCGTAACTCTTACCTCTATGATAATATGACCCAGGAAGTGAATCTCGTCTATCCAAAAGTGGAAATTTGAGAGATTATCATATAACTGATGCTCACATAGTGTACTCAATACAATTTCAAGATGGGTGGCATGGTTGTGTCGAGTGTGAGAGTACACCAATATATCATCCGTGAAGACTACCACAAAAGAATCAAAATATTGGTGGAACACACCATTCATCAGAGCCATGAAAACTGATGGTGGGTTTGTGAGACCGAACGGCATGACTAAGTGCTCATATAGACCATATCTTCTAAGAATGGTTGTAAGCGGTATGTACGATTATCTAACATGAAACTGATTATATCCGGATATCAATCCATTCTTTAAGAACACATGGGCTCCTAGAAGTTGATCAAAAAGATAATCAACCCTTGGTAATGGATTTCAGTTCCTAACCATCTACTGGTTCATCATTTATAATCCACAAATTTTTTGAGGGTATTGTCTACCTTCTTTGCAAATAGGACATGTGATCCCCAAGGAAAAGTACTAGGTTAAATGAAACCCTTTACCTATAACTCCTCCAACTGCCTCTTGAGCTCATGTAATTCTGGTGTAGCCATCCTGTAAGGGGGAATGTACACCAGTGACACTCCTGGAACATGCTTAATAGAGAAATCCACCTCTTGCTTGGGAGGTAGACCAGAACATTCATCTAGTAAGACATCCATAGAACGATTAACCACTTGTGTAAAATCCTTCTGAAATGTTCCTTGGTCATCCAGATACAAACTCAAAATATTGGCCGTCACTCCACCTCGTCCACGATGCTCGGGTCTAGCACGGCTCGCCTGGACATCTCATTCACCCTTATATAGAAACTCTCCACCCCTGGTGATGTGAAAATCACATAGCGATGATAGTAATCTACAATGGCTCGAAATGGTACCAACCAGTCCATCCCAAGAAAGACATCATAGCCTATCATCTCTAAGCCATAGAGGTCCCATAGAAAGTGACACCCACGAACCGATAGGGGGAACTCCTTGAAATGAATCACACCTGTCGTTATAATCCACAAAGGATTGTCTAGCATCAGGATATCCGAAGAAGAAGAAACACAATAACCAAGGCTTTCCACAAGGGGAACATATATATAGTTATGCATAGCAGTAGTATCGGAAATTGAAAAATATAAAATAGACGCAACTAAAATTGTACCTTTGATAGTGAAAGGTATGATATCATGCTCCTTTTGGGTCTATTTCACTGCATATGCCTTCCTAGTGATGTGGCCCTGCGACAAAGCCTGCAAACCCTAAGCTGACCCAGCATTCTATCTCTGAGATCCTGGTGTCAGGATACCACAACTATGACCACCACCCCGACATGAATGTCCTAACATTTTCCAATTCTCAGACTGCTAAGAAGCTATTGGACCTTCTCCTTCATGCGGAGTCTGCCCAGAACCCCTCTCACTAGTCACTGGTGGAAATTCCCAGCAAAAACGTGGAAGATGACCCATTGTACCGCATGCTCGGCAATCCAATAAGTCACATGGAGACTAGGTATCATGTGACCCTCTTTAAAACCCTAGTAGCACATCACCTCGCCACCTGAAGAATTATTCTGGCTAGTACTACCACCTTGAGATAAATGCATCGGCCTTTTCCTCTTGCTAGTAGAAATAGTATCAGAGACTGGTTCCGAACCACCCCGGTCCGCACCACTAGCTGGCTGAATGTTCCGCTCACAGATCAGTGCCTGGTTCACAATAGCATGCACTGTTGGCAAGTTGAAAACATTCATAAGATTTCAGATGTCATATCTATGACCCTCCTCGAAGTGTATAGTCCTCAACGTCTCATCATCCACCAGAACAGGTGCAAAATGATGTAGCTTGGTGAATCAGGCAGAATAGTCCATCACGGACATGGATCCTAGCTACAGATTTATAAACTCTCAAGCTCAATCTGGCCTTAGCATCTCTGGTAAGAAAATTTCATAGAAGACTACCTAAAAATAATCCCATGTCATGTCTTGCTGATTCTCAGTCTGGGTGGTAATATCCAACCTTCCCTTGGAGAAATCACGCATCATGTAAGTAGCGATCTTGACCCTTCTCCCAGGAGGCTTCTCCCTATTCTCGAAGATCTTCTACATAGAACCCAACCATGAATTCACATCCTATGGTATGCCATCCCCAGAAAACGTAGGCGGATTATGCAGCAAGAATATATGTGTGAACTCTACCATAAATATGGAAACATGTGCTGCTCCATGGTAGGTCTACATGAACGGCATGGGTCTTTCACGAAAATGCGCATCGGCACCTTCACCTGGTATAATGGTTGGTGTCGCATATGTAACTATTGGATGATCAATCGATATACCATTTCCAACCATAACTGGAGTATAATCATCACCACTCTCTTGGTGAGTAACTTTAGGTCATCTCGGTGGCATGAAACTGCAATGTCAAACAAACTCTTAATTTCATTTATTATCAAGGTTTATTTTGTTCGGTCATGTGTGCCCAGGAAAAAAGGGAAAATCACCAGAAATTACAAAAAAGAGACTATATGGGGTGTATAAAATCAACAGGGCATGTACCCTTATGCCCTTACATGGTCGTGTTCTCTTGATGACATGGGCGTGTCTCAACCTGAGGTACACGACGTGTTACACTGACACACGGTGTGTACACAACTTTGTTTCCCCACCCACATGGTTAATTTCACATGGTCTCTCATTATTCAGGACTATACGGCATGTCGCACAGGTACAAAACGTGTGACAAATGAACCTCACCGACCCGTGTTGTTCATGACATGGTCGGATACTCAGCTGACCCTACACGGCATGTTCCTTATAGACACGACGTGTATATCCTATGATTTTCTCCATCGATGTTTTTAGTCACACGGGCAGACACAGGGACTATCCAACACGGTGTGTACATTATGTACATGGGGTTTTCCCACAAGAATTTCTTTTTCCCATGCCTATGCCCACATGACCAATGACACAGTTAGAGACAACAAGAAGTGTACATATTTTTTTTTCATTTCTTCCCGAACATATGGTTACATGGATTGTATACAAAATTTCACATTGTGTATTCTGGGTTTTTCAAGATAGTATGCATTATAAACTAATTCGAAACCCAGAAAAACACTGAAACAAACACCCATGTGCCATAATACGATCCTTGAGGGCACATACTCCCTATAAATCTAATCCTGCAATCTTATACATTTTATAAACATGGTAAACAAGACAATGATCCACCAAATTATGGTCAATGAGTGCCCATACTCATCATGAAACAATGATTTGTGTTTATTATACTAAACCTCAAACAACAATACCCTATCAAATAGCATTTTTTATCAAGAAAACTATCACAACAACATGCATATTCTAGCCCAACATTTATCACAACAACATGAAATTCCTAATTCACATACATGTCTTGGAAACTATGCATTACATGTGATTCTATCATTTTCCTATATGATGCATGAGATTGAATACCCTCAACTCATCAGGTTGCAACTAAATAGAACCCAAATACTAATTATAAATAGCACACCACAAGTGCATCACCCAACGGTGAAAATTAAATAAACTGTAAATTTGAAAAACCCTAAAAATTGAAATTAAATTTTGTAGATTGGATTTTCCCAGTATATAGGATAGCTACTCCTTGGAACAACATATTAAAAAGTACCAAATCTGCCTTATCACCATCTATAGGCTCCAAAAAGTATGTCAAAGAAAATAAACCACCTATGATACCACATTGTAACATCTCAGATCTATGTGCCACACAAAGGTTGCCCCGAACCTGTTCGGTCACATAACCTCTAGCACTTTTCTGAAAATGCCAGAGGCTACAAACCAGCAGCGAGGTTCTAGGACTAAATGTGGGGAAATTATGCCCTCATTTTTTCAAAGTGTAGCGTAGTAGAAAGAAATATAAACATACAAAATTGGAATCTAAAAAAAATATTGACCGAAATTGGAAAACTATATTAAAAGATAACCTGTAGTCATATATATATATATATATATAATGGTGCAACATGTCACTAATTCTAAGAAAGAATCAAAAACAGTATACATTTCAATCAGATACAATATACAACAAGGTACAAAAGTACCACAAACAAAACCAAAATAGTGCAACATGAACTCAGCAGCATCCCAATCCTAAGCTGAGTCACAGGCTCTCATAATCCCATGAAACAATCATGTACCTGTATAGGGACCCTTTCCATTGTCAACACCTGTAATAATATAATCTTTTTGGCCCAATACATGACCCAAATAGTGTGTGAGAAATGAATCCTAGTAGGAAATCATCGATGGCATGTTCCCAATTATCAGTGAAAATGAGCAACAACAGTGTGCAATCATAACATGTTGTAAACTAAGAAGTACTCAAAAGTAAATATATATTCCAGTTTCTTTTCCATGTTAATAGTTATTTACCAATTTCATGAATGTGATTTGGAATGGCAAGTACAATGTTAGAAATCACCACAGTGAATATTTAAAGTAAACATTGTCCTCTAACATGCAAGTAATTACCCTCAGGTAAACATAATCGAAAAACTTAGGTGAATTCCCTCTGGAATAACGAATATTTCCTTCAAGAATACGAGATAATTCCCATCAGGAATTGAATCTACTACCCACAAATATATGAAAAGTTTCCCTCTGGAAAAATGAAACACTACCCTCAGGCTAAGAAAAACACTACCCTCAGGATAAGCAAGTAACCGGGTCGACCCCAACACATAAGAAAGCTATATATATATATATATATATATATATTCCCTCATGAAAAACTCAAAACATTATATAATCACGGAAAACCAACGGTTATCCTAGAAAAATGACTAAATAAGGGAAATGCACCCATGGGGTGGCCCTGGATCAGGGCAACAATCTCAAACAACAGTTTATACCTGTTTATTAATTTACCTATGAAATTATAAGTATCATAACAGTCATAGACTCAACCATAAGACAATCCAAAAATGGTGGCAGATCACAATGGTACACAAAATCAACATGAAAGTTAGAAATAAACACCAGACCACCTACCTCAATCTCCTCTAATCGATATACATGAATGGTGTCTTCCAAAACACCAAGAACGTCGTAGATCTGAGAAAAATTGTTACCCATTAAAACCCAAATATCATACCCTAGGAAAATAATTTTAAGGAATGATTCAAGAAGATGGATGGCCTCATCCATGGGGTTCAAATGAGATCGATGGCGGAAGAATCAGAGTCCCGCTGTGTGATCAGGAGAACCTCCAAGTCCTGGCCTCATCTCTCGTGGCACCTGGTGAGTTCTCTACCTCCTCTTCCAAATGAGGAGGCTACTTCCAATTTTTAATGAAAAAACATAACTACACAGGGTGTACTCTCAAGTATATGGCATGTACTTTCCATTTTGTAACAGTTCCACTGGCGGCTTCTTCCCACCGCCTCAATATTCATCCACCAACTTGATTACATGGCATGTATTACTAAGTATGTGACATGTACTATCGTTCTTCTATAGGCTAATTTCACTACCTTACTATTCACTTGTCAACTGATTACACAATGTGTATTACTATGTACATGGCATGTAGTTAGTTTTTACACCCTTAATCGACTACATGCCCACACCCCCTGTATAAACATCCCACACAGTAAAAGTACACGACTTTGGGAAACATTTCATAGTGTTTACGGATAAATTTGGTATTTTTCCCACATTTCTCTTATTTTCTCAAAAACACTTAATGAAAAAGAAAAATAAGAAACCCATACCTCAATAAAAAGAATGGGGTTCTTACCGATCATAACATTTGAAGATCATAACTCCTATATCAATGATCATATTCAAAAATCATATAATAACACATAGTATTTTATAAGACATGAATCAAAATTAAATAAATAACATAACCCATGAAATCCTAACATACGAATAACATGTAGAATTTTGGTAGACACGTAATTATGTAGAATCATTTCCAAAGTGGTCAAGGCATTGCTGCTAAGACAATATTAGTGGAAAAGGTAATTTACTGAACCATGTTATCACCCAATTCCATCCTTGTATTACTCAACCGAGTTCATCTTTCATTCCATCCTCATAATACTGAACTATTTTCATTTCTTATTTTATCATTGTAATGCTTGCTAGAGTTCATTTCCCTTTATAACTACGTCTTTCTCATGAGATATAAATTTTTACATAATTAATTGGAGGTACATATAAGTCCCACCAATCTCATAATGAAATCATATATATATATATATATATTCTAGAAGATCAAAAAAATCATATCATAACTAATGTAATGTAATGTGTATTATAATCATGTAATTATATCCGAAAATTAAGTATATAGACTTATTTCATAATCATCTAATCATAATCATAACATGTTAAAGAGAAGATGATTTAATAAACATATAACCAATGAAATAAAATCATATTTCATAAACATATAACCCGTGAAAGATAAATGGGCTTCCTAAATTCCATTACATTAAACATAACCAACCACTTAAAAAATAATAGTAGAACTAATATATCATTTTATAGAAAGGAATTTTTAACATCAATGAATATCTTCTTAGATAGAAAATAATATTAAATTTTTTTTGAAAAATATTTTCAGGTGGAAAATTTCAATAAGAACAAATACTTTTTTTCAGGTATGAGATTTTCTTTTTTGGTGTTTTTGAGAAAAAGAATAGAATATGGACATTTTATGGTACACACCATGTACTTTGGAGTACACGTCGTGCACTCAGTTTCCACAGGTGACCATGTACTGTCCATGTAACAGGTGAGTACATGGCATAGTGTGGTGACCTGGAGACTTCCTAATCCAGGGGCCGATTAAGGAAATTACACATCATGTACGTTTAAATAACTCTCTAGGCAAATTTTTTTTAATTGATTAAAATAACCGAGTTAAATTCAAATCGATAGAAACATCTTCTTATCTGTATGTTTCGTCCATGAGTGACCAAAGCTGGTGAATCTTCTCCGAGCCCCTAATCGATCCTTGGTTCTCTGATTCATCCTCCATCGATTGTAGTAGAATATCCATGGTGATCTCTTATTTATTATAGTTCCTTGTTTCCTGATTTGTATTATTTCATAAGATTTCATCATTTAATTAATTTTGATGATTTTGTAGATCTACAATGTTCTTAGTCGATTAAAGTGCTAATGCCAGAGTATATAGATCTTATAACATTGACGTAGGTGGTTTGTTCTTTTCTGTATTTAGTCTTATAATTTAATGTGAAAAAGTGCATATAACCTATAATGGGGTATTTCATGTTTCGCTATTTATGTCTTTTTTATTCCGGATATTCCTTGTATTCCATAGTAGATATTGTTTGATTGTTAATAGGGTTATTTTCAATGACATGAATGTATTTCCCATGTTTGTTTTGATATTGATTGTTTGTTCAAGCTTTTCCAATTAGTATTATTTCATTCCATCTCTAGTGTTGTTAGTATAGAGTTATATTATCTGATGTTGTTTATTGTTTGTAGATGATTAGCCATGTATTTCTAGAAAGCTGTTAGCTTAGTAGTTCTTAAATTTTACTTTTCCTGTTAAACATCATTGTGCATGAATGTCTTACACATGGGTGTGGGAACCTGGTGTAGTAGACCATAGGGGTAATGGATGCTGAGGGATTCCATAGAGTGTCTTTTTACATTTCTCATTGCAATAAAATTGGGGGGATGGTCGTGAGTACTCCTTCAATGTTTTTGTATATACACATTGTGAGACCACATGAGGAATTGAACGTTGAGTGCTTCCACAAAGTGTATGTTGTTTAAAGATAATATTCCATAGGGGAAATTGATGGTGAGTGCTTCATAAGAGAGTCATTGATAAATATAAACAATAGGGGGTAGACTATGAGTACAACCTAGAGGTTTGTTTGGGTTTTTTAGGTTGAACTAGAGGGGTTAGGCTTTGTGTATATACCATAGGGTTACATGTTTTGTATTTCCTTTTTTACATGATATTTGAAAATGAATTCCATTGAAACAGTTGTTTTTTTTACATTTTAGTACTTCCTTATTTACTAAATCATTTTACCTCATTCCATATATAATCACTAACTATTAGGCATAGATCATTGGGTGGTTTCCTAGTGGGATTTGTCTTACCCCATGTTTGGGTCATGCTTTTGGTAGAAAAAAATTATATTCCTATAGGGATAGATAAGGGAAATCTCCCTTCTATGTTATCTACATGATTTCTTTAGAGTTGGAGAGAATGGGACTAAGCTGAGGATTATGATGTTTCTTGAGATTATTCATTTTATTTTTAAGTTATTTTAGTACTATTTTCTAGAATTTTGAATTGTTTGGATGCTTTCCAAACCATATGTGTCGTGCATCATTTATGTATATGTTCTCCCATTGTTTACTACTTCCAGTGAAATATTGTTTACCTATTGCATGTTATTACTAATTCCTCTATTGTTATCTATTTCTTTCGGATGCGTTACACTACCAATGAAGGCACAGTTTCTGTACTATCACACCCAAGGCCCTCGCTTTTAGTCAGCTACCTCCAGTGTTAGGGGAAATGATATTGAATTCATTTGACCAAAAATGTATGAGGAACCTCTGGGTGTAACCTGGAATTAGGAAGTCACAATTTTCATTCTTCAATTTAAAAGAATTTTTTATATAGAAAACCATTTTTAATTTATGTTCATATAAAATTACTTCAAAATTATAAAGGAGACCAGTAATCAATATGATAATTTTTTTTATTGAAACATATTAAATAATATTCAACAAATTTTAAAAATATTTCTCTTGGAAAAGACATAGAAAACATATAATGAATTAATATCTTTTTTAAAAAATAATTACATTAAAACATGTGAAAAAAACATAATTTTTTAAAAAACCATTTTATTAAAAATACATTCAGAACTTATAAATAAGGATGGAAAATAGTTTTAATAAGTAATTCAATGAAATCCTATAGAATATAGTTTAAATTATTTTGGAAAAATCTTCCTTAAAAATCACTTTTATGAACTATTTATTAGTATTTAACAATTTAAAAATGAAAAGGAAGCTTCAAATAAATTATTGGGATAAATTTTTACATTCTATATGTGTTAAAAAGATCATCCTTTTATATAGTAAAAATGTTATGAAAATTATTTTTAGTAAATCAAAAATATGTTTTCATTGAAGATATTTTAAAAATGGAAAAGGGTAAAAATAACATTTAAGGATTGTTGGAGAATAGTACCATATTATTTTAAATCATTTTTAGAAATCATTGTTTTCAAGGAATGTATATTTATGAATGAAGAGAGAGTAGATTAAAGTTTTCATTAAAACATGTTCTTGAATATCTTAAGTACCAATGAGTTGAAAACAATACCAATAAATTGATATATCTTTAATAACCACAGTATAAAAAAATTCATAAATTTTATGGAGACATGGATTATAATATATCATCTAAAAAACATAATCGTTAATAATCTCAAAAAATGATAAGCTAGTTTCAATAAAATCGTTATACATGGATGCATGGTATAATAATCTTAATATAAGAATATGAAATTACTTGAAGCTTATAATATCAATAAATAAATTATCATAATTATATAACATGTTAAATGGAATTATATACACCCTAGAAGAGAATTTAGGTTCATAACAAAACAAGATACCCAAAAAAATAAAAAGGAGACCACGCTATTTTACTAATTTGTTAACTTTTGAAACATAAACCCCGTGAAATAAATATCATAGAATGGATATGTCAATAGCCATAAATTAAATTATAAGATACATATAATAAAATCTTGTCAATTAAAAAGACTAGAGAATTTCAATTTTTGGAGAACATATCATGTATCTCCTAAAAATAGAATGTGAGATGAAATCCCCTTACCTTGTCTATTAACATTTGAAAAACTCATTTAGACCACAAGTATAATAAATATAAAACTTTTATGCATATTTTATAGAACCATATTCTGATATATATTACCATATAATGTATTATTATGAAATTATATGAATCTCTTGTTATCAATCCAATGTTAAGGTTTCACATCATGTAATATTCGCTTTATTTTTCACTTGTGTAATGATTTGATATATCATTAATATCTATACATTATATAATTATTTAGGGAATTTAAATCATGATTTTAATATCATTTATATATGGTATATATGTTTTATAATAATCAATAAAATATTTAACTCTGAAATAGAATACACTATTCATGGAGATGCTAGGTCGTACGTAGGCCTGAATCATTTTTCTTTCTACATGTCAGGAAGATACAAAAAACATGTTATAAAAATATGTGTGTGTATATATATAAATATTAAATAATATTTATGATATAATATATATCATATATATTCACTAAAAGTGTCTTTAACATATTATATGTAGTGTATGAATGAATCATATAGCTTTGAGGCAGTGGCAGTCCACACATTCTCAAACCAAATTACAGTATTAACACTAAATAGAAAGTAGAAAATATGTGTTACCAAAGGAATAAATAATATTGAATAAATAATTAATATAATATATAACATATATAAATATAGTTTTTTTCATAATTACGACCATAATAGGTAGTAAAGAAAACTAAAAAGTCATCATTTAGTTAGATAGTAATTCGCCTTACACAAAAAATGAATGTTTGTTATCCTTTAGTTGGATGTTTGTATAAGATTAGGATGAAAAAATAGCTAAATACATCTGATTATATTGATGATACTAGTGTTTTTATAAAATTATATAATTAAGAGAGAGGAGGTGGTGGAGAAGGAAAATAAAAGAAAGGACTGGAGAGAAGATTCTAACTCTTATTTGGGTAACTCATTTTGGTTTTTAAAGAAAAGAATCCAAGGATTTATTTCATCCCATTTGATGGATTACAATAGGATGGGAGTATTTCATGTATTTATATTGAGAAGATATATTCTGATATTATGTTGTTTTAGAGGAGTGAATAAGAGTGAGAGTTGGTGGCCTTTTATTGGGAAGGAGGAGTAGCACAGTTGTAAATATTTTAAGAGAGAATTCAAACCACATTTTTCATATTTTATGTGAATACAATAGCTATATTAATTCGATAAAAGGTTAAATTGGCACTAAATATGGAATTAAATATATTTGAACTAGTTTCTATGTGTTTTCAGTCATAAATATAAGTTTTTGTACTCAGTTAAGCCTAATTTTAGCGTATTTAATGTAATTAATTTTAATTACAATCACTTTTATTTTTGGTAAAAAAATTAATTTGATGATATTATAAATTATAATTATGACAATCGTTCTTTATATTACAACTTAAAACTGATTTATTACATAAAAAATCACTTGATACAACAATGAAGATTGAGAGGTTTAGTGTATTTTGGGATTATGATCATTACATAAAAAATTAAATCATGAAATACAACATCTTTATTGAAAACTTCCTTTACATGACCACTACATTCTTTCGTACTTAGCATTGCATGGGATAACCTGAGGACATGCATAAGAAAAGGGTGGGCTATAAAGCCCAGTAAGGGAGTACACATGGAATAACCTGAGGAGTACAATACATGTTAGACAATAGGAATATCAATATAGCAAAAGAAAATCATGAACATAAATGAATGATAAAGAATGATAATCATAACATGGAAATGTGTCAACAAAACTTAACATGGAATTAGCATGAGCCAAGGCTCATTTCACATGGAGCATGAGTAAATCATTATTTCACATAAAGCACGAGTAAACCCTTGTTGCACTTGAATTAGACTGAGTCAACACCCATTGCACATGACTTATCATGATACTATACTTTACCCAATGCATTGGAGCGTTATAAGGGCACACCCTTCTTAAACATTTCATTTCATGCATAAGTGTGCCACATGGATCATAAAACATGGATTCAGAAAACGTAATCATTTATTCCACGATAATAGAATGTGGAATTCATACATGAAACTTTACATATCAATATGTAAATGTGCATAAAGGTGAATACCCTTGATGGAAAATGGCAATGGTATTCACTACACAATGACATTGTCTTAGAAAATCGGTGTGATTTCGGCAGTGTAACGGCGTGACATAAGAATTCATAAAAAAAGGTTGATGAGAGAGAAAGGGGTTCCTCATCATATTTAAATTTAATGTACAGTAATGGGGTTATATAGATACATGTCCCAACAACTGTAATCGAATTTAGATTCATGATACGAAAGTATTGCTTGAATGTAAAAGAGGAGAGAGAAGTTCCTTTTGAAATTTCAGCATAGTAACGGGTGTACATGGGAGACATTTAATGAGAGACAAAGGGTCTCCAATCATTAAAACATAAATACAGATGTATGAGGGAGGTGTAAAACCATACCCCAACATTTATAATTGAAATTAAAAGGGCAAAACAACTTTAATAAAATTGGACAAAATGAGAAAGGAAGAAGAAACCCTTACATGGAAGTGTGCTTCCAAGGGCTAGAGAGAGGCTTGTGAGAGGCTTCTTGGGAGCTTGGGTCACCTTGGGAGGATTCTAGAGAGATTAGGGAATATTTTGGACGAACTATAAGGGCTTTGAGTGAGGAGGATGTGGGAGCTTGGGTGGGATTATATAGAAAAGGTGAGGGAATTGTTTATTATTTAGGGTTGGGTCCCCTTACATTAAATTAATCCAAATCACAAACCATCCCTTGGTTTTTGCCCGTGGTTTTTGGAAAAGGGAAAAGGAAAACAATATTTTATAATACCAAAGTCCTAACTTTCTAAAATAATAAGGTTGCTTATGTGGAGGTGAGTCATACTCCAATGGAAATTAATTTAAAAAGGCAAAGTGTTGAATAAGTCTTGAGGGGTCCATTAATAATTTTAAAAGTAAGTTAAACAAACCCAAAATCACAATATTTCAATTTTAAAACATATATTGTCAGAATATAAAGATTATAGTATTTTATTACATCACAATTGGATCATTATGATATCATAAAACAAATTATATACTTAAACAGTATTTAATTTTTACCCAAAAATTTGACTGTCTCAAAAAATTACGAAAAATTCATCGTTGGATAATATTGACGTCCTGATTCCAAAAATAACATTTATTTTTTCTAAATAATTTTTTAAATATGTCAATTTTAAATTTTAAAATAAAAACAGACATTTATCGAAAATCCGCGGGTTTTGATAGAAATGGATTTCAAACCTTAATAAAAATTTTAATTGCATTCATAAAATTATAAGATCATTTATATTTAATAAAAATTAATTTATACTAATATTCTTATTTTATTAATATATTATTTAATTCAAAAATACATTAATTTAATAAAATATATTTCTTAATTAAATAATAACTAAAAACACCATTTTTACTTTAAAAACTAATTACAATGTATCAAAAATGACTAGAAACTATATTCTATATTATATTCCAAATAATAATGTACATGAACATAGTAATACTTATTTGTTACATAACCCCTTAAAACAGCCACATAAGATCTAAGGGTACGGTGTGCAATGGTGATAGACTCTTGGGGTGGCTTAGATAACATCGCCCGAGTGGTAATTTCAATCAACATTCACATTTCCCATAGACGGTCACGTTTGAGCTTGAAATGATGAAGCTCTACACGGGCTTGGTCAAGAGAGAAGCCCACAGATGAAACCTATTTTCCGAGCTCTGACAAATGGGCTTTGTATGGGGCAATTCTACTGGATGAGGCCATCGCTTATTTTGTCAGAGTAAATTGGATTTGTTAAAGTCCTATATTTATACTAATCATGTGATCACTGTTCAACAGCTAAATTAACAACGGTCAAAATTATAAACATAAAACCAATGAAGTTGATACTTTATATAAACTTAAAGAGGCATTTAATTAGATGAAGAGGGATTTCCATTAATGAAACCTTGGGTCGTTACAATATTCCCCCCTTAAGAAATTTCTCCCTCGAAATTTCCCTTTTCCCACACTAAAACAAATGTGGGTATCTTAGCTTCATAATATCCTATGATTCCCAAGATTCTTAATCAAACATGTGGTTTCTCCACAACACCTTGACGAGGGGCATTATCTTATTTTGTAGAACATTTTATCTATGATCTAAGATCTTCACCGATTTCTGCTCATAAGAAAGATCGTCTTCCAATTGTACCTCCTCAAAAGATAGTACATGTGAAGGGTCTGGTATGTTCTTACCCAAGAGGGATACATGAAAGACATCATGTACATTGGCCATAGTAGGCAGAAGTGCTATTCGATAGGACACAACCCCGAAACGATCAAGAATCTCGAAGGGGCTGATGTACCTTGGACTTATCTTCCCTTTCTTTCCAAACCTCATGACCTTTTTTCACGGATATATGCGTAGAAACACCATGTATCCAACTTTAAACTCAAGGTCTCATTGACGATTATATTCATAACTCATATGTCGACTCTGGGCTGCCTTGATATCATGTTGAATGGTTTTCACCTTCTCCACCCTTTCTTCGACCATTTTTGGTCCAAGCAGCTTACGTTCACCGACCGCATACCAACATTCTGGTGTTCTGTACATTTTCTTATACAAGGCTTCATATGGTGCCATTTGGATGCTTCAGTGGAAACTGTTATTATAAGATAACTCATCCAGAGGAAGATGTTTATCCCATCCTCCTTTAAAGTCCATTGAGGATGCTCTCAACATATCCTCAAGCGTTTGGATAGTCTGCTCAGATTGACCATCAGTTTGAGGATGATAGGCCGTACTAATGTTCAGTTTAGTATTCATAGCATGTTGAATACTCTTCCAAAACATAGAGGTGAATCTTGGATCTTGGTCAGAAACAATAGATAGTGGTACTCCATTCAACCTTACGACTTCCCTGATATATATATGTGCCAGTTGATCCAAAGAGATATCCTCCCAAATAGAAATGACGTGTGCAGTCTTTCTAAGATGATCCACCACAAACCATATTGCATTGTTGCCTTTGAATGCCCTTTGAAGACCGGTAACAAAGTTCATGGTGATGTTTGTTGAGTCAATAAGGTTTTCCTTATGACTTTTCCATTCCTTCTTGTTTTGAAAATCACAAACACCTTATCTTTAAGGAAAATCGCTTTTATAAGGAAAAATGCTTTCTTATGGAAAATCGCTTTTATAAGGAAAATGATTTCTTAAGGAAAATTGCTTTTATAAGGAAAATTGCTTTCTTAAGGAAAATCGCTTTTATAAGAAAAATTATCCTTATCATATTTTCATCCATATTTTTCTTAAGTATGAGATTCGGATTCATTTTCTCAGAATCATTAAAACTTTGATATAAAGCATTCTGTTTTAGGATTCGGATTCTGGATAAGAACTATAAGGAAGTTTCATTCCGAATTCCGGATATGATTTTTGACTAAGTTCTATTCCAGATTCATTACGAATTCTAATGAAGAAATCCCATTCCGAATTCTCATTACGAATTTTAAAGAAGAATTCTCATTACGAATTCTAATGAAGAAATCCCATTCCAAATTCTCATTACGAATTCTGAAGAAGAATTCTCATTACGAATTCTAATGAAGAAATCCCATTCCAAATTCTCATTACGATTTCTGATGACGAATTCCTATTCCGAATTCTCATTCCTAATTCACCTATTAAACAGAATCTGATTATCATTGTTTTATACACTCTGAATTTATTCACTCCGAACCTTCACTCCGAAGTTTCATTCCGAACCTTTATGTAAGAGTTTAAACGATGTCGTAAATTCTGTTACACTTGTTTTGTTATAAAACGATGTCGTCCATTTTGTTATAAACTAATCATTGTCTAAGTGACACTTGTACAGGTCCCTCCGAACTTTAAGGAAAATATGACCGTTGGAGAAGGAGCCGACCTTACCTATAAATAGGAGCTCATTTGAAATAGCTCGGTGCTGTTGGAAAAACGACTGAGTTTTTGCTTACATGCTGTTGAAGTGATTTCTAGAGATAGAGGCTCTTATTAAACTCTCAAAGCTTCGTGCGACTCCGAATGTTGGTGATTACATTCGAGGGCTTCCGGGGATAGGAAGACAGAGGTGCCGACTACCTTAAAGATCAAGGGCTTCCTTGCTGAGGAAGACAGAGGTTGCCAACTACCTTGAAGTTGAGGGCTTGCGGGGATAGCAAGACAGAGATTCCGATCTTCGTATCGAGGTCTTACCCTAGTGTGGGTAAGACAGACTTGCTTGAAAGTATAAGTCAAGGGAACTTTATCCAAGGTTGTTGGATACCCTTCTCTTTGGGTTAAAAGACAGAAATCTTGTTACTAGTTGTTTTACTACTTGTTTTTATTCCACTGTAATTTGTATCTTAAGGAAAGTATAACTTTATTATACTTCCTTACTTACTCTGATTCATTTAGATTCTATACGCTTTAAGGTAGAATCTCATATTGTAACTTTTGTTAAGTTTCAAATTCCGGAACCATATTTCCGGAACCTACTTTTGGAACCACTTTCCAAGTTTAGTTCGGTGTTAGAGGTGTTGTGAATTTACTTAGTTTAACTTTGTTAAACTTAGTCCTTTCCTTTCTTAAAGAAACATTGGTTATTCATAACTAACTTTAAAGGTTCCAAAGGAATTTTTAAAGTATACAATTCACCCCCCTCTTGTATATTGAGCATCTCATATTATATTTCGATCCTACAATTGGTATCAGAGGTTGGAAACCTCTTACTCTATACCATTCTTACATATGGTATCAGAGCGGGTTACTGAAATACTTGTACTCACATACAAGTTTTTCTTGCTCACTTTATCATTCCGAACTTTAACCTTCCGAACTCTGTCATTCCGATTTATCCATTCCGGACTTTCTCAATCCGAACATTATTATTACAAATCTGTTGCTATTAACAAGTTTGTGTGAAAAGTTATATTAAGTATGACAGGAATTAACGTTGGTTCGATTGACAATCTGAATCCTACAAGACCACCAATATTTGATGGTAATGATTATGAATACTGGAGAGATCGTATGAAGACATTTGTCATCAATACTGGAGTAGACAACTTTGTTATGCTTACTGGTGATTATAAAATTCCTGACAATGAAGTCAGAACCTTTACTAACCAGGAAAAGCAAGAATATGAACTCAACTATAAGGTACGCAATACATTACTATGTTCAATGACTAGAAATATATATAGCCAAATTTCTTCTTGTGAAGCAGCTAATTGTATATGGAAGAAGTTAGAGGTTACACACTTCGGGACTTCTAAAGTGATTGAGACTAGAAGAGCTATGCTTAGAGTTGAATATCATGGCTTCAATTTTCCTTATGGAGAACCTATCTGTAAAGTTCAACAAAGGTTTATGACTATTGTCAACAGTCTACAATCTATGGGAGAAAAAGTTTTAGATGATGAAGCTCTCGTGAACAAGATAATTGACATTATGCCCAATGAGTGGGAATCCAAGAGAACAACAATAGATGAGAACAGGAAGGTTACTCAAATTACTCTGGATGAATTATTTGGAACTCTTCTATAACATGAAACTAGAATGAAGAGAGATGCTGAAAACATCAAGACGAAGAATGGAAATGGTACTGTTGCTTTTACTACAACTTCAAATCAGATGAAAGCTAAGACTCCTGAGAGAGTAACCAGATCCAAGTCAAAGAAAGTTATTTTCTAATCCGAATCTAGTGAGAGTGAAGTCTTAGAAAATGAATTAGCCAATCTTGCTCGAAGGATGAACAAGATAGCTGGACAGAGAAATTTTCAATCTAAGTATAAGAAGAAGGATAGGAAAGATAAGAAAGATGGAGAAGTTACTTGTTATGAATGTAAAAGAGCTGGACATATTAGACCAGATTGCCCTATGCTCAAAAATAAAGAAAGGAAAGAAAGACATTTAGACAGGAACATAAAGAAGTATTATAAAGCTAAAGCTAAGAATGTTCTGAAAGCTAATGACACCTGGAGTGCCAGTGATGGTGACTCTTCAGATGAATCTTTTGATTATGAATCTTCAGGACTGAAGAATCTTGGTCTTATAGACAAATTGCCTATTGATAATCATTGTCTTATGGATAAGGTACGAAATTCTGAATCTTTGACCAATGTTTCATTAAATTCTAATGATAGTATGTATTATAACTCTTCTGATGAAGAATCATCTTCTGATGAGGAAAATACTTTACCTACTTATGAAGAAGTCTCCAGATTTGCTGAACTTCTTGAGATTGATAATTCCAAACTCAACAAGAAGCTTGATAAGGCAAATTCTAGGAATTCTATTCTTACTAAAGAGATATCAGATCTTTCTAAAGATATTGATAAGAAAAATGCTGATTTTGAAAGTATTTCAAAAAATCATGAGGAAGTAAGTTCTGAGAAGAACAAACTTTCTAAAGAATTAGAAAAAGTAATTTCTAAGAAAAATGTTTTCGAGCCTAACTCTAGTTCCAAAATTAATGATTTTGAGGATAAAAACTTGGTTGTAAAACTCAAGTCTGAAGTTTTTTCCTTATAGAAGTGTTTATCAAACTTTACCCATGGTAAGGAAAATTTTGATAAGATGTATTCTCAAATACGACCTTTAAGAAATAAATCCGGATTTGGTTATACCCATGCAAAACCTATTTTCAGTAACAATTATTTTGTTCCTCAAAGTGCCCCATTTTGTACCAAGTGTCAATGTGGTGGTCACTGGGCAAAAAGTTGTTCCTTAAACAAAACCCAATCTCTAGGATTTCACAAAGCTTACTTTTCTAAAAAGATGAGGGTTCCAAAAATTTTATTGTCTGGAAATCTCGGATCCAAACAAGTTTGGATTCCGAAAATCTAATTTTCTTCTTGATTTCAGGAAAATAAAGGAAGTACCAGCAACAATACATGGTACATGGATAGTGGATGTTCCCGGCACATGACTGGTAACAAAATCTTTTTTGAAAAGATTATCAAAACAAAAGGAGGAAAGGTAACTTTCGGAGACAATGCTAAGGGAGAGATTGTTGGTACTGGTAATATTGTTCTTTTAGGTAAAACCTTGATTTCAAATGTTCTCTTTGTTAAAGGTCTTAAGCACAAACTCATTAGCATAAGCCAGTTATGTGATGAAGGTTACCTTGTGAATTTTAGGAATGATAAATTATTAGTTCACAATTCCAAGGAAGAATTTATTCTCTCAGCCAACAGGCAAGAGAATGTTTACACCTTAAACTTAGAAGACCTAAGAAGCCAAGATTTACCTTGCCTAAGTGCAATGGAAGATCATTCTAGGTTGTGGCATAGAAGATTAGGACACTGTAATCTTAGAAACCTATGTAAACTCTCTAAGAAGAAACTTGTTAAGGATCTACCGGAGCTTAGATTTGATTCTTCTAAAGCCTGTGATCCTTGTCAATATGGCAAGCAACATAAATCTAGTTTTAACTCAATCGGTGAAGTCTCAACAACCGATGCATTACAGTTAGTGCACATGGATCTTTTTGGTCCAACACAAACTGGAAGCATTGGAGGCAAATACTATGTGTTTGTTCTAGTTGATGATTACACTAGATTTACTTGGGTCTATTTTCTAGCAAGGAAATCTGAAGCTTTTTCTTATTTCAAAAGTTTTAGAGCTCAAGTTAAAAATGAGAAAAACCTTCCATTAAAAACTATTCATAGTGATCATGGAGGAGAATTTCAAAATTATGATTTTGAACCTTTTTGTAGTTAGAAAGGTATTACTCACAATTTTTCAGCACCTAGAACTCCTCAACAGAATGGTGTAGTTGAAAGAAGAAATATAATTCTTCAAGAAATAACTAGAACCATGTTGGGTGAATATTCTATTGCTAGACATTTTTGGGCTGAAGCTGTAATTACTACTTGTTATACTATAAATCGAGTTTTGATTAGACCTTTTCTTAATAAAACTCCTTATGAGTAATGGAATGGTAGAAAACCAAGGCTTTCCTACTTCAAGGTTTTTGGTTGCAAAGTATTCATTTTGAATACTAAAGATAACTTACATAAATTCGCACCAAAGTCTGATGAAGGAATTTTCTTAGGTTATTCCACAACCTCTAAGGCTTATAGAGTTTTTAATAAAAATACTTGTACTGTTGAAGAAACAATACATGTAAAATTTTATGAGTCAGATCCTTTTGTTTTTAAACCATCTCAATTTACATCTTCGGATGTGTTTTCAAAAACTGATTATCAACATTTGATAGAAGAACCTTCTGATAAGGAAATTGTTCTAGAAGATACTTCTGAAACATTTACCCCAGAAGACTTTCTACCCTATGTTGATGAACAGGTTTTACAAAACCCAAATCAGGTGTTTCTTAAGAATCATCCCAGTGATAGTATCATTGGTGATGTAAATCAACCTGTAAGGACTAGAAGTTCCTTAAGAAATGAAGTAGAACATCTAGCATTTCTTTCCCAATTAGAACCTAAAAGCACTGATGAAGCTTTAGGTGATGATGATTGGATCAAAGCAATGCAAGATGAACTAAATGAGTTCGAAACGAATAATGTCTGGACCTTGGTTGAGAGACCTAAGGAAACTTCTGTTATTGGAGTAAAATGGGTTTTCAGAAATAAATGTGATGAAAATGGAGTCATTGTTAGAAATAAAGCTAGACTTTTTGCTAAAGGCTATAATCCGCAAGAAGGAATAGACTATGAAGAAACCTATGCTCTAGTAGCTAGACTTGAATCTATCCGTATTCTACTTGCCTTTGCAGCATTCTTTAATTTCAAACTTTTTCAAATGGATGTGAAATGTGCATTTCTTAACGGTTATGTTCAAGAGGAAGTTTTTGTTGAACAACCTCCTGGCTTTGAAGATACAAAACATCCAGATATTGTTTTTAGACTTACCAAAGCTTTGTATGGCCTTAAACAAGCCCCACGAGTATGGTATGCTAGAATTACTGGATTTTTTCTTCAAAATAATTATGTTAAGGGAAATGCAGATCCAACCCTTTTTATAAAGAATGATAAGAAAAATGTTTTGATTGATCAAATTTATGTTGATGACATTATATTTGGTTCAACTCAGCAATCTTTTACTGACTCTTTTGCAAGTCTAATGAAATCTGAGTTTAAAATGAGTATGATGGGTGAGTTAACTTTTTTCCTTGGTTTTCAAATTTCTCAAAAACCAGAAGGAACTTACATATCCCAACATAAGTATATTAAAGATCTTCTTAAAAAGTATGGTTATGACAACACTAAGAGTATAAGTACTCCCATTGGTACCTCAAACTCTTTAGATCTTGATGAAGCTGGGAAACCAGTAGATCAAACATCTTTTAGAGGTATGATTGGAAGTCTACTTTACTTAACAGCTAGTCGACCAGACATAATGTTTTCAGTATGCTTATGTGCAAGATATCAATCCAATACTAAGGAATCTCACTTAAAGTTAGTAAAAAGAATTTTTCACTACCTTAAGGGAACCATGGATCTAGGATTATTTTATACTTCTGGAAATGATTTTGTTCTAAAAAGCTTTTCTGATGCTGACTTTGGTGGATGTAGAATGGATAGAAAAAGTACATCCGGAACTTGTCATTTATTAGGAGATTCATTAGTTTCTTGGTCCTGCAATAAGCAACATTCTGTTTCACTCTCCACTGCTGAAGCTGAATATGTAGCAGCTGGAAGTTGGTGTGCACAAGTGTTGTGGATGCAACACACACTCACAGACTATGGCCTGAGTTTTACTAAAACTCAAATTTTGTGTGATAACACAAGTGCCATTACCCTAAGTAAAAACCCTGCACATCACTCCCGTGCAAAACACATAGATATTAGGCATCACTTTCTTAGGGATCACACATTTAAAGGAGATATTATTCTTCAGTTTATCGGAACGCAAGATCAACTTGCTGATATTTTCACAAAATATTTGGCTTCTGATAGATTTGAATATATCAAATAGAAGTTAGGAATGATTACCGTAAGTTAATCTTCCTTAATTAACTTTCTGTTAAAAAAATATCTCCTTACAGTAATAAACTCCTTTTCATAGAGGGAGTACATATGATTGTTTGTTTAAACAATGTTTTTCAAAATTTATTTTTAAAACTTTTCGGAACGAATATTTCCGGAATGAAACATCTGGAACTACAATTTTCCAGAATAGATATTTTCGTACAGAATACTTCTGGAATGAAAGTATTCGTATTGAAAATTTCCGGAATGGACAACTTTCGTACTGGGACTTTCATAACCAGATTTTCGTACCAAGTTCTGTTTTTCATATTTTGTTTTTCGTATTTACATTTTCGTATTGAGTTTTTCGTATTTAGTTTTTCGTATTGATTTTTTTTCGTAATCGTCTTTATATTACCCATTACGAATAACTTTCCTAAGCTAATCCGAAAGGTATGATTTCCTTACTGATGTTTTCGTAATCATATTTTACTTGCTTGCAGTTTCTTATATTATGTTTTCGGATTATAGTTTTCTTAAATATTTGTTTTAATAAAACCTCAAAAAGATCGGATTCAAGCTTTCAACCGTCAGATATGATCGCAGCTCATTCCAACCGTTAGATCAACTATGGAATATGAACCGTCATCCCATTGCCTATATAAAGGGGAACTTTTTTTCTCGTCCCACATCAGTTTCAAGCTTTCGCGTGCTGAAGCTCTGACTCTCTGATCTAAGGCCATTCCAAACTTCAATCTTCTCAATTCCGAACTTCTCAGAGACTTCAGATCCGAATGTCTGCAGAGTTAGCTTCTCATGAAATGTCTTCAACCAAGCCTATTTCTCAGTGGTTAGTATACAGAGAAAGGTTAGTCCATCTGACTTTCTTCAGCAACTACGATTCTATCATTTCAAAAAATATCAAGTTGAATGGCTGGGAAGATGTTGCGGTATCAAAAACCGGGAACCAAGATGAAGTCTACTCAGATTTTCTTGTTGAGTTTTATGAGTCAGTTGCTTTCTTCAAGGAAGATAATAGAGAGAAGTTTTCTTTCAAATCGTATGGAAAGACATATACGCTTTCTCACACCAAGGCTGCAAGCTTCGTAGGGCTATCCTATGAAGGAGAAGCTGAGTTTATTTCGCATGTATTACCAGACTCTATGGGTAGTTTCAACATGGAAAAGGCCTTAGAAACTCTCGGATTGGATGATGACAAGGCTCCGAAAATTGCAAGCATATCTACAAACTTCCGGATTCTGGAGTTATGGGTGCAAGGGCTTATCGTACCGAGAAAAGGTGATAAGGATAGCTTGAAGAAGAGTGAGATATATATCCTAGATTTCCTGATAAATCTAAGAAAGTTTAACTTGATGAAGCATATTCTTCTTAATATTGAGAATTTGAAGAAGGGGAATCTGAGAGCTCAGATTGTGATGTACCCAGAAATATTATCAAAGCTCATAGTTCGGTGCCTAGAGTCTTTCAAGGTAGCTTGTAGTTCTAAACAAAGGGTGTGTAAGATCATTCTGGTCAGCGATGGAACTCTTAAAATAATGGATGTGGCTTTTTACAAGAAGTCTGGAATGTTTATTGATCTACCTCCTCAAGAAGAAGTGGCTCCGAAAGTTGCTGATCTGGAATCATCTAAGTCGGTAAGAAAGAGAAAGCTGAAAGAAGTGGTAGTCAAAGCTGACGAACCCAAGTCTAAGGAAGTCCATTCCGCACCTCCAAAGCCTAAGAAGAAGAAAACCTATACTGATGAGGTTGTAGCAAAGTGTAGAGTAGATAAAGAAACAAGGAAAGAAGGGGATCCGCAGTTCGGATTGGATCCTGCAGAGGCTAAAGCTTTGAAGGAGAAAACGGCTGATGATCTTGAGAAGCAAGAAAAGGAGAAGAAACTTAAGAAGAAAATGTCAGAAGCTGAGGCAGTCCAAGCATTTTTGAAGTTCAACGAAATGGTTTCAGTAACAATTCCAGTTCCGAGATCTTTCTCTCTGGAATCTCTACCTGAGACTCCAGGAAGAAGTCTCGTTGCTCCGGAACAAGCTGTTGCTACGAATACTGAGGAAGAAGAGCAATTGGAACAAGTTGAAGAGGCTGCTGAATGAAGTGGTGAGACAGGAGATGTGCTAAAACAAGTAGATGAGTATAAGGGAACTCCTTCGGAACACTTATCGCTCCGGACTTCAGAAGCTGAATCTTCGAAGCTTGTCACTCCTGCAATGGAAGAAGAGAAAGGGGAAGAAGAAGTTGCCTATCATGCAGAAGAAGAACAACTTTTACATGATATTGCTCAGATGGAAAATGTAGAGGATACTGTTCATAATGTTGCTGATGAGGAAGATAATATTGTACAAGTTTCTGATAGTGAGAAGAAAACTCCGGAACATGATTCTATTCCGAAAAAAAGATAAAGGGAAACAAATTCTTGCTGATACCCCGAGTTCAGAAAAAAGGATGAGAAAGCCAGCTGGTAGTTATTCTAAGAGGATGTTGGAGCTTATTGTGGAAGAAAACTCTCCGAGAAAGATTTCAGATTCGGAGTCATCTTCGTTGGGGCATGATTTTGTTGTTCAGTCTTTGAAGAAGTTGGTGGGAACCATTCCGACCTTCTCTAGCATTGATTCACGATGCCAGATGCTCCAACATACGCTGAATCAGAAAACAGAATCTGTTTCCATGGTTATGGATAAGTGTGTTGAGATTGAGGCACAGTTCAAAAATTTCTTTATTGGTTACGAAGCCCATAAAAGCTCTTGCAAGAGGATGACAAGCTGGTCTAAGAAGACTGTGGAAGAGATGAGGCTTTTCGATGAGTTTCAAGATAATGTTAAGGATGCCTTTGAAACTGAGGACAAGAAGTTTAATGAGCTGAATGCATCTTTTGATGAAAAGTTGACAGAGGAAAAGAACTTCCGGATCCAAGAAGTCAGGGATCTGAATGGGAAGTTGAATTCTGTTTCTCAGAATTTGAAATTTGAAAGGGATCATCAGATAGATTTTGAAGAGAGGATGAAGGCTCGAGAAGAGAAAATGAAAGCTCAGGAAGAAAAGTTGAAGGCTCAGGAAGAAATAATTGAAGCCCAATCCGCAAGAATAGTCGTCTTAGAGAAGCAAGCAGAAGAAGATCACAAAGACTTGAAGAAGATCAAGACGATTCTTAAGGGGTTCATGTCGAAGGAGAAAGATCCGAAATAAACCAATCCGATCATTTTGTTGTAATTTTTTTGTTGTTGCTGAGATTAAAAATTTTAATGAAAATTGTGTCTCTTGTATCTTTTTGTTATCATTACTAATATTTCAGGTACTTTGTTAAGTTTTTCCATTCCCTTCATTTCTTTTTGAAAATCACAAAGGGGGAGAAGGGAAAGATCCTTAAGAAAAAGAGGAACTCTAATAAGAGTTTATCAAAGGAGGAGAAAGAAAAAATACCCAAGGAAAAAAACTCTAATAAGAGTTTGTTTAAGGGGGAGTTTTTCTTAAAGAAGTCCTTCTTATGAAACATCACTCCGGAAATATAAATACGATCCTTAGAGCTTCAAAGCCTAAGGGGGAGTTAGTCATATTCATCTATATTCTTAAACCAAGGGAGATAAGCTTTAATATGTTTCTTTCTTCTTAGAATAGCTTTTTCGTAAGGATGTTTGTGCTTTCCAAAAAGGGGGAGATTGTTGAGTCAATAAGGTTTTCCTTATGACTTTTCCATTCCTTCTTTTTTTGAAAATCACAAACACCTTATCATTAAGGAAAATCGCTTTTATAAGGAAAAATGCTTTCTTAAGGAAAATTGCTTTTATAAGGAAAATGCTTTCTTAAGGAAAATTGCTTTTATAAGGAAAATTGCTTTCTTAAGGAAAATCGCTTTTATAAGAAAAATTATCCTTATCATATTTTCATCAATATTTTTCTTAAGTATGAGATTCGGATTCATTTTCTCGGAATCATTAAAACTTGGATATAAAGCATTCTGTTTTAGGATTCGGATTCTGGATAAGAACTATAAGGAAGTTTCATTCCGAATTCCAGATATGATTTTTGACTAAGTTCTATTCCAGATTCATTACGAATTCTAATGAAGAAATCCCATTCCGAATTCTCATTACGAATTCTGAAGAAGAATTCTCATTACGAATTCTAATGAAGAAATCCCATTCCGAATTCTCATTATGAATTCTGAAGAAGAATTCTCATTACGAATTCTAATGAAGAAATCCCATTGCAAATTCTCATTACGATTTCTGATGACGAATTCCTATTCCGAATTCTCATTCCGAATTCACCTATTAATCAGAATCTGAATATCATTGTTTTATACACTCGGAATTTTTTCACTCCGAACCTTCACTCCGAAGTTTCATTCCGAACCTTTATGTTAGAGTTTAAACGATGTCGTACATTCTGTTAAACTTGTTTTGTTATAAAACAATGTCGTCCATTTTGTTATAAACTAACCATTGTCTAAGTGACACGTGTACAGGTCCCTCCGAACTTTAAGGAAAATATGACCGTTGGAGAAGGAGCAGACCTTACCTATAAATAGGAGCTCATTTGAAAGAGCTCGGTGCTGTTGGAAAAACGACTGAGTTTTTGCTTACATGCTGTTGAAGTGATTTCTAGAGGGAGAGGCTCTTATTAAACTCTCAAAGCTTCGTGCGACTCCGAATGTTGGTGATTACATTCAAGGGCTTCCGGGGATAGGAAGACAGAGGTGTCGACTACCTTAAAGATCGAGGGATTCCTTGCTGAGGAAGACAGAGGTTTCCAACTACCTTGAAGTTGAGGGCTTGCGGGGATAGCAAGACAGAGATTCTGATCTTCGTATCGAGGGCTTACCCTGTTGTGGGTAAGACAGACTTGCTTGAAAGTATAAATCAAGGGACCTTTATCCAAGGTTGTTGGATACCCTTCTCTTTGGGTTAAAAGACTTAAATCTTGTTACTAGTAGTTTTACTACTTGTTTTTATTCCGCTGTAATTTGTATCTTAAGGAAAGTATAACTTTCTTATACTTCCTTACTTACTCTGATTCATTTAGATTCTATACGCTTTAAGGTAGAATCTCATATTGTAACTTTTGTTAAGTTTCAAATTCCGGAACCATATTTCCGGAACCTACTTTTGGAATCACTTTCCAAGTTTAGTTCGGTGTTAGAGGTGTTGTGAATTTACTTTGTTTAACTTTGTTAAACTTAGTCCTTTCCTTTATTAAGGAAACATTGGTTATTCATAAATAACTTTAAAGGTTCCAAAGAAATTTTTAAAGTATACAATTCACCCCCCCTATTGTATATTGAGCATCTCATATTATATTTCGATCCTACAATGTTCTCCCATTTCCATTCTGGTATGGGCAATGGTTGCATCATCCCCTTAGACTTATACCTCTCTACCTTCACTTGCTGACACACCAATAATTTTGATATATATTCAGCGATCTCCTTCTTCATATTATCACACCAAAAGTTTTCTAAAAGATCTTAATACATCGTTGTGCTCCCTCGGTGAATAGAGAAATTTGAACTATGTGGATCATCTAAAAGTTCCTTCTTTAGCTCCAGACTTGATGGAAAATGTAGTCTTTTCCCAAACCTCACAATTCCTTCTTCATTAACATTAAACTCTGAGGATTTCCCTTTTTTGATAGCTCCCAATTTTTCTTGAATTCCTACATCATACTTTTGAGCTTCCTTTAACCTTTCAAAAAGAGATGGTTGAGAAATAATTTGTGAAAGGATTGAGGATATTCCCTTCATTATGATTCTCATGTCCATATTCATCAAGTCTAAGAAGATTGGATCCATCTCAATTATCATCATTGATAGAATTACTGGGTCCTTTTTACTTAGGGAATCTTCCACCTTGTTCGTTTTCCCATGGTGGTAATGTATTGAATAGTTATAATCCTTGATGAGCTCTATCCATATTCTCTGGCGCATATTAAGCTCTTTTTGTGTGAATATATATTTAATACTATTGTGGTCAGTATATATCTCACATTTCTCTCCATAGAGATAATGCCGCCAGATTTTCAAGGCCAAGATCACCACTCCCAACTCCAGATCATGTGTTGGATAGTTTCGCTCATGGATTTTCAACTTCCTTGAGGAATATGATATCACTTTATCTTTTTGCATCAGCACACATCCTAAGCCCTTCTTCTAAGCATCACTGAATACCACAAAAATCTCCTCACTTGAGGGTAAAGCGAGCACGTGTGCAGTGATAAGCCTCCTTTTCAACTACTTGATGATTTCTTCACATTCATCACTCCAACAAAACTTTACCCATTTTCGAGTTAGCTTGGTAAGAGGGTTGGAAAATAATGAGAAATTTCTCACAAATCATCGATAATATCCAGCTAACCCCAAGAAGCTACGTATATCTGTTACCGATTTTGGCCTCGGCCATCCCTCAATTGCATCTGTTTTAGAGGGGTCCATAGATATCTGATTGCTTGGGATCATATGGCCCAAAAATGAGACCTCCTTCAACCAAAACTCACAATTGCTGTAATTTTCATAGAGCTTATCCTTGCACAAAGTCTCTAGTACAGTTTTTAAATGCTCCTCAAGATCATCCTTGATTTTGGAGTATATTAGAATATAATCTATAAATACTACCACAAATTTGTCAAGGTAATCTCTCAAGACTCTATTAATCATGTCCATGAATATTTCTGAAGCATTTCTGAGTCCAAAATGCATTACTATAAATTCTTAGTGCTCTTATCTTGTACAAAAAGCAGTCTTGGAGACATCCTCCGTCTTCACCCTTACTTGATAATATCCCGACCGCAAAATCCACCTTGGAAAAGTATTGTTCTCCACACAACTGATCAAAAAATTCTTCGATTCATGGGAGAGGATACTTTTTATTTATCATGATTTTGTTAAGTTCACAATAATCAATGCAAAGCTGCATTGACCCATCCTTCTTCTTGATGAAGAGGACTGGTGCACCCCATGGTGAAGAACTTGGGTGTATTAACCCTTTATCTAGATTCTCCTATAGTTTTTTCTTCAACTCTTCAAGCTCAACAACGGCCATTCTATATGGAGTTTTTGATATTGGTAGTACCCTAGGTATAAGTTCAATTGAGAACTCAACATCTCTTCTTGGAGGAAGACCAGGAAGTTCCTCGGGAAACACTTCCGTGAATTCCGTCGCAATAGGAATTTCTTCAAGGATTTTTTCTTCTTTGGACTCAATCATCTGAGCCAGATATGCATGCTCATAGGGCATTAATATCCAGGCTTGTGATGAAGTATCTATAGGAGATTCATCTTCCTCCTAACACTTGTAAAGAATCGGGGGTCGATCCTCTATATGGAGTGTGATTTCACTCTCCCGACAATTTATGTTGGCTCTATATAAGGAAAGCCAATCCATGACAAAAATTTCATCAAATTCCACCAGAGGGAGTATGATGAGGTTCTCCAAAAATTTCAATCCACAGATTATAATAGGGGAGGACTTATATTCATGGGATGCAATGATTGCCCCATTTTTCGTACTCACCGACACCTTAACTTCCATGATTTGTGGTGGTGCTGGGATTGTTCTACTAAACTTTCGAGATATTAAAGAATGCGTAGAACCTGAATCAAAAAGTAAGTTCTCTATTCCTGAATGAATAACTAGCGTACCTACCACCACAACATTGTTGGGGTTCACTTCAGAAGAAGTGATGGAAAAAAGCTTTCCTTGCTATCTTTGAGGTTGTTGGTTGCATCCGCAAACCCTTGGATTAGGGCAATAATTTGAAAAATGACTCAGTTCTTTTCATTTGTAGCATTGAACAACGCGTTGAGGATCGAATGGAGCATTCCTCTCCTCTGTCGTAGTCGCGAGTCCTTCTTGACGACAGTTAACAGCTTGGTTCCCTTCTCTTCACACCTGAAGCATTTTCTCATCCCCTTAAGGTAATTTCCAGGGTGCTTCTTTCCGCACTTTTGGAAAGTGGGTTGCTGGATCTTCTTAGAACCGTTGGATTTAACCATCGGACCACCAGCATTGAAGTCCACCTTACGCTTCTTGTCCCCATGATACCCCTATGATTCCCCAATCTCCATTTCGACCTTGAGGGCACATCAGAGAATTTTCTCATAGCTGTCGAAGTCACGGATCGATAATGCTTTCTGTAAGATAGGCTTCAGCCCATCAATGAAGTTGTCAACCTTGCATTCGGGGGTAACGACAAATCCTGAATCATATCTTGCAAGCCTTGTGAAGTTTTCCTTGTACGCTCCAATATATTCTTCATCTTTTTTCTTGAGGTAAAGGATGCCCCTTTCCATCTTAATTCAGAGGGCGCACATAAAATATTTATCAAAAAAACATCTTCCGGAAATCCTTCCATTCCAACGCCTCGATCTCTTCCTCAGGCTTCATATTTTTGTTCAACATCCACCATTGATCCGCTTCACCCTCCATACTATAAGCCGCCAGGAGAACCTTCTCTTGTTTATAACATTGGGGGATGGAGAATATCTTTTCAATGGAGTTGATCGATTGTTTAGTGATCGTGGGATCAGATAAACCACTAAAAGTAGGAAGTCTTTGTTTCATGAATCTCTTGATAGCAACTTGTTCTTTCTTAGGGGGGTGGGGGTTGAACGTTCCTCTTTACCTGTGTTTCTATTCAAAACATGAGTTAGCTGAGAGGGAAGTATGACAAAGTTCGCGATTCCCGCTCCTATTAGATTGGGCATCTCATTAATACAGTCATCACACTGATCTTGACAACGGTTGTTATCCCGAGTCCTCCTATTACCGACCATTGGATGGAATAAACGGAAATTTAGGGCAAACACATAAAGGGTAATCGAAACACAAATTTTTATGACTTATAAATAAACTTTTATTTCTTTACTCAAGAGTGTGTAGGCTTCAATCTAGGATTTTCATGATCTACTTTCTAACATTTATTCATAGGGGAATTTTATTAATTCCCTTAACAAGGGTTCATACTAAGCTTTTGAATTTATCAAAACATATCCCCTGGGTGTGTCGTAACGAAGAGTGCAGCAAAGCCCATTGTCGTGCACCAGTTCCCGTTCGAGTCTAGCTCAAAGTGGTGTTTTAAGTTTTTACCCCTAGGATACATCTGTACCATAGCCGCCTCTACCTACATGTATCCAAACATGGATGTATTTGTTTGATAAAAAAATTACTCAGTACTTACCAAAACATAGGGATATTTTTTATTATACTTAGTCTTGTATCTAAGTCTTCAGTAGGGACTTCTAATCCTAATCCCAAAAATAACCAAACATATATTCTGATACAAACTATGACAACCCTGGTTTTTATTACAATTTAACATGATTTATTACATAAAACATCACTAGATACAACAAATAATATCGAGTGGTTTAGTGTCTTTGGGGCTTAGGATCATTGCATAAAAATTTAAAACATAAAATACAACATCTTTATTGAAAACTTCCTTTATATGACCACTACATTCCTTCGTACTTAGTATTGCATGGGATAACCTGAGGACATGCATAAGAAAAGGGTGAGCTATAAAGTCCGGTAAGGGAGTACACATGGAATAACATGAGGAGTGCAATTCATGTTAGAAAATAGGCATATCAATAGGGCATATGAAAATCATGAACATTAAGGCATGATAAATAATGAGATTCAATACCATGGAAATGTGGCAACAACACTTAACATGGATTTAGCATGAGCCAAGGCTCATTGCACATGAAGCATGAGTAAATAATCATTTCACATAAAGCACGAGTAAACCCTCATTGCACTTGAATTAGCATGAGTCAACACTTTTTTCACATGACGTGTCATGATACTATACTTTACCCAATGCATTGGAGCACTATAAGGGCACACTCTTCTTAAACATTTCATTTCATGCCTAAGTGTGCCACATGGATCATAAAACATGGATTCATTAAACATAATAATTTATTCCATGATAAAATAATGTGGAATTAATACATGATACTTTACAATAAATATGTGAATGTGAATACAGGTGAATACCCTTGATGGAGAAATGGGCATGGTATTCACTACACAATGACATTGGATTTGAAAATCGATGTGATTTCGGCAGCGTAACAACGTGACATAAGAATTCATAATAAAAATGTTGATGAGAGAGAAAGGAGTTCCACATCATATTTACATGTAATGGACAGTAATGAGGTCATATAGATACATGTCCCAACAATTGTAATGGAATTTATATTCATGATACAAAAGTATTTCGTGGATGTAAAAGAGGAGAGATAAGTTCATTTCAGAATTTCGGCATAGTAACGAGTGTACATGGGAGGCATTTAATGACAGAAAAAGGGTCTCCCATCATTAAAACATAAATATGGAAGTATGAGGGAGGTGAGAAACCATACCCCAACTTTTATAATTGAAATTAAAAGGGCAATACAACTTAATGAAAATTGGACAAAAATTAGAATGGAAGAAAAAACCCTTACTTGGAAGTGTGCTTCCAAAGGCTAGAGAGAGGCTTGTGAGAGGCTTTTTGGAGATTGGGGCACCATGGGAGGATTCTAGAGAGATTATGGAAGAGTTTGGAAGAATTACAAGGGCATTGATTGAGGAATAATTTGGAGCTTGGGTGGGTTTATATAGGAATGGTGAGGGAATTCTTTATTATTTAGGTTTGGGTCTCCTTACATTAAATTAATCCAAACCACAAACCATCCCATGGTTTTTGCCCATGGTTTTTGGAAATGGGAAGAGGAAAACAATATTTTATAAGGCCAAAGTCCGAACTTCTTAAAATAACAATGATGATTATGTGGAGGTGAGTCACACTCCCATGGAAATTAATTTAAAAAGGGAAAGTGTTGAATAAGTATTGAGGGGTCAATTAATGCCTTGAAAAGTAAGTTAAACAAACCCAAAATCACATTATTTTAATTTTAAAACATATATTGGCCAAAAATAAAGATTATAGTATTTCATTACATCACTATTGGAACATTATGATGTCATAAAACACATTATATACTTAAACAGTATTTAATTTTTACCCAAAAATTTGAATGTCTTAGAAAATTATGAAAAATTCACCGTTTGATAATTTTGACATCCTGATTCCAAAAATAAAATTTATTTTATCTAAATAATTTTCTAAATATGTGAATTTTCACTTTAAAAATGAATACCAACATTTATCAAAAATCCACGTGTTTTGACAGAAATGGCTTTCAAACCTTAATAAAAATTTTATTTGAATTCATAAAATTAAATGATCATTTATATTTAATAAAAATTAATATATTATTATTATTATTATTATTTTAATAAAATATTATTTAATTGAAAAATACATTAATTTAATAAATTAGATTTCTTAATTAAATAATAACTAAAAACACCATTTGTAATTTAAAAACTAATTACAATGTATCCAAAATGACTAGAAATTATATTCAATATTATATTCAAAAAAATAATGTACATGAAAATAGTACTACTTATATGTTACATAACACATTAAAACAGCCACATAAGACCTTTGGGTAAGTTGTTCGATGGTGACAGACTCTTGGGGTGGCTCAGATAACATCGCTTGAGAGGTAATTTCAATCAACTTCCACTTTTCCCGTAGACGGTCAAGTTCGAGCTTGACATGATAAAGCTCAGCTTGGGCTTGGTTAGGAGCGAAGCCCAAGGATACCACCTCTTCTCCAATCTCTGATAAATCGGCTTCGTATGGAGCAATTCTACTAGATGATGCAATAACTTCTTTTTTCTGAGTAAATTGGATTTGTTAAAGTCCTATATTTATACTAATCATGTGATCAATGTTCAACAGCTATATTAGCAACGGTAAAAATTCATAACACAAAACCAATGAAGTTGACAATTTATATAAACATAAATACACATTTAATTAGATCAAGAGGGATTTCCATTAATGAATCTTTGGGTCGTTACAATAAATTATTCTCATTCCAAATACATAATCCATTTATCCAAATTATGAAAAATTATGTGTAGAAATTAATTAAAAATTAACCACATAGTCAGGTTGACAATGAATGTTTTTAAATTAAAAATGATCAAAAGTTGGGAAGTTTTAACATCCATATTAATTTGAAATTGATTCCAATAAATTAATTGGATTAATTTAAATAAATATAATTTAATTAAACTATTATGAAAAATTAAAATATAATTTACCCTTATAAAAAAATTGTATGAAAATCAGTTTTGAATTTAAATATTTTATTTTTTACTATTTATCTAAAAATGATGTTTCTTAGAAAAATCCCAAAAAGTTACTCTATAATAATTTAGAAATTATAAATTGAAAAATGAAATTTATTTTACAAAATTAAATTTAAAAATATATCTATAATTAATTTTATTTTATCTGACCAAAAAAATTTAAATTTTTTTCATTCGAGAAAGCAATATTTTGAAACATAAAGAACAGTAAAAAAATAATATATCATTATCAATATGGTTTATTTATATAAAAAATTCATAAATAAAATTAATTTTCTTTTTTACTATTTATATTAATATGTTTAACAACTTGGTTTTAGTTGTCTCATTTAAATAATTATAATAGTAAAATTATGATTTGTATAAAGATTAATATTGTGTGTAATGTATGCTATGTTGGGGTTTCATATAGAATATGCCAATTCCCAACTATCCTTAGTGTTAAATGTTGGGAAATATAAAATTTATAATGTGTGTTCTGAACTATTATCTTTATTTTGCGTATAACATGTGCCAAACATTCAACTAACATATATAATAAAATTTATTTTGTGTTAGGTAAAATGAAAAATATCGTAAAGTGTAAATTATTTCAAAAAAAATTCACAAAATCTTAGTGTTATATATTATACTCCATTTAAATTGATTTTTCCATGAAAAATATTCTAGGTTATAAAAGGATTAACACTTAAAATATTCATTCACAGAAACCCGCATTGTGAAAATGAATTCCAAACCATCACATAAAAATGGAAACATGGAACCATGACAGTTATATAATAAAAAATATAAATGGTTTCCACATAATAGAACATATCTTACATGGGAAAACATATATAATGAAGTTAAATCAACAATCTTGTTCTGATGGATAATGATAGAAAAAAGGTCAAAAGAAAGCTAAAAATAAGAAATCCAAAAATGTGTGATGAACTAAGGGACAATCTGATTCATCTGAAACAAAGGTTCTATGATAAAATTTTTGGTATGATGATCTTTATTTCACAATTTTAATAATTTTCATTAAAATATATACTTTTTTGGTTTTAGGGAAACCTCACCCTTTGTGTTTCCATGATCAGCTCCACCTCTTTCTCTAAATTGGATGGTAAATTTTTCCTTCTCAACGCACTATTAGATCATGATATCTATAATATTCCATCAATTTTTTCGTCAGTTATCATCAAATCCATGTTTTTATAATAGGTTATCCAATATTTTTAAGTCCTCATGTTGCAACATAAAACTTGTTTTCTCAAAAAATTCATCCAAATTCTAACATAATATTTTCATATATTTTTAACCAGATAACCCTTATAGTAGTTGAAAATTTAAAAAATTAGAAATAATTTCTTGAAACTAGCTTAAAATTGATTCTACCATGTATCAAAATGCATTTAATGGGTTTCACCTCCCAAACATGTGAATAACCTCATAATATATTCCCTTGAAACTTTTACTAACATGAATTACAATATTTCCTTATGGAAAACATGCAATCTTATTTATTCCAATGAATATGAATATATTAAATATATCTAAGAGGTTGTAAACATCAACCATGATTGCAAAAACTAATTTTAAGAAATCATTTAATTACATCCATGGTAATTAGTACCTTCCAAATTAAAATTTAATATCCCATGTAACATTATCAGAACAATATTTTAATACCATAAGGAACATATTAGAGTATATCATTCCATTAATAATGTTTTTTCTAGGAACATAACCATTTCATAATTTCACATTTCTCGTCCATCATGACTATACAACATGTTCTTATAAACCTATAGATAAAACCATGAAAAATACTTATATATTTATCATTTTTATAAAATAATTCTGGAACCCAAATATATATAAAATTAGTATCCAAATTTATCTTTATTCCCTCAGAAAAAAGATGTCATCCTATTACACAATACCTCTTCCCGTTAACATTTCATGTGTAGTCTATTCATCATCTTCATTATATCCAATACTAGTACCACCTTACTTATCTGCATTAGGATCTTTCCTCTTGGGACATTGATTTTCATAATTACTATTTATTCCAAACATAAAACATTAAACCATATATGATTCATTAAGGAAAACAATATTCTAATCTATTTACTTAACCAAACATATCATTTTTTCAATGAAATCACATGAATTATATACTACATTACCATAAACAAGAATCATTATGTTCTTCAAAGACATTCAATTATGGGATTCATTCCCCATTATTGACATAATGTAATCCAATTATTTATTCTTCTATGGTCTCAATTACCCAATATCTCTGAAAACTCCATCATTATCATTTGTGGTGAGTCTGTGAGTTGGTTTAGGTACATGTTTTTAATCATGTTCTACAAATAATGATGTGACATGATTTCAAAATATTTCTCCCCAATGATCATTCCACATGACTTCTCATCATCAAATCTTTCATCACATTCAATACTAATCTAACTCCCTATGGTTCCTTTATTTTTCTAAAAACATTATTATAGTGTGGTCATTACATATCATATAAAAAACACATTGTCCTGAAATGAATTATTTATTGTATATCTAAATTATGACACCATACTTATTCGATAACATTATAGGTTACTACTATATTATTAATATACATCATAAATATACATAATTAAAAATAGTTTAGGAAGATTTTATTAATTACAAAAACATATTCATAGGGACTGTCAAGCCATGTGTATAACAAGGGCTAGTTTTGTGTACCATATTATCTTGAGTCTGGCGCAGAAACGTTTTCAAGAGTTTGAACCCATAGGTATATTTGTGTCGGATCCATATCCACTTGTACTGTACATACATGGATGAGTTTCTTGGAAAATAATAACTTTATCCTTTATAAAAACACAAAAAAAAAATTCTTAACATTAAATCATACTTATAATTATACGTAGAGACATTTCTAGAGATGTTCATAGAAATATATCTTGGAATCTCTTTCGGATATTATAATCCTAGTTTTCAATGGTTGACTAAACCTTTCTGTTGATTCCAAATATAGTGACCCAGGCTTAACATACATGGACATTTCACTATTTTTGACGAATATTTTGTATGTTACAAAAATATATGATTGAGTACCATGATAGAATATTATAATTGGAAACATAAAAACAAAATTATTTATCCATGTGAAAGATCATTAACATAAACATAATGATCTCCCCCATTTATAATTATATTTAAACCATTTTTCATAACATGATGATTTGAACATAAGAAAGGGGTGTGATCAGATGCTTAGTAAGGGTAAATAAAGGTTATTTCTTATAATAAGATGACCAAAAGGGTATGTATCAAGAGAATAACATTTAATGATCATAAAAATTATATTAATGATAATATAAATGAATTGTTGAATAAAGATTGGACATTTATAAGACATAAATTATAATGAAATAAATAGCATAATCCATGCGAGATTAAAATTGAATTAAATACGTAATTATTGAAGTCACAAAAGAATATAAAATTACATTAATAGTATTCATGTAATTACTTCCAAAAATATCATAGTGGGAAAAATCCTTTAATAAACTAGGTTCATGACCCATTACAGCCTTGTATTACTAAATAATGTTAACTTTTATTTCTAGCCTTGTAATACTTAATTGAGTTAATTTCCTATTATATCCCATTAATACTAACACAAGTTCAATTCAAATTCTATCCATTTCCATATCAGGAAATATAAATCATTTCCAAATGCATTGGAGAGAGATATTGGTCACACCATCTCAAAATGAAATAATAAATACATGTTCCACATCCTCATAAATAATCATATGATAACCGATGAAATTAAATCCGTATTTTAATCATTTAATCCTGTAATAACATGTGGAAAATGAAATGTTTCCTAATAATTTCATAAAAAGAATAACTGATGAAAGGGAAGAGGGTTTCATAATCATATAACCCATGAAAGAGAGGTTGGTCTCAAAAAAATGTTACACATGAAAGAGAATCTAGTTTCACTATTAGAACGACATTATGCATAACTCACTCATAGAAAGAATATGAATAGAACATTTAGATCATTTCTTATAAGGTCATGAGTATCATCAATATATTTCATATTATATGGAAATATAGATTTGTAATATATTTTAAAAACATTTCATGTGGAAAATATGCTTTGTTCTTTTTTAATGGCTCTTTAATACATAAATACATTTTAAAATAATTTTCTTATAATTTACCTATAAAACATATGAATAAGACATGAAATAATTTTGAAAATATTGTTCCTTAAATACATATAATATATGTTTCAAAAAATTTTAATTTTTTTCATTGACATCAAATTAAAAAAAATATAAATAAAAATTGAAAATTTTTTGAAATCCTTTTCACTTGGAAACATGTCAAAATAGCTCAAAAGAATATTAAAAACCATTTCTATGAAAATAATTTGAAATCATATAAATAAGTACTAAAAACATTTTGAAAAAAATTTTCCTTCAAAACATATAATAGATGCTTTAAAAATATTGATAACTATTATACATAAATATGACTTTTGAATAAATAAATTAAAAAATATAACCTCTTTAAAATTCTAATAAAGGTTCAATAAAATGACAATTTCTATATATGTACATATCATACATGGTAAAAAGAACATTTTTTTAGTATGGTTAAAAGGGTAGAAATATGAATTATTCAGTAAGAGAGAAAAATATTATTTTAAATTTATTGGTAAATAGAAAAAAGGTAAAAATTTTCATTAAATATTTTATGATTACTGTATAATATTCAATGATACCCTTTTTAAAATTTATTTTTTGAATGAACATTGATTTATAACCAAAGAGAAGTTAAAATCGTTCTTCCCAAAAAAAACTTTCTTAACTATATAAAGTACCAAAGTGTATAATAATGGTACCAATATATAAATATATCATTAATAACAATAAGATAATAAATTTAATGAATTTTATTGTGTTATGGATCATATGATTTCATTATTTAATAATATTAATTAATAACCTCGAAAACAATGTGTTTGTTTCAATACAGGAATAAATTTTATTTACATGGGATCATCTGCTAAATGTAAGAAAAGGAAACAACATAAAGCTTAAAATATCATGAAATAAAGTACATTAATTATAAAACACATAAAATTTTAGTATATATACCTTTAAATATAAATTCGGTGTATAGTAAAACTTGTGTCTCAAATAAAGAAAAATTGAGAAAAAATAATTTAACCAATTTTGTAAACTTTGAAATAAAAAAACATGAAAGAAATATCATAGAATGGATATATGTGTACCCATAAACTTAATTATAATATATATAAAACATAATCATGTTCAGTACAAACATAATTCAACAGTAATATGTGGAAAAAAAATAATTTATCACACGGAAATAAAATCTGAGAATAATTCTCCATATCATGTGATTTTATCCTAATTCTACTCATTATAAACAATTATATATTAGATAAATATTTATTATAATTTTTTTTTGTAAAAAAATATTATTATATATAATACCATATATGATATTATTATTACCTTATATTACCCTCTTGTTAACAATCCTATATTAATATTTCAATCAGGATAATATTTTATATATTAATCCACTCTTTCATAATTAGTTATATCATTAGTATTAATTCATTATATAATTATTTAAATAACGTAAAACATGTAAAAAATATTATATATTTTTATTATATTTTGATTTTAACACTCTATAGAATATATATGTGTGTAATAGAATACCACATTCATATAGATTGTAGGTCGTACATATGAATGGACGTTATTTCTATTTAATTTTCATGTTATGAGAAATAAATTAAAAGTTATATATGTATATATATATCCGTATTAAATTATATATTATATAATATATATCTTATATATTCTTTTAAACAATCATTAATACAATCCATGAAGTGTTTGAATATGTAATATCATTTTGAGGGGGGTGATAGTCCACACTTCCTTAAACAAATTTAGAATACTAACACAGAATGGTAACTGAAAAGATATGTGTTTTAAAATGAATATTGAAGCATAAAGATATAATAAATATAATATATAAAATATATAAAAATTTATTCTATCATAATGTCATGCATGAGAGGATGTATGGAAAACTGAACAATCATCGTTTAGTGGGGTGTTGGTTCTTCCTACACATAAAACATATGTTTGTTATAAATTAGATGGAGGTGTGTGTATGTTTTTGAGGAATTCATATAATAATTAAATATTATTATATTTAGGATAATTTTTTATTGTAAAAAATTTAATAATTATGGTAGGGGGTCTGGAGAAGGAAAATAAAATAATGGAGTTGGGAGAAGATGTTACCTTTAAATCGAGTAACTCCTTTGGATGGGGCCCAAATGATCCCTAGGATTTTCTTAGGTCCTAGGTAACTCTTATAAGAGTAATTTAAGATTTTTGGGATGTGTATTGGGAATATATTGGCTGAACATAAATGGTTTTAGAGGTTCTAATAAGAGAGAGAGGTTGATGTCTTTTATTGGGATAGAAGAGTGGTACTATTAAAAATATTTGAAGAGGGAATTACACCCAGGTTTTTCATGTTTAAATTGGATCCAATAATGATTTAAATTATATAAAATATAGTATATAGTTGAAATATTCAAATCCAATGGATTTTGGATAATTTTATAGATCATTTTGACTCATAAATTTAAAGTTTCATTCACAGTTAAGCATTATTTTACCTTAATCAGCATAATTCATTTTTAATTACTTTTACAGATATTTTTAGAATAAAAGTATATTAAAAATATTTGACATTATAAAATAGGATTATTAAAAATATAGAATAAATTTTCCCAAATTTAATCCATATTAGTAGAATGAATTAATTTAAAATATATCATACAGTCGTGTCGACATGAGAGTTTTTAAAGTAAAAATAATCAAAACATTATGATGTTTATATATATAATTTCAATGAGAAATTGATTCCAATTATGAAAATTGGATAAAAAGATAAATTTATAATCTAATAAAACTTTTAAAATAAATTATAGAGAATTTATCCAATTATATAAATTAAAGGGAACATAGTTTTGTTTTAAAATCCTGTATTTTTCTCTCTTTATTCAAAAATGATAATTCTCATAAAAATAGGAAAAATTCCACCAAAGATAATATTGAAATTATGAATTAAAATTGAATTTTATTTTATTAAATTCTATTTATATGTTTTTATAAGAATAATTTTATTTTTTACAGAAGTCATTAAATGTTTTTCTTTTGAGAAAACAATTTTTTTAAATATATAATAAATTTATCAGATATCATATCATTCATGATCAAATTTTTTAATGATAAAATATATATAAAAATATTTTAAATTTATTTATGACTATTAATATTAAAATTATTAATTTATATATTATAATTCACTCATTTAAATATTTATTATAGTGAAATGATGTTTGTTAAAACCATCATTGTTTCATGTAAGTTACTGTAAGTTGGGATCTCGTGTTGCATAACCCAAGTTGTACATAACCTTGGTTTTTTTGTATGGAATATTAAACATTATATAGTGAGTAGTTCATGATTAACAATTTGTTTAATACAATTAATTATACATATATTACATAAATATAAATAATATATTTTTGGTGTTATGTGAAATGAACAATATTGATAAGTTTAAATTAGTTCAAATACAATGATAAAAAAATTATGGGGTGTTACATCATACCCCATATAAAATGGATTCATCCCTCAAAATTAATATAGGTTATATAATGATTAACACTTGATATTTTCATTCATATTGACCCGCGTCATGGAAATAAAACAAAAACATCATTTAAAGAGTGAAATTTTAAACAATAATAATTACCCAATGTAATATGTATCTTGGTTTTCACATAGAGGAACATAGGTTAAATGTGAACATGGGAATTAAAGTAAACTATACCATAATATACTAGTGGATAATTATATTGAATAAGGTCAAGATAAAGGTGACAATTAGAAATCCATAAATCTGCGATGAACAATGGGAAAATCTGATCCGTCAAAAATATAGGAAATCAAATAATTTTTTTTGTTTAATGATTGTTTTTCCTAATTATAATGAATTTATATAAAAGTATATACTGTCATTATTTTAGGTAACTGTCACCATTTATTATTCCTTTATCTACATCACCTCTTTCTGTAAAATGGAAGGTGAATTTTTCATTTTTGATGCACCCATAGATCATGAGATCCATGGTATAGTATCCCATTAGTCATCGGTTATCATCAACACCATGTCTCTATAATAAGATATATTATATGATTAAATCCTCATATTGTAGGATAATAAATTATTATCAAAAACATATAACAAATTTATATTCATAAAATTAATTGGTAACCTCATAACCCTTCCGAAGAATAAAAATCCAAAACATTAGAAAGCATGTAATGAAATCAGATTATTATTGATTCCCTCGTATATCAAAAAGATTATCTTGGTTTTCACCTTCTTACCATATGAATACCCTCATGAAATATTCTCTTAAAACCATTTAATAATATGATTTACTATAAATACTTATCAAAATCATGAATTCTTCCTTATTTCATAGATTACTGGATATATTTCATAAATCCAAGAAGATTCAATCTACACCTATGTGAGCATAAACTACTCATCAATAAGTCCTTAATTAGATCCAAGGTAAATTATACCTTCAAACATATTTATCAAAACTCACATATATTTATCCATTAAAATTATCATAAAATAATGAATATATTAATTTTTATCATTCCCATAATCATGTGTTTTCCAAGAACATAACATTTCCATTATTTTACATTTCTATTCCATTATAACCAATTGACATGTTTTGTAAATCAATAGCATAAATAACTGAAGAATACTTATATATTTTACATTTCTTATAACATATTTATTTAATAAAAAATACATAATTCATATATTATCCAACCGTTTCTTTATTCTAATATAATGTCTACCTCATCCAATTATATAATACCTATTTTCATTCACAATTCATCTGTAGTCCTTTAATCTTTAGTATTGTATTCATTGCCCATACAACCTTCCTGATCCACTTCGGGATCTTTCATCATGGGACATTGAGTTGTATAATGACCATTTATTACACACATAAAACACTAATTATTTGATTATTCCATAGGGAGAACAATATTCTTATTCATCTCTCTACCCAAACCCTTCATTTATACCATGAATTCACTTGCTTTGTATACATAATTACAATAGTCATAACATATTGTTGTTTCTCTAAGATATTCACTTAGTTTATTCATTTCATATTCATGAAACAAAGAAAACCAAATAATATTTCCTCCATGATCTCCATTATCCACACCATCTATAAACTCATTACCTCTCTTACATGGTGAGTCTATTTGTTTGTTAAGGTACACATTGATAATCATCTTCTGTGAAAATTAATTTTTCATAATCGAAACAACTTTCTCTATTATGATCATACCACTTGACATATCATTAGAAAATCTTACATCACATTCAATGTTAATCCAGTACTTTCCATCCCCCCCCCATTGACTTAACCTAGAAGCGTAGTGTGAGAATTACTTATCATGGAAAAAAACCACATATTCATCATAACAATTACATATAGGATGTATAAATTATGACACCATGCTTCTTCTATAACACTATTGGTTAATCCTAGGTTATTAATACACAACAAATAATTAATTATTTCATGATGGTTCATTAAGAGTGTGGGAATTCCCAAAATATTCCCTCAGGATAGTCAAACAACTTGTGCAATAAGGAATGTTACTATGTACCATAGAACACTCAGTCAATCCCAAAACATTATGTGGGAGTTTTTACCCTTATGTACATCTGTTCCATATCAACATCAACTTATAGTATTTCGAAATGTATGAATTTATAAGATATTAATTACAATATCATTAACCAAAATTCCTTGATATTTTCCTAAATAATTACACTTCTTTATACCTATCCTTTGAGTCATCCCTAGACATATCATTAGAAATATTCCTAGAGATGCCACTAAGGTTTTATAATCATAGTATATAAATGTTAAATAATCATTTCCTTAAATACCAACTGTAGTGACCAAGGCATAACATACATGGATATTACACCATTTTAGATGAATATTATATAAATTACATAAATACATGCCCGAGAACCATAATAGTGTATTATATTTGTAAAAATAGAAAATATATATTATCAATGTGAATGATCTATTACATATCCCATAATGTTCTCAAGCTATTTTACCTCTACCTAATAACTTTTTTTATAACATAACTAAGGGGGACATTAGAATGGGTTGATCTCAAATGACCAGTAAGTGTAAACAATGGAAATACGTAAGAATAACATGAAAATGGGTACGGAATGTGAACATAACATGTAAGTTCATTAAAAGCATTTAAAATATCATATACATGAATAATGGCATAAAACATGGCATTTCAGAAGACATGAATCATAAGGAAATTATGAACATAATCCATGAAATAATAACATTAGAATAAAATGTTGTATTTTTCCTGACAGATAATAATATATAATTATTTCTATAGTAGTCAAGGGTTTACTACCAAATCCAAATTAGAGAAAAAATTTATTTACTAATGTTAGTTCAACCACATTGTATCATTGTATTACTAAACCAAGTTAATTTCTCATTCTCTCCCTTTAATACAGAAACATGTTCATTTCTTGTTCTGTCATTATAATTAAAATTTGAGTTCATTTATCATTCCATCCATCCCAATCTAATGAGAAGTAAATCCTTAACTAATTAATTTGAGGGAGTTATATGTACCACCCATATCATAATAAAATCCTACCGAAAAGTTTCACAACCTCATAAATAATCATATCATAACCCATGGTGTGATATTGGTATTGTAAACATGAAATCAAGTAATAGTATTTGAAAAATGATAGGATTTATAATTATTTCATCAAAATCATAGCATGTGTAATAGAAGATAATTTCAGAAACATGTAAACTTGTAAAGAGAAACAAGTTTCATAAATACATGAAATTAACCACAACCCGTTCAATATGATAATATTAATGGAACCATTGCATAATTTCCTGGAAGGACATGAGTATCATCAATATATAACATCTTAGATGGAAAATAATTTTGAAATAACATTAAAAAAAATTCTTCATAAAAATATCCATTCTTTTTTTTAAATTTTTTTAATAGATAAACCCATTTGAAAATTATTTTCTTAGAAAATAACATCAATACATATAAAGAATAATTGAAATCATTTTAAAATCCATTTTTGTTGCAAGGATGTAAAATAAACATAAAAAGAAATTAAAAACCAATTTCATTAAATGTATTAAAACCATATACAAAAAGAATTAGAAACATTTTGAAACTTTTTTTTATATTAATACATGTTAATGTAGCTTAATTTGATCATAAAAACATGTCTTTAAAAAATAATAAAAACAATTATATAATGATTTATTATTTTATAAAATAAATTTTATTTGAAAATATATAAAAGAATGTTGAAAAATATTTGAGTTCAATTTTTCATGAAAAATTATTTTATATTCTTTTTATTTAAAATTATAATTTTAAAATTTAAATTGTTTATTCTAACAAAATAAGACAATTAAATACATACAACATTTAAGAGGTCAAAAGAACATTTATTTAGTATGATAAAAAGGTAAAATAAAATTACTTATTCACCAAGAGATAAGAAGATTCCATTGGAGATATTAGTAAAATAAAAATGGTAAAAATGTCTTTTGATTATTGTAGGATAATGGTAAAATATTCCTTTAAACCATTTTTATATATCATGTTTCTCAAGGAACAATAATTTCTAACTGAAGAGAGGGTAAATTCAATATTTCAAAAAAATAATTTCGTAACTATATTAATTAAAAACAGTATAAAAACGGTTCCAATACATGAATATATGTCTAATAAAATTAGAATAAAAAAATCATTAATTTTATTGAGATATGTATCATAATATTTCACCAAATAAACATAGTCAAAAAAAATCTCAAAAGTTGATGAGATTGTTTCAATAAACACTTACCACTTGGTTACATGGTATCATACTCTACATGTTAGAAAAATAAATTACAGGAATCATTGAATATAATTAATGAAATTAGATTCATTATATAACATCTAAATTGCAATTATGTATACCTCGAAAGAGTATTTATGTGAAAAATAAAACATGATCCTAAAAAAAGGATGACTGAGACAAAACTATTTTAGCAATTTGGATACTCTAGAAACTTAAATAAAATTGAATAAATATCATATAATGGATATATCAATACCCAAAAATTGAATTATAAGGCACATATAATACAATAATTTACATTACAGTCACCACACAAATGGAAATATTGGTTCATATATCACGAATCTCAAAGAAATAAAAAGTGTGAGTAAAACCCCTTACATTGTGTCTTGAATCTCATCGTAATCATTCAATCCAATTTTATTATAAATATAAATTTATTATAAATATTTTAAATATCCTTATTATTATATATAATACCCTATATTTTTGTATTGATAACTTATATTAACGTCATTTTAAAAATCATATGTCTGGATTCACTACAGGTAATATTTACTTTATTATTCACTTCTGTCTAAATTTGTTATATATTAGTTATATATATAATATATTATAGTATAAAGACAATAAAAAATTATATAAATATCATTTATATATTTTATATGTGTTTTATAATAATTTATAGAATATATATGTATCAAATGGAATACAATGTTCTCGGAGACAGTATGTCGTATGTATGAAATAATTCAATTTCCCATTAATAGTCGTGTTGATGGAAATAAAGTAATATAAATATAGGTATACATATGTATCATAATTATAATAGATTTATGTTATCTTATATATCGTATATATTCACTAAAAACATCCTCAATATAATCCATGTAGTGTATGAATGAATCATATCGCTTTGATGTGTGGTAGTCCACATTACCTCAAAAGAAATTATCATATTAAAACAAAATTGAAATTAAAAAGTCATGTATTATAAAAATAATATATAATACTAGTGAAATAATAAATATAACCTATAAATTGTTATATATAGTTTTCATTACATTTTTTATCATGAGAGGTAGTAATAATAATTGAACCATCATCATTTATTGAGGTGGGAGTTCGTCGCACACATATAATGTATATTCAGTATACATTAGATAGAGTTGTTTTGAGTATATATTGAAACCCTATAATAACTATATACTAGTATATTTAGTATTATACTATTTTTTCTACTATAATTTGATAAATAGAGTGGATGGGGTGGACAAGGAAAAAAATAAATGACTTAAGAAAAGATCATACCTCTCAATCGTGTAACTCATTTTTGTTTGTGCCAAAAGGATTCTAGGTATTTAATTCTTCCCAAGAGAATAATTTTAATAATAATTGAGGATTTTTTAGATTTTTATTGGGTAGATATTTTAATGAACCTGAGTGGTTTTATTGGTGCGATGAAGAGGGACATGTGGTTTTTATAGTGATGGAGGATTTTCACTCTTGAAAATATTTTGAAGAGAGAATGCATCCCATGTTGATCATGATGGATGAGTGTAAAATAATGATATCAATTCATTAGAAGGTATTCTAAGTTATAAATATAGCTCAATAATGGCGATTGGAAATGTTTCTAGTTCATTCTGAATCATAAATATAGGGTTTAGTCCTTATTAAACTTATGTTTACGTTAATCAAAATAATTAATTTTAATTAAATTCACTATTATTTTTTAAATGATTAGATGACCATATTATAAATTATTAATTAATATGATCCATAATATTTGATATCATTTTCCAAATTCTAATCACATTAGAGGTAGAAATTAATATAAAATTAATACTATTGTTGGGTCGACAATGCCCGTTTTAAGGTAAAAATGACCTAAAAATTGCAATGTTTTTATATCTAATTTCAATGTGAAATTGTTTCTAATTATCATATTTTGATAAATTAATGGAAATATGATCTTTTTAATCTTTTAAACCAATTTAATATAATTTTTAAACATACAAATATATTTGATTAAAATCTGGTTTTGAATTAAAATTTGGTGTTGTTCGCTATTTGTGAAAAAGCGATGTTTCCTAATAATATCAAAACAATTAACCCTTCTAATATTTATACATACTAAATTAAAATATAATATATATTTTATCATATACATTTCCCAAATATTTCTGAAATTAAATTTATTATTTTCTTAGAAGGACATTAAAAGTAGTTCATTTTAGAAAAATTATTTTTTAGCATATAAGGACATTAACATAAAACATAACATTCATTATCAATATGGTTTATTTATATAAAAAAATTATAGAAATTTTTTAAAATTAGTTATTAAAACTCATATTACTAATATTAATTGTTATGTTATAATTATCTCATTAAAAAATTATAAATGTAAAATGATTTTTCATCGAAACATGAGAGTTTCATATAGTGTATGTTATGTTGGTGTTATATGTTGCATATTTCATATTATATATAATTTTGGTGTCCCATGTAGAGAATGATAAAATTTATGTTGTTTTTTGTACACTATTAACTTGTTGTATCATATAAAAAAATGATCATAGTTCATTAATATAAAATAATCTATTTACTATGTTACAATAAATGAAAAATATTGAAATGTTTTAATTAAATAAAAAAATTCACAACATCAAAAGGTGTCATAGGATGATACTATTATGAGTTAAATGTTCATGATCACATTATATTTAAATATTCTCATCATCATGTGAAATAATCATTTGATCATGTGAGTAATATTTCTATTTGATTTATTTGGCCTTTGCAAGTGTAGAATCACTAGAGATTTATTTTATATCACACAGTATATCACCCATCGAATAATTGAATACATGATTTTCATGTGTTGAAAATTTTTTATAATCCTTAAGAAAACTATTATATAATAAATTGGGGGATTAATAATGTTGATAATGTTATGAAATTAGAGAAACAACCTATGGAGAAATATAAAATTCGAGAAACAATTATATATGGGAATAATATTCAATTGGATTTTGTTATATTTAGACACAATGTTCTGGTGTGAACTATATGGGAATGTGAGGCACAGATAGATGCCCAATATCATTTGGTGTTTTTTGGTATGTTAAATTTTATTCTGAAAATATAATTTTTTATATTGATATCTATATAGTTTATGAGATGGTTTTCTTTTAAAATATTATTTATTCTTATTATTACTTTTTTGGTGGTATCTTCACTAGATGAGTATTTAGGTTTTGTTTTTTTGTGGTTTGGAACATTATTCCATAGTGTGATCATTTTTAGCTCATTTGATGGATAGATTATTGAGTGGAATATTAACTGGGGTGGTTTATGTTGATGTTCTTGATTTTCCATCTCTTTGAGTCTAGTTTTGAATTCTTGATGATGATAATTTTTATCCAGGTATTTGATGTATGTGATTGGAACATTTTACCCTATTATATTATGTCCTATACAAGGTTCCTGGTTCCTATAGGAATAACATGGATGGAAATGTGGTCACTGGGAGGTAAAATATATAACCAATAAAGTCATACTATGTGGAATATAGATTATGATATATGACATTAGATCACTGTCTGTATAGAATCTCATAGCATGACTTTAGGGGGTTTTAATGGTGTAATTTATTACAAGAACTATAAGATCATGATGTGTGAGTATGAGGAATTATATTTTTAAAATATGTCTCATAATACACATTATGAGAATATATAGATCATGAGATGATATTATTCTTGGTTTATCAGACACCAGTGATGCCTTATTCTGTGAGTTTTAATCTTACGAAATTAACGATGTGAGTAATAAACTCATTCAATTAATACCTAAATATAATAAACCCTATAAATCCACTATCACCCAAAAAATATTCTAAAAATATTTGAATTTATTTGAACATATTATTTTCTCCAAATCCGACGTAAGTAGTGTAATTATATCATGGTGTTTTGAAGCCCTTTCAAACGTATGTGATAATGTTATTCATTTTGGTGATCTATTGTGATCCAAGGTGAATTATTAATCTTTTTCACTTTGGGTTATTCTATTATAATTAATGTTACTCACATATGGTAAATAATTTTTATAGTGTTTGATCTTTTTTTCTCTTGGTGTTCTTTTTATAGATTTGTGGTGTCCTTAGGGGGAATTATTTTCCTTACAAGAGAAGTTATTATCGATATTTATTCCTGCATAGTTTTTTATTAAAGAACATTGAATTAATTGAGGTAATAAATTTATTTATTCTATTAATTTTTCTGAGAGAACAAAATTTTATCATTTTTTATATCTTTTCATGATAGTGTAATTAATATTAATAAATATTCAATTAGTACAATTAAAATATATTTTTTATTGTCATATCGATCTCATGTGTTTCTACTATAATTTTAGTTTTATCTTTGTTAAGTAGATAGTTTGTTAATGATATTAATTGATGAAAAGATTGTGAACACTGTCTCATATACATAGCTTTTGATGTTATTAAATGTTATTGATACACATTTATTTTCATGGGTTATGAACTAATGTCTATAGAACCACTGTCTTAATATGGGTCATGATTTTTTAAATGATTAATTATATTTTTGAATATGTGTGAATGATGTCTTTTTGAGGTTGGTGGGACCTATATATCCCAAAAATGTATTGGGAAATGTTAAATGTTATATGATCTCAAAGGAAATAGGGGGATCATCCCAATTCCAAAAACGAGATAGAATAAGGGAGAAAATACGAATCCCAAAACAAGAGGGAACATGGGAGAAAATCCCAATCCTAAAACAAGTGTGAACAAATGAGAACATCAGAATCCCGAAAAATGAGGGATCAAGGGGATAACATCTCAATCATAAAACAATTAGGGACGTGGGATAACATCACAATCCTCAAGAAATAGGGAATAATGTTGAACCATCCCTATCCAAAAACATGAGGGAATATGGGAGAATATCACAATCACGAAACAAGTGGGAATAGTAGAGAACATCCGTTTCCTGAAACATGGGGGAATATGTGAGAACATCGCAATCCCAAAACAAAAAGGAATAGGTTAGAACAACAAATCCACAAATAATAGGGGACATGGTAGAGCATCCCAATCCTAAAACAAAAGGGAGTCGCAGAGAACATACCAATCCCAAAATAAGAGGGATTATGGGAGAGCATCCCTATACTGAATCAATATGGAATATGAAATAGCATCTAAACCATGAAACAATAGTGAATAGGGGTAAATATAAAAATTCAGAAGCAATATTGAATAAGGGAGAACATCGCATTTTTTAACATCGAGGTTACATGATTGGACATCCCAATATTGAAACAAGTGGTTACACATGAGGGAATACCAAGACCAATGCACGTCCATCCCATTTTCTCTTCAGGATTGGGATGTTATCCCATGTCCCTGATTGTTTTAGGACTGAGATGTTATCCTCATGATCCCTCTTTTTTTTGTGATTTTTATGTTCCCCCTTGTTCAATCATGTTTTATGATTGGTATTTTCTCCCATGTTCCCTCTTGTTTTAGGATTGGGATGTTATCTATTATTCTATATTGTTTTTGGAATTGGGATTATCCCCCTATTCCCTTTGAGATCATAAAACATTTATCATTACGCAATTCATTGGTGGGATATATATGTCCCACCCACCTCAAAATGAAATCATTCACACGTATTACACAATATAATAAAACATTTAACAAATCATGACACATAATAATATAGGGGTTCTATAGACATCAAATCATAACCCATGAAAATAAATGACTATCAATAGCATTTGATCACATCATAACCTAAGAAAAAAATGTAGTTTCTATAATCTATTCATCAATTCATATCCCATCAAAATAAGTGGGTTTCAGAAGGTCATATACTGTAAAAAGTTAAATATATTTCATTAAAATATATCCATATAATAGAAATAGGTTTTAGAAATCCCATTATATCTATAATAGCCCATTCAATGAAAGGTTATGAATGGAACTTTAAATAATATACTAGTATGGAATGAAATAAATAATATTTTTCATATTAGATGTGAAATAATTTTGAAATATATTTAAAAAACGTTTTTTGTTGAAAATATACTTTATTCATTAAAAACAATTTATAAGATATATCATTTTCAAAACAAGTTTCATTGAAAAAAGAATTGAAAAATATCCAATAATCATATAAAACAATAAAATATATTTAATATATTTTTTTCTTTGAAAATTATCTTCTAGTATCATTTGAAATAATTTAAAAAAAAGGTTTTTGAATATAATATATTTCTGACCTCAGAGAGAGAGATGATGATATTTTATGTAAAACATTATATTAAGTACCCAATAGTGGGAATATGGTACTAAAACATGGGTATATCATGAAACAATAGAGGATAAGGAATCAAAATGTTTTTTTGATTCATTTTTTATAATATTTCGTCAATGGGAGAAAAAACACAAATAACCTCAAATTGTGATTAAATTGTCTCAATAGACTCTTATTGCATGGTAATGTGGGATCATAATCTCCATGTAAGAAAATTAAAATTAAATGGAGAATACTATATCATGAAAATAATTATATTCAACTTAATAAATTTAAAATGGAATTATACAATTCGTGAAAATGATTTTAGGTAAAAAACAAAACATGAGTCTCAATGAAGGGAAATTGAGAAAAAACTTTTTTACCAGATTGGTAACTTTAGAAACATATTACCCATGAGTTAAAAATCATAATATGGATATTTTAATACCCATAAATGTTTCAATAAGATACATAGATTACAATCATGTCCCATATATACACCATACAAAAAGTAATGAGTGGATATTATAACTTGTATCACCCTAAAATTAAAAATTAAATGAAATACCATTTCCATATGTCTTGAATCTCTCTATACATGTACATGTTTCTTGTATACTAAATATTTTTTATTGTATATATTTTAAATAATAAAATTTTCATACCCAGTAAAATATTTGTTTTTATGAATACCTTATTTGACCATTTTTTTACAATCATATTTCAATGTTTCACATTTGGTAATATTCACTTTTTTCTTCACAAATGTCTAAATTTGAGAAAAATTTGTCCTTATTCTTATATAATGATACATGAATTTAATCCATGATATAAATATCAGATATATTAGCTATATTTGTATAATAATAATCAATATAATATATGAAGATGAAATATATTACACCATTCTAGGAGATGGTAAACCATAAATATGCTTGAAAGATGTTTTGGTTTTTTATTATTGTATTGAAATAAAGTATTCAAATTAAACATATATATATATATATATATCATTATTAAATTATAATTCATATATAATATATGTTCTTTAAACCCGTTCTTAATACATTCCTTGAGGTTTTTGAACAATCACAACACATTGAAGGGGTGGTAGTCCACACTTCCTCAAAAGAGATTACTATAGAAACACAAAATGGAAAAAAACATATTTGTGTTTTAAAGTGAATAAAAAAGAATTAATATATAATAAATATTATATGTGAAATATATAAAATTATTTACCATCATAATGGCCACTATTATTGTTGGTAATGTAGAAATGAGCAATCATGGTTTCATGAAGTAGTAGTTTACCATACACAGAAACAACAAGATCAATATCAATTAGACAAAGGTGTGTATATGTTTATGTAGAAATTTTAGAATTAAAAAATCTTTGTATATGTATGATATTGTTTTTGTTACACATTATTGGAATAAAGATATTGGATGGGTGAAGAAGGAAAATAAAAGAAAATAACTTTAGCAAAGATATTTTCTTTATATCAGGTAACTCATTCTGGTTTGTGACAAAAGGATTAATTTATAGGATTTTGGCACAAAGGGATTATTTAAGGTAGAAGTTAGGTTTGTAGGGATGTTATTTGGAATGATATTGGAATAATTTAAAAAAATTAGACATGTGAGGAATGGGTAAAGGTGGTGGCATTTTATATCAACGGAAAATAACTCACATAGAATTTTTGGAATCAAGTTAGGTATAAAAATGCCAATAAATACAATTCATAAATAAAACAACTCAATAATGGATGGTTTTTGGATGAAACATTTACATACATTGGGTTTTCTATATGGGTTTTTGTCATTGTGCCGTTAATTTTAATGTTTAGTCCCAAATTCAGGTTAATTTGGCCTTAAATGATGTGATTAATTTTAATCACTTTTACATATCATTTTCATCAAAATATAACGTGGTATTATTATAATAAAAATATTATACTAAATAAGATGATTTATGTTGTATGTTTTAAATTTTATTCTTATCAGCAGAAAAATTAATATTATTGTTCATCTTGCATACTATAAAAAATAATAGGATTTTAATGTAAGAAAAATATCCAAAGTATGTTATGATTTTTATATTAAATTTAAAAGGGAAATTGATTATAATGAATTAAATTGTATTAATATATGTAATATTAATATAATTTTACTTTCAATAATTTTTATAATATCATTTGTCTTATAAAATTAATTAAATAAAAAATATTTTTTAACTAAAAATAATAATTACTCAATATTCACTGATGTATGACATTTCTCAAAAAAAATCCCAAAAATTCACCCTATGATAATTTAAAAGTTATTAATAGGAAGCTAATGTTTATTTTATAAAATTAAATTTCTAAATATATATAAATTATTTTTATTATTAATATATGATTTTTAAATAAAATAATATTTTGAAGATAAATGGACATTACCAAAAATGATATATTTCATTATCAATATGTTTTATTTATATAAAATATTCAGAATATATATATTTTCGATATTGTTATTATAATTCCAAAAGATATGTTTACGGGATAGGTTATAAATATCCCATTTAATTTATTATATATATATATTTCATGGAAAGTCATTGTTGTGTGGATTGTACACCAAATGTTTGTTGTTTTATAGTGCAAGCCATGTTGGTATTACATGCAGTGCAAGCGAAGTTGGTATTGTGTGTGAAAGGATTGTTTGACTGTATGTTTTAAAAAATATATATATATATATAACTATTTACAGTGTCACATGAAATGAAATATATTGAAAAGGTAAATTTATTCAAAAAATTTATTCACAAAAACCATGGGTGTTACACACTACACCCCCAAAAAATAAATTTCATCTTCGAAATTATTTTTATAAAATATTTAATAAATGATTGTTTCATTCAAATAAACCCACATCATAAAATTAAATACTAAAACCTCCCTTATAATGGGAAATTTGGAACCATAATGGTAATGTAAGGTACCTCCTAATGAGATTCCTATAAAGGAGAAGATAGGTGGGAAGAAAAAATAAGGACATTGAAGAGAAATCATACCATTATGTTCAAATGGATATTGATAGAGAAAAATAAGAGAATTTCTACAGTAAAAATGCCATAAATCTATGATCTAATAATGGACCATATGATTCTTAGAATATGAAAGTACTGGGAAAACATTTTTATCTAGAAGATTCTTTTTCCTAAAGTTATTGAATTCTCATCAAAAGATATACTAAAATGATTTCAAGATATAATAAAAAATTTATTTCGTTGATCCACTTCACCTCTTTCTCTAAAATGTATAGATACCTTTTCCAACATGAATAAATAATAGATCCTTACACTTGTGATACGATATCATATTTTTCCTTAGTTACCATCAATAATAGGTTGTTTGAACAGACTACAAATATGCATAAATCATTATATGGAGATTTAACATATTATTCAATATAACTTCATCTCAAGTATAACTTTAATCTTCCATAAATGGTTAACCTTATAACCCTCATAAGAGATTAAATATCAAAACTTTAGAAATAATGTCACAAAATTAAGATAACAATGATCCTCTTTATATCAATAAGTAGGCATTGGTTGTCACATTCCAAACATGTGAATACCACCATTATATATTCCCTTGAATTATGGTAACAATCATAATTATCGTAAATCATTTTAGAAATCATTCATGTATCCTCATTCCATTGATTAATGTATATATCCATTCAATATAATAAGTTATAAACATTATCTTTAATGACATAAGTCAATATTTCAAAAATATATTCGAATGAAATATGTACCATCCAATTTAAAAATTTGTATCAAAAATATCATTATCCATAATTTAATATTTCAATGACAGACATTAATTATGGGATACATTCCCTTAATAGAAATAACAATCGTCCATGAAATAACTATTCTATGTGTTTTTCATCATTTATCATTTCCTTTTAAATACATAATAAAAATTTATATTAAAAATACATACACATCTCATGATTAAAAAAACATATTCATTCAATTCAAAAATACTTCAATAATAAAACATTATTCATAAATAATTAATCATGATTCATAAAATTATTCCCTAACAATTTTTTCATATAAAATGAAATATGATACTTTCTTCTGTTTCTTAAAAATAAATTCACTAATTATTATTATTATTAATGTAAGTAATACTTGAAGGTAATTTCATAACTTCCACATATCATTTTCAGTCGGATCATTATCAATAGAAAAACCATCACATGTACCACCATTCTGATTATCCTCATGAGCCTTACACATAAAAATCAATTTCCATAATGGAGGTATTTTTATGTTATAAAGCTGACATCAACTGATAATACCATAGGAAGACCAATGTTCACTTCCATTATATTAACCAAACACTTCATTTTTTCATTGCAGTCACTTTTTATGTGTCCATATTTTCCATAATCCAAAAATATTATTATACCTAAAAAAATAACATATGTAATTATTTCCAAATTATTCACACAATGGACAATTAACTCTCATTCCTCCATGTACTCCATTATATAAGCACTCATATAACTACTTATTTCTCTTCCTTGGTCAGTCTAAGAGTTGGTAAATATAAAATTTTTTAATCATGTTTAGTGAAAAATGATTTTGAATAAACAAAAAATAATTCACTCCAGTGATAATCCCACTTGACTTCTCATTAGAAAAATTTCCATCATGTTCAACATTAACCCAATTTTTTCTGTTTCCCATCATTAACTAAAACCAGAGGTAAATTGTGAGAATTACATATCATTGCCGAAAACCAGATAGTACTGAAAATAATTACATATAAAATATCTAAATCATATCACTTTTTATAATATATGACACCCGAGATTCATCATATGTTATTCTTGGAACACAAATATTTAAATCCTTTATAATGGCTCATGAAGAGTTTGGGAATTCCCAAATCATATCCTCTAGGAGTGTCAAACTAGGTGTGCAATAATGTCCCTCATCATGTAGCATATTACCCTAAGTCTATCTCGTAACATCTTATACATGTTTTTAACCATATGTATTTTTATTCCATTTTCATGTCCACTTATAGTTTCCAAATATTTATGTATTTATATGAAACCACACATTCTATCGTTTACCAATGTTCCAAGACATTTTCCAAAATGTTAACTCATCCTTATACTTATCCTTAGTGGCATCCCTAGAAATATCCTTCGAAATATTCCTAAGGATCACAATATTGTTTTCTCATCCAAGTTTCCAAATTTTGGCGAATCCATTCATATGATATCAACTATAGAAAACCATGTTCAACAAACATGGATATTACATCAGTTTAGATGATTATTTATTAAATTTAAAAAATAAATTACTGTGGACCATAACCATTTAGTGTCTTTTGAATAATAGAAACAAAATCTTCTATAACAGTAAAATATCTTCCACATATATAAAATAAATATACCCCATTAAATCTTATACTTAACACATTTCATCATAACCCATAGAAAGGAAACATTATATGTGAGTGAGAGAAGATGCTTAAATAAGGGTACATAATGAAAATGTTTAATAAGATGAACCAAAGAGAACATTACATAGGAATAATTGTTGATGATTATTGAATTCATATCAGAGATCATAATAATCATTTGCAGTTTATAACATATAAATAATAGGTAAATAATTAACATAATCAATGAGAGCATACCGTAGGAATAAAACATGGGATTTTGGAAACATAGATGCTCATAAAACCCATATGTAAAGGTGGCCTTCCAAGACCATAGTAACATGTTATTATTGGGTGAATTACTCATGTATATGCTTTGGACATGGGATTCCCTCCTATATACCCTCATTTTTAGGGATTATTATGTCCTCCTGTTTGTTAAAAAATGGGATGTTCTCCCTTATTCCATCTTATTACATAATTCGGATGTTCTCACATGTTACCTCTAGTTTTAGTATTGCAATTTTATCCCATATTCCATATTTTATAAGGATTCAAATGTTATACCATATTACTTAAGGTTTCATGGTTGCGATGTTATTCGATGTTCAATCTTGTTTTGTGATTGGGTTGTTATCTCATATTGCATACTGTATTAGGGTTGGAATTTTCTCCCATATTAACTCTTGTTTTAGGATTGGTATGTTCCTTGATGATCCCTCTTGTTATGGGATTGGGACTTTCTCCCATGTCCCCCGTTGTATTGGGATTGGGATGGTCTCCCATGTTCCCTCTTTTTTCTGGAATGGGATGTTCTCTCTTCTTCTCTATTATTTCAGGGTGGGGAATTTCTCCTATGATAACTATTATTTCTGGATTGGTATGTTCTCCCATATTCCCTATTAGCTAATAAAACATTTATCATTACCAAATTCATTGCAGAGATATATATGTACAACATAGAAAATAATAACACCATTCATACATCTTCCAAAAAAAATAAACAGTCATCATATTGTGACCCCAAAAAAAATAGGGATATGTAGACATCCAATAAAAACACATGAAAAAATGGGTATCAATAATCATCCATCACATGATAACAATTGTAAATGAAATATATTTCATTATAATTTAATCAGAGAAGAAAAAGATAAAATAATTGGGTTTCAAAAGCATATAACCCTTTGAAAAGAAACATATTTCATCAACATTTATCCTGTGGAAGATAAAAAAGATTTCATAATGACTATGATATTATGCACAACCCATTTATAGAAATTAAATATATGAAACCATTAGATAATTTCATATGAATGCATGAGTAACATCAATGGATATCATCATAATTTTAAAATAATGTTGAACTCTTTCTTAAAAACATTTTTGAAGTAAAATATCATTTCATATTTTATAAAACATTTTATATGATCAAACCTTTTGAAAACCATATTATTTAATTATAGATTTTATAAATTAGGTAAGATGATTTAGAAAAAAATAAATCATTTTAAAATACTATTTAATTTAAAATTATAATCAATAATATTTTAAAATCATTTTCAATCAAATTTCATTTGGATACAATAGATTTCTCACATATGAGAGAGGGAAAATCACATTTTTATTAAAAACATTTTATTAAGTAACAAATAATAAAAATATGGTTCTAACACATGATTATATCATTAAAAATAGAGGATATGGATACTCATGACTCTTATTGAGTGATGGATAATAATATTTGATCAATTGAACCATAAAAAAAAGTACAGAAAAGTGATTTGATTGTCTTAATAAACTATAATAACATGGTAACATGGGATCATGCACTCCATGTAAAAAAGATTAAAATTACCCAAAGACCAAAATATTCTTATTTTTTTTATTACTAATATAACATGTAAAATTGAAGTATAAACACCTCAAAATAATGATTAGTTTCATAACAAAACATGTGTCTCAATGTTGGAAAATAGAGTAAAATGCATTTTTTATTTGGTATGTTTTCAAAAATATACCAGATGAAAGGAAGATAATAAAATGGATGTGTTAATTCAATTAAATTTAATTATACGATAAATAGAATATAATCATGGTCAGTAAAAACACTAATAAATAATGAATGAGTGGGAAACATAACTTGTATCTCACAGAAATTAAAAGTGAGATGAATTCCCCTTTTCTTATGTCTTGACTCAATGTATAATAAAAAAATATTCCTATATTTTAAATATAAGTGTATTAAAAATATTCTAAAATAAGAATATTCAAAAACATAATAACATATATGGTTATATTATTAAATTTTATTAGGTTCTTGTTAAATATATTATGTTAATGTTTTTTTTCAGGTAATATTCATTTTTTTCTTCACATGTGTATTAATTTATTATATCATTGGTCTATATTTATATCATGATTACGGGATGTAATCAATGATATAAATTTAAGTTGTATAAAATGTATTTTTATAATAATAATATATATAATATAGGGGTCTGAAATTAAATACACCATTCAGGGAGATTGTATGTCATGCGTACACATGAACGCGGTTTCAGTTTTTTGCTAACACCACCCGATGTTCCGACCATGATACAGGTGGCTCTAGTATATGAAATTCATAGGGTCAGTGCCCAACATGAGTTACAGATATAAGGACCTCCTAGGTTTTGGGTTGAGACAGACCCTCGATTCCCTAAGGAATAGCTAGAGGCTGTGACATGGGTCTTCCCCTTAGTGAGGACACAGCCTTACTAGATGTTGATCTTAGCTGTGATCCTTCCACAGGGATCAGTTGGGAGATGGTGGATCTTTAATATTCAGGTTCATGATTAGGAAACCCTCACTTGGGATGAATTTGTGAGACTTTCTGCGGGGGAGATTTATTCCATGATATTGCGTTCTGTGAGCATTGAGGAGTTTCTTAAGCTTCAGCAGGTCATCATGAAAATGGTCGAGTACTCGGAAAGTTTCACTGAGCATTCTTGCTACTGTACAGATATGGTGCGAGACCCATTCATCATGTCTCAGTCCATCTAGTAGAGGATTAGGATGGAGATCAGGGCTTTATTGTTGACCCTCATCATCCCCACCCAGGCAGGAGTGCTGGAGTGGGCCCTTCATGCAGAGAGCTTCCTAACAGAGTAGGAACTAATAGGTGGAGCCCCCAGTAGACCCGAGGCAGAAAACTCTTTGGAAGGTAGCAGGAATCCGGAGCGTGGTCCAAATATGGCTAGGACTTGTATAGGGTGACCCCAATAATTTCGTTCGGCAGTACGAGGCTCCCAGTTCAGAGGGAGTCAGTAGGGAGACCAACAGTTCTTTACTTGCGGCGGACAAGGCCACATGGCTCGTAACTGCCTGACTTACCATACAGATAACTAGAAGCTGGTCAAGGGACTACCAAGGCATAGGTAGAGTTTTGTGGGGGGAGGTCTGTAGGTTGACAGACGTGGAAGAGGAGTTGGTCGTGTAGTAGGCGGTGGGCGGCGATTTGAGGTGCTAAAACCACTACCTTCAGGAAGTCCACCCCCAACCACAGGTATTAGGTGGACAGGGGAGAGATCATCTCTAGGTAGCGGAGTCTTATGACCACAGAGCTCTAGAGATTATTAGAGGTATCATATGTGCCTAATCCACGCTAATTGTAGTTCGTATAGAGACAGGTGACAATCACTCTTTTTTTTTCTATGACCCACTTTAGGTGTACAGAGATTTTGACAGATCCATTGGCTAGATCATTACATCCAGAGACTCCCATGGGAGAAGATTAGATGATTACACAGTAGTTTCGGAAGTGTGAGCTTAATCTAAGAGGCATGTTCTTCAGTTGGGATCCACTAGTAGAGTTGTTGAGGCATTACGACGTCATCATGGGTATGTACTGTTTATCCATAGTCCATGCTCAAATCAACTGTATTAGTTAGAATGTGTGGTGCGTCTACACATATAGGACCAGGATTTCCTTAACCACCAAGAAGGGAACCTTTTCAGCACATGACATACTTATCCAGTGGTGGGTGTAGCCGATCAGTCATCAGTTGCAAGCCTTACCTTCGGGGTAGTTGATGTTGAGAGTTTGATTTATCCTGTAGTGGTGGACCAGTATATCAATGTCTTCCTTGATGATGTCCTAGGACTACCTCTATGTTTGGATGTATACTTTTTCATCTGCATGTACCCTGGGAAGACACTAATATCTACACTAGTATATTGTATAGATCCTGCTAATATTTTTGAGTTATGGGTGTAGTTGGAGGACTTGTAGGGAAAGGGGTTCATAATACCTTGTGTTTATCCATGGCAGCTCTGATTTTGTTCACCAAACAGGCAAATGAATGTTTGATACTCTATGTAGATTATCGTTTCATGAACCATGTGACCATGAAGAACAAGTATCCACTTTCAAGAATTGAGGATCTTTTTGATTAGCTAATCGGGGCTCATTGGTTTTCGAAAATATTCCTCATATCAGGTTATCATCAGCTCAGGGTGTGAGATGTGGATGTGTAGAAGAAGGCCTTCCAGTGTCGGTATGGCCACTATGAGTTCTTGTTTATGCCATTAGGAATGACCAATACCCATGTAATGTTCCCGAGGTCACAATGGCTTACTACTAGATGGGGTCCCAATGGCTTACAACTAGATGGGGTCACAATGGATTAATGTAGGATATGGTCACAATAGCTCACCACTGGATGAGGTCACAATGGACTACCTCTAGATGGGGTTGAACTGCAAGGAGTCTTACTATGTACTTATTCAGGAGGCAAGGATAAATTCCCTTATCGTTCGGGATGGTGGATGCAGTTTAATGTCATCCAGGAAAAAAGGGGCCATCCAGTTTAACATCATTCTGGAAGAAGGTGGTCTGATGTGAAGGGGGACTGGAACAAATCGTTGTTGGGATTAAACCTCCGAGAGGCTTCCTATGTACATTTCCTTGGCATGGATCAATTTCCACATATTTCAGATGAAGTGGGATCCAATGTGAAGATGGTCGGGACTAATGGGTGTTGGGCTTGAACCTCCGGGGGGCTTCTACGTACCATGCCTTAGCAAGCATCAAAGTCCACATAGTTCAGATGGGTGTGTGGGGCATACACTCTTGGCTACCCAGATAGGATGTCATGGTCGATGTTTACTCTAAGCCCTTGTGATTCATGCTCGATGTGAGAAACAAGAGGCAAAAAAGGCATGGCGATCACATCGTAGAAGGTGCATCAATGGGAATTGGATTGGGGCATACACGTGGTTTGTATCCTAAACGGGAAACTGGGGATTACATGTAGTTTGTAGCACGTGGGTGATGGATATTGGGACTTACTCCAGGGTGGTGGCATAGGTGGGGTCAATTCCCAAGGAGAGCGGTATTTGGCACCCAAGAAGGGAGAGGGAGTGGGGATGATACATCCTATAAAGAACGATAGGGGATTACACCAGGGTGGTTTCACTTTCCCCACAAACAAACGACACTCCGATTAAAAGGATTCCATTCAATTTGATGAATGATGTCACTCTCATAGATACAAGTGGGTGTAGAGAATGTCCGAGATGGGGAACCCCACATGCAAGGCCTGGGGAGAGGTTATAGTTTAACATCATGTTCTGAGGGAAATGTTTTTAGAAAGATTAACATCTTGTTTCTTGGTCAAGGTGGGTGCGCTCCTCACCCCTAGGACATACATAACTGATACTCTCCCGCCCTTGAAGAAAGGAAGGCGTCAGAAATTTCGTTGATGGGGGTGTCATGGAGAGATCAATTGGGGGGGTCCACGTTAGCATGGATATGTGAAGAAGAAATAGATGTTAGCGTGCCTATGTGAAGAAGCATGAGGTGAAGCAACGCAACCGGTGTAACCACCAAAGGGTCCTTGAAATTGCTTCATGCAAACTAGAAGGGCGGCATGATAGAAGGAGTTGTAGAGAAAAGGGGTTCATAGGTATAATCCTTGTGAAAGTATTGTGTTCTGTAGTGTGGGGTGGCTTTTTAATGGGATTCACATCATGAAGTGAAGTCTCCTAGCATCGGTATAGGGCATAGGTTCATATGGATGGTTCTTCGCAAAGTGGAAAGGAATTCGCGTAGAAATACCTCGCGAAGAGAGGGTGACTTCTGAAGAATAATATTGTGATGCAATGTGCTTCGCGAAGCAAAGTTATCATGCCTTATCATGCATATCACATGTGTATAAAAGGTGTTTTGTGAAGAAGAATTGCTCCACAATGACCGGAGTCCCATTGGGCATCTCCATCCTTCAGAGAGGCCCATGGGCTCTCTAAAGGGCTTCCCTTTTTGAAGAGGGGTGGAACCCATACAAAGGGGAAGGAATTTTGTGATGAGAATGTTCCTTGAAAGGCTCATGGTTTGAGGAGAAAAAATTTCTTCATCATTTGCGATCTCATAAGTTGAATGGTCAGAGTATCCATCCATTGGGCTCGATGGGAGAATGGTTTTTATAGGAAAGAGGCACCGTGAAGCAGATCTAGCTCTGCACAAAGATGGATCTTGCTCCGCGGTGGGTTTCAAAATGTCAAAGGGGATCACATAGAATCCCGCATACTTGCTCTGTGTTGGGTTCGTGAACATCAAATTGGTTCATAGATCATCCCACATCCTTCCTCTGCGATAGGTTCTTGAACCTCAAATCGGATCCCGGAGCATCTCTCCTCCGTTCTATACGGCGGGTTTGCAAATGTCAAGTCGGTTCACATATCATCTATCCTTCTTTCTCTATGGAGTGTTCTTGAACATCAAAATGTTTTCACGGAGCATCCCTACTCATAGCTCCATAGAAGGTTCATGTAGTGAGAGTTCTATGTCGGTCGTAGGGCAGCGGGGCTCCGCAACCAGTCTTCATGAGGCATCCACTTATGCTCTCCTTTTGTTCATTATTTTCATTGATTTTGGACATAATAAACCCCCCCGGACATTGAGTTATGAAGAAAATGAGGGTCTATGTAGGAGGGTCAACCACCAAAATTCATCGGTCAATTGCGAAGGTTACTCGTGAAGGGGGATCACGAGGTGGAGTGGTGTGCACGGGCGAGCGTGCCACCATGCTCACCACAGATCAAAAATTCCAAGAATCAGTTACGGTCCTCACCTATAAATAGAGGATCTAACCTCTCCATTTTCCTCTCTCTTCTCCATGTTTTTGTCTTATAGCACTCTAGACTCATGAATCCCCGCGTACCCCACGATTTCTCTCCAGGAATCGGGAATTTTGCTTTACGGTGCACATCAAGTCTTTGAATTCACGTCGAATCATTCTGTGAAATTTATTATGAAGGCTGGGGCAAGCCTCTGAGAATATACTTCACAACCGATATCCAGAATCTTGCTTTACGAAAGATATTCGTTAGCCATACCAAAATAATTCCCCCACTTCAAGGAAGAATGACTCACCAGGAGGTTGCTAGGGGGTACACGTGAATACTACCTGCAGAGAGGAGATGGCGAATAGATTGGGTTTAGGGGAGTTGATACGGATCGTCTCCCACAATGGGTCATTGGTGGAGCTATTGCTGGTAAGCCAAAAAAACTATCCCCTGTGAAAGTGGATTCATTTGTATCGATTTCTGCTGTGGGATGACATCTTCATCCCGGAAGCTAGTAGGGACGAGCCATCAAACTAGTTCTAAAGCATGTTTATTAAGTGCCATTGGTTTAGGGAAGCTGTTGGCCATCCCTGGGTGGACTTCACACCCCTCATTGATGATTTTTAGTACAGTAATCCTAAAAATATGCATGGGAATGGACTGAAGACGGAGACATCCCTACCACCTCTATACCCGACAATCTTGGAGGAAACACTGAGGAACTCGAGGAAGGGGTGGTCTGCTGAGTGGGACCTGCGACAGGGTGGAAAATTCACATATTATTGGGACTGGGCCTACTAGATATGTTCCTAATGTAAGGAGTTTAGGGATAAGTTGAAGATATTGGGCCTATATAAGGTGGAATTGTTCTCCCAATTCAACATCATTCAACATAAACAACTAATGACATAGTTTCTGAGAAGGTGTTCATCAAGGATTAATACCATCCATTTGCACAATGGGGACGTTGGAATCAGTTTATGGAATGTGAATTATATATCAGGGGTCCCGACAATGGGGGCTATGCATGATGAATACTTCTATGATATGGGAGCGTGGAAGGATCCGGAGAAAATGACATCGTTGGCAATGGCATAGATTTTTCTGGTGCTAGGATAGGACAAGGAATAAGTGAGAGATGTTCACATTAGAAGGTGGTTTAAACAGTTTTGATCATCATGGAAAGAGGTGGTTTCTGGTGAGGCCTCTTACATTCCCGAAGTGACCTCAATGGGGAAATGAGAACTCATACTAGCGGCTCTTGGGGGATAGCCAGTGGAAAACCGAGGGGTTCAGTGTTAGCAATTAGCAGCAACCAGTAGTCAGGATGACAACATACACCATGGATCCCATCTGGGGTTGGATCCATTCGGTGTGGGATGAAATCATGGTTGTTCGACCAATAACATTTACCATGACTTCAATGTTGGAGACAGACGGACAGGTTATACTCGGAATCCCGATGCTCGCAAAGATGTACAAGATAATGTGGCACATTAGTGAGGGGAAGAGCCACAAATGATATGCGATCAATTCCACCTCTTTTACAGGTGGATAGTGGTGCATGTCAGGGGGGTATATTAATATACAAAACCCATCCATCCTCCAAGATCGACCTTCTGTCCATCCATTCTAAATACCATAGGGGTATTTCCGACCAAACTGACTACGTAAGCATTATTGAACCATGTCTATAAAATAGAGGAATTCAAATTTCATCTATTCCTGCTTCCAATTGGTGCTTTAACTAATTATGGACAATGAACAAAAGTGCAATGGTCTTATCTCTTGACCTTTAGAGGTTGAGTCTTGGTGGAAATGGTAGACTGTGAGCCTCTCTGTGAGCCGTACACCCTGCACTGATTTTCCAAGCTATTTTGGTGTATGAAATAGCATACCTCACAAGTCTATATAGGGGTTCTCCATGATGAATATCCATCCGTGAAGCAGCAGATGTGGCTCATGTTCAAACGAGAGGAAGAGAAGATGAGGAATGAGTTTCTAGTATCAATGGTTGACTTTGGGTTGGTGAAGAAGTATGCCGAAATTTGGGAGGCACACTACCTGGGAGAGATTATGAAGAAGACAGTTGTTCGGGTTGGTGATGGTGTGAATCCCCAATCTCGAGGTTGGGGATATAAGGTGGAAAGGACATCTCACAGTGGTGGGGGAAGCTGTGACAGCGAGGACCATACCGGCTGAGGGGTTGGTTGCGGCAGCAGATCCATCAATGGTAGTAGACCCGGTGGTCTCAAAAGGATAGATTTATCTAGAGGGGAGGCCACAGATAGGACTCCATCGAATATCCTCTTAGGATCTAGGAAATCAGCTGCGCTATATAGACATTCCATGAAAATCCCACTATCATAGAGGCCTGGGACATCTGGAATGTCAATAGGAAATTCCTCGAGCCGTCCGAGATATGGCAACAGTTGAACAACCTCAAGATAGAATTTATGAGAATATTCCCTATCAGGGACAACATTTTAGTATCCTAGTAGGAGGCAGAGAAATACCTGTAGAGATGGAGGAATTTTTACAGTCCCGAGGTGCCCCACGTCCAATGACTGACAGGGGGAATGTGTCGTTGAATCAGACAGTACCCCCACAGTTGTGAGATTCCGAACTGAGGGAGCACTTTCCTATACCAGAGGAATCGTATGAGTCCTTTTTAGGGGAGGATTCCGGTAGAGGGAGCTCATTGGAGGAGGGAGAAGTTGGGGATCAAAACTAGGACCTTGAAGAATTTAGAGAGGCCCTTGAGGTAAAATCCAAAGCCCCTTCCCCAGGGTTTGCATTCAGGACATTCTGGACTACTTACTAATACATGAACTATGTTGGAGGGTCTCATACACATCACTCGTTCTTTCGCCTCAACAGATGCTTATACGAGACATTAAAGATCTATAGCTGTGGATGCATTGTTTACCGCATCCGGCAAGTCCAGGATGTCCAAGATGTCTTCTAGAGAGCTTTCATACGTTCAGAAAATATATGGGGGCCACACCTCAGGGTCTCAATGGTGTCAGCCCAAGAACGAGACCATGAATTCCATCTCTGTAAGTATCTTATACTAAATTACTGACTGTCACTCATTGATCATGTCTACTGACATCCATGCCCCATTTTTGTGTGCACAGTACTTCAAATGGTGTGGTCCACCTTGGTGAGGTCGGTCAAGGATTCTGGTAGTGTCTTTCCCTGGGGAATTTCGGTGATCATGGAGGTGGATTCGAGGACTGACCAAGCTTATGTGCTCCCAATCACTGGTGGGACCATAAGCGAGGTTGAATAGGAGATTATTGAGGTGGGGTCTGACGATGAGGATCGATCAGATAGGGTGGGTCCTTCCATACCCAATCAATCATCAAATGTGGACCCTGCTGAAGAGTTCATGGGGGCCTTCCCTGCATATAATCATACCAACTACGCCGACTAAGATGAGACAACCTCTGATGAAGAGGATTAAAAAATATTCTATCGTGGATCATGAAATATAATCAAGCGCTTCATCAATGACACCCCCTATAATGTGATGGGTGGATGATATTGATAGACTTCGCTCATAGATGTGTGAGATTTTTACTGGGAGAGTGGATGCCTTGGGATCCCACCTGCTCATTCGAGTTCTTATGGTGGAGAAGATTCCTGAGTATGACCATGGCCTCCTCGTGGGCTAGGAGAGGAGAAATTGGTGAACATAAAAAGTTTCCAGGAGGCTGAAGATGATATTCAGTAGCTGTATGTTCGGATGGATGACCACTCTATCACCCTAAATGCGCAATTGGTACTAATGTTGAGATTGAAGGCCCAACTGGCAGAGGATGAAAAATTCATGAAGCAAGACTCCGAAAATATGACTGTCATCCGGACCAACATAGAGTTGGCCTAGAATGCATCTGATGAATTTCACCCCATTGCTATCGAGGAGAAGAAGGATTTTTTATTATAGATATATTCATGAGTTTCGTTATTTGTATTGGTTTTACAAGAATCGTTTATATTTGTGAAATTACCAGTGATCCATCCCACAGATCACGTGGGTCGATCCCATTTTTAAAAACAAGGGATGATCGCCATGCTATATCATCTGAACATAAGGGTGTCGACCAATCATCGATCATCTTGGTTTTGAACAAACATGCTAGATTTTTGGGATTAAATGGGAGAATCCCGATTGGAGGACCAGAACCTGAGGGTAATTGACATGGTTTCCTTCCAAATGTGCTCCAGTGTATGAGATGGGTAATTCCAGGGGAATCCGACATAATCCGAACATAGAGGAATGGAAAGTGTGAATAACGATACCCAGTGTTTGGAACATTGTATGGGTTGTGTGACAATAAATTATGATTGTTTACCATGTTCAGAACACAACATCCTTATTTTGTTAACCTAGAATGGGAATAAAAAATGAGAGCTGACCACTGACCATGTTCAGAACATGGTTACGAACTCGAAATTTCATCCATTATCCTTTTATAATGCTATCCCATGATAGTAGGTGGGCCATAGATTGAGCATACAAATTATTAGGGGGTTCATTCAGACGTGAAATATGAAGTGGGTTCAAATAAGGGGCATGAAATGCATGGAGTGTTGAGTGATGGGATGTTTGAATAGAGTCCAACACTCTTCAAATTGTGCCACTCTGGGGATGACACATTAGGTGGATGAATTGGCCTAATCATGAATCATAACTACTCCCAAACATGACCTATATAGGAAGGGATCTGGTTCATCCCATGATTATCATGGGGCATCCTGATCTTGTTTAGGGTAGAATCGTAGTTTAGTGTCATGCATCAAGGAAATGTGGGAACATGCAATTTAACAACAAATTATAGGAAATTTTTTTAAAGAGAACATCCGAGGAGGGGTGCATGTAGTGCAGTAGTTGTAAACCAAAATTTAATGAGGACCTGAAGTTTGGATCACCATGTGTCTTTGGGGGACTTTTTAGGTCAAGGGAATGAAAAAAAGTCCGGATTGGCCCAAGGAAAAGTGCACATGCATTCCTATGTATCCAATAAGTATGGGAATGAATCCATTTATAGTTTTGGATGATTTATGGTAGGATACCATATTCAGAGATAATAAAGTTGTGTTGTTTTGGCCTTTTCACCGGATGAAGCGGTATTTCATAGATCTTTTTTTCCCTTTAGGATGAATGTGTGATTTTTTTGAATTGATTGACCTGGGATATAAAGTCCAAGAATTACCACATGAATCAAGTTATACGTAGGCATTGACAGTTGGTATTGTGTGTGGATGATACTAATCATGATGCCCCCTTCAATGAGGATATCACTGTGCTGTGTGTTTTTTATCGTGTGGCTATGATGATAATGTCCCATTTAGGGTCATGTGAGTGGACCATCCATGAATTTTAACATCATTTGGTAAAGACGTAATAGTTTAAAGTCATGTGAGACTAGGCATCATATTTTAAAGTCATATGGCTCAGACATATATTTATATGAGAGATATGGTTCTGAAGGGAATGTGCACGATGTGATAAAGCATACCCAACAAGAATGAGGATGAGGTCCATATCATACATTGCATGATTTCGAGTAGGAAACCTAGGGCAGAGGGGATAGAAAAGGTTAAGGGATATTGGATATGTGAGGCTTTCCCCTAGATGAGCTGGACCTGAAGACGAGATGTTTGAGTGTTCCTACATATACCATGGGAATGGGAATCAAGCCACAAGTAGTTCGTGGTGGTTCATTTTAATGTCGTGCAGGAAAATATAGTGTTTCATGTCATGTGGGATAGAAAGTAGTAGTGATAACTCCTATAAAGGGATGTACGTTGTGTGGCTATTGAAAACAAGACGTGAATGAGGGCACAAACCCATATGCTCCATGCCATGCGGTCCTATAAGTGTAAGATATCGAAAGGCAGAACATAAGATATAAATTAGCAAAACTCAAGCTGTAACCAATAAAAAGATGACTGGGAATTCCTACATATCCAATGAGAATCAGAATAAATCCGTACATTGTTTTAAAAGACATCTTAGTTTAAGGTCTTAGAGGTCGAACACTAGAGAAGAGGAATCCTTCTATGTAAGTGCAGACCTCAACCAGATACCTATGCCCGCGTTAGTCAAACTCGATTAGGAAAAAATGGTCTAAAAGGGTTTTGCAATACATGGAATTCTTGCCAAAGTGAAGTTAGTGTGTAGCCCCAAATAATGCCTTTACAAAGGATTTTCCACTTAACGTGCAAATGTGAACTGATAGATAATTCCAAGAGTGTTGAAATTCCATTCGGACCTAATGTGGTGGAAATAATATAAATCATGTGACCAATGTTCAAGGAATAAAGGGGCTAGTGTGATGATAGATGATATCTATTGATCGTGTTCAAAACACACCATCCATATCGTGTGGAGTGAAATGGGAACAACAAATGAGCGTCGATTGTTGACCATATTCACAGAGCGGGACATGTATTGATTTTTTATTTGAAACCCTCAAGGAAGTTGGCTCGTAATGGTTATAGATCCCATAGTCCTAGAATCCATTATATTTGTGGGTCCATTCATGTGTGAAAGGAAATGAGAGCCAAAATGAAGAGGAACATGAATCCTAGAAGGAAAATGGACAGAAGCATGTCCATGTAGAATCTGACACTCTTGGTTCTAGACAAGAGTACTCATAGAACTAATGTTGAATCACTGAAGAGGGTAGAGGGACCCAACATAAGGACAGCCGACTCAAATAGATGAATGAAGGGAAATGAATAGAAGGTAACTCTGGAGATAGAGGTATGCGGTGTGGTTGTTATAAACCTAATGTGAATTGGGGCATATGCCCATACGACACTGTATATATCTCTTCTAGAAGAACATGGGACAAGGGGACAAAATGATAGGGAGGTTTCTATGAGATGGGGTGGGACCTGAAGTCTAGATGTTTGGAAGATCCTATGTATCACATGAGGATGAGAATAAAGCAACACATAGTTCTAGGAATGGGATTATGCAAATAAGTTCCAGATACCCCAACTAGGGGCGTGTTCGGCATGACGTGTAACCTGATGAAAATGATGACACAATCCTGCACCAAACCATACAAACCTAAGAGAGAACATGGTCCTATGGCATGAAAAGGATGAGGGGCCAGAGGCTGTGCCATGAAAGGAGTGTCATGTCCAGCATGCAGTTTAACTTTGTGAAGTGAGGATGTAGGTATGGGTAAGGTGTCTCATCTGGTGATGTTTATAGCACAACCAGTAACCTGACATGAATGAGGACATCATCCCCCACAACACCATACAATACTAAGTGAGAACATGGTCTTAGGGCCCAAAAAGGCTGAGGTCCCTAAGGTTGGGCCATGGACGAAGTGTCAAGGGTATCTTGTAGTTTAACAACTTGCAATGAGGACGGAGGTGATCTTAGCTTAGGGTCATAGATCATGAACCGTACATTCCTAGTTAAATTTCATATATTTAGGATAAAGAGGGTGAATAATCGTTCTTATGGAAGACCACAAAGTGGAAAAGATGGTTGAGGACAACTCTTGAATAGGTTTGAAACACAGTATCCACCCTTGTGATACTAAAAGGGTGGAAAACGATTGGTGTTGACCGTTGACCATATTCACAACATGGGAATTCTATCAATTTGTCACTTACAATCCTCTAGGGAGTTATCCCGTAACAGTGGGGGAGCCCTTGAGCAAAGAATCCATGCCATTTGGGGGTCCCTTTTCAATGTAGATGATTATGGAAGCCCAAATGACGGGACATTCAAGGCATGGAAGGGCCCGTTCTCAAACGAAATATGATAAATGAAGGGAGGTATGTCTCAAGGGGATATGCATGGCTTGGCAAAATAGCTCGATGTGAATGGGGATTTGAGTCCATACAATACTACACAATCCTAAACGATAACATTTTCCAGGGCCTGAAGTGGACGAAGGACCAGAGAATGAGTGTCCCGGCTAACCATATCCATGTGAGATCTCATGCGAGCATTGCCTTCATAAAATCAAAGCCAACAAGAGAAATTATCAATGTGGGATAAAGAATAAGATTTATATTTCCCCATCAAATAAGGTTCTGAAAGCTTGAATTACACTCCCGCTCAAAGAAGACAGAGATTTGGAGAGACAGTGGGACAGAATGAACCACTACACTACATGTTTGGTACATATGGGGGTTGTCATAATGACAAAGGATAAAAATTTACAAGATTAAAAACGCATCATTTATATCATGTGACGTAAAATGGGAACAAAGAAGGAGCATATTCTGCAGAACCGATTCACAACACAGGACTCATATCTTTTTTTTGTCTAAAACCCTTGAGGGCATTGTCCCGAAATTTTTGGAGATCTCTTATGATAAGTATCCTTATCGTTCGGGGGCCCCTTCAGATGTGAAAGATTATGGGAAAATAAATGAAGGTGTGTGTGGAGAATAAATGCACCCATGTAATTTTAAATCAAGTTAGACAATATAAAAGATAGATATCTTCATGAGAGCGGGATACATGGTATAGATAATATTATATTGTTGCGAATTATGGAAAAAGCCTGCACCACACCATGTGTTTCGTCCCAATGGGAGGTCCCGATGTTTCGGGCTGGGAATATGGATGAAATGTCCGGGTGGTCCTACGTATCCCATCAGGATGCGAATCAAGCCGCATGTAGTTCTAAAAACGTCATGTAGTTTAGCATCATGCGATAAGGAAATGGGAGATTTATAAGAAAAAAGTAGGGCACATGGTGCTATCACAGTAACCCTGACATGGGTGGGGCCAAAGAAGCCTACGTGACAACATGTGTGATCCCCCAAAAAAATTAAGCCCAGGAGGGGATAGTTAAAGAAGAAACTGGGGGTGTACCCCATATGGGTCATCTGATCATTCACATATATCCCATGAGGATGGAATTCATTCCATACGTAGTTATTATGATGAAATTTCATGTCATGCCGGATGATGCAATGTTTAATGTCATGTAGGATTGTACAATTTAAGGTTTTGAAGGACCATCATGATGTTTAGGGTCATATGGGACCATACAGTTTATAGTCATGTAGGACCATACATTTTATAGTCATTTCGGACCTAATGGCTTAAGAAAAGTTTTTCTTGAGGAACTTGAAATTGGTGGGAGGAGTTATACACTCACCATCCATTGTAACTTGCGATTACGTGCCATTGGAGTAAACTTTGTGAATGATGTATGGTCCTTCCCATTTGGGTTCCAACATGGTTGGCTTTCTACCAGGTATCATTAGTTCCCTAAGGGCCGATACCAAGTCTCCATGAAAGAAATAGTGGAGGAGAACTTTCTTGTTGAAAGCACTGGCTATATTGTTCTGATGGAATTATAGATTGTACAGGGCACAAACCATGTTCTCGTCATGCTTTTCCAAATCAGCTAGGCAAATTTCTCATACTTTACCTGGAACATTCTAATCATTTACATCTATTCATAGTGTGGGAAATTGAATCACGATGGGCATGATGGACTTCATTACACCAACGATTATGGTGTCACCAATATGGAATTACGAGTCATCATCCGATAATCCCAGAGGTGGTTGGGGAGATTTTTTGACCAACTTTTATTATTCTAACCATCCATTTTATGCTGAATGATTGAGAGTGTGTTGTTTAACACCTCTATCTATCAATTTTCTTGTGCATGATAGAGAGAAGAGTGGTTAGAATGGATTTTGTACTTATCGTAAAATTTATTCAGCTCAGATGCCCGAAATATCATTTTGTTATCGGTAGGGGTGACATGAGGGACTCCAAATCGATAAATGACATTGTAACACACAAAGTCATTGATGGAATGGGCCTTGACCCCTTTGAGTGGAACTACCTCTAACCACATGGAGAAGAAATCTGTGGCAGTCAGGATGAATAGGCATTGGTGAGCTGTCACAAGTGGATTTGTTCCCATGACATTAAGTCCCCATACCGAAAATGGTCATGAGTACTTGGTGTAGTGGAGAGGCTATGGAGGCCAATGCATGAATTTACTTTGAATTTGGAATGCATGGCATCTCTTGGTGAACTTGATGCAATCATGGACATTAAAGATCCAAAAGTACCGTAGTCTTTGGATTTGGTGAGATAGTTTTGGCCAGACCTGATGAACCCCACAGGAACCGGCATGAATATCTTGCATAACCTGAGAAACTTGAATCCTTGAATGTAACAGAGGATAACCCCATCAAACATGAACTTATAGATGATACATTCATTTCCAGGGATTTCTATGAGGGTGATCTGTAATGTGAGGCATCATATTCACTCTCGCCCAGCCCAATCTACTGGGAGATTACCATTCTGGAGATTCTCAACAATGGGGGCTATCCATTCTGGAGTCCCTTCGATAACTGCATCGAGGTGAACCGATTTTCCTAACGTGGAGGCTCTAGCGGTAAGGTGGCTTACCTACGGTCCATTGTCATTATTGGGGGTTACATGAGAAATGACTCTTCGATGATCCACGTGGATAATTAGATTATCCTACTTAGGCTCCATGGTTGATGCATCCAGGATGGCCAGGGCATCAGCTCGACTATTCTGTAATCGAGGAACTTGAGTAACTTCTGGATGGGATGGGAACTGGGCCATTTTGTGGAGAGTGTATTCCAACAATGGTACATGATTTGGTTTTCTAACAACTTAGTCATCATTGATCTATTTGATGACAATATTAGAGTCCCCTTTCACATGCAAATGGGGCACATAAATCTCGAGAGTCGACTCGAGCCCAGTGATGAGAACCTGATACTCTTCCACATTGTTGGTTCATCCTTATGACAATAGGAATAAGTATGGTAGATAGTTTATGCTGGGGTAATGAATATTATACCCATGCGTACTCTATTGAGCTTGTGGTTATTGAGCCTTCTGTCTATGGGGCTCCAAAAAGAACCATTTATGTGCATCTGCCAGCACGACGTGGCTTGGTATACCAATAGGATCGCCTCATCAAGGAAATCAAGATCCAAGGACTGTTCAATAGGAGCTGGATGGGTAGAATGAATTTATTCCAATTCATTCCCCAAGATATCATTCTGAGGTAAAAACATGATATCGATGTGCCATAGAATCATAGCCCACAGAGCTAGACAACCTATCAAAATGGGGCGGTTCAGGATGTACTTCATTGTGTCTACTCGGGACACCAGTTGTACATCATGGTTCTCCATGTAATTTTGCAACCTCTTTACTTTGAATAAAAGTGTAAGGATTCTCTTTTCAATGGGGGAGTATCTAGTCTTTGTTTTGAGGAGCATGCAGCCGAGGTAGAAAAGGCTGTTCTCCGTCCCATCTTTATTCTTCTGAGCTAGAAGGGAGCCAAGTGATCCTTCCAGGGCAGTCACATAAAGGACCAGTGGCTTTATATAGATGGGTGTAATTAAGACCATAGGATGGAGAAGATACTTCATGATCCCTTCAAAAGTATCCTGACAATCTTCATCCCTCTCACAGATGGTCCTTTTATTCATGTGCCGATAAAATGGATTACAGTTGCCGTCAATATTAGAAATGAATCATCATATGTAGTATATGTGGACATAGAATACTCGAAGTTACCGAATGATTCTTGGAGGAGAATTCATTAATTGTCCTTGATCTTATCTAGGTAGATCTAAATGCCCCTGTATCAAACAACAAATCAGAGAAGCCTTACAGAGGTGAAAAAGAAGGTACACTACAATGGATTCATCTTTAGGTGACATGAGTGGAGGAATCCAATCAAATTATCAAGGACATTGAGATGGTCTTCATGCTGGTGAGATTTTACCACCTGATCATCCACATAGCATTCCACCAACGTTACAAGGATCTGCTTAAATATATTATGTATAGCCTCTAGTAGGAGTAACCTGCATTATGTAAACCGAATGGCTTGACTTTGTAACAGAAAATACCATGTGGTTCCTTGAAGGCCATAAACTCATTGTCCTCAGGGGCTATTAAGATCAGGTTGTACCCAGAGTACCCATCCATGAAAAAGAGGTCATACAATCCAGCTATAGCATCAACCAACAACTCTGTCACATAAAGGGGAAAATCATCCTTCGGAAAGTGATATTTGAGATCACAAAAGTTGATGTCGACCTTGATCTGCCCATTATTCTTCCTTCCTGGCACAATATTGGACATCCATTTTGGGTATTGGACCTCCTAAACAAAATTTTCTTTGATGAGCTTGTTGACTTCTGCATTACCCACGACCCCATGGGAAGGGTGCATCTTTCTGGGAGGCTACATGAACCCATGATTATTTTCCAGTTGATCGAGGCATGGGACGATTACCTTAGGATATAATCCTAGAATCTCATTATTACTCCAGTAAAATAAATCACGATGTTGTTTTATGAATTCTATAAACTAATGTTTCTCCTCAAGGGGCATGGAGGCACTAATCAATGTGGGTTTTGGGTCTAACTCAATACTGAGGTTCACATGTACCAACACGTCGACTCTGGAAGATAAAACATATTCAAATGCGATAGGAGAAACCTCCAAATACTCTTCTCCTCTTATAAAAAAGGGATCCTTGGTAGAGGGAATTACTTCTGAGTCAGGGGATCCCAATGAGAGGCTTGTACCAGCCTGAGCAGTTGTGGTTACTGAATTGGAGGACTCCGGTGTTGATGAAACCATAGCAATGAAGGCTATTGATATGATCTCATATAGACTTTGGCACAAGGGTTCACGCTTGAGGATATCAAAGCAATAATGATGTGTTAGCTTGATCCAGTTAATTCATGGCTGGTAGAACAAGCACATATGACGTATTATCAATTCCATGGGGTGGACATCATGATACCTTACGGGGTAGGAAGCTCTGTGATCACATAAGAAATATTTTTAAAGGAGTACAAGGTGATATCCTGGCGTCGCATAGGTATGAAAATGTGTTCCCCTCTTGTCCCAGAAAAAATGAAGAATTGTCCCATGTCTACGGTCATAGCTTCCAATCAGTGGACTGGAAATAATTAGGCACCATCTAGACCTTTCCATGGGTTGGTCGTAGTCACGGTATGCTCGACCTTAGTAGACTGAATTTGTGTGCCCTTTCACTTATAGTAGTTGGCATCCATGTCGCGGGATTCACAAGTGGAAAAGGGAGACACATCACCTTGAAGCACACCCATTCATCCATTAATGGATTATTTGAGGAACTTGTGATATCATGAGGGAACCGCCATATGCAGGTGGATCCATGGACTTACTAGCTATACATTGAAGGCGATGTCCTGGGAGACTACCATAAATTCGGTGCTGGCAACCAGGACACCAAACTAGATCATCATGGTGATATTGCTGAGCAGTGTCTGTTCCATTCTATTATAACCATCGATTCTTATGTCAGAGGGACTTAGGTCATCTTCTAATAGTCCCAGGTTTCGCAGTGTCTGAGTCAGGATTAGGTTATTTCTAGAGCCTGTGTTGATAATACAGAGATGAACCTCCATGCCATTGATCTCGCTGGTGATGTACAGTGGGAGAATGTGAACCTATATGGGAGAGAATTCATCATCTCCAGGGAATGAGATAATGTCCTGACATTCAGCATTCTCGACTGCTTCAGCATGAAAGGCTTTTGCGGATGCTACTATCGTCTCACACTGTAGGGGGATTCTTAAAGCCACAGCAAGCACCTCACGTATATCATTCGATAGGAGAAGGGCCTCAATAATGGTGAGCCTTGATAAAATCTTGTAAAGATGCTCATGAAAATTGTAATTTCACACTAGGTGTGATCTTCTACTTGCATGAGGCTGCTCTATGATAGGAGGTATAGTGGGACCTACCGGGTGTACCGGCAGCTGAATGGTACTAGGAACATCCCGCGACCCACTGGTCGAGGCTAGCGGAGTGGCTATCGGATGTGGTCCAGAAGATTGATATCGACAGTTAGTAGGGAATGGATGGTCACGACATGGTCCGGGAGGCTCTTCCTGATCCAAAAAAATGAACCATAACGAAGGTAGGTCTGATGAAAAAAGATTAGAACATTGTGCGTACTGAGCTCTACACTGGGCATATTGCCATGTTTTCATAGCATTCACATCCTGGCTGGAAGTGATGATTTCGGCGCTCCGACGAACCATATAGCCATGGCTCAGTCGATGTTGGGATTGACTGGGGACGTTGGGAGGATCCGCTTGTCACTCCTCTTTGTTGGGAATCATGTATGGATTTTATAGATCTACAGTGTTAACCGAGGTTTACCCTTGGCATTCACTCAATGAGTCATCCATTACTGGACAGATTCTAAGAAGGATTTCCATCTCTGGGGGAATGAAGTCACTGATTGTATGGGATGACAATGGCATTGACAGGGTACTTTGATTTCCCTTACGCCACTAGCATTTGATCTTCTAGGATGAGGCCAGCTATGACGATAATGCAGAAGTGGTGGCTGCATCTTCTAAATGCTATGGACGACTCAGGAACTCCTAGATGACACCATGGTCATGGGTGACTATTGTTTTATCCATCCAGTTATCATTCATCTGGGTTTAGTGATTAGAAACCAGATGCCACTCACGCCCGCTATCATTGTCGCTGTCTGGCCTCACTAAGAAGCATGTCACCTTGGTCAAAGTTGGGCATAAATGGAATATGTTGTTATCTATGTGATCTTGAAGCCAACTATTGAATCCATAAAACATCTTGATAGTGTACCCTAGGATCTGGTAATAGGTGTAGTAATTAGGGTGATAGGTGAGGTTTTCCTCTTCCGACATTCTACACTCAGGAAAATGTAGAATCTCATACTTCAAGGCACTACGGACGTAACCAGAGACTTGTTCCTCATTGAATGAGTAAGTCCATTTTAAATTGTTTGGAAAATGAGGACATTGGAGCGTGACCCTGATGAGGGGATGGAGGATCCTTCCAAAGAGGTGGAGCTTAGTTATCTCGCCATGGCAATGGCAACACATTGCATGGGGGAACCTACTGATTCTGAGGTGGTCACTCCTGGGCCAGTGGTTTCACCTCAGGTGGAGGGACTCTATGTGGATTTGGAGGAAGGTCAACTAGAAACTACTCTAGATTATAGGGGGCTCTTTTTGGTCCATTATAGTAGGCACATCTTTGCCATCCCTTCTCACTTGTATCATAGGAGGCAACGTATGTGACTGCTTGGCCTACTCTATGGATTCCTCTTACTGTTGGGCATTATCAGATATGTCTTGAAATCCTTGGGATTGTTCTAGGTGGTCAGAGAGGGGCCCAATTCCATCTTGAAATTCCTTATGCACATCGTCTGTAATTTCCCTTCAGTCTATGAAATGTCAAGATAATACGTGAGTCTATTCCACTAGGTGACAATGTTAGTGACGTGCTCATCAGGCCTCTTCATGAACTTGAAGAGGTCCTCCATACTCATCTTTCACATGGTGTAACAGAACTGGTAGAAGAATTGAATACATAGGTCATCCTAATGGGCTACAAATTTGATGGGGATATGGTTGTACTAGACAATCACAGGCCCTTCCAATGTCGACACAAAACATTAGAACTTGGTGGCCTCTTGTAGCACTAGAGTTCCCAACATGGCGCCACACATTGAGATAAAGAGGGTCAGGTGCTGAGGAGGGTCCCTTTACCTATTGAAGGGAGAAAATGTGGGATTATTGAAACCTGTGGGCACTGGTATATCATCCACCCTGACCAGATAATGTATCTAATTTCTCTAGACGGGTAACGAGTTCCTATATTGGATCATCTGGGTGGGGGTTCTTCTCTTGATGTGGATCCATGACTACCAGTGTGATGGCAGGTTCTTCAACATGATAAGGTAGCCCAGTGACTCGTGGCGGGGTTGGTGGAATGAACTGTGGTGTATTTGGGGGAACCCGAGCTTGGTTTCGAGGATTGTAACACTATTCAGGAGGATTGGGAGAGACATAATGTGCCCTTTTTCGATAGGGTCATGCCTTAACCCTGTCTGCATGGGAAAGATGGTTAGGGTCAACTAGAGACAAATCACTGAGGGTATGTTGTGCCTTCCCCTACTTCCCTAGCAATGGATCACTGTAGTTCAGTCGTCAGTAGGAAAGTCATTCAGCAAGGAGGTCATCAACCAATTTCATTTTGTTTGGTGAGTTTCTGATGCCATGTGGCTTTCTTGGGGTCATCCTCTGCCTTCTACACTGAGCCAGATAGGTCACATAGATTTACATCTCAAAGGAGTTGTTTTCCATTGTTGGTATTCATGATAATTAATATTTCTTTGGTGGCCATGATGTAATGGATATATATGTGGGGATAACACTCTTTGATAATCTTGTGTAGAACACTGAAGCTCTGAACACACTGTTGTTGGAGGTCCCTACAACGACTTGATGACTCAAGGTGCTGGGATATAGGAAGTGCAACAAAATCAGCCATAACACATTGATTGACAATTTCTTCAAAATGAACTTATCTTTTAGGATAATCCAATCACTAATGGATTAGACAAAAATGATTTTACCAAAAGGTTTGGTGGAAAAACAGAATTTATACATGGCTGAGGGATTTCAGTGCACCAAAAATTGGAATTGAAACTAGCCAAAACATCTCAAATAAGTGGTCTCCCATGAGGATATCCCATAATCTCCAGTGCTTAGATTCAGGGTTTGGCACTTTATTGCATCTCTAGTCCACAATAAGTAGCTATGGGATGGCTAGTGGTGCCAAAGCAGGCCGCTGGGATGATAGGCGTGGCAGTGGAGAATACGGGGAGCGAGCTGACAAACCACTGTATCTCGGGCTATCCTCCAAAGAGTGTAGTGACTGATCCATGACATAATAGAAATATTTGTTGACAACTACATTTTCTAGCATGGGGAAAACAGATGTTGGAGGTGGACCACCTTGCTACCCATCCACCATTTGTCCCTAGAATAGCTCTATTGAATTACTAGTCAAGGTAGTGATTTATTCTTGTGATGATGGTGGCGATTTAAGGGTCGTAACCTATGGAGTTTCCAAATTATCATCCTCTTGAATATCCCTATATAGGAAGGCAGGAATCGGATGGACCATACATTCTGGGAGACTAGGCTCATGCACCTTGTTCATGCCCTGACCCATGAAATCAGGGATCTAGGAGAGGGTTCCATTGCGGAGTCGTATTCGGCTTTAGAATATGAGAAGAAAACTAGTTTGATCTTAGTCTGAATCTTATAAGTGTTCCCTTTAGGGATTCAATGTCCCACCCTCCTTCCATATGATTTTTCTTTAGGACAAGGATGATTTCTTACACATGGAAGACCATCGGCCGTACTGGTGTTGTGGAAGAGATGACTTACGCCTGAGTAAGCTGGGGTGTTAGGAGCACTATGACATATATCAAAAGGGAAACAAGGATGACCTCTGTGGGAATTGGTGGAGTAGGTATGACCTATTCTCGAGACCATAGAAGCGCGGGTAGGACCCCCATGCTTGTCTCCCCTTGCGACATTATTTCGAGAAAGGTCCAAGTAGTGGTCAAACCGAGCATGGGTAGGTCTTCCATGTGTGGTGATGGTGAATCGAGGTTGGATGTCACGCCACTAGTTTCTAAGGCATGTTGGCCCTTCACCAGTAGTTATAAGAACATGGGGAGGTCCCCCACATTATAGATTGACCAGATGTGCAATGTCCCTACATAAGAAGTCTGTAATAATCGGGATAACTCCATACCCCATGTAATGAGCACAAGTAAAAAATACATACTGAGTGTCATGATCAAGGGGTGCTCCCTCATTCATAATGAGGGTAGAATGAGGCAGACCTCAATTCCGATCTTGGGAGCAGGGAAGACCCGTCTCCTCCATGGTGGTGGTATAGGGATGGCCTTCATACTAACTGTGGACACTACATCCATAGGCAGACAATACAGTCAAACCATCTAGCCTGTGGGGCGGTTGGGGCCTTGGCATGAACCAGGTAGACAATTTCCTCTGCTAAGCATACCCAAGGGGTTGATGGTATACGTTGTCAGTGGCCCGAACCAAAATAGTTGCAAAATTTGACTCCACTTGGTGGGTCTCCTCCTTGGCCTATGCCAAACTCTAGCATCAGGTCAATTGGACTGGGGACAATGCTGCATGAACATGGATAACAAGCTCCTCTACTCGTGGGACCGAGTGGCAGTGCTAGCTTGACCATGTGGGAGCCCCCCTTAGAGACCCCTGAAACAGGATCCCAATTGGGATGGTCCAAACATCCCCAACCTCATCAGTGTAGGGGATATATTTGTTGTGGTTTTATATAGAGATGTTCCTGAAATGATTATATGTTTGATTGTGGAGTAGTGGCTCTCACGGAGTCCCTTGGTGGCTTCGTGAGTGATGAGGCATAGATGCCTCTAGATCCTGGCGGGCCATATCCTGTGTCAGGAGAATCCCATATTCCATATACCATTATATGAGTTCGTTGATCACTCTCTGCTGAATGAATTTTGATGAGGAGATGGGGTGTGGGTGACCAGAAAGTTTAGGCATGGATATTTTTGTCGAAGTGAGGGATCTGTGCGGGACTACCATGTTGGCATTGCCCTTTCCCTGCGCTAGTGGGCAGACAGTTATCGAATTCCTTTATCATCTTGGTTCCTAAAAACCGAGGAGATTAACCCATTACTACTGAAAGGAATGGAATCAGCGACCAGTTCCCCAATGCCATTCCATCTTCCATGGATGGTACGATGGCTCCATTCTGACAACGTCACACACTAGGATGTCCAAAATTTTAACTGCCGCAACTTCTGTTGAGTTTCACGCTAGGCCCACTATTTTCATGGTGGGACCCGATGCTAGATATCTAGATCCAGTGACATGCTAGTCCACTATTTTATCGAACACTACAAATCTCCATAGTGAGGAGAATATTATTCACATTTGGTTCACCATTTTTGTTTCGAACTCTTTTTTCGGGGCATGCACGTCTCTCTATTCGAGGACAATGACACTGTTTTTTCCCCGCATTCCCGCATTCCAATGGTAGTCGACATCACTTCCTTTTTCAAGTATGTTTATAATTGATTGAAATGGGATGATCAGATGTCTATTATTACTTACATGGATTCCTCCTTAGAACTCGTCACCTAATCTGGGTATCCCTTATAGACTTAAGACATTGTTCGTAAAACACTTCCCAGTGCCATATCTTCATGGACACCAGATAATTACACTACTTCTATCAGGAAATTCTCTGGGGACCGGTCAGGGCAACAAACTTCAGTCAGGGGATAAGTCACGTTGGACATCACTGGGGTGTCTAGATGCTGGGATAATAGTGAATCTAGGTTCCTTCACATTATTATAGTGCTTATCAAGGTCCCAGAAGCCCGAGGCATCCCATGTTTAATGTGGGAAATTATATTCCATAAGGATGTATCTGATGGTTTCCTCATTTTAATATCTTTAAAATGGTGTATGCAACAAGTTTAGAATCTATCGTAGATGAATCAGACTAATTTTAACACTGATTAGGGCAGGTTAGGTGACTGCAACACTTGGAAGGAACACTTATGTTGGGGCTAACATGTGGATAGATACTTAATTGTTGTTAACAGTAATAGGGAATGAAGTTCCATGGTACCGCCATGATGTGCCGGCCAGAGTAAGAATCAAAATGGATTATGGATGGTTATGTGATGTGGGTGGAGAATGAGATGGAGTCGACTCGAGGACAATGGTAATGATGGGATTGAGTCTTGAAGAGACCTCCTATGTATCCATGTGGTATGAAGTCAACGTCCTTGTAGTTCACCTGACAATGACTTACTATCGATTGGGGACACCAACTGCTTATTTCATGAATGGGTTTGACAATGAATTACCATTGAACGAGGGTAACAACGACTTATCACTGGATGGGGTCACAATGGAATACCACAGGAAGTAGTCACAATGACATACCGCTGGATGGGGTCACAATAGCTTACCGTTGTATGGGGTAACAACGACTTACCACTAGATGGGTTTTATCCTCAAGAAGGCTTCCTATTTACCATATCCATGATACAAGGATCAAATCCCACATAGTTCGGGGTGGTGGATACAGTTTAACGTCGTGAAAGAAAAATGTGGCATTCAGTTTAATATCATGCATGATGAGGGTGGTCCGATGTGATGGGGTTCTAGAACCAATATTTGTGGGGATTAATCCTTATGGTGGATTTCTACATACCTTTCCTTTGAAAGGATAAAATTCCATGTAGTTTGGAAGGAGTGGGAACCAGTGTGAAGATGGTTGGGACCTATGGCTGTTGGGTCTGAACCTCAGCGAGGCTTTCTGCATACCATTACATGGCATGGATAAATGTCCACATAGTTCGGATGAGTGTGTAGATAATACACTCTAGGCTGCACAGATAGAGGTTCATGGTCTATGATTACTCTAAGCCCATGTGAGTCATGCTCAGTGTGATCAAAAGAAGCAACAAAGCCCTTTCGATCACATAGAGGAAGGTGTGTCTGTGAGAAGTGGAGTGGGGATTAGACGTTGTTAGTAGCCCAAAGTGGAAATAGGGGTTTATGTGTGGTTCTCAACCCGGGGATGATGGAAATTGGCAGTTACTATATGGTGGAGGCTCGGGTGGTGAAAAAGACAAGTGGGATATGGATTTGGAACCCATGATGGGAAGAGGTGCAGGGAGGCTACCACCTGCTAGGAAAGATTGGGGCATACACCAAGCTGGATGCCGATTCCTTATGGACAGCAGTTTATCTGGTAAAGATGATGCCATTCCATGTTAGGAATGATCTGACTCCCATTCATACCAGTTTTCATAGGGAATGTATGAGATAGGAGAATATTGGTCACAGGGCGAGGACATAGTTTAACTTCATGTGATGAGGATGATGGTGCTTGACAGTTTAACGTCATGCATCTGGGACGAGGTGGGTGCACTCTACACCCCTAGGACCTACATAACTGATACTCTCCCACCCTTGAGGGATGGAAGGCATCTGTAATGTTGTGGAAGGCGGTGTCATGGAGCGATCCATTGAGGGGGGCTACATTATTGTGGCTATGTGAAAGGAGAAACAATCATTAGAGTGCCTATGCGATGAAGCATGAGGAAAAGAAACGTAATGGGTGGAACAACCCAAGGGACACTGAAATTGCTTTGTTCTAACCTAAAGGGCCGAATCTGGAATGGATTTATAGAGAAAAGGGGTTCACATGTAGAATCCATGTGAAACTCTGGTGCTCCATGGAGTAGAGAGTTGTAGTGAAGGGGTGTGATTTGCAATGTGAAGTCACCTAGACTTGGTAAAGGGAATAGTTTCATATGGAAGTTGCTTTGTGATTTTGAAAGGCATATATGGAGTAATGCCTCGCAATGTGAGGGTTTTCTTCGAAGCATAACATTGTGATGTAATGCGCTTCGTGAATCATAGTGACCATGCATTAGCATGCAGATCATATGTGTATGAAGAGTGTTTTGCGAAGCATAAATGATCTGTGACTACACGATTTCGCTTGGGGATCTCCTTCATTCTCGGAGGCCCGTGGGATCTGTGAAGGGAATCCCACGTTGAAGAAGGGAAAATCCATGCAAAGGGGAAGGAATTTCGGGATGCAAAATTACCTCGAAAATCTCATTATTCAAAGAGAAAAAAATGGTTCATGTTGGGGGAGCTCAGAAGGAGAAATCTCATATTATCAATCATTTGGTCTCGAGGTGAGCCTGGTATATATAGGCAAGCGGTGCCGCGGAGCATAGATCACTCTTTGAGAATATGGATCTTTCTCTATGGTGGGTTCGCAAACATCAAAGGGGTTTGCAGAGCATCTAACCTCCTTGATCCGTGACAGGTTTGCGAATGTCAACTCAGTTCATGGGGAATCCCACATCCTTTCTTTGTGGTGGGTTCTCAATTGTCAAATAAGTTCATAGAGTATCCCACCTCCTTGCTCCATGGTGGGTTTGAAAATATAAAATCAGTTCATGGAGCATCCCACTTCCTTGCTATATGGTGGGTTTGTGAATGTCAAATTAGTTAACAGAGCATCCTGCCTCTTGATCCATAGTGGGTTCATGAAGGGAGAGATCTGCGCTGGCCCCATGGATATGGGGCACCGCGATCGATCTTTTTGAGGAAGCCCCTTATGATATTCTTTGGTTATTTATTTTCCTTATTTTTTGCATCAAGAAGGACACATCAAAGTTTGAGCACCACCTTTCATCCTTAGATGGATTTCCAGATAGATTAGACCATACTGATGTTGGAGGACATGCTTTGTGCATGAATCCTAGATTTTAGCCGTAGTTCGGAGGATCACTTTCCCTTGGTAGGTTTTCTTAAAAAAAATAGTAACCACTCCACCATCAGTATGGCCCCTTTCGTGGCCCTGTACGGTTGACCTTGAAGATCACCTATATACTGGACAGACCTAGGGGAGTCAGCAATAATGGTCCCAGAGTTGGTGTGGACTACTACTGAGAAGGTGCAAATCATCTAGGAGTTGATGAAGACTACGCAAATAAGACTAAATTCTTATGCTGAAAAGAGGAAGATGACTTTGGATTTCCAGTAGGGGGACTACGTATTCTTGCATGTCTCTCCACGATGGGGACTATTGAAATTTGGATAAGGTGGAAAGGTATCAGCAAAGGTTATTATACCATTTCAAATACTTCAGAGGATAGGTGGGGTGGCATACTTCTTGGAATTTCTAATGCATTTGGAGAGGGTTCATGACGTTTTCCACATATCCCAGATAAGGGTATATGTGAATGAAATATCTCATATCATCAACCATGGAATGATGGAAAATGACAATGGGGATACATTTATGGATGTTACAATGGAGATTAATAATTGATAGGAGATAGTCCTTCATGGTTGTTCGATACCTCTAGTGCGCATTTGCCGACAGCATGAGAACCTCTTAGAGATAACATGAGAGAGGAAGGGTCAAATTCGTGGTTAGTACCCCATTTTTATCCTTAGTCTATGTTGTTTATTTTGGGGATGAAATAACCAAAGGTGGGGAGAATGTAAATATTTGGATATTCCATGTAATATTTTTAATTATATGGAATTTTACGAGTTTTTAAAAATTTACAGCACATGAATCCGAGGTCTGGTGTGCCCAGAAATAATTTCTAAACTTTTTTAAGGCATGTTCAGCAAATGTGTAACCAGATTTATTTATCTTTTGAACCGGTGTTCGGATGAAAAATCAGAGGGCACCATTGAATCCGCAGCACCGAGACATACATAAGGGATACTTTATTTTGAGTGCAGTAAGTCCCGAAGAAGAAGTTTTGTTTTGTGAAATTTAAAAGAAAAGAAAAGAAATAATTTTATTATTTTCTTTTATTTTTCCACCAATGGACAAGTGGAGTGTGGGACCCACTACAATTCAAGCCGAAGAATGGCCCAACATTCCAAAAACTAAGTAATGACATTTTTGGGGAATTATTATGGTTCTTAATTTATGATCCCCCATTAATTCCCTAAGTCATCTCTTAAACTCACCCTATCCTTTAAATATAGAGCATGGGGTGGTGTATAGAAAAATCTTCGCCATGTAATGAACTGTTGTAGGAGTGGCTTAATGCTGAGCACTTAGAGGATGGAGATGATCCGAAAAAGAGGTGACATGTGACACCAAAACCCCAAACCAAAGTTTGAAATTCGAGCGGTAGCACACAATAGCTTGTTGTGGGGATAGTGAACAATGATATTCCCTCAACCACAAGCACTCACCAAAGTTTCAAGGAATGGGGTCGTTTTTTGTGCTTTTTTTGTCTCCATCATCCTTGTTCATGATATTATAAAAAAACATGGGTCAACCGACTAATGGGTAGACCTACGATTCATTTTTCATTGCGGGAGGTAGTTGCGGGAAATCTTGTGGGGTTTCTCATGTTGTTTATTCAATTTTCCTTAAACCCTTACCCCCTCGTGTTACGAGCTAATGTTGAGGGTACAAGCCTAATTAACATGGCCCGAACCCTCCACTATACTTATTAAATACTTGTGTCTCCATGGAAGACTGAAAATGTGATGACACCGAATGTCTATGTGTTGGATTGAGAATCGATGCATTCCACAAGAGGAGACGGTGGAAAAAATCTGCAGCGGTCTTTGGAGTGACTGACAACGGCTGATAGCGTTGGGGGCGTGGTGTGCAATTGTGTGCCCTCAATGAAAAAGGAAGGTCACGTCTGATCATCTATGGTGACTAAAGGAGATGTTGGATGACATGTAGTCCATCCATGATGTAGCTGGAAGTGTAATGGTGGGGTTCTCCCATGGCGGTGCACCCACATGGATGCAATGCTGTGGCATCTGACGACCATGGAATGAGCAGGGGGTTGCCGGTCTGACAAGGGGCCTAGGGACGTGGCACATTTCAGCGGCACGCCTGAAGTCAAGATAGAAGCATGTCAGTCGTGGTGTGGGGAACCTATGGCACAACATCATCCCTACCCAGGTGCTCCACATGTGGGTTTCTATGGTGGCCCATGCCGCCAAGCGCGTGGCACTGCCGAGTCGGCCCGGCGAACCGACCCACTTCCCTGCGGGATGACCCGTAGCCTGACACGCGGCCCAACTGGGTGGGATAGAGCCTAGATGTCCAGGTTGATCCAAGTTGAGTCCGACCTGAGTTGGCCTAGATCGACCCGGTTGATCCAGGTCGGCCCATGCCGAATCGGGTTGGGCCAGTCCGACCGTGGCGGACCAGACCCAGACAGAGTACCATCTTGTTACGCAAAATGGGCCCTAACTTCTAAACTAAACATTCATTTGACGAACCTTCTATGGAATAGGGATCCATATGAAAATGAGGCCCTTTTTATTTACTCCAACTGAATTTTTATGAATGTTGGGGCTTGGCCGGGTAGGATTGTATAAAATTCAATCGGGCCCTCGGCCCTTAAACACATGTATCTTGAAAAACATGCATCCGATTGACGAGCCATTAGGTTTGTTGGGAATCACATGAGGATATTTCTCTTTTGGAATAATTTTTTTGACTTTTATGTATATAAATATGCGGTGAGTGTCGTGAGGAGTGATTCTCCAATGAAGACTATGTATGGAAACCTACAGTTGGCTGAGACTCAAGATGACATGACGATTGCCAATGTGGGAAGCGGCTAAGTGTGATCCTACATGGCCACTATGTGGAGAGACTCTGTGTGACCCAGAAAACCCATTTACATTACAATAGGAGTAACTCAGTTCAGCCAAGGTGGAAATAAACTATGTGCAACTCAGAATGTTCTCAGTGGGAACCAGCTCTATGTGACCTGGAATGCCCACAGTACCCATCAGGGATGGGTACCAAAATATATCAAGGTTAGTGGTAAGTGGCTATGTGTGACCCGGAAGGACCACTGTACTCAAAAAAGTAAAATTTATCAAGCATTAGAAGAGTTCAATGAGGTGATAACCCCTCTAAGATTGACCAAAAGTGATACCTGGTGTTAGCTGACATGTGTTGCATAATTTTTCATCATGCTTTGCTTTTTATTCTTTGTGAAACTCTAGGAGACCAAAGGGGGTATCGGGGTACCTACTGAGTATCATTATAATCAAACCTGCATGGGCTTTTATTGCTCTTTATTGTTTCTATTGTAGATGTCATTCAACATTGATTGAGGCTGAGGGAGCTAGGACTGGGGGTGCTTAGAGTAGGTACATTTTGGCCTGACGTGATACAGGGACTACAAATAGTGATTTGTATCTACCCTCCAGGTAGGATCCGTGGTGGATGGTCCAAGAGTTTCCTTTCAATTTTTTTGCTATTGTTTAATTTTCAGTAGTACTTGTAAATTTTCAAGTTGGGCTAGTATTCTGGACCCATTTAAATTAATCACTCTTTACTAAATCAGTTTACATCACAGTTGATTTTGTTGCATCTAGTATGTGTGGTTTCCTCTTATTATGTTCTACTATGTGAGTTTGTTCAGGTTTAAAGGAAATGCCTTTCCGTTTAAGGGATACTCCTTTCCGGTGGTAGTCTCCAGCCCCTGGCCAATGTATGGTGGGATTGGTGTAGTCACGCCACGGGCCCCAGGGGATGGGTCATGACATAAAATAAGGTCACCATCAAACGGTGGAAAAAGTACCGTTAGGAAAATTTTGTTTTTTATGCATAAAATGGGATTTTTGTTATCTTGTATAGAAAAAATAGGATGAATTATAAATATTATATTTTTTATTATATAGATATTTCGTTATTATAAATCCAAATGAGTTATTTTCATATTTTATTGCTATAAAAACACATTTATTCTTTTAATTTTATTTCAAAATTTTATTTTATTTTAACTTTAAACGGGTCTTATTTTTTATAATTATTTTTTTCACAAAATAGAAATCATTATATATAAATATATAAACTATATTTACATAATTCAATTATCATTTTCATAACCACCATTCAAATGGATAGGTTATAATGGTAACATTTAAATAATAATATTTAGATGTTCATTTAATCATGATTTGGGGTGTCATTTATGCTATAGAATATAGTGTTTCCTTGATTAAATCACAATATTTTACATTATACAACTAATAATTAAAATGTGTCATGGAAATTTTAACATCATCTTGGTAACCATGGATCAACTAAAAATAATTTTTTGAAAATGATCATTGGAATTTTTTTAATTAAACATATACATAAATATAATGAAACAGAAGTAAGAAGATCACTTGAGATAACAAATATATGTTCCCATATAGGGAAACCTAGAAATTGAATAGAAAAACGACCTCTTTATGTCTAATATAGATTCATAGAAAACATTTCCAAGAGGATGTTAAACATCAAAAAACCATTAATATGTGATTGTTTAAAAGTCCATTGATTTTATGAAATGAAAATTAAATTGGTATTTATTTTATTTTGTGATCTTTATTTATATATGTCCTGAATTACATTGAAATATATTCTTATAAAAAATTCTTACATAGTTACTTTAACAGTATAGTATAATTATTTTTTTAATTTCTACCATAGTCTCACATTTTTCTCAAAAATATTATTATTTAAGATGAATTATTATAACCTTAACCACTAGAATAAACTTCAAAATAATCACATAATCCAAAAAAGATCAAAAATATATTTATCAAGTCTTGAAAAAATATCCTTAAAACAAATTTATAGTATAATTGAAGATAATTATCATTGAATTATAGACTATTATACAACAAAACTAAATTAATCTCTAAAATCCAGGAGTAAAACTAATACTTCATCATGGATCATTGGATGGTTGATAATCTATTAAATTAAATAAAAAATATACCATTATGGGATTGAATCCCAAAAATATGAAGGATTTTATTTAATAATCATCAAAGATAATATTTTTAATTTATCTAAAAATAAATTAAATTAATCGTAAAGTGTCACTAAAAATATGTATTCCCAAATCATATAATATCCATGATATTCTAGTAATTTATACAAATAACCATATTCACCATTAATCCATAATAAAATCACATTATCCTCCAAAATATAATTCATTCATTATTACACAAACAAAATCCAATAATATTTTATTTACATTAATCTTATAGGATCGAAAAAAGAGTGAACATCTTCAAAAATAACATTAATTACTTAATCACCAAATAAGATTTTAATGCCATTGTATTCTATATAATATTAAATATATCCCCAAAAAACTTATTTTCCACAAATAAAAATATATAAGAAAATGACATACTAATAAGTGTTGGGTCGGAAGAAAAACAGAATGATGGCAAGAGGGGGGGTGAATTGCCTTTTAAAAAATTGATTAACAAATTAAAAATCAAAGTAAAGTGCAGCGGAAATAAAGAGGCAATCACACAAGAAATTGATAACGGAGTTCGGCCAAAACCCGGCCTACGTCTCCGCTCCCAACTCAACCGTTGAGAGATTCCTACCGCTTGCTTTTCAATGGTTTTAGCAAGAAACCCACTAGGCTTTGAGGTAGCACTAGGACCTATTACAGCTTGCTTTTTGTGGTTTAGCAAGAACCCACTTGCTTTTGATGGTTTAGCAAGAACCCACTATCCTTCTTACAGGTGAAGGATAGCTCACCTTTTTCTCAAGCTTTTTAAAGGAAAAGCTTGTGAACCTCTTCACACCTTAGTGGTGGTGTGAAACCCAAAAGAAAGGGGGATGAGAAAAGGGTTTGGGGTTTGTAGGCACAAACCCAATTTTAAAGCTCAAAATAGATAAACAAGAAAAACCGTATTTGGGAAGACTTGGGCGCCTTTGATTGATTGGAGATGTTGAAGGCCGCTTCCAAGCTTCTTTGGAGGAGCTCCTTGGATGTGGAAGTTGTTGGAGCGCTTGAGGTTCCTTTGAAGGAAGTCACCGGAGGTTGGCCAAATGATACAAAATATGTCCGTTGGCTTCACAAGTGTTCCGGTAGGTGTCCGGGGCTTCATTGGCCTTTATTTATAGGCATGGAACCCTTGGGGAGGCTTCGGAGCCGTTGGAGAGGCTAAAAGAGCCGTTGGGAGCCAAGTGGGCAGGCTGGTCAACAGCCCAACAGCTAGTTTGACTGTGTCCACCGGCTGGCCGGTGCAGGCCCACCGGTTGGCCGGTGTTTGCAAAAAGGCATAGGATTCTGGTTCAGGCGCCACCGGCTGACCGGTGCCAGAGCCACCGGCTGGCCGGTGGTGAGGCAGTAGTTGGCACTATTTGGAGAGGGTTCCACCGGCTGGCCGGTGCTGAGGCCACCGGCTGACCGGTGGTGAGGCAGTGGCTCCCCTTTGAGTGCAGGTTCCACCGGCTGGCCGGTGGTCAAGCCACCGGTTGGCCGGTGGTCTGGACAGAGGAATCCCTCTTGTCCAGTCCTCCATCGGCTGGCCGGTGGTCTTCCATCGGTTGGCCGGTGGACTGAATTTCAGTCCACTTTTGGCTTTCTTGGGCCATTCCTTTGGCAATCTCTTGCCTATCATCCACAACACTTAAAACACAATATTAGATAAATAAGAAGGTGATTGTGATCATGAAAATCAAACAACGAGGGGAACGAGATGTACAACAATCTCCCCCTATTTTGATGATCACAATCACCAAAACAATCAATGTAAAATACTTAAATTAAAGACATTCTTAAATGATAGTTTGAAAATAAATCAAAGCAAAGAGAAAAGATTCTCCCCCAATCAATCAAGAAATTTCTCCCCCTTTGTGATTATCAAAATAGAATGGGGCATAAAAATTGATTGAGTGAAATTTTGAAAAACAAGAGATGGGATTTGAAAATCAATTGAAATTTTGAAAATTGAATTGAAAAATTTGAATAACAGTTTGAATTGAAAGTTTTGAATCAAAAACCATTTGAAATTTGAAATGAAAATTTTGAATGAAAATTTGAAACCAAGTGTTGAAATTGAAAGTTGGAATCGAAAATTTTGAAATTGAAATTAAAAGGGCTTAAACGATCCTAACTCCCCCTAAATAAAAACAACAAATCACCGGGGAGAGGGATTTTGATAAGAGACAATTTTAGGCCCGGAGAGACTCGCTAAGAGGGATTTTTCAATCCACACTTGCCTTGTAGTGGGTCTTCTCCTATAGAATTCATCGGAATAGAAAATAGATTTGGGTTGGCCGTACCGGGCGTTTTTACAATTACATTCATAAATGAGGTGCCCGGGTTTTTTACAATAATTACAAAATTTATAACTAGAGCTCCCCCTTACAAAAACAGTGGGTGCATGGGAGGAGGAGGCTTGCTTGGAATAGCCAAGCCCTTGGGTGGTTCTAGAAATTCGTTGGGAACCTAGGATATTGTTCAAATTTTGTTCCCCTTGGGTGAACTTAGCTAGGGTTTCCCTTAGGTCTTTGATGGTTGATTCCATGGAATCAACATTTGGAAAATTTTGGATTTTAAGGAGCAACTCTTCCTTCTCTTTAAGAAGTTGTTCTTTTTCGGAAGAGAGTTTTTTGAAAGACTTTTTTAAAGCAACAAATTTTGACGATAAAGCATGAAAACCATTTTCAAGTTGGTCTCTAGCATGTGAGAGTTCTTCATAAGACATATGATTGAAGGAATTTGAATTTGAAGAACAAGAGGAGGAGGAGTCGGAAGATGTTACCTCATGGAATGCCATTAGGCATTTTGTACCTTGGTCGCTCGAGGAGGAGGAGGAGGAGGATGAGGTGTCACTCCATGTCGCCTTGAGGACCTTTTTCTTTCCTTTCTCCTTTTGCGTGGCCCGTTTCGTGTTGAGTGGGCAATCGGGCTTGTAATGGCCCTTCTCGCCGCACCCGTAGCATTTTACCTTGGGCTCGACTTTTGCGGTGGGTTCTTGCTTTCGATGCTTGCGGGATTTCTTCTTTTTCTTGTGCTTCTTCATAAATTTGTGAATTTGGCGGGCGAGATTCTCCATTTCCGAGTCGCCATTTGAAGATGAAGAGGATGAGGAGGAAGAGGATGATGAAGATGAGGAGGAGCTTACTTCTTTTTGTACCTTGAGGGTGATGTTCTTTGGTATCTTGATTGGTGTGCCCTCCTTTTGAGCTTGCCTCCTCATAGTGATCTCGTACGTCATTAGGGATCCGATGAACTCCTCTACCGGCATATTTTTGACGTCCTTAGCTTCTTGGATCGCCGTCACCTTTGGTGCCCATGAGCTCGGAAGGACCCATAAGATCTTCTTGACCATCGTCTCGGCTGAAACATCATCACCAAGAGATTTCCTTCCATTGAACACGTCAGTAAAGCGAGTAAACATTTCAGAAATTGATTCATTTGGGTGCATAGAAAAAGACTCAAAATCTTGAAGAAACATGTCCAACCGAGTGTCCTTGACTTTGTTGGTCTCCTCATGGGTAACCACCAATAGTTTCCAGATTTCATGTGCGGAGGTGCATGTGGAAACTCGATTGAACTCATTTCGGTCAAGGCCGCAATGTAGAGCGTTCATGGCTTTGCCATCAAGCTCGAAATTTTTTATATCGGCTTGGGTCCATTTGGATTCGTCGGGGGTAGACAAAGTATATCCTTGCATGACAATTTTGTAAATAGGATATCCTATGCTTCTTAAAAAAGTGGTCATGCGGGTTTTCCAATAATTATAGTCGGTCCCATCAAAAAATGGAGCCCGACCCAATGAGTAGCCCTCGGGGGCGAAAGAGGTAGATTCCATCACAATGGATCTTTGAATTTGAATCCTTTTAAGGTATTACTCTAATTACCCCTCTGATACCAATTGTTGGGTCGGAAGAAAAACGGAATGATGGCAAGAGGGGGGGTGAATTGCCTTTTAAAAAATTGATTAACAAATTAAAAATCAAAGTAAAGTGCAGCGGAAATAAAGAGGCAATCGCACAAGAAATTGATAACGGAGTTCGGCCAAAACCCGGCCTACGTCTCCGCTCCCAACTCAACCGTTGAGAGATTCCTACCGCTTGCTTTTCAATGGTTTTAGCAAGAAACCCACTAGGCTTTGAGGTAGCACTAGGACCTATTACAGCTTGCTTGTTGTGGTTTAGCAAGAACCCACTTGCTTTTGATGGTTTAGCAAGAACCCACTATCCTTCTTACAGGTGAAGGATAGCTCACCTTTTTCTCAAGCTTTTTAAAGGAAAAGCTTGTGAACCTCTTCACACCTTAGTGGTGGTGTGAAACCCAAAAGAAAGGGGGATGAGAAAAGGGTTTGGGGTTTGTAGGCACAAACCCAATTTTAAAGCTCAAAATAGATAAACAAGAAAAACCGTATTTGGGAAGACTTGGGCGCCTTTGATTGATTGGAGATGTTGAAGGCCGCTTCCAAGCTTCTTTGGAGGAGCTCCTTGGATGTGGAAGTTGTTGGAGCGCTTGAGGTTCCTTTGAAGGAAGTCGCCGGAGGTTGGCCAAATGATACAAAATATGTCCGTTGGCTTCACAAGTGTTCCGGTAGGTGTCCGAGGCTTCCTTGGCCTTTATTTATAGGCATGGAACCCTTGGGGAGGCTTCAGAGCCGTTGGAGAGGCTAAAAGAGCCGTTGGGAGCCAAGTGGGCAGGCTGGTCAACAGCCCAACGGCTAGTTTGACTGTGTCCACCGGTTGGCCGGTGCAGGCCCACCGGTTGGCCGGTGTTTGCAAAAAGGCATAGGATTCTGGTTCAGGCGCCACCGGCTGACCGGTGCCAGAGCCACCGGCTGGCCGGTGGTGAGGCAGTAGATGGCACTATTTGGAGAGGGTTCCACCGGCTGGCCGGTGCTGAGGCCACCGGCTGACCGGTGGTGAGGCAGTGGCTCCCCTTTGAGTGCAGGTTCCACCGGCTGGCCGGTGGTCAAGCCACCGGTTGGCCGGTGGTCTGGACAGAGGAATCCCTCTTGTCCAGTCCTCCATCGGCTGGCCGGTGGTCTTCCATCGGTTGGCCGGTGGACTGAATTTCAGTCCACTTTTGGCATTCTTGGTCCATTCCTTTGGCAATCTCTTGCCTATCATCCACAACACTTAAAACACAATATTAGATAAATAAGAAGGTGATTGTGATCATGAAAATCAAACAACGAGGGGAACGAGATGTACAACAATAAGGACATCAAGTATTCCACTGGTAAGTGATGTACCCTTGTCTCCCTTTAGTCAAGGGTTCAATTCCCGTTTCCATGTTGAATGTGAAATGTTGTCACTTTGTTTGTGGGTTTTTATTTTTCTAATACTAATATTTTTATCTAATTCCCAAAAATTTGATAGAATATTCAAACTATCCTTAATATGTTATAATCTCAAAAACATATCCCATACCTTTTATTTTTCATCAAAAATTGTAATAACTAATAATTATATAAAAATTGAATGTCTATAAAAAGATCATTATACACCTTAAATTTTGATAGCATAAATTCTCAAACTAGTTTTCGGAACACAAAAGTTATGTTCAAACTAAAACTAGTAAACCCAAGATGAAATATATAAATCTTAAAAACATTTTAATCTCTAAATATATTTTAAACCATCCTCGGATATCAGTATCATCGACTACACCATTTAAATTACATATTACAATTTACTTGAACTACAATTCATATTCAAGGATCATTTATGTTTATTGATTTATTGAATTAGAAAAATATATATAACAATGTAAACGAATAAATTACAATTGGTACTCATTATCCATTATATGACCAAAACGAACATTCTAGAAAAAATCTTGATTTCATTCTCTGATTACAAATCATGAATATCAAAAGGAATTCAACCTTTACGTTTCACATGTAGTGAAAAAAATTAAAATAAATCAAATGACCAGAAAAAAATACGGGATACTAGAGAAATGAAACTATTATTGATGTGGAAAAATGGGAACTCATATATTGTTGTTTCAATGGATAAGGGAATAATGGGGAACCATAACTTAGGTAGATTTGGTTTGGCCCAATGTTTGATTATGGGGGGATTGATTTATTTCAAAATATTAAATATTAAGTCACCATGGTATTTCATAATAGAAACACCAAAAAGTTACCTCCTTCATGAAAACGTATAACGGTTTTTTCCAATGGAAGGTGGTCACTTGGGGTTTCAAACTCAATGAAACAAAGACAGTCAAATTTTTTGAGAGGGTGGGAGTTCGAGCTCATCACACCACTTTTATTGGGATTGTTTCCCACTCCAAGACACACATATAGATATAAAATATGTTTTTGAATTACTTCATGATCCTAGTACGAGGTAGATTAGCCTACCAAAATGATCATTGATTAGTTGTATTTATATAAAAAATAAACTGGGTCCCATAAATATACAATGGAAATGGGATCTCTTTAGTGAATCCAACATTATGTATTTATGGTTCTTTATCAATTTTTGAGTAGTTAAAATAGTTTATGTGCTAACAGCTTATAACTAGGTTCTACATAATTTATTGTAACACAATGAGGATGTTAATATTAAAAGGGGAGGATTGAGCCATTATGAGGATTCGTATATATATATTTTATTACCAGAATCAAAACCCATGGAGTATGTTAATATCATGACATTTAAAATCATGTAGAGAGGATATATATAGGCCTTAGGGACCATATAATTTAGCTCGAGTCTCGATGACTAGACCTATGTATCAATTTTATATTAGGAAGGAGAATAATAATACTTTAATAAAACTAATGGGTATATCCCAAAGTATATTCCATTATGTTTAGGGGTATTTATATCATTTCAGTCATCAAGTCTTACATACTAGTATTTTAATAGGTGCTGGAAATTAATGATGCTAATTAGACGTACGTTGCAGCTCCCTAAGAACACTTGATCTACACTAGAAGTGATAAATATATTATATCAACTGATTCTTGTCATTTCATATGGATTTGGGGCTATATATGATGGATAATTCCATGGGATGTTCAATATGGATACCAGTCCTTGAAAAGGCATCATATATCACCTAATTATGGTAGGATTGAATATTCTCATAGTTCATATGATTTCTCATTCCATAGAAAAATGAAGTAGATTGATAATCCCATGATAATGATTGGTCCCCAATGGATGAAATTTTATATACACAAGGCTTAAATAAAAATATATTTTTATTTGACCTCGGGTCTTACACAAGAATTATACATATCCAGGTTATTGTAGGAAACTGATTTCATGAAGATATGCTCATTGGGGATCACACCATGAAATTTATGTATAGTTGGTACATATCATATTATTGAACTAAATGTGTCTTACAATATGATATTTTCATTTCCTCTATATATTATTATGATGAAATAGACATGATCAATGTGGCTCCAAAAACCAATGTTAGTTATTCTCTAAGTGAGAAATAGGAGAATTGAGAAAGATCAATCTCAATGCTTATGGATACAAGAAATATGTACTTAGTCACCCTTAGGATGGTTAATTTCAATTTTTTTCTTTGTTGGGGCTTGCTACATATCCTAGTTTTGGTAGGAATCTAATTCCTCATAGTGATATTAATTTGGTCTTAGATGCTGAAGTTGTCCATTGGTCAGAAGCTACATGACAACTGTAGAACAAATTATTTGGCCCTAGTATGCCCTATGGAATGATGTAATTTTCTTCTCTACATGCATGAATTAATACTTGAAATCCCTTGATATTATTTTTGACTAGTCAGAAGATTCCTTCTTAACAATTCTAGAGGCAATCATATGATCCACTTTTCTTGTTTGATTGATGTCATTCTACCAAGATAGAGTGTTTAATGGTGATCACATGATCAAGGATATCATGTCTGGATAAAATCATGATACCTATCTAGTAGATCCAATAATCTATCGTACGATCTCATCTAGATTTTATATAGAGTAATGAATAATCTAGATAACATGAACTACTGTCAACATTAGAGATGGTTGAAAAACACGAAGCACATCATGATAGTTAATATGGCATGTCTCGGATGACATCGCATGTCCAACATTACATGTTCGTAAAATATAGTGAAGTATAGATGGAATTTTTAATTTAATTCCCAAGTGCAGGTTACCATTATATTTTGCAATAATTTGATTCATATGACATCAATGGGTTCCACCATATGAATCTGGTAACACATATTAATGACATCGAGAGGAATTCATGGAATGCCCTGAGGTGTTCTTGAGACTAAGGTGGCATGCTTGAGGGGAACCATATGTCTTTATTTGACATGTCTAGAGAATATAAAAGTATCTAGATATTAAAATGAAAGAGGGTCCCAATATTTGGTTGATGTGTTCTGGTGTTATCGTGTGTCTCAAGTGATTCAAGTAAAATGAATAAGGATCAGGGTATATGATTCTTATAGAATTCACCCACTTTTAGACACTTTTATAGACTTAATCTTGACAATTCCTTAGATTTTATCAGTGTAAGATTATTTAAATTACCATGTGATATAGAATATATGATATAGGTTCTTCACATATCTGTCTAATGGTCCTCCACTAGATCATTACTGATCACTTGACCTAACTTACCATGTTGTAGGATTTTTCATCATGTTCTTTTGTTTCATACATGATGGGAAACACTCTATTCATGACATTTCTATCTCCATGAAATTTGGTCTAGCGCATGGATAAATGAAGACCGTCTTATCATCTGGAGAGTCTTGGTGGTGCTTTTTCATAATAGGGTTTGGGATTTATAATCCTCCCCACCCTAGTTGTTTTCTACATTGCACGATTTCTATCATGTATATTAAATGTTTAGTCAAGAATGGCCATTAATTTCATTAATCATAGTGAGGTAATTTCATCAGTATCCCTGAAGACATCACCTGATTCTCAGTGACCGTGGGATTTTTCCATAAATTCCTCCTTAATTGGATCATTTATAATTAATGAGGATTTATTAAATAACATGGACATGTCAAGGAACATTCTTGTTGTCATATTGACATGTATATGAGATTTTTTGATTATGTATCCAGTATAAAAACTATGTGTGAGATCTACTGACTTTTATATGAATTATAAGGAGACAATAATGGCTTTCAAGGGCTTTCACAGGATCCTTAAGTCTTCTCAAGGGGTAAAATGAGACCTTTATATGGATAACCTTACTGTTTCTCGATAGTTATACTTCTAAAAGATAACTTTGTCTCCCCCATATTAATTTCCTTAAATTATTTTAAAACTTTTTGGTAGTTTTTTAGGTTTCATCGTTGTTTTTCGAACAATCACATTCCAACTTGTTGATGTGATGCATGACCCCAAAGGTCTTATGGGAATGTTCAATAATTTGAAGGAAAATAGAATTAGTTTGTCCATAGGCAGACAAAGGATGTGTGTGTGGTCAGCAGGACATACTTGGGATTGTTAACATGATAAATATTACCTACCAACATGCATTTATGATACGAGGAGGACATTCCATGGGGATATTGGGGTGTCCTTCAGACCATCTAAGGAGTCACATGATGTTTAACAAATGTAAGAGGCTCCATCCACTTGGATATTTTTCGTTTTCTTTTGCAAGGGGTTTGTGGCCTTCACCCATGATGTGTCTGTGATGTTGTTGCATGATCGATATGGGATTTCATAGTGGTGTGTGTGCCCAGTTATACTTAGTCATATGGATTTCCTATGGAGCATAGTATGTCTTTTTTAAGATCATGGGATGAAATTTATACATTGTCAGAGATAGTTTCTCCTCATTTCATTGATGTATCACCTAACAATGATGGATCGTATGATTACCTAAGTAGATTATCATGAAAATTACTTCAACATTACTTTGAGGCATCATATGTTTGTGGTTTCATGATTCCATAGTGTTACCATGTGGGATTTCTTGTTATAGTCTCAAAAAACATGATATGGTTGACTTTCTTTGTTCCATGAAAAAGTGTACAATATGAATATATAAGAATAAAAACATACCCCCATGTGAATTATATTAATTTGGAAAAAAATTAATCTGAATCTCATATAAAATTAGACCACATTGCCACATATTTCCACATTTAGGGGGATTTTATATTTGTCCCTTTGAAATGATTTTTTAGTAGTGTGTCAATGAATGGATTTCAGATGATATCAGTAGGATAATTTTGAACCCAAGTGTCCAGATAATAATTAATGTTGTATGATTTATCAATGGTTAACATCCTTTGTATAATTTTTAGTAATCCAAATTGTCATTATTTGAATATCACTATAGGTGTTTCGTAAGGAATTCTCATCAATGACCACCTATATGAGATCCCATTTTCATGCACATACTCCAGTTATAATAAGATTACCTAATCCACAAAATATTAATACGGTATAATACACATAATAATAGGGAAGAATGGTTTTTTTAATTAATGGAAGGTTTGGAAAGTGTGTATTGATGTTCACTAAGGTCTTATGGGGGAATTAGATAATATTTGATACTAAATCGATGATGTGTTGTACTTTAGATTATTTTAACTCAGGACTTTTATTTATGTAGTTTAGTATCTTTTAACCTAAACCATCTATAGATTTATTTTTATTTATTTTAGATCATAAATTATATATATGTTCTATATTCTTATTCATTTTTTAAATAGTTTTTGGGATTTTATCTCAGACATTATATGGATTGTGTTTATCTTCCTTTACCTTAGTCTAGATATTGTTATATTTTAGGGTCTTTTAGGTTGAACATATGTTCATGTATTTTAGGGTCCTTTATCTCAAACATTATATTACCATAGATGATGGTCTCTTATCTTATACCTTATATTGATATAGTTTACGGCATTCTAATTCAGACCCTTTATCACTGTAGTTTATGTACTTTTATCTCAGAACCATTGTCATGGTAGTGTAGGTTCTTTTAGATCTTAACATCTTTCACAATAGGGTATTTTAATTCTATCCTTCTATCTATTAAGTTTAGATATTTCAACTCAGATTGTATATTATTGTAGTTTTTAATATTTTAGCTTGGACTATATATCATTGTAGTTTAGGGACCATTACCTCAAACCTTCCTTAAATGTTATTTATGGTCTTTTAGTTTATAAATTATCTCCCTTTGTATTAGAATCCTTTAGCTCATAAAATTTGAATGATCAATGAATATTGGGTATGAATTATAGGAATATCTTAAATAATAGACGTAATGGGTTATGTCTTATAGTTTCTAGGGATATGATGCACCAGAATACCCTTTTGTAGATTGCCACATTTGGTTGACAAACATAGTCACATATGAATGATCCAATGGAATACATGTATATTCAAGAAGAGAGTATATCTAAGCCATGTTTCTATTTTAGGGGCTGTGGAATATTTATGGGGGAAGTAATTTTTGGGTTGAAATTCTAGTGATACTTCATTCATATGAATAATTGGAATATGGGTGATATATTTCCTAACCAAAAATTTTGAGTCTGTGAATATTTGATGGGGTATAAATGTGAAGGATGACCCGTAATAATATAAAATGTCTTGTAGTTATAAAAATATTATCCAATGAAAATTCAATTATTATTTAATATAATATAATCACATGAAATCAAAACACAATGAACTACTAAGTAACATGTGACCTTTAAAAAATTTTCACTTTAGTGATTTGAATTTCAAAAATATGACATACATGGTTTTAATCAGTAATATTTTTGGTGTCCGATAAGACAAACATAATTTTTGGTGAATAGTAACTAATGATTATGAATATTATTGTTACCATTATGATTATTAATATGACCCATAGGAATAGAAAATCATCCATTTGAATTAATAACCATATCAATGAAAGTATAAATAAAATTTATCCATATTATAAGTGACAATATGATATAATTATTTCATAGTGTTTGTATTTTTGTGAGTCATTTTTATTTAATTGAAATTTTATGATTAATTTAATACATTAAAAGAAACATTATATTCATAAATGTATTCATAAATATTTACATTGATGGATTATGATTATATGATAATTTAAAGAGAACGTACTTAATTTTTCATAGAGTTAGAAAAGCATTATTAATGTTAAAATGTGACTTATAATATAAATTATATCATTAATTAAAAATTAAATTTCACATATTTAGATTATTATTTTAATAAACTAGAAATAATTTTTGAACCCTACACATTGAACAATGGTTGGGTTGATTATTTTGTATTTTTACAATATACACAAATTTTTGGCGAAAAGTATAATAAGATAATTATATATATATATATATATTGTTAATTACATAATTTATTGAGTCGAGGCTGATTTAAAAACATTCGTATGAAAATCACATGCACATATTACTATTTTTTCATAAAAATCATTCATATTACTTATCTTGAAAAAATAATAAAATAATGGATAAAATATTGAGATAACCCTCCTCTACCTACAATAATACCGACCCGAAACCACTCTTATATTAACTCATCTCAACCATTGTGCCTTGTCCTACTTCTGATCATGTCTTTCACTAATGACATCTCCCACATCTTGTAGCTCTTTTTCTCTTCAAAATACCGAATCCTCTCTCATAAAGCGTTTATCAAGCATGATATATTGGAGATGTAAATTCATCTTTTCATTTCATTTATTTTCATCTATGTTCTATTATTTTCTTTTTCACCTATCACCTATATTAATTAAAATTTTATGATGACACTATTACCATACATTTAGTGTACATTTTTTTAATGGAATAATTCATCATCATATATCCTCTCCCCTCCTTTTACACAAGTAATGAGAACACCATCTAAGATGTTTTAACTTATAAAATTCAAGGAAGATGGGTTTTAAATTTCATCTACCTTATTCAATTATGTTCATGAAACCATTTTTACTAGTGAACCATACTATAATATATGTATAATGTATTATATAATTTTTTAAAATATTATTTACAGGTGATATTAAATTATAATGTAAAATGTGTTCGATGTGATAAAAAACTACCAATTAACCAAAACAATTATCATTAATGTTTTATATATTGATTCATATTCACTTCAAATAAAAAAATAAATTTTAGGACCATGTAATCTTATAGATGTTATATAATATCATACAACATAAATTTGGTACAACCATTTTTGCATTACCTATTTTTCCTTACATGTATATAATTAAAAAAGTCATGAAAACCAATTAAACCCATGAAGTTGAACCACTTAACCCCTCAATAATGTAAATAATGAACTTAATAAGGTTATAATATATCAACTAAATTATTAATAGGTTATGAAAATATTAATTAATTAATTTAATTTGATTATCTAGGACATCATGATTAATGGAAAACACCTTTGGACTTATTATAATATATTCTACCAAAACCTCTGTTATTCATTCGGGTTGCTCTATAAATATTTTTCCCAACATATGTTCTTTTTTTATGTACATGTTTTAAAAGATTTTATATTATCCAAACTCATGTATCAATATCCATACCTTATTCTATTTTGGGGATACACTTGTTTTTAGGAGGTTCCCTCATCAATAATTCTTGTTAAGAAAAGTTGTTTTAAGGTAACAACCTGAAATCTTACTCAATTTCATGTGAACACTATCATCGATTTTAGGAGGACATTGTTTATATAAAATCAGTATTTTTATTTTGAAAAAACAGTTCGATCACTTATTGTTTTATATAAAATATTATTCCCCTTTCAATTTTAAAGGCTCTTTATAAGTATCCTTAAATCCGAACAAAATATTTTAATTTCTTAAACACTCATATTATAGGTTTTCACATCCTTTTGAAATAAATTACCAAAATATATTCCTATTTTCATTTATCAATGTCTATGTGTTTTTTCCTTCCTTTCTATCATGGACACTTGTATGATACGCCCATCCTTTATTCTTCATGACATGATTATGATACCCATTTCATCCAATGGGTACCCTTTTATTTATGTACGATTAATTATTTATGATTCTATATGTGGTAAGAATATTAATGAAATGTTATGATGGTTTTTCTAGATAGATCTCCAATTCATTCAGTAATTATGAATCTCATGAGATTTTAGGTGCCACAGTCTTGGTAGTTAGCCTTTCCTTGTGCTACCATGTGCAATGGTCTTGGTGGTTAAGAATAACATGTGCTCATATATGTGCAACGATACTAGAATCATGATAATGATATATTTTATGTAGCATCCAAATTACTATGATTCCATATTTATATGATACTAGGTTTATATTTTAATATTCAATATAATCCATGTCTTTTTATACCATTATGGTGTGCCTTTTAACCCATGTGCTAACGCTATATTCTTTTTACTATTCACGTGCTAGTGTTTTAGATAATACAATTATTAATGATATCCCTTTGATATCCTATGAATATTTATGATCAAAATGGTATTTATAATCTCATTATTAGGACTAAAGAAAGAAATGTTTTATTTAGTCGAATGTTTTATGTTTTAAATAACATGTCTTCTAAGTCACTAGACATTATTATAATTGGAATCTAATATGATGTTTTACAATGTGTAAAATCATGTTATGATATTTATAATTGGATAGGGTACCTATAGTTGGTATCAGTAGATGGTCTAGTTACTTTTGGATATTAGGAATAGAGCACATTAGTAAGAACATTATGGATGAAACTTTGTATAGGAAAAGTTCTCTATTTTTTATTAAGTATAGAGTATGTTTTTTATCCTGAAAACAAATCCATGTCTGTATACGAATATGTGGATGTTTTTCTCACACAAATGTATCTAATGTTAAAACCTAAAAACACCACTTTGATCTATAATTGAGCAAGTACTAGTGCACAACAACATTCATTTAGCAATCAAGGATTGACACATATAGGGGATATGATTTGGTAAATTCATAAGAATATTAAAACAATTATTAAGGGAATAAAATAAGTCCCATAATAATATATTTTAAGTAATATAGAAAAAGAAAATATAGATTTTATCTTAGTGAATCACAAGTTAGGATATACTTCTTCTTTAAATGATTATTCTTTTATGTTCAAATTTTCCATTATTCTTATTATCTATTTATTCATGTCACCTAATTGTCTGTTCCTTTTTATAGATGAAGGTGGGAAATTTAAGAGCATGTTGCAATAATCATTGAGATAAAGAAAGTGAATATATCTGTAATGATATGCCAAATATAATGGGAATGTGTGATCAAAACACCATGAAAGTAATTTCATAGATGTCTAAAGTTATGAATGATAATGTGAGTCTTGTGGACCACCATTCTCCTCTATGGAAAGATCAAATTGACATTTAATAATTCATGCATAAAAGGCCTCCAATGTTTGGTGGATCTTCCAATACCCTCCTCACAGAACCGTGGATTAAATCCATTAAAAAGATATATTCAATCCTCCAGTGCAAGCAATAAAAGAATGCATACTAGTGGTATATTTTTTTGATGGAGAATATTATCAATGGTGAGAACAGATCAATAATATGATGTCCCATGTGGAAATTGATTCCATGTATTTAGAATAATTACTGAATTTTTTTCTGATAAATATTTTTCCATAAACCCTCCATCTCGAGATCGAATGATTGTTCCCTTGACATAAGTATAAGGATGATGATTCAATTAGGGTGTGTGAGGAATAATTTTCAAGTCATTCAAGACACGCTTATAGATTTTTCATCAACACCGAATTCAAGTTGGATATTTTCCTTCATGAAATATTATTGAATATATGAAAATGTGTTGCTGATTCATGACTTCGATAGTTATGAGTAGATTGTTTGTCGTTCCCAGAATGATCAAATGGATATTATAGAATCTCAGTGTTCTTGTGTACCGGTGAAAACAAGAACAAACTATGTAATAATATGGGTGATTCATAAAATAAATCAAATGATTGAATAAAGATCGAACATCCCACTTGTCAAAATTGTGGAATGAATTATCCTAGGAAATGTCTAAAGGAAACCATGAATTACATAAAATGTTGAAAAATCAGACATCATTATAAGAAATGAAAAAGTGTATGAAAAATCCATATAATGTAGAAGAATAAAGGAAGGTTCAAATCATTTATCAATGTCATGACCCATCCTCGGGGATCATGCCGTGACTACCCCAAGCCCACCTTCCATAGGCCAGGGGCTGGCGACTAGCACCGAAGGCGTAAATCCTGATAACTTGGAAGGAATTGCCTTTATAAAAGAAAACAAGCACCACAGAGTAAGAAAAAGGAAAAAGTAAACACTATGTACAAGAGAAGTGTTGAAAAGTACATGGGCTAGAATACAAACCCAAAAGGAAGTATAACTAAAACTGAACAAGTACAATAGAAAAGATAACAGCTGGAAGGACGGAAGTGGCTCCTGGGTCGTCCTCCTCGGATCCTACCTGAAGGGTTGGTACAGATGGCGCAACTCCTGGTCGTCCACCACGGATCCTACCTGAAGGGTAGGTACAGTTATCCTCCTCCACTCTCTCGTCAGTCAACCGCCTCCGTGTGACGTCTCGTCATGTAGTCCACCTCCGGGTACTGACTTGTCGTGTAGTCCACCTCTGGGTACTGACTCGTCGTGTAGTCCACCTCCGGGTACCGTCCAGTCCTCGAACACTCGGCCTCCGTCAGTAATGCCTGTCGTCTGCAACCAACACAACGAGGTGCGGGCATAGCCCGTGCAGGGGTGAGTATAATGATACTCAGTAGGGACCCCGAGACCCTCAATGTCTCACTAAACCAACAAGGATAACCATAATGAAGATCTCAACAGATAACCTCTACTTAGGTATATTCCCGAACATATGCCTAAGTTATCAAGCAACTCATCTCAAACATGAGGAAACACAAGGATCATGAAATCAACTGATAACCACTACCCAGGTATATGCCCATACATATACCTAAGTTAACAAGTGACCCACCTAAATCATGATGTATACACAAAGGTCAAAAGTCTCATCTCAAACCAGGATTTTCATTATCGAAATCGTAACTGCTGAAGAGCTCCATCTCTGATGTGTACAGTGGTCCATTCACGACTCAGAGGTACTACTCACTAACCTAAGACTGCTGAGGTACTCCTCCTGTCGAGTACCGCACGCCAGCCACCCAAACACAGTAGTGCTTCCTGCCGAGTTATGTCATCCAAACATAGTAGTGCACACACAGTAGTAGCGTGCTGAGGTACTCTCCGGACGAGTACCGCGGGTCTGTACTGTCACACAGGTAGTGCTCCATCCGCCATGGGTCTGCACCACACAAAGTAGTGGTCCGTCCACTGGGCTAGTCGACTCACTCCAAGTCGAGTCGGTCAAGCAGTTGTCAGGTCTCAGTCGGTTACACGGTCTCCTTACTCCGCACGCTCATCTCTGGGAGGGTCCGCTCCATGAGCTACAGGTCTATACTCCATGTATCTCAAAGTCTCATGAAAAATTATCTCAATGGACCGCCTTATCATAGGGTTCTCAACGCAACAGACGGTGCGTCAATCGGACGCCCGGTCTATGAGTTACTAGCCTTTTCGTCCCAGGGGCCCGGTTGGTTTCGTGAGAAAACCAATCCCGGACATATCTCAACTGTACCCCAAACTCTCATAGGGTATACTCATAGGGACCGTTTCTCAACGTGATCATCAACGCCGCTGACGGTTCGTCAAACGGACGTCCTGTCTGAAAGATATCAGCTTTTTCGTTCAAGGGGCCCAGTTGGATTTCAGGTGCGATCTAACCCGGCCACTATCCAACTGTATCCAAAACTCGGGCGAAGTATACCAAAAGTTCAGTCTCATCAAGAGGAAAACAACGAGACAGACGGTGCATCAATCGGACGCCCGGTCTGTGAGTTATTGGCTTTTTCGTTCCAGGGGCCCGGTTGGTTTTGTGAGCGAACCAACCCGACCGCACTGCGATGGAATCCAAACCTCGAGCGGAGTAAGAAAAAATATCCGTCTCACTTATAAAAATACATCAAAGTCGACGGCACGTCAATCGGACGTCTGGAACTCATGTTACGAGCGTTTCCTCTCCAAGGGCCCAGTTGGTTTCGCGTACGAACCAACCCAGCCGAACCCAAAGATCCCCAAATGCTTGAGTGTGATATACCGAAACGATCGTCTCGATGCAAGGATCATGTTTCCACTGACGGCGAGTCGTTTGGAGGCCCGTAGCTAATGTTACGGGCTTTTGACCGAAAGTGGTCCGAAAACGGGGGTATGGGCTCGGGGCGACCCGGCTGGGCCCGACCCGGCCCGGCCCGGCTCAGTCCGGCTCGGTCCAGCTTGGTTCGGCCCGACCGGCTGGCCGCAGCTTGGCCAGCGTGGTCGAGCCGAATCGCGGGGCAGCGGGGTGCGCGGCTCCCCCGCCCTTCGCCACTGATTGAGGCCGGCGGCGAACCGCCGGCCGCCTCCTTTCGGGCGGCACGCCGCCGCCGCCGGTGGCCGGCGCCGCCGCCTTCCACGGACCGAGAACGTGCTCTGGTGGTCCGTTCCTCCTGCCATCTTTCCCAATGGTCCCCCTGGGACCCCACCTTCACTTCGAAGGGATTCAAACGCCCAAACGTCCTACTTCATCGTCGCCCGTCAAGCCGCACGTCAAAAATGAACGCGCCATCTTTGTGGTTCTCCGGCACGACGCGTTGGCGCCGTGCCCCTTCGCCATGGCCCGACTCCGTCCGTGGATGTCTTCAGGTTTCTCCACCATGACGCGACGGAATCGTGCCTTTGTTTATTTTACACGACGCGGCGTGACGGCGCCTCACATTACTTTTCGCACGTTTCCGCACGGTGTGATGGCACCGCACCATTCCCATTTCAATCCACAAAAGAATCCAACATGAAATAAGGAGGTGGGTCGGCCGTGTTTGTGCGGTCCGGCCCCCCTCGCGTTATTCGATAACTAAAGTTCATATTTCACAATGTTCGTCAAGGCAATAAACATGAGCAATTTAAATAATAACCCTCAACATCAAACCGCATGATCAAACGATTTGCGGATCATCCCGGTATTGGTTGGTCCGCGCTCGTCGTTCTTTTCTCAAAAGATAAGAGAATTCCAAAAATAAATTCCCATACCTCGTGTCATCCTTCATTTGTTGACAAAGTCATGGAATGGTAGTGTCGCCGTAGAACGGTATCAATTCCGTCGTCGTCGGAGTGAGCACCATCGTCGATGGAGACGTTCCCTGCTGTGATGCATCCTCCCTTGACGCAGAGAACGAAGAAGAGAAGGCACGTTGTTGGTGCCTTCGCGTTCTCCATCGGATGGTTGGTGTTCATCACATTCTTTGTCGAAGTCTCGACGTTATTCAATGATGGTGATGGAGTTCTTCAAAACTAAGAGTTTCCTCTCTCAAAATCCTCAATTAACCAAGAAACCTAATAAAATAAGGTCTCCCATGATTTTATTAACACATTCCAAGCTTTTCAAATTCCAAAAATCAAATAATTTAATTAATTTAAGAAGTTGAACTCATTAATTAAAAATTGTTGTCATGCACTAAAGAGTGGTAGTGGAATGAGAAGAATTTTCATTAATAAGGGGGAGAAGTTCAAGAGTTATAGAAAGGGAGATTAAATGCGGGGGGTTAAAGAAGAGTTATAGGACTGTGAATGGTTGGGGCTCTTGTGGGCCCCACCTTTCAAGTATCCACTCATGGGAAGTTGGTTGGTCCTGGGCTCCACCAACAACTTCCCATGGGAGAGATTAACTCCCAAAGACATAAAATAAAATTGTTCACACAATTTTATTTATTTTAAACTAAAACCCCAAAAAAAAACTCTACCCGCTTAAAACGCAACTACGGTAAAGGTCCACCTAAGCAATTACCGGCGTTGCGAGTTCATCAGTGCCATCAGATTTCAATTCTGAGCACCGGTTCAAAATATAGAAATTCTCGATCGCTCATTCACTGAACGTACCTGAGCCAAACTTCGGAAGTTGATTCCGGGCACTCCAGACCTCGGAATAAAGTGCCGTCAGAAACCGCGTTCTTGTAAAATTCCAATGAAAATTAAGAAATAATTTTCCTTGAAATTTCCGAGTCTTTACAATCAGCATGTAGTGAAGTGTTTACAACTGCAAGGACCATGGAAAATTTGTGAAACATTTCCTTATGCCAAAGGTTGTAGGAGGAAATAAAAAATTCATCCTAGGAAATAAGGATCAGATTAGGCTATCCCTACCATTGAGGTGGAGCTGAAAATGATTTGGTGATAATTAATACAGTTATTCAATCATGAATATTGAACATACTATTCGATTTTGGTTCTATAGAATCTTTCATGTCTTTAAATTTTTGGTATAACTATTCGTAAAACACCAAAATATTTAGAGGTAGAGTACTATAATAGAATATAAAATGATGAAATTACTACATCCAAAGTATATAACTCATACCTGGTAAAATTTTGATTGATCCTCTGAAAAAATCTGTTCATTTTTCCTTTAGGTGAGTGTGATTTTAACATGGAGAAGGGATTTTCAATCCTTACAGAAATCCAACATCAACTATGAGGAATGGGATATAAGTCTCCAATTCTAAAAGAATCCTCAAATTCATTATAATTGTTTGGATAAAGATGAATCACATATATAATTCTTGAATAATTTGTGGAAACTACATTTTTATTAGTAGGAAGGACTTTCTCAAATTATTGGGATAAAAGAGATAATACTTATCAATGATATGCCCAATTTGAGGGATTACAATGATGTATTCCCGAAAGAATTTCTTTGTCTTCCTCAACATCAAGATTTTGAGTTCTATATTGAAATTTTTCATGGTTCCCTGATTATATAGAAGACACCATATAAAATATCCGATATAGAGCTAGAATAGGTGATGAAGTTATTACATGAGAATATAGTGAAGGGTTTTATATGGCCGATTACTTCACCATGGGTTGTGCCAATCATCTTCCAAAATAATAAGAATTAATCAATTCTCTTCTGTGTTAATTATATTGTGCTCTATAAAATCATAATAAAGAACTAGTTTTCCTTTCCTCATATAGATCACTTGTTCAATGATATATGTGGGGATAATTATTTCTCTATGGAGGACCTTCAGTCATAATATCACCAATTAAATGTATGGCAAGACGATATTTGGAAAATTACCTTTCAAACAATGTATGAAAATTTTTAGGTCATAGTAATTTCTTTCAGACTCACTAATTCTCTAGAAATATTCATGGGTTTAATGAATAGTGTTTTCATATATTACCTAGACAAATTTTTTGTAGTTTTTATCGAAGATATTATGATATAATCCATGTGTAAGGGGGAACATAAGGATCATTTAAATATTGTGATGATGAAATTATGAAGGAATAATATTTATTTATAATATAGTAAATAAATTTTTTGTATAAATGACATATCATTTTTGGAGAATTCTATCACCAGTAATGGGATATCTGTGGACCATTCTAGGAAAATTGCAATTGAAGAGTGGCCCATGCCAACATCTTTAACGAATATCTATTGTGTTATTTGTTTAATAGGTTATTATCTATGATTTTTGAAGAATTTATCATTATTATAAAACATGATGAACCAGATTACTCAGAAGCGGGTGAAGTGTTTTTGGACTCAAGAATGTGAGGGAAGAATTATAGAGCTCAAAATTGGAATATCTCTACACCAATGCAGACACACCCAAAAGGTAGGGATCTCATTGTGGTGTACAATGATGCTTCAATGAAGGGAATAGGTTGTGTGATGATAAAAATGATAATTTGGAAGCTTATTCCTTGAGTTAGTTGATATTACATGAGAAAAACTATCCACACATGATATGGAGTAAGAAGTTATGATATTTTCTTTCACTATCTAGAAAAATTATCTCTATAGAGAGAAGTGTGATAAATATAACGATCACTAGAGCCTCAAATATATATTTTTAAATATGTAAATTATTAGGTTCCAATATAGATGGTTAGATCTCATGATGGATTATGACTACTCAATCCACTACCACCATATTATAGAAAATAATGTGTCATATTCTCTATGTAGAATGGATCCTTCATCTTTATCACTGATGAGAATTGAAAATGATCTAATATTCAATGATTTTACTAGGATGTATTCGAGAATCACTAATGTAAGGACATCATTAATCCTTTTTATAATTTTTTCACAACCATATTTCTTGGAGAAAGAAGGGGATTATCAAAAAAAATGTGGAAATTATGAAATGGGTGGATGATATTAGAAATGAGAAATCCTCTAATTTCATGGTCGATGAGGAAGGATTTGTATGATTTGGGTTAGAAATATGTGTACCATCTAATCCAGATAAAAAAGGATATTTTTTATGATGTGTATAGCTCGACATTCTCTATATACATAGGGATCACAATGATGTAATGTGATCTCCACGAGGACATTTGGTGGTAAAATTTTAATATAGAGAATGGTGAATACACATAATTATTCCAAGAATTTCAACAAGTTAATGATGAAAGATAAATGTATAAGCGGATGTTGTAACCACTACCCATACAAAAATTGATACGGGATAACATCACCATATACATTTTCACTGTTCTTAAAAGGACATAAAGTGAAAAAAATTATGTATGTGTCATTTTAGATCAGTTCACAAAGACAACTCCCTTTATCCAAATTTAAGAGGACAACTCATTGGAACAACTTAAACTGATATATATCAATGCAGTGGTTAGGATGCATGGAGTAACACTACATATTGTATTCGATAGAGATCAGATATTCACATCAATGTTTTATAAATGTCTCCAATATTATCTGATCACAAAAAAAAATTCAGTACCACCTATCATCCACAAACTGATGGAAAATCTAAGAGAACTATTCAGACAATGGATGACATTTTGGGAGCATGTTCTATGGGCTTTAAAGGGGGGTAAGACCAACATATTCCATTAGTTTTATTATCTTATAACTAAATTTTCCACTCTAGTATATAAATGACAATATAAGAATTCATTTATTGGAAAAGTGCATAACACTGGCATGTTGGGACGAAGTTAGTGAGCATAAGCTTCTAGGAGCTAAAATGGAGGAAATAATGGTTGAGGAGCTAGAAACAATTCTATATCACATCAAGGCAGCCCAAATTCAATAGAAGTGTTATGTGGAAAATCATTGATGGGTCCATGATTTGAAAAATTGAGACATGTTAGTCCTCCACGTATGTTCGTGGAATAAATTCATCAGATTTTCATAAAAAGGGAAGCTATGTATCATGTACATCAGACCCTTCGAAATTATTTATTGTGATAGAGATGTGGCCTATTGACTATAACTTCACCCTACCATGTATAAAGTACATGATTTCTTCGATGTATCCCTATAAAGGAAGTACATACCAGATTCCTTACATGTACTATCATCAGAGACGAAAAAGATGGAGAATTATCATCTTGACGAGGAGAAGCCAGTGAAGATATTTTATCCTAGATATAATGTTCTAATCATCAAGGCTACACACCTTTTCAAATTACTATGGTGAACAGATATTGACAAATATGAAATATTGGAACTAGTGGAGGAAATGAAGGAAAAGTACCCACAAATATTTATACCATAGAATGTAAAATGAAATTTTCTGGGAGAAAATTTAGATGGAGGGAAGAATGTAACAACCCCATGATTAATAATTGAAAATTACCTTGTTATGTCAAATAGTACATTCATATTAAATCACAATATAATGAACTAATAAGAACTATGTAACCATTAAGAAAAATATTATCACTTTTTTTAATTGCATTTCAAAAATCTGACATTCACAATTACGATCAGTAAGATGTTTGGAGTCTGATATGACAAGCATAATTTTTGGAGAATCGAAACTGCCCCTTTTAAATAGTAATGTTACCCATATGAATAGTAATACAACACTTATGAATAGTAAATCTTCAAATATAATATGTACCTTACCAATAAAGGTATGAATAAAATTAATCCACATTATAAGTGATAATATGATATAATTATATCACAGCGTTGGTATGTTTGTGAGTCATATATATTTTATTACAATAATATAATTAAATTAATAATTTAAAAGAATATTTATTTTTATCAAATTTATTCATAGATAATTATTTTTATGACTTTGGTTATATGATAATTTAAAGATACCGTAATTATTTTTCCAAAGTGTTAGAAAATTAATATTAATTTTAAAATTATTATGTATCAATTAAATTGTGACTCTAATTAAAAATTATATTTCATACATTTATAAAATTATTTTTAGGAAAATTTATTTATTTTTAAATTATAATTGTTAAAAAATGGTTGGGGTGAATTTTCGGTATTTTTCAGAAATTCTATAATTTCTGATTAATAATAAAAATTGGTAATTTTCTATATATATACATTATATGTTAAATATACTATGTATTGATTCATTGATTATTTAATCATATTAGGATGAAACTCACATGTACATATTGATATTTTTTTCACACAAATCATTAATATATATAGTATTGAAAAAAATAATAAAATAAAGAATAAAATATTGAGAAAAACCTCATCTCTATCACAATAAAAACCATCCTCACACCATCTCTTCTTCACTCCCCTAAATCCTTGTGACTTCCATAAATTATTCTCATATATATTCTTAAGCTCCTATCCCACTTAGACCATCCCTTTTTCTATTCAAAATACCAATCTTCTCCCCAAATGAGGTTCTCGAGTATGATATATTCCAGAGGTAAATTCCTCATATCATTTCTATTATTTTCTTTCATGTTCAACTCTATTAATTTTATTTCATCACCAAATTTGATCTAAATGTTATGATAAATCCAGTACCATACATTTAATGGAATTTTAATATTATAATTTAATACTTCATCATCATATCTCTTTTCCTTGAATTTTATACCAGAAATGAATACACCATCTGAGATGTGTTAATTTATAACATTCAAGGATAACATGTTTTCAATTTTATTTCCATCTTCAATTCTAGTCATGAAACCATTTTTAGGTTGGAAAATTACTATAATACATAAATTATGTCTAATTTAAGGTTTTGAAATATGTTCTACACATGATATTAATTTATACAGAAAAAGATGTTTGATGTGATGAAAAATTGTTAATTAACTAAAATAGTTACCATTAATGTTTTATATAATGACTCGTATTCAGTGAAAATAACCAATTGATCATTATAACCATTTTTTCTTCTGCATGTTCAATAATAAAATATATATTCAATTATATATATCGATCTCCATCTTACATTTTTATATCTTACATGTATATAAGTAATCTAATCATGAAAAACAATGAAACCAAAAATGAAATTGTACCTCACAACCCATCCAAAATGTCATGAATAAACATTATAAGGTTATTATATATCAATAAAAATGAAAATGTTATATAAATATTAATTAATCAATTAAATTTTCTTATCCATGAAATTAATATCAATGTATGATTACATTTAGACTTAATTTAATGTATTCTGTAGAAACATCCATGATTCCATTGAGTTTTTTATCTTTATTTTTTCCAAAATTATGTTATATGTTTTTTATATAAATCTCATACATAAATTTTACATACGCGAGACTCATTAATAATGATCCATTATTTATTCTCGTTTATGGATATACATGTTTGTAAGTAGTACCCTCCAAAATAAATCAAGATAAGAAAATCCATTTTAAGGGAACCTCATGAATTCTTACCCAATTTGAACTTCACTCTACCATCTGTATTAAGTCACAATTGATTGTTTAATATTTTCCTCATTATTAATAAATATTTATTGGTTAACTTTTGGATATATATAAAATATTATTCTCTTTCTATTTTAAATTCTCATTACTATTTTCCTTAAAACTACACTAAAATGTTTTAATTTCTTAAATACCCTTCTTAAATTTGTCAACATTTTCTTGAAATCACATAACATGATATATGCTTATCTTCTCTTATCAATTTACATGTATTTTATAATTCATTTCTTTCATAAAGTATTATATGGAATGTCCATATATTATGAATTATGATATGATTATGATTACCATTTATTTCCATGAGTATCCTTATATTCATGTATGATTAATTATGCATGATTCTTTATGTTGAAATAATATACAACAATTAGTTATTATGGGTGAAACTATATAGATCTCTTATACATTGATTATTTTTGTGTATCATGAGACATTATGTGCAATGATCTTGATTGTATTCCTTGACTCGTGCTACCATATGGAGCGGTCTAGGTGGTTAACCGTAATATCTGCTCCTCTATATAAAAAGATCCTTGAATCATTCTAAATTCCTATTTTATGTTGATGTATTGTTATTATGAATTCATGTTTATATAATCCCATGTTTATATGTTCATATTCCATAGTATACATTCCTTTTTATATCATTATGCTAGGTATTCTAACCCATGTGCTAAATATTTATTATTTTGTTCATTACCTATCAATGATTTTAGCTCATCCATTTTTTTTCATTATATCACTAGGATGTTCTATGAAGATGTGTGAAAAAATTGGTGTTAGGATATCTTTATGAAGAATAATTAAATGAATGTTTTAATTATTCACATGTTTTATTTTCTATTTTTCTAGTCTTCGAGGACATTAGACTTTAAGATCCTTAGTTTGTAATATGATGATTTACTATGCATAAAATCATGTAATGACATGTGTAAAAGGATAGGGTCACTATATGTGAGGTTTTTCAGTGGTGTTTCAATGTCTCAAAATTATTGAATCCCCTTTTTTGAAAGCAGGAGATTCAATTTAATGGTGGGTCAAGGACTTATAGAGATAATAGCATGGTATATAATTTATGGTCGATACTTCTTTCTGAGGGCCATATATATTTTATGCATACTCAAACGCTCATATGATTTTGTTGTGTATGGAGTAAAAGCTATCTGATATGGTTCATGACACGAGAGTGGAGTTGGCTATTGAATTGTGAGGATCAGGACCTATGCCTTGAGGTTTGAATCATGATGAATGTATCAAATAATATTATGGAATTATGTGATTATTTATGGATAAGGGAAATGGTTAAAAATATGGTGATGTAACATCAATGAAATCAAATCCCATTATATATATCTGTATAAAGATAGTAAAACATAGTCAAAATTACTTGGGTTAGGAAGATTCAATGGTGAAATCATATCAGGATAATTTTACATCACTCATATGTTTTTAGTTCTTCTATAGTGATTTCAATAATAATAGGGATTGAATGTTCTTTTTACAGGGTGAAAAATATGGTTGGTGATCATAGGATCTTATGTATGATCAACAGTCATACATGCATTGTAATGAAAAGTGTCCATTGATGGTGGGTATCCATTCCAAGGGCCATGTAAGATTGAGGTGATCTGTGGCATCCTAAATCATTATGTGTGATATGTCTATTAGTTTAATAACAATGAAGGGTTTTGTCACCGTCCAATTTGTTTCATGGCCAAGTTAATGTATTACCATAGTGAGGAGATGTGAAAAATTACACTCTAAATGTTTCCTTAACAAGAGGGTCTAGCGAGCATAAATTCACTTTTACTAGATTTACAATTTATACCCTATGAGATTTAAACATTATTTAATTATTGAATATTTTTAAAATAGTAATGATCAAAGTTTTAGTGAGGAATACTAAAATTTTTCTCAGAACTCCCTTTATGGGTTTTTGACCTCAGACGTGTTGTGTCTATTTCATTAGCAGTTTAGGGTCTTATATTTAGGACCATTACTAGATAAGGACTAGGTTGTCATATCATTTACCAAAGTGGAAACTATTTATGTTCATAAAACACGTAGAATTTCAATGAGGGTGATATAGAGAAGCCTAATTAAGATAATGTGGTAAAGATAACCCCAACATCCACCAAATAAAGTGATTAATGTGTTGTAAATCATAGACAATGGTCCTTAGGTCAAGAGTAATGATATGGAAAATCACATCAGGATTTTATCAAATCAATCATTGGTGTTGAGTTATGGGACAATGATTTAAGGACTACACTTATCAGAAATCCATTTTTAAAGAGTGATGGATTTGGTAGATTGAAATAGGAACATATACATTAGTCGTAGGGAAACATGAATAGTCCTGAAAATGGATACATGAATCATGTTTTCCTTTTAGTGGGAAATGGATGGTTTTGGAAACATAAGGTACTTTAGAAATGAAGTTTGATTGATGGATTATGGTTTTGAAAAAACTATTATATAACCCAATAATCTTGATCGTTGGGGTTATGATCCTATGTTCCTTTGATAATGTGTGAACATTTTTTATGGTTTTCACAACTTAACATCGGGTAGTAGGGACGTACTGGCTTATGTTCTGTTTTAATGTCATTTTGTATGTAACTGGGATACCATGCTGTTTAATGTCTTTTCATTAGGACTTGAGGTGAAGAAAAATTTATTGGCATTTTTTCAAGTTGATTATATGTAGTTTAACACCATGTTAATATGATGAATAGTTCTTGATGAAGAAATATGAAAAGTATTTTTTGATGAATATACAATTGGTGGGATCTGTGACAAACTCCCTATCTATTTTGTCTAGCTAGTAAGTTCCAAAATAATAATACTTATGTATGATGTTTGGTCCTTCCCAGTTCAGTTCCAAAAGGAGTGTATTATTCCATGTTATCTTTTTGGTTCAAAGGGCCGACATTAGGTCTCCTTGGAAGAATGAATTGAGGATAAAATTTTATTTATTTATTGTGTGGTGTAATTTGATTGGATTTTATAGTCGTGTAATTTATGCAACCAGTTCTTAATGAGTCACTCTAATTCATCCATCCAATATTTTGATTCCTCCCCATCTGAGAGCTTTATGGATATAGGTATTTGGAGTGAAGGCATGTGTACTTCTATGGGTAGCACTACCTTAGTCCCGTAGACTAACTAATTTGATGTCTCTTATGTAGAAGTAATATTTGTGGAAAATTAGACCCACAAATCAATGGGTATTTTCTCTATCCAATATTTTTTATCCTAGGTCAACATCTTTTGGAGAATTTTTTAATGATTCTTAATAAAGAAATCAATGTATACATTTTTTAATCCATGATATAAGGATGTGTGATTGGAATCATTATTTTACTCAAAGTGAAGCTTTATCATATTCTTAGAATAAATATTTATTTCATTTTTCTTTAACATTGATTGGGGGAATCCTATCCTAGTGATGAAATGGGAGATTGAAAATTTTACGATGTTAATTTTAAATAATTCATTGATGGTTATGTCCAAATATCAATTTTAAAAGAAGTTGGCTATAGTAAGGATGTAACTGAATCTATAGTTGTATCTGGGGGATGTTTCCCTAGCACATATTCCCCAAGAAATGACACATGTCAATGACTATTTAGGTATATGTTCCAATACCATATGATGATGGATTTATTTTTCATGGATCAGAAATGTATGATATTTCTTTGTGAACTCCACAATGTCATGAATCATGGTTTTATATTAATTTCCAATCCTCTTAATTTTGGGGGATATCCTAGATCCGGAACGATGGTTCATATAGTAAAACGTATGGATATCTTACCTAACATAGAAAATATATACTTCTGTTATAAATATGAAGATGATTCTATCAAATCCTTTCTTTTAGAGAAATTTTTTCTTATTCGGAACATTCAATAGGGAAATCTTCATTGCTCAGTGCTGAATTTGTTCTATCCTAGCTTGATCATTCAATAAAAATACATTATGGGGATAATATTTTAAGGTATCCATATCTTATGGATAGATTTCGGTATATCACACTCTTTTGTGGTGATGTCCTAATTAATATCATCCATATCAAAGACAATAACAAATAACATTATCCATTGGTTAATGATATAGATTATTGCTTATTCATAATAAGATTTTTCAAGGATGGTGGCTGCATTAGCTAACATGACATGAAAATAATTCTATAATATATAAAACTTAATGAATTATTGTATAAAAGGGTAATTTTTATTTCAATACTATAATTTAGTCATTGATAAGGGAAAATTCTTCCTTATTAATGGAATATTAACCCTTGATAATCAATATCACTAGTTAGGAATCCTATTTATATTCATCTAGTTTATATAAAAAATATGGATTACTACAATCCCATGATGATAACTTTTTATTCTACCTCATTATTCATTTCTCTTTCAGATAGTGATAATGATTAACGAAAATCAGCATTTTATAGAGAGACAATTACAACCCCTAAGACAAAATGATTGAGATTCATTGTTTTCATCTATTTTCCATTAAATATTATAGAGGCCATATGAAAACAAATATCCCATTTTTAGGGAGTGTTACGGTCACAAAGTACCTCCTCATCTAAAATCTTTTTTTTCCATCAATGTATTCTTAGTGGAAGGATGTGATTCTTGGAAATAATCTATGGCTTTCACATTCAATGACTTCTGTGTTACTAATTTAATGTCATATTGCTTCATAATGACCAACCATTAAGCCACGAATCCTATTAACATAGGGATACCAAATATGTACATGATAATATCAATATGGGAGAATGTATAGAATTTATTGGGATACATGTAATGCTTCATTGTTTTCACTCTGATGATGGTTGAAATGATGTTCTTCTCAACATCAGATTATCGAGTATTAGTACCAATCATTATTTGGATGAGGTAGTGGAGACTTTTGTCACAACCATCATCATTTTTCTATGTGATGATGGATCCTTGAAAATTTTCCATGGTGGGTGCATAAATTATGAGTTTCCTCTCCTCTAAACATGTATTCAAAAAATGGTGTGTATTAAATACTTCAACATACCTTCACAAGCTTCTTGGAATCCATCTTCCCATTGATTGATAATTCATTTAATCGTTATCTTGGTGATGGGGATAGGTTTACCATCCACTATGAAATTTAAATTTTAGATGTATATAGGGATACCATTGATACCCTTTAGCTCTTTGAGGTTTCTATAGGGAGAGATTACTCTAATATAACTAGTCTTTTTGTTGTTCACCTTGATGTTCATATGACATAAAAAATTACATGAAACGCCCCTAATGTTACCCAAATATACATTTCAATGGATTAATTTTCATAATTTTCTGTTGAATCTTATTTAATACTACATTAAGATCATTTATGTAAGCACATATGTTAACATATTTTCTAACTAGGTGTTCGACATATCATTTGGTTATTCTACCAAATAATTTATTAATGATCTGACGAATAGAATGTTGATATGTAGCACCAGTGAAAAAATGGACATGAACTAATAGTATATGATCCCCTAAGGAACTATGAAGGGATTATCATATTCATTTAGAAGGTCCAACTTGATTTAACTATACCATGAATACCCTTCCATCATGAAAATGTCACAGAAGCTATAAGTTGCATAAATATATATTTTTTTCATGGAAAATAGGAAATTTCCCTTTTGGATGTTCCGATTTATGATTTTGAAATAAATATATCCCCTAAACTATCTAATTTTATAATGATTGGGCAAATGTTAAAAATCAGTTTTTGGTATTTAACATCAGTAATAATGTTTTCTCAGGTAAATTTTTCAACATCTTCCACTACCATGGCGGCATATGAGGGGGGGAATTATCGTAACTACCAGCATGAATACTAGATGATCAGAATAATTATTAGATAGTTCAATCCTAATTTAGAATAATTATATGTATTATTGTATAGTTACCAGAAAATACACATATTTCGTTCATTAGAAATTAAATATACATCACTTCCTATTCAAGGGGAATGGAAGAACTAATAAATATAGGTCATGGGTCTTCTTTTTTACATATAATTATTTGTATGAGACGACATATTTTGGTGGAGAAACCATCCCCAATAGTTTAAGGAGTGTTTTTGATGTCTCCATCATCTTTTTTACATTTTTTATTCCATGGATATTACTCAGAAATATCTGGTAGTTTAGGGGTTTCTCTATCACTCTCTGGGTGAGTGATGATGTTAGAGGAGACTTTATCATTCCCAACATAAAGAGTGGTGGAATAGAGAAGTTGGAACTAATTTTCTTCAATACTATCACCGGAGAGAGGAAGAACATGAACCTCTGGTGTCATGTATACCACCAAGATTCTATTTATGGGGAGAAAATAGTAATTTCCCACCATACTCTAGTAATTCACAAGTGGAGTCCCCAAGACATTAGGGAAGCATCTATATATAATCATACACTATTGGTTGATTTCTACACCCTATTATATAAATATGATACAACATATGTGGATAAAAATGTCTATTAGGGGTTCATATCATAATGAAGTGTTCTTAACATTCAATCAACATGATAATTTAGATATTGATTTAATGTAGACGGTACAACCATGATGCTATAGAGTGTGGTCCTTCTGAGTAATACATTGTATGAGGTGTCTTGTGGGATAAACACAAATTCTATGTATAATGAGTGATACCAAAACAATGACTAGAGCATTAACCTTATGAAGTGTATATTCTGGCGTTTACTATACCATTAAATGTTTAGCATTTGGGTAGAGAAAATCCTTTTTATATCTCGCAAACCTCATAGAGTTAGAGTTGGGATAAGTCTGATCCTATAACCATTAACAATTAGAGGTATTTTGGCGTTGACATTATTGAGTCTTCCCAGAATATATAGGGGATTTATGTGCCATTGGATGACCTCTACATAATCATGGTTAGTGAACGAAATGGAGACATTTCATTTTTTTATTCAATGGTACACATTCAATAGACCTTTTATTTAGTGACTAACTTCTCAAATTATTATGATATTGTGAGGAATTAAATGAGAGCCTCATAAATTTATTTATAAATATAAATCACAAACAATATGTATATATTTTCTTGGGAAACCACCTGTTGGTTAAAAAGCATCATACTTTTGTTCCAAACCTCTTTGATTCACATTGTGGGTTTTTCCCTAACATATGGATTAGGATTAAAGGCATTATATAAAGAATGGAGAGTTTATTGTAAAAATTAATAGTTAGAATCATCTTCTAGTAGACCAAGTCAAGAAGGGCTTCCATATTTTCTTGGTTGAACAGATAAATGAAACCATACTAGGAGGTCAGTAAAGAAAATTTGGTGTGGACGACCATTAGATTGTTTTGAGACACATCCAAGATTATTTTGGGCCTACTGATGTGGTTTACCGTGATTCATAGAGTGATGTGTCCATTAATGATATGTAACTACAATATTCTGTTCGAACATTCATGTGTTGTACCTTGTATCATCAGATCTGGCACATGCGACCTCTTTTTACATATAATGTGTTGGAAACACAAATTTTTAGGAATAATTTACATCAAATAAGGGGTATTATAAGAGTATATTTTTGACAATAAAATATTCGATCTCTTCATCTGATGGGGTTTCCATTCGGTAGGACATATTCATGGATTTGGATTTTTCGGGGAAGAATTATCTAAGAGTAAGAGTTTTATTGGAGTTGAATATGAATCACCTAATTTTATTTATTCTTGATTAAAGTGGTAATACCCACTTTTAAGAGGATTATATGATGTTGAATAACATTTTGTTGAGTTATTCTATAGTTTTATTTCTATAATCTCTAGCTAGTATGATCTCAATCAAATATATTTTGAGTCAACTAGTTTTTGAACATTCGCACAGGCCTGACCAGAATATTCTTCAAGACACCCTATTATTAAAATATGGAAATAATTATGTAATACAAATTCATGGAGAAGTTATCTAACCCCATATATCAAATATTTTACATTATGTGAATGAGACTTTAAAGATTATATAATCCTGTATAATATAACCCATCCATAAACGGCAATGGAAGCAGTCCGGATGGTCTGTGAGGCTAACCACATTATGATTCATAGGTTGTTGTAGCTTGAGTATGTTATTGTTAATTCCTAACAAGAAATTGAAATTATAATTTTTATTTAGAAAGGAGTATTCTTTTTTCATATCTTCCACAAATCACACGGGACCACTCTTTATTTATATATTTAGGAAAGGGTGATTCTGCAGTTGTTACCTCTAAAAGAGAGGTTTTCTTCAGTTGTAGACACATTTTGAGGCATGGATCGGAAACACTACTCGATTGAGATTTCAAATAGTACATTTGAGTTTTCCAATCCATTTAACCAATGTTTAGGGAATGATTTGATATTTGTATTAGGTTTTCCAAATGGAGTCCTTGAGATGTTCTGCCATTTTTGTAAACTCAAGGAATATATCTTGATAAATCATTTGTTGAAATGGTTTCTATAACTAATCTCATATATTTTCCTCAAAAATATCCAATAATTTCTTCTATAATATAGTGACATTCATTTCAAAGTTCGGACCTTTTAAAATGGTTATTATGTCATACACCCTTTATTTTGGGATGTTTTTTCTATTCATTAGGTCAAAAATCATTAGTTTTTATAATTGTAGATAAGAAATGATAATGTAACTGGAAAATATATTATTTTTATACTACAAATGAACCTACTAGAAGCTTTTTGTACTAGACAAAGTCTGGAACTGTATATTTCTTTAAAAAATCATATTTTTTTCTTCATATAGATCTTGAGGCCCCATCATCATCCCTATCAGGATAAAAAGATTATGATATTCTGTTCAGGGTCTCTCTCATTGTCAAAAATCATAGAAGCAACTATTTCTGAAATTTGGATGAGGAAAGGTTTCATCCATCCATTATGGATATGGATTCATCTAATAATGAATTGTTGTGAGTCTCCCTTCAATGGATTTCATTCATGTATATAGGGAATCGATGATGTTAATAATATTTTGGTAACTACCATCTTGGTTGTATCCCATTTACAAAAAATATATGTTTCTTGATGAGGTGTTCCCACCATTGTGGGCCCTTAATTATCAATTCATGTTAAGAATGAATGATTATCATAATGAGGGAAATGATTCAACTTCAACGGAGAGATTTCACTCTCATTTTTGACATCCTATTCTATATAGACTAGATTTCGTGATTTAGAGTGATTTTAATACAGAGATACCTCTCTTGTAGAATAATCTACTATGGTTGGGAGAATATTGAAGTCATCTTGAAGAGGATGCCCAATAAAAATATTTCACCTATGTAGCACCTTAATGAGTTATCTAAGAGTTTTTATGTCACTCTCCTATTGTGAAAATTCTTTCTATATGGAAGGAACCACCAATATTTTGTGTGGATATTGGGATGCTTCCACACGTATTAATTTATCTATTTCAGGGTTCACCATAGAGGTAGAAACTCAATATTCCAAGGTAACAGATTTTGGATCCATCATTAGTTCTGGTGCATGCGGCCTTATTAGGTTAATACAATTATCCCACCTATTGGGGTTGGTTTCAATTATTCAGGACCTATGTATTTTCATCTTGATCAAAAATATATATTTAGTTTATGATGAAATAATTAACTATGTAATGTTGATAAATGGTGGTTATACATTCAAACATATTAGGATGGGTTTCCACTACCTTCATCACAGATGATATTCAATCCTATAGCCATATATTATTGTTTTGGATTGTGATCCCATTTGGAAAGACTAATTTCTCCATATATGCATCCCATTTTAGCCTTTGAAAATTCTCTATTTGGGAGATTCTTGGCATTTTTTTCTGCATTCCATGATTAACGGATGCTCATATTAAAGCAGGTGGAAAATGGGGGATGTTAACCATTTAATTCTTCCTCCCATACTAGAGAATATAAAATTTTACAATAGCAAGGATTATGAAAATACCACCATCCACATGGGATGGGTTTTATTTAATGCCTTAATTGGTGTCCAATGATCTTTTGTCGAGGATCCAATGACTCCAGTCAAGAAAATGATGATTCTCAAGATGGACATTGAGATACAAATTCCAAAAAAAGTGGGTTGGGGTTGATCTAGAATCACCAATGATTACACTATGACCCTATCAGGGGATTATGAACCTAGTGATGGTGATTTTGATATAAATCCCCCCACCTAGTGGTTTGAGTATTGTTATCATATTCTATCGTTATGTCATAAATCTTCTTGGGGATTGGCGATCTCAGAGGAGGAGGTGGTATAAGATATTACCTTTTCCATGAGATCAACATACACTCCTAGATGGGTTTTAGGACATATTTTATTGTTTCCAATTTGATGTCACATAGCTATGTTCTCATAGGAACTATGTGTGATGGAAACCCATGATTGGAATCATATATTACCTATGTCATCATGGTGATCAAAACATCGATCTCCATTTTTGAAAGGGGTTTTTATTACAATAACATGTTTATAAAAGGATTAATTCTCCATAAATTAACCATCCTCAAATATGGATGCATTATATGGATTCACATATCAGCTGCTCAAGAGTTTTGATGTAATGACTGGAAATGTGATGCAAATTTTTATTGTTCTTTTCCTGTTTTGGATCTAGATCTTGGAGATATAATCTATGTATAGATTAAAATAGAATAATATAGTTTTATTAATGTGAACAACATATTTTGTATATGTTAGGTGTCTATCCTTCAGTTTCTGATGAGTATCCCACATATTTGGTGTAGAAAAGGCACACACTGTTTTTATAGCTCATATGGGTTCTCCTAAACCAAAGTAAAAAAGGGGCCAAAAGATGATTTGGTGGTTTTTTCTAAATAAATATCCACTTATTTCATTGTTAGACTCAACTCATTATTATTACATACTTTCATATGATATGACCAAAACAGATTATTTTGAGGGTTGCCTGCTGACTACTGTAGATTGCTGATGGATGTTGTGGGGGGGAACTATATGAGGTTGACCCCGTTGTTTTGGGAACTTATACACCCGAAAGAATAATATTTATAAACTCCTCTATACATGATGGTGTTAATATAAGAGATTATTTTCATTTCTATGTGAAAATTTATCATGGGGAGGTTGACCACATGTTTATCAATAATAGAGTCCATGTGATCCTTGTCTAAACTACCATGAGGAGGAATATCATAGATATGATCATATTATGCTTCAGTTGGAGAGATGATGAACCCTTGGAATATTGAGAATCTATCTTAAATGACCTCAAGGACATTTCCATTGGGATGATAAGAAATATGGGTCATGTTTTTCATCACAGTTTGTATATTTTGACCCATTTTATTGAATTTTATAAAGATATCATCTTTATCTATAAATGTTGGTGAAACATTATTATAATAGTTTGGTGTTATAAGTGTATGATCCCAAATCTAAGAAGTTACTAGAATATTTCAATGTGTACTACCATTATTTGATTGAATATGTTCATATCTTGAGGAATGTTATATTCGAACATAGTGAGACTCTGTTAGGATATGAATATGAGACTGATCTAGATACATTGTTATATAATGCTGGTAATTCTTGGTAAGATAATGATCTTGATTAGAGTCATATTTTACTCTCACTTGTTGAGACTCGATTGGAGTAGGAATATGTGACTTGGTAGAATATTCATTCCCCACAATAATCTGCCAATGTACATCTTGAAAGTGACAGTGCATATGATCCTCCTCTTGTACTGCCTTACAATGATGCTAGTGAAATCATTCATTGGTAGAAGAATGAATTTGTAGTTGGTGTTCATGATTTTCCAAAATATACAAGGAAAATTCATTGATATTAATTTTGGCATTTCCTAATGAATTTTCCATTTTCAATTTGTTATCCACATCAAAAATGAGGGAATATATCAAATCATGGGTCTTTGGAGTATGTAGATTGACATCATTGATGAGAATATGAGCTTTCCTCGTGTAATGTTCACCTATAACATGGTGAACCCCAATGAGAATGAGGATACGAGCCTGATCTTATTTCTTTGAAACAGACAAGTAGAAATTTTTTACTAGAATATACCCCTTTCCTGAGGCATGTTTTTCTCTCACATGGTGTTTTATGGTTGATGTTGAATATTATCTCAGTCTGACACCTCATCCATTATTAGAATATTCATATAATCAAACTATATGAGGGTGAAAATGTGTTATTTCACCAATGAATCCACTTGATTTTGATAATAATATTGTGGTGTTTTTCTTGCTACAAGGGTTTGGAATATGCACCATTCCATGTATCTACAAGAGTTTCGAGATATTCTAGAGTATTTTTTCGCTTGTTAATAATATATATTGTAATATTATAAAACTGTTTGAATGGATATAGGACATAATATTTTCCATCCCCACTATATAGAAGTAGATATATTCGGTTGATTATAGTATATGAGACAAATTATATCCTCCGTTTTCTATCAGAATATATTGACGGACTTCAAGAACATGGGTTGGGATATGAGGCTCCCCTGCCTGATATGTGAGTTTGATCATATACTTGTTCTGACTGAGAATGGATATGAGCATTATCTATTAAATATTTCATAATATTATTGAATATATTGATAGGGGGAGTGGGGATATGGGCCAAATCACTATTATCCAGAATCTTCCTTTCCCAATGTAGAATCCTTTTGGACTATTCATCAGTATCTGAGTAATCAACGAGTCAGGGGGTTCCCTCAGCAGGTGACTAGTGGGATGATTCGGGAGACAGATTTTGAGGGGGGATTTCCTAGGTAGCTAATGAACCTGACAAGATCCGCATTTGGGATCTAGGTCCTGCATCATTAGAGAATAAAGGTGGGGGTTGTTACCTCCTCAGGATAAGCTCTTGAGGAAGTTGGCTTTGGAAACAAGAGAATGTCTATTAACTCCATCATTCATGGGGTAATGTGGACTCTCTGATTATTATTTTTCTTTGACCTCATATAAATTATCTAGGGTAAAGATTATATAATTTAAGTTTTTATCCTATAAAATTATCATCACCACATTCTTTTGGCGTAATAGAGTAGAGTGGATCCTTTTGTGACCCGTGGGTTCTACAATTGTACATTATTTATTAAAGAAATCATAATATTAAGATGAAATTATCTCAGAATGATATTTTATGGATGAGAGATGTATCTAGATACATATATACATTAAAAAAACATGTTTATCAGTCATATAAATTTTATAGGCATGTTGTGTGCTCAATCATATATACATAGTTAACACAACTGTCCTTTTATTCATGATCTGACTATTATTCTATCAAGGAACTGTAAAAAATATGGATTGAATTATTTATTGAGAACTCTATTTATATTATATCAACTATAAAATTATGGTGGTTTTTATAAAAAAATCTGGTACCGTGATATAGGGTAGAATATTGTTTTTCACGTTAAATGTTATTTTTTTTAAAATTTCCAGTGAAATTGGATTTCTGTTTTCTAAATTTTATTAATTATATATAACAGTTTGGTAAAAATTTTATAATTATTAAATAAATATAATATTAAATGTTAAATTACTAGGATGAAAAGTATAGATTCCATAGTGAAAAATAAAATTTTAAAAATAATGAAACATACATGTTTTGGAGAAAAATGTTTAAAACGTGTTATTTAATGTGTTGTGGAGGTTTAACATGACTATATCAACCATCAAAACCATAATATTAAATTCTGGAGGAACATTGGTTTGGTGTTATTTCCCATTATTGATATGTCTGGTGTATTTATTAAACTTATACTACTCCTAAATTATTAAAGGGAACTTCCAAATATCACTTATTCACACTACCAAATTTCACTAGCTTCTCCAAACAATTCCATAATATCTCTGTAAAATAGTTATACTTTTTATTGAGTTATTTGTCATCAAATAGGTTGGACATACTATAAAAACCCATCCAGATACTCAGAGTCTGACCTGGAGTACCACATAACCTCAAGCACACCTCTGAATACTCTAGAGGCTATTGAATAGAAATAGTAGTATGTGAATGATAGTGGGGATAATATATCCATAGTACAATGTAATATATGAAATAATATAAAATTAAATAAATAATACATAATGAGAGTTAACATGAAGAAAAATTAATAAAATTTTCACATGTAATGTAAATAAAACGAGCACCCAATAGAGGAAAGCATGTCCATAGTGTATAAATATTATAATAAATACTTAATGATGATTATTTCCCAATATTTGCAGCCACACACAACCACTATCTCTATAATACTCATCTCATATGTCCACTACAAGTCCCCATGCCTTCAATATATCCCTCATGAAATCCTTTAAGGTTCTTAAATGACTTGATTGGGTGTGACTTCCATACATAGTATGACACCACAAATGCATTGATAGATTTATGTGCTCAAATATACATGTTTATTACATCATAATTATAAATTTGTGAAAATAATAGTAATAAAAAATCTAAAACCATGTTGTTTTGTGATAAAAAAAGATGGCAAAACAATGTTTCATTATATATTCGAGACTCTCTTTGGAAGGGTAATCAATGATTCATTAATGTCATGGACAATCCACCTGTATATAGAGTTACGATTCATGGAAAATGTGATCGTGAACTAAAATAACCAAATTAATAAAATAATGTTTTATCTCATCAATAAATACTCATCAAGAGTTAATCAACATTCACAACGAATGAATAGAAGACCATTTGGAATCAACTTTTCATCGATTTAATCACGCTGCATTCATGATTATTTTTTATATCCCAACCACATGAATAGGTACTCAATCACAATCATCGTATGTATTTTAGTGTTACCTTTTTATGGGAAACTATGTAATGAAGTTCCAACCCAATATTCTATAATACAAAATCCACAAACTGACACATAACATGGTAGGATACATGATAAACAATAAAAAATCATCATAATTAATGTTTATCAATGATTAATTTGATCGACTTCAAACATGAATAATACGTTTCAAAATGATCATGGTGTTTTTTCAGCTACAGTCCAAATTTCATCACACACCCACTTGTTGTCATAATTATTTATGGACAACAAATATTACTACTATAAGGTCCTAGACCCACATGAATCGTTCCTTTGTGTGTTTCCAAAGAACAAGTTGCTCAGTGTGGGATTGGATGAAGTGTAGTGGTGTTCGACTGCAACAATCTAGAAGTAGAAGATGATATCATGTTGTGAAATGTTAAAAAACACTAAAAAGGGGATCACAACATGTAATATATCGTGGGTTTAAATATAAATAAAGTGAATAAGTGATGAGTTTTTTAGGAAGGTATTAAATTTTTAGGATTTCATGATGTGAATCAGTATTACACTATCACGACCCGTCCTCGAGGCCCGTGTCGTGACTACCCCAAGCCTATCTTCCATAGGATAGGGGCTGGAAACTAGCACCAACGGCATAAATCCCGATAACTAGGAATTCATTGCCTTTATAAAAGTAAACAAAACACCAAAGAGTACAAGCGGAAGTAGAACACTAATTACAACTGAATACAAGAAGTGCTGAAAGTAAAGAGAACCGGGAATACAAACCCAACTGAATAGTACAACTACAATTAAAAGGAAGTACAACAGAAAATAAAAACAGCTGGAAGAATAGAAGCAGCTCCTGGGTCGTCCACCTCGAGTCCTACCGGAAGGGTAGGTATAGATAGCACAGCTCCTGGATCATCCACCACGGATCCTACCTGAAGGATAGGTAAAGATAGCCTCCACAATGCTCTCTCCTATCAACCTCCTCTGAGTATCGTCATGTCGTGAAGTCCACCTCCGGATACTGACTCGTCGTTAGATCCACCTCCTTGTACCGCCCAGTCCTCGAACACTCAGCCTCTGTCAGCGCTGCCCGTCGTCTGCAACCAACACAACCAGGTGCGGGCATATCCCTTGAAGGGGTGAGTATAACGATACTCAGTAGGGACCCTGAGACCCTCAAGGTCGCACTAAATCCAACAAGGATATCCAAAAAGAAATATCTCAACAGATAACCTCTACTTATGTATATGCCCATACATATACCTAAGTTATCAAGTAGCCCATCTCAATCATGAGGAAACAGAATGATTATGAAATCAACGGATAACCACTACCCCGGTATATGCCCATACATATAACTAAGTTATTAACTAACCCATATCAATCATGAGGTAATCAAAAAGGTCATAGACCCAGCTCAAACCATGATTTTCAGTTATCGAAACCGTAACTGCCGAAGAGCCCTGTCTCTTGAGTTTATAGTGATCATGTCAGGACTCCGAGGTACTAACCTAAGATTGCTGAGGTACTCCACCTGTCGAGTACTATGGGACTACTGCTAAAACCAAGCTCTCCCCACCATGGGTCTACCACTACAACCAAGCGCTCCCCCTCACAGCCTCCAGAGGTACTCCTTCTGTTGAGTACCGCGGGTCTGCCGCTACAACAAAGCGCTCCGCCGTGGGTTTTCCGCTACAACCAAGCGCTTCCCACCATGGGACTGCTGCTACATCCAAGCGCTCCCCCTCATAGCATCCAGAGGTACTCCTTCTATTGAGTCCCGCAGGTCTGCTACTACAACCAAGTGCTCCTATACCATGGGTCTTCCGCTACAACCAAGCTCTCCCCATTGGACTATCCGAAACTCTTCTATTCGATCGATCAGTCGTTGTCCAGTCTCAATCGGCTATATGATCTTCATACTCCGCACGCTCGTCTCTGGGAGGGTCCACTCCATGAGCTACTGGTCGATACTCCAAGTATCACAAAGTCTCATGAAGAAGTATATCAAAGGACCGCCTCTTCATAGGGGTCTCAACGCAACAGATGGCGCATCAATCAGACGCTCGGTCTATGAGTTATAAGCCTTTTCGTCCCAGGGGCCCAGTTGGTTTCATGTGCGATCCAACCCGGCCGTATCTCAACTGTACCTCGAACTCTCATAGGGTATTCTCATAGGTACTGTTTCTCAATGTGATCACCAACGCCGCTGACCATTCATCAAATGGACGTCCGGTCTGTAAGTTTCATCTTTTCCGTTTAAAGGGGCCTGTTTGGATTTTGGGTAAAATCCAACCCGGCTACTATCCAACTACGTCCAATCCTCGGGTGATGTTGGGAAAAAGTTCCATCTCATCAAGAGGAATCCAACAAAGTCAATGGCACGTCAATCAAACGTCCGGAGCTAATGATATAAGCGTTTCCGCTCCGAGGGCCCGGTTGCTTTCCTATCTGAACCAACCCGTCCATACTAAAAGTTCAATGAAACCTTGAGTGTAATACACCGAAACGACCGTCTCGATCCAAGGATCGCATCACAACTGACGATGTGTCGATCGTAGGTCTGTAGCCCATGTTATGGGCATTTGAACTAAAACTGTCTGAAAATAGGGGGTTCGGGACCAGTGCGACCCGGCCTGAGACCCCCCTGGGTCGGCCTGAACCAGGTCGACCCGAACCAGGTCCGGGTGTGGCCCAATTGGGTGAAGCCCGGCCTGCGCGGCCCGGCCCAGCCTGGCGCTGGCGCTGGCGTGGCATGGCGCCCGTGTCTCCAGCGGGTGCGGGGGGGTTACAACCCCTGCAGATTACGAAACGACATGGCTTAAAGCCGCGCCGCTTGGCCTCTGGAATGGCTAAGCCATTCCTGTTCAGCCCGCCCCCGCTGCGGTTCCTATTCGGGCGGCGCACCATCGTCGCCGGTCGCCGCCTTCCACAGACCACCGAACGCACTCCGGTGGTCCATTTTTCTCGCCGCCTTCACCAATGATCCTCCCGGGACCCGACCTTCACTGCAGAGTCCTCAAAATGACTTTGTGACCCTGTTTTTCATCGCCCATCAATCCACGCATAGCGTTCAACTAGAGGATTCTTTGAATCAACTCCACGGCCCGGACTCCGGCTGTAGTTTCATTCGGCCTCAACGGCACGACACGCCGGTGCCGTGCATCCTTACCATAATTCTCCATGTTTCTGTGCGGTGTCTTTATACCGCACCACCTTCATTCGAGCCGCAACATAACCAACCACATGGGGGAGGAGGGTCAGCCGTGTTTGTGGGGTCCAGCCTCCTCCCGTTATAATGATAGCATTCAACCAACAAATAGAAGTCGACGTACGACAAAGAAATAATTCATGGGAAAAAACAATTAACCTCATCATCAACCCGCATGAACGAACGATCCGCGGATCAACTTGGAAATGGTTGGTCTACACACATCATTTTTTTCTCAAAAGATAAGGAGAATACCAAATAAATTCTCCTACCTCGTGTCGTTTGTCATTCGTAGCGTTGCTTCATCAACGTTGGAAGGAAAGACGTTGACGATGTTCTACGCGGGCGACATCTTCTCCCTTGACACGAAGAAAGAGGAAGAAAATTTTCCTCATTGGCGTCAACTCACGCTCTTGCCTCGGATGAAGGAAGAAGGTAAACACATTGTCGATCTTCGGTGGAGTCGGCGTTCGACGACGATAGAATTTCATTCTTCCAAATTCTCCCAAAGTCTCCCAACCAATATTTTCCAAGGCAAATAAAACATTAGGCTCCCCAATATTATAAAAAAAGCCATGCCTTTGAAATTAATTCAAATGAATCAACTTATTAGGGAGTTAAAATCATTATTTTATGGTGTTGGCACATTAATGATAGGAGAGAGTGAGGAAAAGGAAGGTTACTCAATTTAAGATGAGTTACAAAATTAAAGAGGGGGGGGGGTTTAAGGAGTTTTGGGGAAAGTGAATGTGTGGGGGCTCGTTAGGGCCCACCTCACCTTTAATCCTCTCTTGGGTGGTTAGGGTCTTGTGGGTCCCACCCTAACTACCCCATGTTGGATATAACAACTAGGATAAAGAATCAATAAAATAATTGTTCCACAATTTTTATATTCAATTCATTATTAATCCACAAATTTTTAACAACTCCTCCCGAGAAAACACATCATCACTAATGGTCCAATTAAGCAATTACTGGTGCTGCAATTTCATCGGTACCCTCAGATTTTGATTCCGAGCACCGGTTCAAAAGTTATAAATACCCGCTCGTTCGTTTACTGAACGTACCCGAGTTAAACTTCAGAAATTGATTCTGGGAACACCGGGCCGTGGAATCAAGTGCCTTTAGAAACTACGTTCTTGTAAAATCCCAAAGAAAATTAAGAAGAAAAAAATCCCTTGATTTTTATGGGTCTTTACATACTCGATGTGTAATTAATCAAGGATTTATGTTTTTGACCGTTTCAAACTGATCGGGACTTCAAACTCTATGATTTCTGTAGATCATTCTCCACACCAAGAAACTTGGAAATCCCCTATTAAATGTTTTGGGTATTCATTAATTATGGATCAATTATTAGATTACATATTCGATCTGTTGTGACCCAAGTTGATCAATGTTGTGTTTTCCGTTCATTTTCTAGAAGCTTCTTCTAGTTGGATATCTTTTTCCTCCTTATCTTATTTTCATGTATTGGAGGATGATCTACCATGTTACTATAGGGTATATTATTTGTTTTTGTTTAGTGTAGATGTGTAACAGTTTCCTCAGGTGGATGCAGTTCTTATAGGATGGGTTGTTGGTGATCTGCTACATTGTCTATTCTCTTGTGAAGAATGTCGATGACCTTTTGAGGTAGGGGATTCATTTATTCTCAATTTCATTATAGGAAATCATATGTTTATAAATTTTTATCCCCTTTACAATAATGAATGTGACTTAATAATTATATTAACTTGATTAAATTATTAGTATCAATCACATGGAAATGTTGTTGTTTGTACTATTATAATAGGATGCCACTTAATTTACTAGATAATTTGATAACTATTTAGCGATTAGATTGGATGATTTTTCAATCGATATTGGGAAAAATAATGTAAATTTATAATTAATTGGTAATCAATTGGATAAAATATTAATGAGACATGTTTTATGAATATGGGTTTTGTTGTAATCTGATGTTAGTCAAATTGATAAAAGTATGCATATTAAATTTAATTGGTTAGTGAACATGAATCATGATTATTATAGATGATAAATTAACTGAATTCTTGTAAAATTAATTATTTAATTAATTAGTGATGTTCATTATATCATTGTTCTTATGTTCTCATTATTGTAACCTATGATAATGAAACATTTAATTTATGATTTAATATGAAATCAGTTGTGTGATAATATCTAATGATTTTTGGAGAATGTATTTATTTTTTTATTAATAAAGCCTTATTTCTTGATCTTTGGAGTTCTAAGATCTCAGTGTGTATGAAAGATGAATTCTTTTCTTTGGGGTTAATTCCCCATTGAAATGTCTATTTCCTACTTCTTTTGATGTGATCTTGGAGTGATATTGTGCTTTATTTGGCTGGGAGGTCTAGATTTGCTATAATCCTATAATAGATGATACTAGAGGATTGGTGTCGTATGTTGGGTAGGTTTTCCGAAAGTATATGGTAAACGTTGGTGCCTATAGTGGTGTGATGCGTTGGTTTAGGAAAATAGGTGTCAGAGATGAAATTAGAGGTGAAAACATATGTTAAAGCTTGGCTTACCCATTGATATGAATTCATGGTTCGTATTTAAATCAGTTTCATGGAAGACGAACATGTTAATATTCATCTAATTTGTTCTACACTTATTTAGGTAGATGGTTTGTGTTACTCAAAATCCAAAATAGATGAATATTTTTGGGGGTATTCCATGTTTTTTCATATTTAGATTCTTGTGGTTGGAGGAGTTTATGAACCTCTTATATGTTGAGAAGACATGACATGCATTTCATCTACTGACTATGTAGTTACCCTTGTGCTTGGTAGAATATAATATTTTTATTTAATACCAAATAAAATGTAATTTAATTTTTTTAACAAGTGAATAAATTTTTGAACCATGTTGTTGGAGATTAATGGGTTGTAATGCTATGGTTATAATTATGAGAAGTCATGAACTCATTTTATTATTCATGTAGGGAGTTGAAATATTCAATAATACTAATGTAATTTAATGTGGATATTTTTAATGGTTATATAATTTATAATGAATTTTTTAATGTAATGTTTGTCCAATGAGAAGGAATAATGTATATTATTTTATCCCTTTAAAAGCTTTCATGCTTATAAGATATCAGGTCTTAACAGTGGATGCTAGGAGTCAATGAGACGTTAGTTCATGTTGACTATGATATTATTTTATGCAAATAGTTTGTTTTAGATATATATTATATCATGTATGTTTTGAGATTCTATATGGTACTCTACCCTATCGGTTACGAAACCTGAAACCCCATCGATTCTGAGCCTTGGGGGGGGGGGGTTCCAAATAATCACAATGGGAAGAAGGATGGTTGACTACCCCCTTATCCCCGATCTATTATCCTAGAAGTTACAAGTGATGGTAAGAAAAATAGATAGTTTTCCCCATATAAAATTTCATAGGTTTATAATGGGTTTTTTGTATTTCACACATATATATTATGGGTATATTTAACTAAGAGCTACTATAGGTATAACATGTACATGATGTGACAGCTTGATGTTCCATACACAGTGTATGTGTTGAAATAGATTGAGGTATGATAACCGATGTATGATATATGTTATACGGGCTATGGTGTCTCCCCGAAACTACCTGGTTGATGTTTGTTATGTGGATGTGGTGGTCTGTTGCATGAGTTGAATTTTGTGGAGCATCTCTTAGGTTCCTGTGTACTATCCTTGTAGATAGATATTCTTATAACATGAGACATTGGGGAAAAGAGTAAAACACAATGGGGAAGTGGTAGTGAGGTACCCTTGATATTCTTTATTATATTATATTTACTAGTATACGATAATTTATAAGTGTAGACATGGTGAGGTTGGGAACATAGTATACCTTTTTTGTTGATGAGTTATTTTTTATTTTTTGATCACTATTATTTATCATGATTTTTATTCTTGTTCACAAGGGGATGCGAGGAGGATCCTATTAAGTATTTTATTATAATCACAATATATATATATATATATATATATGGTCAGTTAAAAAATATTGTAGATCGGGTTGGTTACAACTATATTGGGTTTTTGCAGGAGTTGATTCATCTTTGTGGCTGCTACCAACATTAATGTTATTTTTGAATGTTCATTTTTTCATTCTAATTGTAGTAGTTCTTGCATGAAATTACATTTGTGTACATGGTTTCCTTTTATATTTTAGCGTGTGAATGATTTAGTTGGATTCAGTCTTATCCCTATCTCTTTCACTTGTGTCTCTCTTAAAAGGAAACTCTTCCAATCTACATGATTATTATTCCCTCTGTGCTAGTTTCCAACCAAACCCCAATAGAGCCGAGACTCCGTAGTTAAAATATATCTTATACCATTATCGACCAAAGATGGTTACACATCACGTGGATGATGTAATAACATGTGTTGATAAATCATATTAAGGAAATATATGTATCAAAATATCATGAAGGCATATAACAACCTACCTCAAAATGATCAATGTAAACAACAGGAATAAACCAGCTAGTCTGTTTTGATATCTAAAGTGGAAATGTCGTTACTCAAGAAGACCACCATGAATAAATTATTAACATATTTTTCTACACAATGATGATTGGGTTAAGTTAAGGTTTTATAGAAGGAAAACTAGAAATTTTATTTCATGAAGAATTAGAAGATCCATTACAATGACAATTTCCCCTTCAAAAATATTTTTTAAATAATATTTTTTGGTCAATACATTCAATCAAAATTTTCCACTCAAGAATAGTTATCTTTTTGTAGTTTCTTATATATCATTCTTTTATTATTTTGTCATTATAATGTGTTAAAAATCATCATTTTATAATATATTTTATAAATTTTATATTATATCATCTTCTTATAATTATATTTTGATAATTTCTTATAAAAAAACGTTTTATAAAAAATTTTGGTAATATAATATATATTATCATCTTAATTTTATTATTTTATTATTTCTCAAATCTTATTATTTTATTATTATATTTCATGAATTTTTTGAAAGTTATCTTATTATTATTATATTTTTGTAATGTTTTAGAAATTATTATTTTATAATGATATTATTATAATTTTTTATAAATAAATATATGCTAATTTTCATTATCTAATTTCTAATAAATTTTCCTTTATAATTATATAATGATAAATTATTATAAATTTCCATTTTATAATTATATTTTGGTAATTTTCCACAAATTATCCTTGAAAAAATATATCTTGACAATTTCTCATAAAATATAGATTATATAGATTATATAATGATTTTTCCTAGATTCTAATTTCATAATTAATTTTTGATAAATTCTCATAAATTATCCCTTTATAATTATATTATAGTAATTGATTAGATATTATATATTTATAATATTTTCTACATAATTTATATTGTATTATTTTTTTAATCAATTATTGATAATTTATTATAAATTACCCTTTTAATAATTATATATGATAATATCACTCACTTTTCAATTTAAAATAAATTTTAGTTATTGCTTAATAATTATTTATAATTACCCTTTTGTTATTTCTTAGAATGTATTGACTGAAAATGTTTATGGATTATGCATTATAATTCAATGTAATTATCATTTTTATATTTATATTCAATTATCCATGATAATTTAGAGAAGATATTACTTTATAAAATCATTATGTTAACATTGATAATATTATTCATCCATCATATGATATTTTGTTATGTTATTCTAATAAATAATATGCTTTAACATTTTATTTAAAGATATACCATTTTTATTTCATTTTTTTAATTTTGGAAAAGTGAAAATATAGTTGAATAAAAATAATAAAAATAAAAATAATAAAAATAATTAAAAAATCTCACCCTCATATGATTGTTTATAGCTCCCCTCTCAGAGTTGACCCATCAAACATGCCTGAAATCAAAATAAAAAGACTGAGATGACCAAGAATTTTTTTTCATCATGCATAGAGGATATATATAGTCTTTCTGATTCAAAAAGAGTAAGCACAACTGAATTATAAGATGTTTTGTCTATTTAATCCCTAAAAATTTGAGCTTTCAATGATGATAATTAAAACAACTGATTTAATTTTTATTATAACAGCTTTAGTTTTTTTCAAATATATTTATTTCAAATAAATTTATAGTTTTTTTTATATATTTTTCACAAAACAACATTTTTAGATTTCATTGTATGAAACACCGAGTATACCTTTCATTAATCAAAATACTAAGTGTATCTTGTATTACACGCAATACTGAGTCTAAATAAAATGTGACTCATTATTAAAATAATTTTATTTAGATTAAAAATTATCAAATATACATTGGAATGATTTGTATGAATGGTGTTAACTAAATTTTGAAAATACATGGTCTACATATTTATATAAAATAAACGCTTTCTAGAACATTTAATTAAAAATGAAACTAATGGAAATCATTTTATGGGAATCAATTTTTTTCAGAAAAACACCTCATACATTAATGAAATAAAAATTAAATTTAGTGATTGATTTTAATGGAATTAATATACTATATATTCATCCAACTATTTAACATTAGTAATATTTTTTTGAAGATAATAGATCAATATAAATAACAAATTATATTTAAAAATGAATTTTTCAAAGAAAAAAGTACGTATCATTTTTCATAATTATATTAAAAATATTATTTCAAAATTATAGAAAATTAATTTGAAGATAAAAAATTATTAAATATTTATATTCAAATTATATTATTGTGGATATTATTTTGGAATTTTATGAAAAGATTTATTTATTTGATGAATATTGAATATAGTGAATATTAAATGAAAATTAAATTTTCAACTAAATTTTTTCATTGATAATTTGTATTTTAATTTCTAATTAAATTAATATTGTGAAATATATATTTTTACTAAATAAATAAATTTTAATGAAATCATTTTTATATTGAAATTTTCTATAAATTATTCATTAACCATTGATCAATTTCTCATTGAAAACCTGCTTTCTCATCACATCTATATGACTAACTTGTAATTAAATATTTTCACTCTTATTAATTGTGTCACGACCCATCCCCTGGGGCCCATTCCTTGACTACCCCAAGCACGGATTCCATAGTCTGGGGCTGGCGACTAGCACCAGAGGAGTAATTCCCTACAACATGGAAGGAATTTTCTTTATAACCTATAAGTACATAGAACAAAGCAGAAGAGAGAAACAAAAAACTAAGTAAAACTGTATAAAAAATGTGTTCTGAATGTAAAAGGTTTGAGAAATAAAAGCCCAACTATAAATTAAATGAATCTAAAATTACAACTGGAGAAAATAAAAATTTTCATTGGGTCATCCTTTGAGGTTCGTACGTGAATGGTACGTACTTATCACCTCCTCTGCACTCTAGGTCCCTCTGTCTACTCCATGTACCATCACACCGTATAGTCCACCTCCAGGTACGGTCCGATCCTGGTACTCTCAGCCTCAATCAGTGATGTCTATCATCTGCATCCAACACAACTAGGTGTGGGCATAACATGTGCAGGGGTGAGTATAACGATACTCTGTAGGGACCCAGAGACCCTCAAGGTCACACAAAATATAACATGGATAAACCACCAAGTTTGAAATCAACATATAGCTTAACTTATGTATATACATATACATATAACTAAGTTAACAAGTGGTCCATGTCAATCACGAGGAAAAAAAATGTCAATGACTCAGCTCAACCAAGTTTTTTATTCACATTATCAGAACCTCGGCTTCTGGAGAACTCCTCCTCTATCGAGTACTATGGTTCTACCATGACACCAAGGTGCTTCCCACTAACCTTGAACTGCTGAGGTATTCCTCTTGTTGAGTACCCTTGGTCTTCTGCGTCACACAGAGGTGCTCCCCATTGTGGGTATACCGCCACAACCAGGTGATCCCCCTAATAGCCATTAGAGGTACATCTCTTGTCGAGTACTGTGGGTATGCCACCACAACTAGGTGCTCCTCTTCTGTGGGTCTTCCACCACAATCAGGCACTCCCCACTAGGCAAGTTGAGTCACTCTGAGTCAATCAGTCAACAGTCATCTAGTCTCAGCCAACTACAAGGTCTCTGCACTCTTCCCCCTCGTCTCTGGAAGGATCAGCTCCATGATCTCTTGGTCGATACTCCAAATATCATGAAGATCCATGAAGATGTATCTCAATGGTCTTCCACATCATAAAGGTCTCAAGGAATCAGACGACACATCAATGAGATGCCCAGTCTGTGAGCTATTATCCATTTAGTCACGAGGGCCCAGTTGGATTCGTGCATGATCTAACCGGACCATATCTCAACTATAACCCAAAATCATGTGTGGTATACTCAAATGGGCCATCATGCTCCAAAATTAACAAGGCTTCTAATGGTTCATCAAACGGACGCTCGATGCCAAATATATGACCAATGAAGGTAAAGGTTCATAGTGGGCTCGGGTCCAGTTCGACCCGGCCGGACCTAGCTTGGGCTAACTTGGTCTGGGTCGACCCATCCATGAGCTGTTGGGTCTGGAATGGTCGGTTAGGCGGGCCATCCAGTTAGGTTTGGTCCGGCCCACTAGGCCCAACCCAGCAGCCTGTGAGGGGCCCCGGAGGGCCGTGAGTGCCTGGACAGGACGCAAGGGCGTGGACCGGCTAAGGATTGACGTGATGGAGGGTCGGCCTGGAGGACACCACACTGCTGTGGTTCAGTTTTACCGATGTTCCTTGAGGGGCGTGGGAGGCCGGCTCTCCCAGGACTTCGCAAGGGGTGCGGGGTGCCGACTCTACCGGGGCGCTGAGAGGGTGCGGTGCCGCTGTGGGAGAGGAAGCCAATTCGGCTAGCGGATGAGGTGGAGAGGGTTGGTTCAAATGGTTCGATCAGGAGGATGATGTGGCCAGGGAAGCATGGCCATGGTGGGGTGTTGCCGAGGCCGGTTTGTCCGGGGTGTGTTGCGGCTTGGGCCAGTTTTTCTTGTGGGTGGCGCGAGTGGTGGGTGGGGCGGGTCGTAGAGATCGCGGGTAGCATGACCATTGCCTTCGTCGCGTTCGTCTTCTCATCACCTCATCTTCATTTCAAAGAACATCAGAAACAAGAATGTAGGAGGGGTGAATCCATGTTTTTTGGCCCACACCCTCCATGTTTTGGGAGTTAGAAAGTGGTTCAATTTATTTTTGAATTTCAATGAATTATCAAGAAAAGAAGATAAACAAAATATCAAACAATCACCACACATCTTCCTGCAAAATTAAATGTCAACATGCAAGGAAAATCATCCATAATTATTCTTTTTTTAGATGAGAAGAATTAAAATAATAATATCATATTCAGAATAAACCCCTAATTGAGTTCATTGTTCATTGATTGAGTCATGGGGAAGAAGACGGAGTTTTCATCATTCGTCGCATCCGCCACACACTTCCATTCCAAGCTTCTACGTCGGTTCGTTGACGACGATGAGTCTACAAGGTCGGTTGTTGAATACATCCCGCGTCGTTTTCCTCTTCAAGGTTCTTCCAAGGAAGAAGTCGAACACTCTCCATGTCAGCGTTCTTTGTGGAGGAAGTTTTTCGTTGGAGAGAATTTTCCCTATATTCTGTCCTCTCCCCCAATTCCACCCAAAATAAAATGCCAACCAACAATAAAAGAATATAATATCCTGTTAAATCATTTGTATAATATTCAAATGGGTTAATCAATTAATAGAATGAATTGGCTCAGTTAATTGATGAGTATGATTTAACATAATTAATTAATGGGAGTTGGCATACATTAGAAGAGAGGTGGTGGCACAGTTAATTGGTTAGAGGATTTTAAGAGACTCCCCCTCATTTGTGAGGGAGTTTAGCGATTTCATTCATTTAATAGGGGGATTTAGTCTTGGGTGGTCCCCACACCATATCCTCTCATGTGAGGTCATGTTCGGGTGGGCCCCACCACATTAACCTCTAATGGGAGGTTAAGGTGCGGTGGTCCCCACCTCCATCTTCAACTTGGGAGATAATAACAGATAACAATAAAATAACACATGCATTAAATTTATATTATTATTCCCATGAAAACCCATATAATATCTTCCTACCTCAAAAAACTGTCGTCGAGGTGAAAGTCTTTTTAAACGAATGGTGGTGCTACAAGTTCAATGGTGCTCTCGGAATTCAATGTTGAGCACCAGTTCAAAAGATATAAAAACCCGCTTGTACGTTTACTGAACATACCCAAACAAAACATCAGAATTTTCTTCCAGGCACAGAAGTCCTCAAAATCAACCACTTTCAATTTTCATGAACTCATAAAATTCCGATTTATTTTATAAAAAATGACATGGATATTCTATGTCTTTACATTCTCCCTACCTCAGGGCTCTACATCCCTGTAATCCACAACTAATACTAATGGAACAAGTGGGGGTACGAAGAAATTATCTTACCCTCCCGCTTTAATGTGCTCTCCTGAAGGTTACTGTGCTGCCAGCGAATGTGCACTAGAAGAATCGACTATCCGCAAAGGACATACTCCATTCAATCCTCAATCACTACTAGAACCTCTATAAAAGCCTCCCCATATTTTATGTCCAGCATTACATGGTTGATGATGTGCATAGGGTCAAGCATGTATCTCCTCAGCTGGGATACGTGGAAGATGTCATGCACCTATTGCAACTAAGGTGGAAGTGATAAGCAGTATGCCACCTCAAAACCACTACTGAGGACCACAAAAGGTCTGATGAATCTCAAAGATAACTTTCCACCTTGGCCAAATCTCTATAGACCTCATCAGGGTGAGACCCGTAGAAAGACGTGGTTTCCATCCTCGAAATCTAGAGCTCTATACCTCTTATCAGAATACAACTTATAACTTCTATATGCAGTATTTCTCTTCTCCTGCATAATCTTTACCTTCTCTATGGTATCCCATACCATCTATGGTCCCACAAGTGTTGGTTTCCTTGGGACAGTCAAGAAGAAATGTGATCTGAATGATCACCCGTACAATGCCTAAAAATGTGTCATCCCTATGGTGGAATGATAGTTGTTGTTGTATCAAAACTCCACCAAAGGTTAGTGGTCCTCCCATATATGAATGATGTCAAGGACACAAGCATGTAGAATCCCCTCAAGGGTGTGAATTTACCACCCAGTCTGACCATCCGTATGTGGATGGATGGTGTTGCTCAAATGAAGCTGCAACCCAAAAGATTCCTGAAACCCATTCCATGGCTAGGATGTAATGTGTGCATCATTATCAGAGACCATTTTCGATGTTACATCATGTAGCTACAAAATATATGGCATGTAGAGGTGTCCCAAGGTATCTACTAAAACCTATAATCTGATCGATAGGAACTGGGTCGACTTGGTGAGTCGGTCGATGATAATCCAGATCAAGTCATGACATCTGGATGTGCATGGAAGTATTATCATGATATCCATGGATACACCATCCCACATAAAATTTTTTACCTCTAAAGGCAGATCTATACCTGCTGGTACTTGATGATTGGATTTCACTTGTTGATAAGTGACGCATTGAGAAACATACACTTCAACTACTTTCTTCATTCATGGACACTAGTGTTTTCTTCGAAGATCCTAGTACATCTTTTCTACTCTTGGATATATCACTAGAGGATATGTATGTAACACCCTAAACACTTCCTCCTGAAGTGACACTGGTACCATGGTACATTATCTGAAAAGGAAGACGTGATCCCTACCTTCATTAAATTCATCACGTGCCTATCCTGTGGATATATAAGAACGTCGTGTCTCGCAGTCAGCATCCTCACATTGCTCCTCTCTAAATCACTGATGAAGTGGGGGAGTGACTCTAAGAGACTGAAGGAAAGCCTTTCCATCTCTATTCACAAAGGAAATCTGTAAATCACCCAGCTTCTTTGTCGCCTGACCTTACAGCTGTATACCAGATCTCCTGCTGAGTGTATCTGCAACAACATTCCCCTTTCCAGGATTATATACTATTTTGATATCATAGTCATGGGGGAACTCAATCCAACGTCTATGTCTCAGGTTGGGGTCCTTCTGGGAGAAGATATAACTTAGAAACTTGTTATCAGAGTACACAGTAACATGATGTCCCAACAGATAGTGTAATCACATCTTCAAGGTGAAGAACACTGATGCTAACTCTAGGTCATGGGTAGCCGAGTTCTGATCATGATGCCATAGCTGGCAAGAGGCATATGTGATCACAACTCTCTCCTCCATCAGGACACATTCGACTCTGGTCCCTGATGCGTCGTAGTAGACTATTTACCCAACGCCTTCCTCTGGAAGCCTCAAGATGGGGGCACTAGTCAGCCTATACCTCAGCTCCTAAATGATCTTCCGACATCTCTACAGCCACAAAAATGGTTTCCACTTCATCATCAAGGATTATAGTGGTGATGAAACTCTGGAGAAATCTAGCACTAATATCTTGTAATATCCAGCCAGACCCAGGAAACTCCATACCTCCATCACACTCCTGGGTGGATCCTAATCATGTACCACCTCAATATTCATGGGATATACTGTAACTCCAACATCCACGATGACATGTCCCTGAAAGTGATTCTCTCATATCCATAACTGGAACTTACAGGGCTTACTATAATTCTGGTGGTCTCGTTGTGTGTCCAGTACTACTCGCATATGGTAGGGTTGCTTTCCCAAGTAGTCAAGTAGATTGGAATGTTGTTGATGAAGACTACGACAAAGAGATCATGGTATGGATGGATGATTCTGTTAATGAGTCTCATTAACACTTAGGGTGTGTTGGTTATGCTGAATTGAATAACCATGAACTCTTAGTTCCCATACCGATGTCTAAATGCCATCTTCTCTATATCCTTGTAACATACTCTGAGCTGGTGATAGCCTGACCTGAGGACAATCTTCGAGAACCATCATGATCCCTTCAGCTGATCGTAGAGGTCATCAATACTTGGGAGTTGGTACTTGTTCTTCATGGTCACCTAGTTCAGGCGCCAATAGCCAACACCAATCCTTCAGCTCCCATCCACCTTCATGGTGAACAGAATCGGGGCTGCCCAAAGAGAAACAGTGGGACAGATAAATCCCTTCCCCTGGAAGACCTCTAGTTGTACTCACATCTCGCGAAGCTCCACCGGAGGCATCCGATACACTGGTGTAGATATAGGTATTGTATCGGGGTAAAAATCAATGTAAAAGTCAACCTCTCATCAAGGAGGTAGACTTGGGACATCATCATGGAAAGAATCCATGTACTATTCCACCACTGCAGTATAACATAGAATCTCCACATTAACTGGTCTAAGGGTAAGGGAATACAACTGATGAGTGATTGGATGCACTCTTCTCTAGGAAAGTCCATAATACACTGAAAAGGCTCCCTTTTTGTCAGTGAAGGTATACCTGGTCCCATCTGTGAGGAAAAACCGCACATTCCACCTAATACATTCAATCTATTCCGGCAATATAGATAATTGGTCTATTCCCAAGATGACATCAGAAGGCCTCGATGCCGCTACAAAGAGAACCCATCCAATGCTATCGCCTACTAGAGTAAGCTCACACTACTAGAACCAATGTGTAATCGTCGAGTCTTCTCTCGTAGGAGTCTCCATCTATAAGGATCGAGCCAACAACTTAGTATGAAGCACAGAGCTCCAAATGATGGAAGTGGAAATAAATAAATGACTGGAACCTGTGTCTATAAGTACTAAAACTAAGTTGGAATAGACACAGACCGTACCTCGTATGATATTTGGAGTGACGTGATCGTATCCTCGGATAGAATAAGCTATGCTTTCCCTTGTCCACAAGATCCTTACGGTCAAGGTGGACCTTTGGGTGGTGGTGGTTGTAACACCTCGAAACGTTGTCCACCGCCAGCTACATGACCAGCTCCCCTGCCACATCCCCCTACTCCCTATAGACCACCATGATTGAATCATGTTCTCTTCCTATTCGGTCCTTCAACCGTCTGCTGATCATCCGAACGGTGGGTCAGATAGTCATGAGACATGTGACCCTGCCCGCTGCATGTGAAACATTACTGATGCACCCAATTTGTGTATACATTTCCATATATATAATTTAAGATAGAAACATGTTTCAGAAAATATCTGTTTGTTTTATGAACTTATTCATAGATTTTGGTGATTCTGTTTACCTTCAAGAGCTTTCAGGCTAAATACATGAATCAAGGGATGTCTGTGAAAATTTTGAAACTACATGGCGTGTACTTATATACACGCTGTGTACATCTAGCAAAGGACACAAAACGAATGAGGGAGTTCATGACCATGTCACCAGGCAGAAGATACATGCCGTGTATGGTAGTGCTAAATTCCATGTACTACATTCTAGAAGCAGTTGTTGCCGAAGAAGATTTCACACGCCCATGTGGCCATTGAAGGAGACACGGTGTGCTCCATTTTTACACGTCGTGTCTGCTATTCTAGAAGGGATTGGTGGAAAAAATTTTACACTACACGCTGTGTAGGGCGGTGCTACACACAGTGTACACGCAACTATCAGGCAGCGCCGTGTTCAAAAGTCAAAGAGGGCATGTTAGGCCACCAGTCATCAGAGAGATTGGCGCCAAATCACGTTGATGTAATGTACATGGCATGTAATTTCTATACACTCCGTGTAGGTTATTTTTCTATAAAAAGAGTCCTTGGCCTATGGATTTTGGAGTTCAGAACCCATTGGAGGAGATAGATGCTTGGCTACCACCATTCCCGAAGCCACAGAAGTGTCATCATTCCGCTATTCTGCCATTCAACCTTCTGACACCTTACATCAACGCTTACATGATGAATCTGTCATGTATCATGTGTGTCGTTTCTCTCCTACATTCTATGTGCAACTAACCCCTCGTGTTGGGGTTGTGGATGAAGGGATAGTAATTAGTGTGTTGTTTTATATAGTTCTGTTTGCTCGTTGTAATTCATCTTACTCTTCTTAATTCACTGTCAAATATAACTGAGAATTATGAGCCGGACCTAGTGAAGAATTCTCATCGATAAAAAGAAAAGTAAAGGTGAAAATATCCATGTCCATTAGAAAGATTTAACCGATTCAAATAATGGATGGAGCTCAAAAATGAATTAAGATGGATGACTACCGGACCAAGGAGTCACCTTCTCTAATTCAAAACAAGAGGAACCAAACCAAGGAAATCTTGTAACAAAATGAAATAAAAAATGATGAATTATCATGAACAAATCAACCATTTAAGAAACCTGTATAAAATCTCCTTAATCACCACAGCCCCGTTGCGTCATTTCTTCCCATTTTAAACTCTTTAAATTCACTCGTTGTTTTTATTAAAACAGTTAACCAATTATTTAAAGTAATACAATATCATTTTAATCCAAAACCAAAACCAAACCAATAAACTCTAAATTCTACATACATCACCTAATTAAGTATTAACTCAATTGAATTCATGCATTCAATTATTCCCTTTGGATCGACCCCAAAATAATTCTATACTAATGTTATGAGAACGGGTTTTTAATTTGGGATGCATATAATTTCAGTCAATGATAAGAGAGACCAACAACCCACTCCTGGCATGTATGTCTCTGCTCTGGGTGCCCCGGACAACCGATCCTAAGTCAACTGGTTCACTACCTATAGGTTTGGCCCTATTGGACCTCTGCAACATCAGTCTACTACTAGCTATAGAAGTCTCCACATCGTGTCAACTGGGGGTGGACCTCCCTGCTGGAGACTGCCAGTAAGGAGACTCTCCACAAGGAGGGCTCTCTCTAACACTCATAACTATGTAGGGATGCTGAGTGAGATCATCAGAGCTTTGATCTCCCATCTAATCCCCTGTTCAATGGTCCGGGAATGAAAAAATGGGCCCCACACCATATCGGTGGAGTAGCATGAGAGGTCAGTGATCCTCACTGATTATTGAGCTACTGTCATGCTTCCCTACAATAGATGTAGTAGATCCTGTATGCGCACTATGCAAAGAGTAGCTGGGACAAAATCTCCTCAAATGTGGCTCTCGAACTGTGCCAATAAAAGAATCTACTCATCATGATCATGGATCATCTAGCTCCAACATCTACCTGCTGCTGCCTATAGAAGGCATGCAGCAAGAATCATCATGAAATTGGCTGGTTTCCCTACCTGTCGAAATACTCTCACCATAGCCTCTATCCAATCCTCAGATGCCTATAGATCTATCTCTACCCTAAACCTGGGAGGCCTCTGGTGCTGGAAATCATGCAATGCACTCAAGGGGCATGAATCATCTATGGTTGAAGCTGGTTGCATTGGTGGATCAATGGGGAGTGGTACCACTGGTGCCTCCACTAGAAAAGGGCCCTAAACTGAGGCATCATCGCTTAGTGGGATATCTGTGCTTACAACTCTCAGAACTCTAGCTGGTCATCTGCGGGGAGACATCTTGATACAAAAATCAGATGCGACAAAGTCAAATGATTATACCTTGTGAGCTAATCTGGTTGAGATGACTTAAAGAAAACTTCTGAAAACACACATGTAATCAGTGCTTCCGTGCACTTAGTTAGAAATCAGAATTCAGGGTCCTGGTCTATGGATACGTCAGCCGCCACACCAACAATGGACTCCCTCAACTGAAAAACTACACATAATAACCTTAACACAATTGCTTATCCGAAAAGTTCAGAGTCCTAAGTTATGCAGTAGAAATGACTCCTCTGTTACCAATTTGTCAAGACCCATCCCCCAGGTCCCATTTTGTGACTACCCCATGCACGCCTTCCAGAGGCCAGGGGATGGTGAGTAGCACCAAAGGCGTAATTCCCTAAAACTGGGAAGGTATTGCATTTATAAATTTAAAAACACACAACAGAGCACAAGCTTGAAAAAAAACACTATGTAAAACTGTATAGAAAAAGTGTAATGAAAGTAAAAGGGGCTAGAAATAAAATCCCAACATTAAACTATAATAAACTGAATGTACAACTAAAAAAATAGAAAAATCAGCTAGGTCATCCTATGAGTTTCCTACCAGAATGATAGGTACTGATAGTCTCCTTAGCACTCTAGGTCTGTCCATCTCCTCTGTGAACCATCACATTGTATGTTCCACCTCCGTGTACTGTACAATATTGGTACTCTTAGCCTCAATCAGCATTGTCCATCATCTTCATCCAATACAACGAGGTGTGAGCATTTCCCATGTTGTGTCGATTATAACAATACACAGTTGGGACCCCGATACAATCACGTTCTAATAAAAATCCAACTAGGATACACCAAACAGTATTAAATCAACATATAACCTTAGTTAGGTATATTCCAATAAATATACATAAGTTATCATGTGATCCATCTCAACCATGAGGAAAATAGAAAATTTAATGACTCAGCTCAACAAGGATTTATATTCACTTTATCGAAGCCTCATCTGCTAGATAACTCCTCCTCTATCGAGTACAATGGGCCTAACATGACACAATGGCACTTCCAACTAAACATGAATTACATAGGTACTCCTCCTGTCAAGTATTTTGCCTCTGTCGTGTCACACAGAGGCGCTCCCCACCATGGGTATGCCGCCAAAACCAGGCGCTCTCCCTAATAGCCTGCAGAGGTACTCCTCCTGTCAAGTACTACAGGTCTACCACCATATCCAAGCACTCCTCCAACTCAAGTCTGCCACCACAACAAGACCCTCGACACTCGACTAGTCATGTAACTCTGAGTCAATCGGTCAGCAATCATTATGTCACAGCTAGCTACAAGGTCTCCACACTCTGCAGGCTCGTCTCTGGATGGATCCGCTCCACAAACTGCTGGTCAATACTCCAACTATCAGGAAGTACCACGAAGAGGTATCACAAAGCTCTGCCATGTCATAGAGGTCTCAACTCGATAGACAATGCGTCATTCAGATGCCCAGTCTCTGAGTTATTTGCCTTTTAGCCCTGGGTGCCCGGTTGGATTCGTGCACGCTCCAACCTGACTGTATGTCAACTATACCCCAAAATCAACTAGTGTATACTTGGAGGTATTTTCATTCTACAAGACTGTTAGGGCCACTGATGGTTTGTGAAACAGATGCCAAGTGCCAATGATATGGCCAATGTAAGTAAAAGGTCATGGTGGGCCCACGTCCGGTCCGACCCGGAATGACACAGAATTGGGTGACCCACTCTGGGTCGACCCAACCTAACCTGTTGGATATGGCCTAGCTCGTTAGGTGGGACAACCCATTAGGTTCGGCCTGGCCCACTTGGACTAGCCCAGCTGGCCGCGATGGGTCACGGAGGGCCGTGAGAGCGCAGACCGGTCATGAGGGCGCAGATTGGTCATGGTTTGTGCGAGGGCAGTCTGACATGGAGGGTGTTGCGAGGTCTTGAGTGGGATCAGCCAAATCCCTGTGAGGGTGGTGGGAGGCGGTCTCAGCCGAGGCACCGCGAGGGGCATGGGAGGCCGGCTCGGCCGGGGTGCCATGAGGGAACGGTTCTTCCAGGGGAGGTAGAGCTGGTTTGGACAGTGGATGGGGTGGCCGGGGCCGGTTTGACCAGTTAGGTCAGGCGGAGGGCAAGACTAGGGAGGCCTGGCAGGGGTGCGGCACAACAAAGTCTAGTTGGTCCGGGGGCAGCACGGCACGGGCAGGGTCGGCCGGTGGGTGGCACGGCTGGTGGGCGGCACGAGGCATGGAGGTCTCGGGTTGTGCGACCGTTTCCTTCATCACATTCATCATCTCGTCGCCTCAATACCATTCCGATGAGCATCACAAACAAGAACAGTGGAAGGGTCAATACATGTTGGTTTTTCCCGAACCCTCCGTGTTTAGGGTGGTACCAAGCTGTTCAATTCTTTCTTGAATTTCAATGAAATATAAAGAAAAAAAGATGAAAAAAAAATCAAACAAACACCCAACATCTTCCTATAAAAATACATCCCAACCCGCATGGAATATCATCGACAATGATTCTTTTTTTAAATGGGATTAATTAAAGGAATAATATCATATTCAATATAAACCCTTACTTGAATTTTTTGTTCTTTGATGGATTCGTGGGGGAAAATATGGAGTTGTCGTACTTCGTCGCATCCGCCACACACTTCCAATCCAAACTTGTGCATCCGTTCGTTGAGGATGATGAAGAAGGAAGGTTAGTCGTCAAAGACATCCCATGTCGGTTTCCTCTACAAGGTGCTTCCGAGGAAGAAGTTGAAGATGCTCCTCACAGCATTCTTCATGCATGATTTTTTTCATTAGAGAGATTTATCTCTATGTTCTCTCCTCTCCACCAATTCCACACAAAATAAAATGGAATCCAAGTATAATAGATTATAATATCCTATTAAATATTTGGCATAATATTTGAATGGGTTAATCAATTGATTGATAGCGTTGTATCAATTAATTAATGAGGAGGATTTGGCAAAATTAATTTAGGGGAGTTGGCACACTTAAGAAGGGAGGTGGTGGAACCATTAATTAGGTAGAGGAGTTCAAGATACTCTCTCTCATTTACGAGGGAGTTGAGTGGTTTCCCTTATATAATTGATTGGTTTAGTCCCGGGTGGTCCCACCACCGTAACATCTTATGGGAGTTCAGGTTCGGGTGGGACCCACTAACATAACCTCTCAAGGGAGGTTAAGGTGTGGTGGTCACCACCTCTTACTTCCACTTGGGTGGTTATGATAGATAAAAATAAAATAAAACATTTGTTAATTTTATTTTATTATTCCCACGAAATCCTAAGAACTATCTTCCTCCCTTGACCAACTGTCGTTGAGGTGAAAGCCTTTATAAGAGAATGTCGGTACTACGAGTTCAAAGGTGCCCTCAGATTTCAATTTTAAGGACTAGTTCAAATGTTATAAAAACCCTCTCATATATTTACTAAACATACCCAAAAAAATTCAAAAATTTATTCTAGTCACCCCGGACCTCAGAATCACACGCCGTCAATTTTCACATACTCATAATATTACCATTTATTTAAAAACAATATTTACATGGAAATTATCATTCTTTACAAATTTAATTTGTTAAAATGGATTATATATTTTGAATAATAATAATTCATTCTATATAATATTTTAATATTATATTTTGACCAAAATAAAATTTTAAAATAGTAGAAATTAATTTTTCTTTTTAGGTAAAAATTGTTATACTGGTTTGTTAAATTTAAAAATTAGTTTTAAAATACCAATAAAATTAAAAAAAACAATTGATGTAATATAAAAACAATATCTATTTTATAATATTTAATGGCTCATCTTAAATAATTTTTGAATGATAGAAATGTGGGTATATTTCAATTTGAAAAAATTAAATGTATGTCACTCACATCATTTATAAAAGTCCACATTGTATAAAATATCATTAAAAACATATAATCCATTTGTTTCAACATTTATCTTCTGAAATTCATAAAAAATTTACCAATTATAATATTCATATCATTATTTAACGAAACAATCCTAAGAAGGATTTTGATGAAAACCTCATGAGGGTACCTAAAGAAGAGTTAACATTCTTAATCGAGTGATAGTATTAAATCACAAACTCTAAATAATTAAATTATTAAAAAATAATTATGATAAAATTACCTTATTAAATTATTTATAATGAGTTTTTTTGTTAAGGCTATGGACTTCGTCCATACCCAATTCTATAAAATGGGTGATGAAAAAATCACCCCTATTTACCATGGTCTATCGCCTCGCATGCAGATCCAATTTACTTTTACATTTCTACCCCTCTAATATTGCGTATTATCATGAATATAAAGTATATATATGATACTTATCACATATTTATACCTATGGAGTCATTTTAAAATATCTAAAAAAATTATGTTTTGTTTTATAAGGAATGGAACATTATCTCTCGTGTGTACAACACATAACAATCTAATGAGGTTATGTGATTATTTTTCACTAAAGTTTTACATGGATGGTAATAATGATAATTTAATGAATTTATTTGATATAATTGAATTTATTATTTGAGTAATTATATATTTATTATCTTGAAAATTTAATATATTGTTTTTCTTACCATTTCACTCATTGAATGATGATAATGTCGTTCTTGTACGAGTAGAGTACCGCCTTCAAGAAGTGACATGAATCTCTCTTTAGATCAGAAAAATTGGATGATATGTAGAAGTATATTTAATGTTATAATCTATTTATTATTATAATTTTATAATTAATTAAATATAAAATATTTCTTACCTCCTATCAATAATAATTGTTTAAAACTATAAATATTCCTCTGGAATACACATGACATACTGTCTCTATGAATGTAACATACATAATTTCACAAAAAAATAATATATTAGTGATCATAATTTTATAAATGATTAATAAAATAATTAATCATGTCTTGATTATTATTTTTTATACTATGGAACCCCCAAAAAATTATGTTGACTTAAAATAAAAAATACAAACATATATAAATTAGAAAGAGGTTATTACCTTACACATGATTTTATCCAAGAATTATGAACAGAAGAGAAATAAATTGAAAAAGTAAAATGATATAACATACACATTTTTAGGTCTATAAAATATTTATAAAAAATATATATTTATTACATAGGAGGTTCAAACATGTATAAAGGATGTCAATGATTATTGTATGAGATTTCTAGTCTCTCTATTATTTCTGGGAGGCACATGAAAATTCACCCCTTGTTTAATTTATGTGGAATATATAACACTACTTTTACATGTAATATCAATAATTTAAAAATTTAAATGATATTTAATATTTCATATGATATTATTCTTTATTTTTCTTTTGATTCTACATATTAATAAATCATTATACGGTTTATTTCATTAGTATAATTCTATGAGAAAAATATCATATTAACCACATATTTCATTTTCATATTGTATATATTATCAATTAGCTTATTTCCAGAATATTAATCTAATAAATTATTAGGATTTTTAAATACACTTAAGGATCTATCATTCATCGGGTTCACGGATCATGTGTTTCCAACACGATATGGTAATTTGGCAACAATTTTCTATTATTGAGACATTTGATATGTTAGGGAACTATAATCTTTAATGAGATGTATATACAACCCAATTCATATGTAATATCAATAATTTATTTATTCTTATGAAATTATATGTATAATTTAATTTTATTAGTTTATCAAGATTATAATTTAACGTTTCAATGTAGGAACAATTTTATGCTACAATATCATTACTTAAAAAATATAATTTATGATTATATTCCTTGTGATGTTATTTTACGGCCCATTTCTAAAAAATCATGAATTTTATCACACGATTATTTTTTAATGAGATCAATCTCTTTTATTTCATTTTATTTTCATTACACATATTTTCCAAAAAAACATTATTATGAAAAATCATATTTATTTATATTAATTGTGAAAAAATTACTTTTCATGAATACTAAGCATTATAATAATATTTTAAAATATTTTCTTAATAATAATAAAATTAAATTTTAATGAAATATTTATGAATACTTTAATTTTTATATAATTTCTGGAAAGGAATCTTTTTATCATCTTTAATACAAATTACAATTTTGCATTTAAAAAAAATGTTGACGAAGTCTTCCTTATAATGAGTAAAACAAGATAAGAATTTCATTGCATAAATATCATTGAATACTAAATTTTAATATTTTAAGGATATTTTAAAAATAAAGTATTTAAAAAATGATTTATGTTTTAAAATGTGATTTACATAGTTGAAGTTATATCTTTCTGATGAAATTTTATAAATAATAATTAAATATTCAATTATAAAATTTTCATGTTATATTCAATGAATGGTATTTCAAAATAATTTTAAGAATTATTAAAATTAATTTTCAATTAAAACATATTTTAATCTATAAATATTCTATATGAACTTTCATAATCGCTTTATATTTATTTTTACACCCTTATATTTTATATATTTATCATTGGGGATATGATCTGAAGGAGACATTCTAATTCAACCTCGAGATTGTTTATTTCTTTGTAGAAATATAGTTTATGAAACATTTAAACATTCCATATTTTATACTAAGATAATATTAATATGAATTTAACTGATCTAATGGGATATACTATAATGAAATGTTCCAATAATAAAATGATCATTTGTAATGACCCAAAATTTTGAATAAATCTTGTTTCCTAAATTTTATGTGTTATTTTATTTTATTTTTATACTCAACAAAAATGTTTCATTTGATAACATGTGTATAATTAAAATGAGACCGTTGGGTTTAGATGGTTATATGAACATTGGTCAACATGACCGCTGGAAACTAAATGTTTTGATTATTGTCTCTAAATACATGTAATATTGGTTAATTATTATAGAAAGAAGATTTGATGGCCACACCCAGTAGTCTTGGACCGATCGAAGCCCATCTAACAGAACTTGTGAAGGAGGTAGCACCACTGGGCTTTGCTCTGGACCAAACCCATGCCGAACTTCATCGTGTGAAGCTAGAACAGAATCGCCTTTGCGAGAAGTTCAAACTAATGGAAATTACTACCCGTGTGATGTTGGTCGAGCCTCCCTCAGATTCTTTCACCTTAGCATGCCTTACACTTAGGTCCTACACTGGTGTGATAAGAGGTTTTGTAAGGAGACCGTAACTACCTTGTGTAATCCTTTGTTTTAAATAAAAATTGGGATTTCTTCTTATGATGATTTTTATGAATTTTTAAATGACCGGATAAATATCATATGCATATTTTTGATGAATTTTAGAAAAAGGATATTTTAAAAATGTTTATGTAAACCTTAAATAATTAAAAATGTGTAATGATTTTCAAAAAATGGTCTTCTACAATTATGTTCAGTACAAAATTTAGAGTCTAATAAGATAAACTTGATTTTTTATGAATAGTAAATTATGAATAGTGATTTTATGATTAGGATTAGTAATGTGTCCAAATGGATTAGTAATCTAACTTAAAGAAAGTATTAATATAATCTTGGCACCTTGATTAAGTAATGTGATTCAATAAAATGGTTAAATAATGGTTTCATAAATTATTATTCAAGTATTAGTTTTTTTTCGAGTGAATAGTTTTTTTTAATTAAAAATTAAATTAAAAATATTTAAAAAATTATTTTTATAAAATGGATTTCATTTTTGAACTCAGAGCACCAATATTATGTTATGGTAATTTTTGGGGTTTTTTCTGGAAAAATGAATTTTCAGTGAATAGTGTATTTATTTAAAAAATAAATCACAAATATTTCGAAAATTATTTTTATAAAAAGGAGTTCATTTTTGAAATTAGTTCATTGATATTTGATTAAGGTCAAATTTTGGGATGTTTATGAGAAAGTTGAATTTTCAGTGAATAGTAAAAATACAGTTTTAGGGCTTCCGTATGTTTAATAACATCATAACTGTGTCATGATGATATCATGAGATATTTTAAGGGATGGTCAACCAAATCTGATGAATTATTGTATGGGGGGACCCATGTGGCCTAACTCCATGGGAAATATCTTGGGAGAGCACATGGTTTTGAGAAAACCACTTTTGAGGTGTCCCTTGGCCATTAATGCCTTGTCCCCTCACTTTCCTTATAAATACCAATCCATCCTCTCATCCATTTTGACTCCCCACTCTTTCCCAACGAAGTTCTGATCTCATTACCTCCCAAAGAGTCCTCCCAAGGTTCCCTCAAGCCCTCATGGTCCCAACATTTGAGTTTTAAGAGTTATGTTTTAAGGTAAGGGATCTGATCTCTCTCTTTCTTTTCAAGAAATCTCTTTTATGTACTTTCTTTTATGCTCCATGTTATTATGTTAAAAGGTGTTATTTTATACTACTCTTACTTCCGTTTTAATGTTCACATAATGAGAGATCCCCTCTTAATCTCATTATTACGTTTTATGATGTTTTAAGTGGGGCCGTTAGGCTACCGAAATTTTTGTAACAGATTCTTTCTCCCTTCTCATTTTTCAAGATCTATTTTCATGAAAAGTATTTCAAGTTCCTTTTTATTATGTTGGGGTATGATCTATAAATTTATCATACTGATCTTTTATGAACATATGAATAGAGACCCCATTTTATCTCTTCAATTCAGTATTTTGATGTTTTAAGTGGCGCCGTTAGGCTGCCGAATTTTTAAGTGGTTTTTCACCCTTCTCGTTGTGAAGTTCTACTTTCATGTCAATTATTTAAAGTTAATTTTTTTATGTTGGGGTATGATCTCTATATATATCATAATGATCTTTTATGACCACATTATGAGAGACACCATTTGATCTCTTCAATTCAGTATTTTGATGTTTTAAGTGGCTCCGTTAGGCTGCCGAATTTTTAAGTGGTTCTTCACCCTTCTCGTTTTGAAGTTCTACTTTCATGTCAATTCTTTCAAGTTAGTTTTTTTATGATGGGGTATGATCTCTATATATATCATACTGATCATTTATGTTCATATGATTAGAGACCATATTTGATCTCATCAATCCATTTTTGGAAGTTTTAAGTGGCGCCGTTAGGCTGCTGAATTTTTAAGTGGTTCTTCACCCTTCTCGTTTTGAAGTTCTACATTCATGTCAATTCTTTCAAGTTCATTTTTATTATGTTGGGGTATCATATCTAAATATATCATACTGATATTTTATGTTCATATTATGAGAGACCCCACTTTCTCTCATCATTTCATTTTAAAAAAGTTTAAGTGGCGTCGTTAGGCTGTCGAATTTTTAAGGGGTCCTTTCACCTTTCTCGTTTCAAGTTCAATTTTCATGTCAAGACATTCAAGTTCATTTTTATTATATTGGGGTATGATCTCTACATATATCATACTGATAATTTATTTTCATATGATGAGAGACCCAATTTGATCTCGTCAATCCATTTTTGGAAGTTTTAAGTGACGCCATTAGGCTGCTGAATTCTCATAAGGGAAATCCTATATTTGTCTTCCTTTCATGTTATTCGTATGAAATTGTATATCATTCAAATTTCATTACCATGTTCTTAAATACATTATATTTTGTTCCCCTACTGTTTTATGTATCATTTTTGAGTGGGTGACCCACATTCCCTCTCTTTCCAACTTTTACTAGAACCATGTATCATAGACATTATGCTATATAGTTTTCGTCTCAAAATGCCTCCCTCATTATCTCAAATTTTTTTTATGTTATTAAGTGAATACTCAAAGCTCATATTTCTATAGGGGTATTGACATATATATCAAAATTATCTATTTTAAATTCGGGGAGTTACATACATGAAACCCACTTTTCCTTTTCTGTGGGTTTAAAGTGACATAAAGATCATGTCTTTAAAGCAGTTTTTAAAAGGTTATGATTATGAAATGAAGCCCATTTATTTTATGCTATATGGGTTGTTTATGAAATGATTGATGATGATATATGTGTCTCACATGATAATAAATACATGTCATGGCTGCGGCCAGATAGCGCTCCAATGCATTGGGTAAAGACTTAATCTCTAGAGATGTCTTTTTAGACTGATACCTTGGTGAATAACCTTGGTTATTTTTAATGACACCTTGGGGATGGACCTTGGTGAAACGAAATGATTGTCAATATTAAATGTTTCAGTCACATCTGAAAGTTATGAAAAAATTTATTTTTATTATGATATGCCTCATTATTTCATTCTCATGCCTTAATATTCTTTTCATGACCTTATTGAGGTATCTCAAGTTCACATGTAAAATGTTTCTCTTGTTTCCCTTACTGGGCTTTCTGCACACCCTTTCTATTGATGTCTGTCCCCAGGTTATGTGATGTAGTAATGAACCTAGGATGAACATGAGGAGAAGCCTTTCAAGTGTTTAAGAAGAATTTTTTATGTTTTCATGTTTTATGTTCCTGTTTTCCAAGACACTAAACCTTAAAGATCCTCGTTTTTTTTAAAATGTAATGAAAGTTTATGTGATAAAAAGGCGGGATGCTATAGTTGGTATCAAAGGATGGTTTATTTATTTGTGGAAATTAGGATATGAAAACTTTAGGAAAAATCCTATATAAATGTTTATATATAGTAAATCTTCCTAGTATTTTGGTGAGTATTGAGTAATGGGTTTCCAAGAAAATACATCTCTGTCTGGATATGAGAAGGTAGAGGTGGCTCTGGCACAGATGTACATAGGGGTAAAACCCGAAAACACCGCTTTGAGCTAGACTCAAACGGGAACTAGTATACGACAACGGGCCTTGTTGTACTCTTGGTTACGACACTCTCAGGGGATATGCTTTGGTAAATTCATATGCTAAGTATGAACCATTGTTAAAGGAACACAGATAAAATAAAATAATGATTCACATAAGAATACATGATCATGGATTACCTAGATGGGAACCTAGGGGATCACAAGTTGGGTTATACTTTTCTTCTACAATTTATCCTTATATTCTTTAAGTTCCTTTTTATGATTATTAGCTAAGTATTTAAGCCCCTAATTATAGTTTCTTTTCTTAGTTATTGGCGAGAAATGGAAGAACATGTTCCAACAACCAATGTGATAAGAAATGATATGATTACCGTATTAATTTGACAGAGATGATTAGGGGATTAAAAGATGATTATTATTTTGGAAGAAGTTCACTATTTTGGGGACCCTATATGATCGAGTAAAATAGATTACAACGGTATTTTCATTGAGGAGTAAAGTTGACTTATATTTTGAATAATCGATGAATTTATGGTGTACTTATAGTAATTTAGGTTACTTATGGGAATGATTAACCTATCATGGGTAAAATATATTTAGGTTAGATACTTTTGTTATAAGATGTTAGGAGTGGTTGATGTTGTTTGGAGAAGAACAATGAAGTTTATTTTGGAAGACTATGTTATCAAATCCTTCTTTTATTTGGGTTTAAATCTTAGTTTGGTTTGTTATGAGGAACTTTAAGGACCGTTATTTATGGAATGGTCTATGATGAACTTTTGGTATTACCAAGGAACTTTGACGATTTAAAAGTAGTTTCCATTCCTATGGGATTCTTCCTTTTTGAAGACTTGTTTAACCTTACCCTTTTTATTTTTGGGATAATGTTTAAAGATAGAAGAAATAGATAGTTAATATTTTGTGGATTACATGATTCTCTAGAAGATGATTCTTGTGTTTTGATGAGACCAAGTAGTTTTGAATGCTCATCGTTTGGAGAAAATATTAGTTTTTGTAGAAACTTATTAAAGGATGAAACTCTACATGAAGACATGTATATTTTCTTATGTTTCTATTCTATGTAGTAAATTAATTCCTCAAAATTATGAAAAGGAACATAAGACAAAAACGATGTTGGTTTAAATTTCCTACTAGGTAATCAAAGACCGTTTACACACATCCTAATTTTGGGATTTTCTTATTGTTAACTTTCTCATAATCCTGTTTTCTATCACTCTCCCTCAGAACATGACCCTTTGTTTTCTCCTCCATGTCCATGTTTTCCTACATTGAATCATAGTGTGGGTTACCTCAGGTGACCTTTGTACTTCCATTTCTTTCTTTTAAAGTAATAGTTTTACTGACACATTTTCTGATGTGGGGCTTTCAATGAAATTCCAAACCCAATTTTAAAAAAATTGCTAGGATGCAATTTCTTAAGGGGGGAAGATTGTAACGACCCAAACTTTTGAATAAATCTTGTTTCATAAATTTTATGTGTTATTTTATTTTATTTTTATACTCAACAAAAATGTTTCATTTGATAACATGATTATAAATAAAATGAGACCATCGGGTTTAGATGGTTATATGACCATTGGTCAATATGACCACTAGATACTAAAAGTTTTGATTATTGTCTCTAAATACAAGTAATCTTGGTTAGTTATTATATAAATATTATTCGATGGCCTCACCTAGTAGTCTTGGACCGATCGAATCCCATCTAACAGAACATGGGAAGGAGGTACACCACTGGGCTTTACTCTGGACCAAACCCAAGCCGAACATCATCGTGTGAATCTAGAACAAAATCTCCATTGCGAGAAGTTCAAACTAATATAAATTACTAATCGTGCGATGTTGGATGAGCCTCCCTCAGATTCTCTCACTTTAGCAAACCTTACACTTAGGTCCTATGATGGTGTGATAAGGGGCTATGTATGGACACCGTAACTGCCTTGTGAAATCCTTTGTTTTAAATAAAAATTGGGATTTCTTCTTATGGTGTTGTTTATGAATTATTAAATGACCGGATTAAAATAGTATGCATATTTTTGATGAATTTTAGAAAAAGAATATTTTAAAAATGTTTATGTAAACCTTAAATTATTAAAAATGTGTAATGATTTTCGAAAAATGGTCTTCTACAATTATGTTCAGTACGAAATTTAGAGTCTAATAAGATCAACTTGATTTTTGATGAATAGTAAATTATGAATAGTGATTTATGATTAGAATTAGTAATGTGTCCAAATAGATTAGTAATCTCACTTAAAGAGAGTATTTTTATAATCTAGGCACCTTGATTAAGTAATGTGATTCAATAAAATGGTTAAATAACAGTTTCATAAATTATTATTCAAGTATTAGTTTTTTTTTCGAGTGAATAGTGTTTCTTAATTATAAATTAAATTAAAAATATTTAAAAAATTATTTTTATAAAATGGATTTCATTTTTCAACTCAGAGCACCGATATTATGTTATGGTAATTATAGGGGTTTTTTCTGAAAAAATAAATTTTTGTTGAATAGTATATTTATTTAAAAAATAAATAAAAAATATTTAGATAATTATTTTTATAAAATGGAGTTCATTATTGAAATCAAGGCATTGATATTTGATTAAGGTGAAATTTTGGGATCTTTCTGAGAAAGTTGAATATTCAGTGAATAGTAAAAATACAGTTTTAGGGTTTCAGTATGTTTAATGACATCATAACTGTGTGATGATGATATCATGAGATATTTTAAGGGATGGTCGACCAAATGTGATGAATAATTATATGGGGGCCCCATGTGGCCTAACTTCAGGGGAAATATCTTGGGAGAGCACATGGTTTTGAGAAAACCATTTTTGAGGTGTCCCTTGGATATTAATGCCTTGTCCCCTCACTTTCCCTATAAATACCAAGCCATCCTCCCATCCATTTCTACTCCCCACTCTTCCCCAACGAAGTTCTGGTCTCATTACCTCCCAAGGAGTCCTCCCAATGTTCCCTCAAGCCCTCAAGGTCCCGACCTTTGATTTTTAAGAGTTATGTTTTAAGGTAAGGGATCCGATCTCTCTCTTTCTTTTCAAGAAATCTCTTTTATGTAATTTCTTTTATGCTCCATGTTCTTATTTTAAAGGGTGTTATTATATACTCCACTTAGTTACCTTTTCATTTTTACATAATGATAGATCCCCTATTAATCTCATTATTTCGTTTTATGAAGTTTTAAGTGGCGTCGTTAGGCTGCTGAAATATTTGTAACGGATTCATTCTCCCTTCTCATTTTTCATGATCTATTTTCATGTAAAGTACTTCAAGTTCCTTTTTATTATGTTGGGGTATGATCTCTAAATTTATCATACTGATATTTTATGACCATATGATGAGAGACCCCATTTTATCTCTTCAATTCAGTATTTTGAAGTTTTAAGTGGCGCCGTCAGGCTGCCGAATTTTTAAGTGGTTCTTCACCCTTCTCGTTTTGAAGTTCCACTTTCATGTCAATTCTTTCAAGTTAATTTTTGTTATGTTGGGGTAATATCTCTATATCTATCATACTGATATTTTATGACCATATGATGAGAGACCCCATTTGATCTCTTCAATTCAGTATTTTGATGTTTTAACTGGCGTAGTTAGGCTGCCGAATTTTTAAGTAGTTCTTCACCCTTCTCGTTTTGAAGTTCTACTTTCATGTCAATTATTTGAAGTTCATTTTTTTATGTTGGGGTATTATCTCTATATCTATCATACTGAAAATTTATGTTCATATGACGAGATACCCTATTTGATATCATCAATCAATTTTTTTAAGTTTTCAGTGGCGTCGTTAGGCTGCCGAATTTTTAAGTGGTTCTTCACCATTCTCCTTTTGAAGTTCTACTTTCATGTCAATTATTTCAAGTTCATTTTTATTATGTTGGTTATGATATCTAGAAATATCATCCTGATCTTTTATGTTCATATGATGAGAGACCCATCTTTCTCTAATCATATCATTTTAAAAATGTTTAAGTGGCGTCGTTAGGCTGCCGAATTTTTAAGGGGTTCGTTCACCCTTCTCGTTTCAAGATCTATTTTCATGTCATGTATTTCAAGTTCCTTTTTATTATATTGGGGTATGATCTCTATATCTATCATACTGATCATATCGGTTCATATGACGAGAGACCCAATTTGATCTTGTCAATCCATTTTTAGAATTTTTATGTGACGTCGTTAGGCTGCCGAATTATCATAAGAGAAATCTTATTTCTGTCTTCCTTTCATGTTCTTCATTTCAAATTTTATATCATTAAAATTTCATTACCATGTTCTTAAATACTTTATATTTTGTTCCCCTACTGTTTTATGTATAATTTTTGAGTGGGTGACCCATGTCCCCTCTCTTTCCATCTTTTTCTAAAACCATGTATCATAGACATTATGATGTATAGTTTTCGTCTCAAAATGCCTCCCTCTTTATCTCAAAATTATTTTATGTTATTAAGTGAATACTCAAAGCTCTTATTTATATAGGGGTATTCACATATATATCAAAATGATCTATTTTAATTTCTGGGATTTAAATACATGAAACCTGCTTTCCCTTTTCTGTGGGTTTAAAGTGACATAAATATCATGTCTTTAAAGCAGTTTTTAAAACGTTATGATTATGAAATGAAACCCACATATTTTATGCTATATGGTTTGTTTATGAAATGATTTATGATGATATATGTGGCACACATGATAATAAAGACATGTCAAGGGTGCGCCCAGATAGCGCTCCAATGCATTGGGTAAAGACTTAATCTCTAGAGATGTCTTTTTAGACTGATACCTTGGTGAATAACCTTGGTAATTTCTAATGTCACCTTGGGGATGGACCTTGGTGAAAAGAAATTATTGTCAATATTAAATGTGGCAGCCACATCTTAATGTTATGAAAAATGTTATTTTTATTATGATATGCCACGTGATTTCATTATCAATCCTTAAAGTTCTTTTCATGACCTTATTGAAGTATCTCAAGTTCATATGTAAAATGTTTCTCTTGTTTCCCTTACTGGGATTTATACTCACCCTTTATTTTGATGTATGTCCCCAGGTAATGTGATGCAGTAATGAACCTAGGATGAACATGAGGAGAATCCTTTCAAGTGTTTAAGAATAATGTTTTATGTTTTCATGTTTTATGTTCCTGGTTTCCAAGACACTAAACCTTAAAGATCCTCATTTTTTTAAAATGTAATGAAAGTTTATGTGATAAATAGGCGGGATGCTATATCATTAAACCTGTCTATTATATACATGTTATGATATGAGGAAATGTTTATAAAACCCCTTTAATTTCATGGATTGTGATATAATGATGGTTTTTGATATTTCAAAACACATAGATATGATTTTCATTCTGTGATGTCTGAGTCTTTATTTCCCACTAATTTGTTGGGGAAAGGCTTATATCTCATGAGATATACATGATCGGAATGGGTAATGATCCTAGTTATGTAATGAACATTTTTCACAGTGATGGTCATGTGCACGAATATTTTCTACAATGATGGTTTAATGAGTGAACTCTGACACTCTGATACGCCTTTTATTGAGACTTGAATACTATGTAAATGATTTTTGAAGCTCATTTGAATGATTGAATTGTATGTCTTCTTCCAATGTTTTGATCTCATCGATCATGTTGTTTCATTTCCCTTGGATTCATATATTATAAAGTGAAAATAATTATTCCATGAGTAAAATATTTTATCTCTGATTTACGGGTTATGGTTTTTAAATTTTACTATCATGTTCTTATACACTTATTTTCACACTATTCTTATGCATCCCACTTTTTTATCCTTACAGAGCATATGATCAAAACATTTCTGTTGGTTTCAGTCCCAAAGGTATAATGAATTTTTTTATGTATGATATGTTTGTTAGAAGTAATATAGGGGTTGATCTTTATGTTATATGTTGAAGATCATTATGAAAATTAGTTGATTGATTAAATTGTCTGTAATGAAACTAAACTACTCTTATTATCATGCATGTGTTTATGTAATTTATTGAAAATTCATCTATAAAAATGTAATTTTTTTATGAAGATTATTATTTTGTATTTTTGTTATCAAAGAAACATATTATTGTAATTTGGAGAATAATATGAGATAATGTTATTGATACCCTTTGGGGTATTTTTAAGTAAATATTTAGAAATGAATCTATGGATAATTGTTTGAATGTTTCAATATATATTAAAATGTACTACAATTTTTTTAAAGGATTTATAATTCGATTTCCAAGAAAACAAATCCCTATATAAATAATAAATTTTGATGTGGTTCCAAACTAGAGGTACATAGGGTTAAATCCTCTAAAAACGGTTCAATGAGATAGAAATGATCATCACTGACGGAATGATAATGTCTACGCACCAAGGTTGAAACTCCAAGGGTTAATCATTTAAAATTCAAAAATTCATTAAAATAAATTATAAATGATCTAAATATATGATTATTATTAATAATCTAGGATAACAAAAAGTTTTTATTGATTACAAACAAGGTTTCATGACTTAGAAATCATGTAAATGATTCTTTCCAGATTGTGTGGTTTCCAAATATAGTTATTGTAAATCATAATAGGATTATTTTTTAGAAACAATGGATAGATATAGAAGCAATCATGTTAACACAAAATACATGGAAAAATATGATAAATATGAGAAACATAATTTAATTATTCACTGGGATATAGATATTGTGAATGTTCTTAATTAGAGATTATGATATATAATTAATAATGTAAGAATAAAGAATATTAATTCATCATCAAATAAACGATGAAGTGATATTATGAATTTTCATGTGGAAATGATCATTGAATAATGAACACACCGATTCATATAAGTTGAAAATGTAAGAATAATAACCTAGAATAATATCACAAATGGAAGTTATATGTTTTTTATGTGAAAAATATCTCCCTAGGGTGAAAACATATTCATGAGATCAATTAATTATGTTTGGGGATTGTGTTGAATCATCCAAATTAATAGAATGACCCAATAATTTCATTTTACATTATTGATGGGATTTTCTATTTAGATTTTTAATTAAAAATGATTAAATTTTTTATTTATTTGGATTAATTAATTTTGCTTGGGAATCATTTCATTAATAGTATCTCAATTATATAAATAAGGAAACATAAAATGATTTTTTAATTTTTGGAATCATATATTCTATAATGTAATATTAATATTACAGTGATAGATACCATCTTGTGATTAAGTGTTTATGTTTTATCAAATTTTAAATTTCAATGATACCCCTTTTTAGGTTATATGTGTTAGATATTTTTCAAAATTCAGGATGTTTGAAGGGAAATTTATTATAATAAAACCCTTTGTATTTTTTTTGTTTTTATTTAAAATATTATTTTAGGAGGAACTCTTTTACACATTGTTGAAATTTTAGTAAAGGTAATTGTAACAGTTAGGGTTTATATTATGATTAATGTTGATAGAATTATTGGTTTTTATCAACCAACATTCGTAGTAAACAAAATTATATTCTATCAAATTTTATTTGTCTCCAGATTTTATTTCCAAATATAAATATATAAGTGGTATCATTTAATGGAGTATGATGTTCAATATTATATGATGTGCATAATATATTTACATCGATGATTTGAATATTTATTCCTTATTCTATTATAACAGAGTTGAGTTTCAACACTTTGTATTATCCTCACATAAATGACCCATCTGAGTGAACTATTAAAACAATATAAAATATTATTTGTTCTTAATACATGGGTTTAAATTGAGGTTGGGGTCCACACATTACACGATTTTAGTTTTTTTGATACTATATCTTTGAATTGATAATTTTGACAAATCCATTTTAATCCTTTTATAGATAGATGTGTAGAAATACAATATATTGGAATGGCCTTTTATAAATAATGCTATAGGGATATGAAAAAGATGATAAGATGGTATATAAGGTCAGATACACACAGAATAACATAAAAACAACTTAGTGTTTATATAAATTTTATAATGATAATAATCGATATGATCTAGGAAGTTTATGTTAGTGGGAATAAAGTTTTACAAATTTCACTATGGAAGAAAGAATGGAAAACTACACCCAAGCTAGATACATAACTTTTAAATAATTTATTATATAATATTAGTTTCTTATATATTTCCCCTTAAGTAAATCCTCCCTTATGTTCTCTATGTGTTCCATTATTGTCTCATAAGGATTAACATACATGATCTATCACATGTATAGAAGATAGATGTCATACTACTTGAGGAAAATATATCATACGAGGACCATGTATTTGAGATTTTGGAACTTACAGAGAATGTGATCCCAAATAAGACAAATCACCTAGTTAATTTATTTTTGGTGACACCCGTATCTTTAAGATGTTAAATAGAAACCTTAAGATGTGATATTGAATTTGTTTCCCCATTTTTGGTATTAAAGTAATAAATATCCAGGATGAAATTTTGTTTTAAGTAAAGTGGAATATAACACCCTAAGGGTTTTTGTTTTTTTCAAAAACAAATAATTTTTTGAAATTTTGTGTCATATGAATAACCGTTTGTATCTTCTATTAAAAAACATTGAGTTTAACTTTCATGAAATACAAAAAAAATTATCTTACACTACAAAACATTTAATGATTAAATAAAATAATACATAATACTAATCTATTATTTTGTAATAACAAATTTATAACCTATACATGGAAATGGTTGGTATGAATAAGGATAAAAAAATTATGAAAATATTATTTTTACACATGTTTATAAAATTAATTCATTGTAGAGAATTAAATTAAATATGAAAATAAAGAAAATGTTTTTATTAAAAATAATTATGAAAAGAAAATTATTTACCATAATATATTAAATAAAACATTTGGTGTATGATTTTAAATAAATTTATATATTATATATTTAGTCAACAAATTTACATTCTTCTTTTGTGATATCTAGAAATGAGATAATAACAAATACAATTTTATCCTTATAAAGTGTATCTAAAAAAACATTATTTCTATTTTCACACTTATTTTAAAAATAATATATATATATATATATTATAGATTTATTTGGAAAAAAATATTCACTTTTTTTGTACATAAATATTATATTATGATTAATTTCTTATAAATTTTCTAAATGATGTTTTTTTGATGAATAAGGAAAAATCCAAATTTTTTTTAAACAATCAATTAGTTAAAATTATGTATTATGTAAAATAATATTTAAATTTTTATTAAATTACAATTATTTAATATATATATATATATATATAAAATAATACATTTTAGTTAATTTGGATCATTTTCATTTTAAAATTTGATATAAAAACATGAATGCTTTTGAACATTTTCCCTTTGATTTTTTTTGTCTTGTTTAAGGGATAAATTTTAATTTTAATTTTGAGAATTCAATTATTAGAATTTTTAAAATAGTATTCCATATTTAAAATTAATATTAATTATATTACCTAATGATTTTAGTAAATATCATTTTTAAATTAATAGAAAGTAAAATAATTATTAATTACTACAGTTAAAGAAAAAATTGGTTTGTTGGGGGGGAGGCTAATTATATAAGGGTTAAAAATGAACCAAAAAAATTAAAACACCCTTTAGATGGATATATATAGAGTATATAAATTAAATTTTATATAATTAATTACTTTTTAGAAATTTTCCATAACAAAATTTGGGTACACATTTTTCTTTTCAAAAAAATTAAATGTGTTCCACTCAAGTCAATTAACAAGGCCCACCCCTTCTTTACTATTCTCCTCACCATCAATCAAATTTTTTCACAAATACGTACTTCTTAACTTATTTACAAAATTACCTTATATAATCATAGAATTATTATATTAGTAATAAATATAATATTATATTTATATTGGTGCGAAGATAAATACTTTACAAAAAATAGGATGTTTCATTCTTTAATGATCATTTTTTATTTGTTCCTCCAATTCCTTCATTTATTATTTTTCCAATTTTGGTATTCTATCCTAATTATCATAAATATATGTAGTTTTATTATTTATTGTTAATTAATTACATAAAACACCACATCCATAAAATGTGTTACAAAATCATCGCTAGTGTTTAAGGCAGACTATCGCCTCACACACCACTATCATTCATTTGTTGGTTCCCAACTATCTGAGTTTATCAGGTTGATATAATGTATATAAATTTCATATTAAATATAAGTATACCTATAATTTAATTGTATCATGTATAGGTTTTTAATTTTAATTTTATGGTAGTATGATAACATCTATTTTTTTTCACAAAGGACCACCATATTATGAAGTGATCTGATTCATTTTTGACTAACATATTACATGGAATATAATAAAGATAACTTTTATGAATATATATTTTATAATTGAAATAATTGTGATATTAATTTCATAATTATAATTATAAATAATAAAAAATAGAATTGTATTTCTTAAATTTTCACTCACTAAAGGATGGTAATTTTGTTCATGTGTGTTTTAACTACCACTTTCATGTAGCGATGTGACTCCCAATTTTAATAACCACACCACATGGTTGATATACAGAGTTATATTTGAAGGAATAATATGTTATATATGATATTATTATCAATATTTAATGATAAAATATCTGATACCTTCATTACATAATGATTAATATAAAATTGAAACATCTGTCATTAGTACATAAGACTGACAATCTCCATAACCGTAATGTACTTAATTTTTAAAAACTATCATCAATGATTAGTCAGAAAAGTATAATTTATTTATAGGTATTATAATTATTAATTATAATTATTTGGAATACAATGTATCCATGATCATTTTATATATACAAAAATAATAAATAAAAACATTTATGAAATAATAAGCGACTATTACATGAAATGTGATATTAACAAGGAATTGGTATTAAAAGGGTAAAAATTTAAATTTCTCAAAAATATAAGGTATAATAAATATTTTATGTCTCTATAATATATTTATATAAAACATATGTTTATTATAAATAGGCATCAATAGTGGAAATTGGATTTCATGACTTATTGAAAGAATTTATAGTATCTCATTTATTTTTAGGAGACACAGAAAAATACACCACCCATTTCTTTTTATAGTGTATATTCATAAATTTTATATTATTCATCATTAATATCCAATTTTTCATTATATGTACGTTTTTATTAGAGTTTTTTTTATTATTTGTGTCATATAATACAATATATTTCTAAAGTGGTAAATGATTTACGTGTCACTTTTTTAACATTTAATGACACATGTAATATTCACCACCTTGTTCCTTTATGTAATTTATATAATTCCTTTGAAATTATTTTATGATTCATAAAATATTTTTTAGGGTTTTACATATCAATTTTATAATCATTACTCCTTTGTGTTCAAGATTGGAATTTTTCCAAAATGGTGACAGATTTTTGTCTCAATTATCTTTCACTGATAACAATGTTATATAATAAACCTATAAACGTTTATGAAGTGTATTAAAATCCCAAAATAAATTCAATATCCTTTATTTATTTATTCTCATTATATATTATTCACCATTTAATTTATTATTTTATGGGCCTTACAATTCAATGTTACAAAAATGGTAAAGATTTTATATTAAGTCTTATTTTTTATATGGATTGTCTATGATTATCTCTCTAGTAATGAAATAATATGATCCATATATCATGAAACCCACGAATTTTCATCTCATTAAGTTACATAATGTTAATATATATATTTTATTGATATTAATATTATTATATACTCCCAAGATTAGATGATTTATTTTAAAAAAAGTCATCCATATTTTCATATTTAGTTCAAAATTCATTTTTCCCTATATAAGTATTATAATAATGTTTTAAATAATGTTAAAATAATCATATAATTATTTGTTGAATATATTTTTACCCATTTTGTAATTTTTATAATTTTTTATAATTTAATCTTCTTTTCAATTTCAAAAATGGATGTTTATATTTAATAAAAATTAAAAACTAAAATTCATTTTAATGTATATGAAATGAACATAATCCTCCACAATGATATTATTTTATGATTAAATTATATTTTTCAAGGAAATTTATATAAAAAATTATATTAATTTTTTTAAAATAATTTTATAAAAGAAAATTTATTTTGATGTAGTAATGTTTTCAATGATTTGTTGATATTTCATCATATGTTTTCATTGTTATTTTGAAAAGAATTATTTCCATAATTTCTTATTAATTTATATTTTTACAAATTTATTTTAAATAAGATGTTATTTTACTCAATAAATGATCCACGTCAGATTTCAAACTGATTTTGGATCTATGATAATGCTCTTTGATGTTTCATACGATTAACATCAGATGTGATCCAAGGATACCATTTTTATTGTTTATTAGTATATTTTATGATTATCAAAGAACAATGTTTATGAAACATATTTCGATTCTCTTTTTTATACCATGATAAAATTATTATGAAACACAATTTTTATCACGGGTAATAATATGATGAAATGATGAAATGATTATGAAAGTTTCATCTTTTCCATAGTTTATTATATAAATAAATTTATATGAATACCATTTTCGTTAATGGGTTATAATATGATGATTTTTTTGATATTGGGGAACACATAAATATGATTAAAATTATTTGATTTGTGGGACCTATAACATTCTCCAATTCATTGAATCAATATTTATTTATCACCTGAAATATATTAATCGAAAAGGCACTGAACATAGTTCTGTAAGAGAAATCTTCCACTGTGAATATATTGGGAGTAAAATATTTCTACTATAGTGTTTTAGGGAGTAAAACCATTCCACTATGATAGTCATGATAGTGACCATTGACAAATATGGAAGTGAATTTATATTATGATGTGTATGAAATAATTCTATTTCCTATTCCAATTTTCTGATGTCATGAATCATGTTTTTTTATTTCATTTTTATTCACATATTATTAACTTCCAATTTATATTCCATGAATTAATATTTTGACATTTTACATACAAGTAATAATATTAAAATGAATTTCTCAAGTTCTCATACCCATAAATTCACATTAATCATAGGTATCTCAATTTATTAACCTTGCTGTGTATATGAAATCAACCATTCATATGTTTCCTTTCACCAGGTTATGAAGAATGGTTTTATGTAGGGTATACTTGGGAAGTGTACTATAAGTGATGATAATTAAGGTGAATGTTGAATATCATTCACAAAATTAGAAGATAATGTACCTAGTCTCCGAAGACAAAAGAATATTATATTCATCAGTCATGTGTTAATGAAATATACTAAATATTCATCTATGAAGATGTAATATATTAGTATTAAATTTCTATGTCACTTTATATATATAACTAATAATAAATTATGGAGTCATTGATTTTTTGACATTATGTTATTTCAAATAAAATAGGTAAATATGGAGTTAATTTAGAAGGTTTATGATCAGAGTGTGAGTTTTAATAGTTCTACACCAAAGTGTGGGAGAAAATAAAGATAAAATATTATTTCATAAATAAATAATAATAAAAAAATAGAAAAAATATATATTCCCTTGTTTAATTTTACCAAGAAACATGACTTACACAAATGTTATGCTTCTCTAAGGTTAAACCCTACATACTAGTCCCAAAGGAAGTATCATATTTTCATATGATACAACATTTAAGAGATATACAATTATTTCCAAATATATATATATAATAATTACAATAAATAAATTTTGTATTTCATTGGATATTTCTAAATTCCAAATGATGATCAATTTTATGACACGTATAGGGTAAAAACCACAACTTTGTCTTAATGGTGGGCATAAATTTCTCAAATAAGACCCTGGTTGGGATATATTATATTTTTTGGGATAATACATATTTTAAGTAATATTATATATTTAATATTTCAATTACATTTTCATTGTGGCTATAAATCACTTAAATCCTGATACAAACACAACATATAACATGGAAAATATTATATTTAATATTACATTTTTTAATAGCATTTTTACCGTTACATATATCTATTAAATAATTTATTAAGTTGTTTTTATTCAAAATCTATAATATCCACATAAAAATCTTAAAAATTATTAACAAATTGGTTCGTATTACTATCAATAATTTAGGATTTTAAAATTATCCCCCATCATGGACTCCACATCTAAAAGAGTTGACTCTTATTATATCACATTAACAAATTAGGCCACTTGCCCTGAACATCAATATTGTGCTCCTACGTCTCCTCCAAGATCCATTTGTTCTACGAATAAATATAGACTATGGGTAAAATATTTCCTTAAAACAAATTCTCACTTCAGTATAAGATATTCACCAGATTATCTTCATAAGATGCATTCATATCTAGAAAAATAACCTCAAATTCATTAATATAAAAAAGTTTGTGTATTTACCTATGAAGCATAGTATAATTAAATATGTCGTGTATACTTGATAGTGAGAAATGAGGTCTAGAAGATGTTTCAAACTCCCAGTCCACCAGTGTATGTCAATGTGAACCAAAAACCATAGTTCCTTATTTCCTCAAATCCCAAGAAATTTTTAGCTAATCCAATAATTCCCTATAAAGAAATATATATCACCCATTGAAAATAAAAAAACAATCATCTTCAGATCTAAATTTTGATGTGGTTCCAAACTAGAGGTACATAGGGTTAAATCCTCTAAAAATGGTTCACTGAGATAGAAATAATCATCACTGACTGAATGATAATGTCTACACACCAAGGTTGAAACTCCAAGGGTTATTCATTTGAAATTCAAAAATTCATTAAAATAAATAATAAATGATCTAAATATATGATTATTATTAATAATCTAGAATAACAATAAGTTTTTATTGATTACAAACAAGGTTTCATGACTTAGAAATCATGTAAATGATTCTTTCCAGATTGTTTGGTTTCCTAATATAGTTATTGTAAATCATAATAGGATCATTTTTAGAAACAATGGATAGATCTAGAAGAAATCATGTTAACACTAAATACGAGGAAAAATATGATAACTATGAGAAACATAATTGAATAATTCACTGGGATATAGATATTGTGAATGTTCTTAATTAGTGATTATGATATATGATTAATAATATAAGATTAAAGGATATTAATTCATCATCAAATAAACGATGAAGTTATTTTATGAAGTTTAATGTGGAAATGATCATAGAATAATGAACACATAGATTCATACAAGTCTAAAATGTAAGAATAATAACCTAGAATAATATCACAAATGGAAGTTATATGTTATTTATGTGAAAAATATCTCCCTAGGGTGAAAAATTATTCATGAGGTCAATTAATTATGTTTGGGGAATGTGTTGAATCATCCAAATTAATAGAATGACCCAATAATTTCATTTTACATTATTAATGGGATTTTCTATTTATATTTTTAATGAGAAATGATTAAAATTTTTATTTATTTAGATTAATTAATTTTGCTTGGGAATCATTTCATTAATAGTATCTCAATTATATAAATAAGGAAACATCAATTGATTTTTTAATTTTTGGAATCATATAGTCTATAATGTAATATTAATATTACAGTGATAGATACCATCTTGTGTTTATGATTTTATGTTTTATCAAATTTTAAATTTCAATGATACCACTTTTTAGGTTATATGTGTTAGATATTTTTCCAAATTCAGGATGTTTTAAGGGAAATTTATTATAATAAAACCCTTTGTATTTTTTTTGTTTTTAGTTAAAATATTATTTTAGGAGGAACTAATTTACACATTTTTGAAATTTTAGTAATTTTAATTGTAACAGTTAGGGTTTATATTATGATTAATGTTGATAGAATTATTGGTTTTTGTCAACCAACATACTTAGTAAACAAAATTATATTCTATCAAATATTATTTGTCTCCAGATTTTATTTCCGAATATAAATATATAAGATGTAACATTTGATGGAGTACGATGTTCAATATTATATGATGTGCATAATATGTTTACATCGATGTTTTGAATATTTATTTCTTATTCTATTATAACAGAGTTGAGTTTCAACACTTTGTATTATCCTCACATAAATGACCCATCTGAGTGAACTATTAAAACAATATAAAATATTATTTGTTCTTAATACATGGGTTTAAATTGAGGTTGGGGTCCACACATTACCCGATTTTAGTTTTTCTGATACTATATATTTTAAGTGATAATTTTGACAAATACATTTTAATCTTTTTATAGATTGATGTATAGAAATACAATATATTGGAATGGCCTTTTATAAATAAGGCTATAGGGATATGAAAAGATGATAAGATGGTATATAAGGTCAGATACACACAGAATAACATAAAAACAACTTAATGTTTATAGAAATTTTATAATGATAATAATCGATATGATCTAGGAAGTTTAAGTTAATGGGAATAAATTTTTACAAATTTCACTATGGAAGAAAGAATGGAAAACTACACCCAAGCTAGATACATACCTTTTAAATAATTTATTATATAATATTAGTTTCTTATATATTTCCCCTTAAGTAAATCCTCCCTTATGTTCTCTATCTGTTCCATGATTGTCTCATAAGGATTAACATACATGATCTATCACATGTATAGAATATAGATGTCATACTACTTGAGGAAAATATATCATACGAGGACCATGTATTTGAGATTTTGGAACTTACAGAGAATGTGATCCCAAATAAAACAAATCACCTAGATAATTTCTTTTTGGTGACACCCATATCTTAAAGATGTTAAATAGAAACCTTAAGATGTGATATTGATTTTGTATCCCCATTTTTTGTTATTAAAGTAATAAATATCTAGGATGAAATTTGTTTTATGTAAAGTGGAATATAACACCCTAAGGGTTTTCGTTTTTCTCAAAAACAAATAATTTTTTTAAATTTTGTGTCATCTGAATAACCGTTTGTATCTTCTATTAAACGAAACATTGAGTTTAACTTTCATGAAATACAAAAAAAATTATTTTACACAACAAACAATTTAATGTTTAAATAAAATAATACATAATACTAATATATTATTTTCTAATATAAAATTTATATCCTATACATGGAAATGACTGGTATGAATAAGGATAAAAAAATTATGAAAATATTATTTTTACACATGTTTATAAAATGAATTCATGGTAGAGAATTAAATTAAATATGAAAATAAAAAAAAATTATTAAAAATAATTATGATAAAAAATTTATTTACCATAACATAATAAATAGAACATTTAGTGTATGATTTTAAATAAATTTATATATTATATATTTAGTCAACAAATTTATGTTCCTTTTATGTTATATCTAGAAATGAGATAATAACAAATACAATTTTATCCTTATAAAGTGTATTTAAAAAACATTATTTCTATTTTTCACACTTATTTTAATATATATATATATATATATTATAGATTTATTTGGAAAAAATTATTCAGTTTTTTTGTACATAAAAATTATATTATGATTAATTTCTTATAAATTTTCTAAAAGATGTTTTTTTGATGAATAAGAAAAAATCCAAATTTTTTTAAACAATCAATTAGTTTAAATTATGTATTATGTAAAATAATACTTAAATTTTTATTAAATTACAATTATTTAATATATATATATATATATAAACTAATACATTTTAGTTAATTTGGATCGTTTTCATTTTAAAATTTGATATAAAAACATGAATGCTTTTGAACATTTTCCCTTTGAATTTTTTTTGTCTTGTTTAAGGGATAAATTTTAATTTTAATTTTGAGAATTAAATTATTTGAATTTTTAAAATAGTATTCCATATTTCAAATTAATATTATTTATATTACCTAATAATTTTAGTAAATATCATTTTTAAATGAATAGAAAGTACAATAATTATTAATTACTATATTTAAAGAAAAAATTGGTTTGTTGGGGGGGAGGCTAAATATATAAGGGTTAAAAATGAACCAAAAAAATTAAAACACCCTTTAGATTGATATATATAGAGTATATAAATTAAAATTTATATAAATAATTATTTTTTAGAAATTTTCCATAAAAAAATTTGGGTACACCTTTTTCTTTTCAATAATATTAAATGTATTCCACTCAAGTCAATTAACAAGGCCCACCCCTTCTTTACTATTCACTTCACCATCAATCAAATTTTCTCATAAATACATACTTCTTAACTTATTTCCAAAATTACCTTACATGATCATATAATTATTATATTATTAATAAATATAATATTAAATTTATATTGGTGCAAAGATAAATATGTTACAAAAAAGAGGATGTTTCATTCTTTAATGATCATTTTTTATTTATTCCTCCAATTCCTTCATTTATTATTTTTCCAATGTTGGTATTCTATCCTAATTATCATAAATATATGTAGTTTGTTTTATTGTTAATTAATTACATAAAACACCACATCCATAAAATGTGTTACGAAATCATCGCTAGTGTTTAAGGCAGACTATCGCCTCACACACCACTATCATTCATTTGTTGGTTCCCAAATATCTGAGTTTATCAGGTTGATATTATGTATATAAATTTCATATTAAATATATGTATACCTATAATTTAATTGTATCATGTATAGGTTTTTAATTTTATTTTTATGGTAGTATGATAACATCTATTTTGTGGACAAAGGACTACCACATTTTGAAGTGATCTGATTCATTTTTTACTAACATATTACATGGAATATAATAAAGATAACTTTTATGAATATATATTTTATAATTGAAATAATTGTGATATTAATTTAAAAATTATACTTATAAAAAATAAACAATAGAATTATATTTCTTAAATTTTCACTCAGTAAAGGATGGTAATTTCGTTCATGTGTGTTTTAACTACCACTTTCATGTAGCGATGTGACTCCCAATTTTTATAGCCACACCACATGGTTGATATACATAGTTATATTTGAAGGAATAATATGTTATATATGATATTATTATCAATATTTAATGATAAAATATACGATACCTTCATTACATAATGATAAATATAAAATTGAAACATCATTCATTAGTACATAAGACTGACAATCTCTATAACCGTAATGTACTTCATTTATAAAAACTATCATCCATGATTAGTCATAATAGTATAATTGATTTATAGATATTATAATTATTTAATTATAATTATTTGGAATACAATGTAACCATGATCAATTTATATATACAAAAATAATAAATAAAAACATTTATGAAATACCAAGCGACTATTACATGAAATGTGATATTAACAAGGAATTGGTATTAAAAGGGTAAAATGGAAATTTTTCAAAAATATAAGGTATAATATATATTTTATGTCTCTATATTATATTTATATAAAACATATGTTTATTATAAATAGGTATCAATAGTGGAAATTTGATTTCATGACTTATTGAAAGAATTTATAGCATCTCATTTATTTTTGGGAGACACAAAAAAATACACCACCCATTTCTTTTTATAGTGATATTCATAAATTTTATATTTTTCATCATTAATATCCAATTTTTCATGATATTTATGTTTTTATTAGAGGTTTTTCATTATTTGTGTCATACAATACAATATATTTCTAAAGTGGTAAATTATTTATGTGTCACTTTTTTAACATTTAATGACACATTTAATATTCACCACCTTGTTCCTTTATGTAATTTATATAATTCCTTTGAAATTATTTTATGATTCATAAAATATTTTTTAGGGTTTTACATATCAATTTTATAATCATTACTCCTTTGGGTTCAAGATTGGAATTTTTCCAAAATGGTGAAATTTTTTTGTCTCAATTAACATTCATTGATAACAATGTTAAATAATAAACCTATAAACGATTATGAAGTGTATTAAAATCCCAATAGAAATTCAATATCATTTATTTATTTATTCTCAGGATATATTAATCATCATTTCATTTATTATTTTATGGGTCTTACAATTCAATGTTACAAAAATGGTAAAGATTTTATATTAAGGTCTTATTTTTTATATGGATTGTCTATGATTATCTCTCTAGTAATGAAATAATAGGATCCATATATCCTGAAACCCAAGAATTTGTATCTCATTAGGTTACATAATGTTAATATATATAATTTATTAATATTAATATCATTACATATTCCCGAGATTAGATGTTTTATTTTAAAAAAAGTCATCCTTATTTTCATATTTAGTTCAAAATTCATTTTTCCATATATAAGTATTATAATAATGATTTAAATAATGTTAAAATAATCATATAATTATTTGTTAAATATATTTTTACCCATTTTTTAATTTTTATAATTTTTTTATAATTTAATCTTCTTTTCAATTTCAAAAAATGGATGATTGGATTTAATTAAAATTAAAAACTAAAATTCATTTTAATGTATATGAAATTTATATAATCTTCCACAATGATATTATTTTATTATTACATTATATTTTTCAAGGAAATTTATATAAAAAATTATGTTAATTTTTTTTAAATAATTTTATAGGAGAAAATTTATTTTGATGTAGCAATGTTTTCAATGATTTGTTGAGATTTCATCATATTTTTTAACTATTATTTTGAAAATAATTATTTCCATCATTTCTTATTAATTTATATTTTTACAAATTTTTTTTAAATGAGATGTTATTTTACTCAATAAATGTTCCATGTCAGATTTCAAACTGATTTTGGATCTATGATAATGCTCTTTGATGTTTCATACGATTATCTTCGAATGTGATCCAAGGATACCATTTTTATTGTTTATTAGTATATTTTATGATTATAAAAGAACAATGTTTATGAAACATATTTCTATTCTCTTGTTTATACCGTGATAAAATGATTATGAAACACAATTTTTATCACGGGTAATAATACGATGAAATGATGAAATGATTATGAAAGTTTCCACTTTTCCATAGTTTATAATATAAATAATATTATATGAATACCATTTTCGTTAATGGGTTATAATATGATGATTTTTTTGATATTGTGGAACACATAAATATGATTAAAATTATCTGATATGTGGGACCTATAACTTTCTCCAATTCATTGAATCAATATTTATTTATCACCTGATATATATTAATGGAAAAGGAACAGAACTTAGTTCAGTAAGGGAAATTTTCCACTATGAATATCTTGGGAGTAAAAAATTTCTACTATAGTGTTTTGGGGAGTAAAACCATTCCACTATGATAGTCATGATAGTGACCATTGACAAATATGGAACTGAATTTATATTCTAATGTGTATGAAATAATTCTATTTCCAATGACAATTTTTTGATGTCATGAATCATGTTTTTTTATTTCATTTTGATTCACACATTATAAACTTCCAATTTTTATTCCATGAATTAATATTTTGACATTTTACCAACAAGTAATAATATTAAAATGAATTTCTCATGTTCTCATACCCATAAATTCACATTAATCATAGGTATCCCAATTTATTAACCTTGATGGGTATATGAACTCAACCATTCATATGTTTCCTTTCACCAGGTTATGAAGAATGGTTTTTTGTAGGGTATACTTGTGAAGTGTACTATATGTGATGATAATTATGGTTAATGTTGAAGATCCTTCACAAAATTACAAGTTAATGTACCTAGTCTCCCAAGACAAAAGAATATTATATTCATCAGTCATGTGTTAATGAAATATACTAAATATTCATCTCAGAAGATGTAATATATAAGTATTAAATTCCTACGTCACTTTATATATTTAACTAATAATAAATTACGGAGTCATTGATTTTTTGACATTATGTCATTTCAACTAAAATAGGTAAATATGGAGTTAATTTAGAAGGTTTATGATCAGAGTGTGAGTTATAATAGTTCTACACCAAGGTGTGGGAGAAATTAAAGACAAAATATTATTTCATAATTAAATAATAATAATAAAATCGAAAAAAATATATTCCCATGTTTCATTTTACCAAGAAACAAGACTTACACAAATGTTATGTTTCTCTAAGGTTAAACCCTACATACTAGTCCCAAAGGAAGTATCATATTTTCATATGATACAACATGTAAGAGATATACAATTATTTCCAAATATACATATAATGATTATAATAAATAAATTTTGTATTTCATTGGATATTTCTAAATTCCAAATGATGATCAATTTTATGACACGTATAGGGTAAAAACCAAAACGTTGTCTTAATGGTGGGCATAAATTTCTCAAATAGGACCCTGGTTGGGATATATTATATTCATTGGGATAATAGATATTTTATGTAATATTATATATTTAATATTTCAATTATATTTTCATTGTGGCTATAAATCACATAAATCCTGATACAAACACAACAAATAACATGGAAAATATTATATTTAATATTACATTTTTTTATAGAATTTTTACCCTTACATATATCTATGAAATAATTTATTAAGATGTTTTTATTCAAAATTTATAATATCCACGTAAAAATCGTAAAAATTATTAACAAATTGGTTCTTATTACTATCAATAATTTAGGATTTTACAATTATCCTCCATCATGGACTTCACATCTAAAAGAGTTGACTCTTATTATATCACATTAAAAAATTAGGCCACTTTCCCTGAACAACAATATTGTGCTCCTACGTCTCCTCCAAGATCCATTTGTGCTACGAATAAATATAGTCTATGGGTAAAATATTTCCTTAAAACACATTATCACTTAAGTATAAGCCATTCACCATATTATCATCATAAGATGCATTCATATCTAGAAAAATAACATCACATTCATCAATATAAAAAAGTTTAGGTATTTACCTATGAAGAATAGTATCATTAAATATGTCGTGTATACTTGATAGTGAGAAATGTGGTCTAGAAGATGTTTCAAACTCCCATTCCACCAGTGTATGTCAATGTGAACCAAAAACCATAGTTCCTTATTTCCTCAAATCCCACGAAATTCTTAGCTAATCAAATAATTCCCTATAAATAAATATATATCACCCATTGAAAATAAAAAAACAATCATCTTCAGATCTAGAAAGGATATCTTCAATCTCGAAGTGGCAAATAACCTCATCTAATTTATATAAAAATTAATACAGTCTTAAATAACCAATGTACACACCACAACCACATCAATTCCTACCTCATTCTAATAATGCAGTAAATGATATGTCCTCCCATAAATATCCTCTTATTATGAAATCCAAATGTTTTCTTAAAAATTTCTATTTTACATGAAGTCAACAATGTAAATATGATCATTCCAAAATCCCAATAACTTAAATATAATTAATCTAAAAATGTCATCCATTATAAATATCATCTGATGTAGTGTCCTTTGTTAAGTATTTCATGTTGTGATCACCCTCAATTATGTCCTGATGGAATATTGCATGCTATACTAAAATAAATACATAAAATATGCATTAATTTCATAAATAATTTTTAAGGAAAAACCATTATAATACACTATCTCACATTCAATGATTATTCCCATTGAATCCTTTTATTGAGTCACTCGAATTTGTAAATAGTGGAAACCATTTTCCATACATCTGGAAATCACTCCAACCATATCGCAACACCTCATGTTCATAGATAACCGAATAATTTATTTCATAATGACATAATATCACTTACAAATGAGAATAAAGAGTAGCTAGAGATAACCTCCAAATCACTAATGATCAAAATTTCATCTCTGGAGTATAATACATCAGGTGAAAAAATATGGAATTTATCTTCTCATCCACAGACATAAGAGATGCCACATTTAGTCAGGGAATATCTTTTTTTTGTAGTTTCTAATTTTCATCTTGTGGCATGGTGATCAATCATTATCCCCTATACTATACAAGTCTAAAATAATACATATTCCCCACTCATGATATATTCAATGATATCATCTTTACTATTTCTCCCAATGTTTTTTTGATATGTTTGAATAGTGATGAACAAATATGATACCATTTTTATTAATATTCATGGTACTTGATTAAAAATATTTATTGAGGTGATTGTTAACATTTTATATGAGATTTTGAAAATAAAATTTTTTATATTGATTATTATTCATCCATTTTATAAGAGGAATTAATTGTACTTAAAATTTGATGGGTCGGTCCAGTTATTGAATTAGAATGAACTATCCAGTCTAATAAGATAGAGTGGATTGGGTATTTGGTTGAGACCTTACACATTTATTTCTTATTTCATACACTGAGTCTTTGATGGTGTGGTTATGAAATCTGTCATAATGAATTACCTCATGATGAGAGTATATATTGATGTTTCATGTGAATACTCGATTAAATAGAATATCAATTATTATTATTCAAGTTCATGTGATTATTTATATGGTATTATTTTATAATCATTTAATCCTTCATTCTATACTTAATTTATTTACACAAATGGAATGATATTTATTTGTTTAAATACATATATATTTTAGGAATACTTATTCATGATTGTTTTCACAATATGAAAAACCTTTCTGAACTTTAGGCCACCCCTTAATTATGTTTTATACTACCTAGGATACCATGAATGATTTTTTTGGTTCATATAAATGGACATACTACGTTGGATAATAACATTTTCAATTATTTTTATTTATTATATGTTTTCATTTATAATTTGAGATTCGTGTATTTATCAAGTTTATAGAGACAAATTTACTATTAATTCTTTTAGGATGAGATTGGTTGTATATAGTTCCAATGTAATAAAATAACAAGATTGTATATGATAATAGGGTTAGTTTCATTACAATTGGTATCATAATATGTTTATTAGAAATCGTGGATGTAGATTTAGGAAAACATGTATTGGTTAGAAAAACCCTTCGAATGACATTGAGGATTAATATAAGTATTTGATAACCTGAAATGATTATATGAGAATAAAATTATCTTATTTTTACTAGAAATACATACCTAATTGAATACTAAAAGTGTTTGTGGTTTCGTTATAGTTTTACATAGGCCTAATAGAAATGTTAAGGTTTTATTGGGTATTTACTCGATATATACATGCTACTAGAAAATTCCATTACTTCACAATCGGTTTAACATTATTAGGGGATATTCATGGAATAATTCAAATTTCCTTTATGAAACATCACAATGAATGTCAGTAGATGAAAAAATAAATAACAAATATTAAAAAAAATAATTAATCAATTAATAGTAATGTATCATGATTTATATATCGTTGAAATGATTATTTATTATTATGTAGTTTCCATATTGATTAATGTTTCTCTCAAAACAATTTTCATTATATTCAATGGTGGATACTATATGAAACTAGGATAATGCTAAATATGGTAGATAATATTTTAATGAGTTACAAAATGTGATGATTATTAGGATGAATGTTAATTTGATTAAATCTTTTTAGATAAAATTATATGTTAATAAAAACATATTCCTTAACCAACCATCTAAAACACCAATGAAAGAAGAGGATGTATATTAATAAGGGAAAGGGTGGTAGATACCATTGAGGAAATGAAATATTATTTCCTATATATTTTGAACATGGTAACATTCAATCATGTTAATAGCTCAATGGAATAATTAGATGATTTATGTGTTGAGAAATAGGGCAGAGAGTGAGTAATCTCTGAAAGAAAATAAAATATTTAGTTCACACAATAGAAGAAGGTAATGGTTTTCCTAAGGCATCATTAATATTATAATGTTTTATTTTTAATGTATAATAATTTTTTAAATTGATGTCAATATGGTCATTTCCATGAATTTGATCTGAATGGTTTTACAAGTAATGGTTTGGTTTTTAAATTTAATGATACTGCAAATTATATATGAATGGAATGATGTATTAAGGAGTAATATAATGAATTCCCGATATTTTTTAAGAATGAAATTAAATTATTATACATAAGATTAATTTACATTAATTTATTATTTTTTAGAAGTATTTTATCATTTATATCATCATTCTAATAATCATAGAGAATATAAAGATTGTATTATACTAGTTTCCTACAAGGATTTAAATTTTTTGGAAGGTACCAATAAATAAAATAGTTATATTATGGAATGATTATCTATTTTATAAACATGTACCTAAAAAATGACAACAATTAATATTGACAAGATGTTGAAATAAAGATTAATATATTAAATAACAATTAATATAGATAATTTAAATTGGAATATTTTTATGATATTAAAACTGATTATTTACTTGTTGATAAATCAGTTTATATTTTCATTGATGGAGATTAAAGGATTATTAATTTTTGGTAATATATCGAATAATATATGTTTTTATATATGGAATGAGAGAAATTTCATGCTTTCGATATGGTTATAATGATCCATGAAATTGAATATTTTATATGTGACAATATGATCTACTTTATTATGTTTGGGAGATTAAATGTTATGATTATTTTGTACATTTAATAATCCCTATTATAAATTTTAAGACATTTATTTTCATTAGAAATATTTAAAAAGGATAACTATTTATGTGATGCTTTATGTTGTACATAGGGTATCACTGTTGGGGTTATTAGATTAATTTATTATTCAAAATTACTTATGCAATCATTTTTTTGAATATATTTAGACACATTGGGGATGATTTTTTCAATATTATATGGATATTATCCCTAAAAAATATTTATATTAATTTTTTATAGAACAATAATCATGGATATTAATTTATAGGAGTTTAAAATTATGTTGGAATAAATCAAAACACATCCAGAATAAGAAATTGTACATATCAAATAGAATTTTCTCTTGTATATATTCAATATTATGTTCATATTTTATAATGTATAATTATTCCCCAAAATTTGAAAAAGGATAATGAAATAAATAAGTTTTCTTATTATCTTAATATATAAAGAATAAATTTATTTTTAATTTATCGCAAATTTATGGTTTCTAGTCGCTAAATATATCTTTATCATTACATTTCATGTTACCAATGATCTTTATATCTCTACATAATTATTTATTCTCTTAATTTATGTCTATATTTTAACATCCCACTAATGTTTCTATCCATGAAAAATACTTCTATATTATTTTAGATATCATTCATACATTACTTTCTCTGTTATTATAAGGATTATTTATATACCCTTTTATGATGCAGGTTTTAAAGAATCATTATAATTATGATGTCTATAATAAAATTGTTAGGGACCAATTTATTTTATTTATTATAATTTAATAAAAAAATTATAATAATAAAAATGAATTTGATACAATAAGATAGATAACTCACTATTCATAAATGACCCAATAAATATACTTAATTAAATTTATTCTCTTGGATACCCTTTGATACAAGAAACCCTGAGTCTATATGAACCATAGAATATTAGTGTTATAACAAAGACATTAAATTGTTGGTTTTGAATATAAATTACTAAATAAATAAAAATATATTGTTTATAAATTTATAAATTAAATTAAATGGTTATCTATAAATTTTTAATCATATATGAATCATTTAAATGAAAAAGAAAATTATTTTAAAAAAACACATCTTTCTAAAAGGACGACTCATCATTATCTGTGCCCATAAATTATAATTTATTTTTTTCCACTTTTATAATTTCTTTTTATAAAATATAATCACTTATTGGTATAAAAAATCCAAAATTATTATAGGGATAATCTTTTGGTATTTGTCTAAAATGATTAACTTTTCGAAGAATAGCCAAAATGTCAGTTTTTGATGAAATTAAATTTTAGTTTGTATAATATATAGTTATAAATTGTGATTTAATTATTTAAAAATCAATAATAGATAAATTATATATTTATTAATCTAAATTAGGTTGTAATATATTTAATATTGAATTTTGATATTAAAACATTCTATACTTATGAATGTTTTACCTTAGAAACATTTTTTCATCCTCTTTATGTGTTTCATTTTAAATAATTCTATTCAATAAATTTGAATATTGTATGAAAAAAGTTATTCCATATTTAAAACCATATTATCAAATATTTTATTATAAGGTTAATTTAATTTTATTTTCATAATAAATAAAAAATAGTAAAAATTAATTAAAAAAGTTTAGGGTAAAAATGGTTTATCGGCTGTAAATCTAAAATTATATGTGTTAAAATGGATCAAATAAACTTTATAAATTATAATTTATTGAATTATTTCATCAATTTTTACATTAAGATAAATTTATATACTCTTTTGATAAACTTTTACATGATATTGATCGATATAATAATTTATGTAAATAAAACGATAACATGTCACCCTATTTCTTTTAAATAAAAATTATTTGTTAAAATATAAAAAAATGAATGACATGAACCAATATTGTGGGGAATTTTTATTATAATTAATATAAATTCACGAGTGGGATTTATTATTAATATTTGGTTATTAAATTATACTCATAATTTTTTAATAATCACAGATGAATTAATAAATTAATATAAAAATATATATTAAAGTAAAACAATTATATGTAATTTAATTTTTCTGAATTACTGTATGAAAATTGTTTTATTAAATATAAAATAATTACCATGTTTCAAAATAATATTACAAAATATTACCTTCAACATGTTGTTTATAAAGACAAAAAAATGATTAGTGTCAAATTGACATTAATGTTTTTCCATATAGAATAATATTTAAATAAATTATCTAAAAATCATAAAAATCATATATTATTCCAAAATATTTTTTTGATTAAAAATATAAATAATATTTCATTCATACAAAAATAAAGCATTTATAAAAATCAAAATATCCAATGATAATTAAAAAACATTTTTCCCATTTTCATGATTAAAATGAGATTTTCATGTTTCATGTGCTCAGGCTAACATTAATATGACAAGCATATAATATTTTATATGATTCAATATTTATATAAATTTGTTACAAATTATGTAATAATTAAGATATATGACTTATTTTAATTGATATATTACCATGGTAAACTCATAGTTACACAAGTGAATTTGAAAATGGTAAAAGCAAGGAAACATAGATGTTAAAGTAGATCATAATTAATACATGTGTTATTTTGTGTGATGGAGATTTTTTGTACCCAATATTCCTTATATCCCTTAAATTATTTATTCTGAACTCACACGGGGTGAGGGTGACCTCCCATTTTTTAATACTTTTATGTAATTAAAAAATACCACTCATATAATATTATAAAATGATATTTCATTCATTAAATTATTCAAACATATTTAAACCCTTTGATTGACCAATAACTACCAATATATAACCCTAAAATTTTAATACATGTTATAGATTTTATGGAACTCAAAAAATATCCTCTATATGGTCCTTAATAAGAGATATAATGTAGGTTGGTCTTAGTAAAGGTTATTGTCTTCACAATGATCATTCATTTTATTCCTTCTCTTACCACCATCGTTCAGGTTTTAATATCTCAAATATAATAAAACTAGTATACCAAAAACAATATATTACTATTTTAGATTTCATAAGCTATATCTATCACATCATCCATCAAATTGAGAACAAAACCATCATTCAGGTATACGACATACTATTGTATCATGATCAAATGTAATTCCTTTTCCAACACTTAATTAAGTGAATGGATATAATGATAGATTTAAAATATTTATATGATACATATAGAATTATTATACTTATTTAACTATTATATCATATATTCCTTATAACATTCCATTATGTGGGATGTATGATGACGTCGCTCGTGTGTACGATAGAATACCGACTCAGGAAGTGATGTGATACATTTTTCTATTAAGCTTTAAATAAAAGGTATAAATGATATTGATAATGATTATATGTGATATTTATGAGTTAAATATTTATAGAATTATAATAAAAAATTTAAATACTTACATTCTAATCTGTTGGACAACAACGACATCACCCATCTGTACATATGTACTACCACATTTATGAAATCTTATAAACTGGTCTTAATTATTTACATGGATGATAATAATGACAAATTTTATTAAAAAAAATTAAATATACATATTAATTATTTTTTAATAGCTATGTAACATATTATTACCTTTTATTCATTCCATTTATAATATTAAAATAATGTTCATGTGTAAGTATGTCAAATTGTCTCCAAGAACTGTGTAATCTATTTACTACATTTTACTATTATGTATTACTAGAAATAAATATATAATTAATAAATAATATATTTATATCATTTATTACATAATGGAGATTATTTATCCATGATAAATATAAAATAAATGAAAATTAAAAATCAAAAAATATATGAATGTCAATGTTTATATTACCAAAAACATTATTTTAAAATAGAATTCTTAAAAAAAAGTCATAGAATATAACAGGTAATAATGTATAGTATGATATAAATATAGTTACATAAATTATTTAAATAATATTATATTTATTTTATATTTGTTTCAAATTTTAATGATGGAATTCAAAATTAGAAACCTATTTTTATTAATAATAATTTTAATGATCTCTTTATGGAATTTATATTCATCAATAGCTATAAACATTATACTACATATTCCCCAATGATGATATATTGAAATGATATGATGCTTATTAATAATCTATATGGTTTATAATCATTTTTACTAGTTATATGTCAATTTGGTACAATTAATATTTCTCTGCATTGTTTATGATTATGTTTTTTCATTGGAGTAACTGATAAAATTTCATAGTTTTCATTTATAATATAAATGTGTTTGTTTGTTATGCTTCAATTATTTCAATGGAATAATGGATTATACTTTTATTGTGTTTGGAGGGGATCTTTCCTTGATTCATCAGTAGGTCTCATTAGACAATATGGCATGGTTATTTTGATGAGGCCATACCCATTAATATATATTATATCATGGAATTAGTTCTTGAAGGAATTTTTATTAATTATGTAACATTTAGTTTCATCATTATGATATTAGTTATTTATATTCTATGTTAGGGTTGTATAGTATGAAATATACACAGTCATGTTTCTATATCATGTAATTACTTTTTTAGAATTATTTTATAATGATATATTTATTCTATGATTATCACTTGTTTAAAAAAATTGAATCTATTGCAATTATTTACAATTACATAAAGTTTATGATTATTTAATCATGAAATATTTTCCTATCAGAATACTATTTTTGAGTATTTGATAGCTCCAATTTCTTATTCTTTATTTTCCATAGGGTACTATGAAGTATTTTTTGACATATTAGAAGGTATATTCTAAATGGAATAATGATATAATCAAAGAAAACACATTTCTTATTTTATGGTTGTAGTTTTATTTTGATATTCACACATATATATATATTTTTATAATACGACAAGCTATTTTGTACTTTTGAGACATGATTTCAAGTATCTAGTAAAACATCAACAATGTGACAACAATTTCAGTCTAATTTTTTTTTAATTCACTCACCTCAAGGAATTTGAAAATAAAATAATATAGTTAATTAATTTATTAAAATTAAAAATGGTCTTGGTTCTTGCCTAAATATTAAATTATATTAGTAACATTAATAAATGAAAGAATAAAATTTGAGAGATGAATAGTGACATACTTGTAACCAGATATAGAGTTTGTGTGATATTTATTTCAAATTTATTTACTAGTAGTCAAATTTTAAAACTTCCCAAATTAATTTCATAAAATACTACTACATATACTAAATCCAATATAATAATGTTTTTCCACATTAATAAATAATATCTATGAATTAATGTCATACTATAATAAAGATAATTGAATTAGAAAGAATTTAAAAAAAATTAAAAATTGATATTTTGATGGGGACGTCCACTTATCCATTATGTTGTGATTTTTTATTCCTCAAAGATTACTCTAAATACGTATGGATGTTAATTGATTATTTAGAGCCAAAAATATTCACATTGAATTATAAAAACCATATCCAAATTACATAACCATTAAATAGTACCCAAACATATTAAGTAATAATTTAATGATAGTTACGATATGAATAAGAATATGTTTACATCCAAAAATATTACTATGTAAAATTTTAAAATTTCCCATACATTTAAAAATTGTCAACAAAACCCTTTAAATTTAAAAAATAATTGTATTTTAATTTCAAAACCTATTCACATAATATGTTTGCACGGAAGGTCATAAAATATTTAAATAATATGTACGTAATTTCCATATTTTTTCCAACTCTATATGAAATAATTCATATTTTCCGTTTTGTATATATATTCAATATTTAAACAATTATAAGTTTTTAAATATACTTGATTATATAAGTTTAAAATTTATGATGAAACGATATAATGTATATCTTTGAAAATTACAGTAGTTACTCTTCAATTAATGGAATATAAGAAGAGAGATATCACATTGATGAATTAATGATATTTTTTCATTTGTATAAAGACTATGAGTAAACAATTATAGTGGGTGAAGAATGATTGATTTAATATATGGATTTAATCCTAGAATATTGTATCTTTATCAATGAATTGTTATATATATACATATCAATATGTTTAAAAAACATTGTTAGAGAGTTTTAAATAAGGTAAAAATTTATTTATATATATGGGATAAAACCATGTGTTATTATTCTTAATACCAAATGACATAAAATGTAAAAAAATTTACTTTTTTAAATTTTTAAATTTTTTATTCATTATTTCACTGACTGCAACGAGGTAAATTCATTTAATTAAAGGTAAAATTCCTAACACTAAATGTGTGTGGATCCAAGAAAATATTTTTTACATTTATTATATTAATTCATCACAACAATGGTATGAACTATATATATATGTATATTTATTTTAAAATGCTGGGGCAGAAGCCTCATCTTTATTATTGAAACAAATAAAATACCCCTTTAACTGGGTAGAGGGAGACCCATTACATAACCCGAAGGCCCAGTGGGCATTTAGCCCATTACATAGCCTGTAGGCCCAGTTTTATGGCCCAAAGCCCGTTCTGTGAATAGTAATGGAACAGAAACCACACTACTACAGTACCCGCCGCTGTAACATTTCCCCTGATGCCGCTAGAGTACCCTGACCGCCGCTACAGTGCCCCCATTGCAACAGTATCTCGGCTGCTACAGTAGCACTACAGTGCTACTACAGTACATGCACCCAATGGGTTTTGAACACTAATTTTCCATGTAGAATTATGGGGTGCTTACAACAAAGAAAACCCCAACTATTATATATATGTATATATAAATATATATATTTAAATATTATTGAAATATATTGAATCATATTTTTATATATCATATGTAATTAATTTAATCAAATATTATTATGGTTCGATGAGAGGATGCTTCAAGTAATCTATTTTTTAATCACGAATTTTTATCGCATGTAACCATTTTTATGTGAGTCAATATATCCTCAGTTGTAAAACTATATCACCTAAAAACGACCATTACATATTCTAAAACGTCATAGAATACATATTTTGAATAATATTACATTTTTTCAGTTATAAAGAGGCCTCATCAAAGACACTACCCATTGGTATCATTATATTGATAAGTTGATTTCCAATTCAAATAGAATATTCAAAATTTTTAAATGACGTCCATAAAAATTACATCTGTTTTAATTTATTTGTAGGTTAACCTATATGGAAACCAATTTTGTTGTATTGATTAATGATATCCCACATGTACATCATTAATAAAGGGAAGTAATATATTTAATGATCTAAAGTTACAATTCATGTAGTTTGATATATGTATGATAATAAAATAAACTACTATATAATGGGGTGAATGGTTTTTTTGTTTCTTCTTAATAAAGAGGCAACGATTTTTATGTTAGAAAATTTCTAGTACTTTTGAAGGTGTTTTAACTAATAAATATAAAAATATTAGTAATGTATTATTTATTATTTTTAATTGGATAATAATGTTAGTGGGTAAATAGAGAAATAACAAAAAAATAATTTTTATATATTATATATTTGTATAAATTATTTATATTTATTTTAAGGGAAAATAATATATAATTACATTCCAATAACGAATTTGTAATCATACTTATATAATTTCATGGTTTATATAAAATTATATAATTTTCAGTAATTAATTTTTAGGATTTATACCATGAAATTTTTTGAAAAAATGAATTTATTCGACCTATTTAGGGGATTAGGAATACACACAATAGTATCAAATATATAATATAAATATTTAAGAGATAATAAAATTTAACAAAATAATTTTTTTGATATTTTATATATTTTTATTGATAAAATAATATCTATGACTGATGGTGAAATATTGTGTTCCATTTTTTTAAACAAATAATTTTCTTCTCATGGAGTTACTATTATTTTAGTAAACTCATACTCAATTGTATAAATCATACACCAACTAATATTTTTTATTTTTTAGATACATATAAATTGATTATGTCTCTACTCCATTATGAATATTTTATCTTTTATTAAATTTTAATGGAAAGACAAATATATTCCAATATTTTTGGAATTATGATTATATATATTGGATCCACATGATAAATATAAATTTTATAAAAACGTTTCTACTTCCTAGTGGTAGAGATCCCTCGTACAAATATAGAAATTATTATTTTCAATCCCAATTTCAATTATGTAATGATATTTACATCCTTAGTATTAATGTAAATATACTTTAAAAATATTAACATTGTAGAAGATATATAACACTTAGAGATTAGTGAAAAAAATGGAAGGAAACACAGTCAATGTATTTCAAACATTTATTTAGAGTGTAATGGAGTATATTTTCTGCGAAGGATTCGACTGAGGATTTATAATTTTTTTGAGGTATGAAGAATTCATTTCAAAACATTACATATTACATATAACTAATGGGGTTACATCAACAATGTTATTGGATAAGAATAATAATAGGTATCAATATCATTTACATGAATATAGTATTTATAGGCATAATTCTTATCTTTTAGAGATAATAATTGAAATACCCTATAATTGTCCTTATTTTCAGTTATTATATTTTATTTTTTTGTGTGAAAAATGTGGATAAATTTTACTAATATTATGTATGATTTTTTACCATGTACATTTTTGAAGTAAATAATATCATATATATATATTTTATATGTATTAATCAGTCATCAATTTAGATGATATTTTATTTATAAAAATTTATAGGTTTGTATAATTTTCTTGTAATTCATATTAAAATTTTTTATGTCTCTAAATTGATAAAATGTTATCACTGAGTGATTAGGGAATGATCATTGTTTTTCATCACATATGATTATCACTAGAAACACATTTTTATATGAATAAATGTGAACTTAATTATACTGAACTCCCAAAATATTACATTAATTGTTTTTTCAACACTAAATTTACATACAATTATACTAAAAATGTTATAATAATTTTCAATAAATATAAAATTTTATATATTTTTAATTTCTATAAGATTGAATCCTTGGTTACCCCTTTCTAGGGTGTGTGATCCACACTAACCAATCGTCTAATATAAATAAACGTTTTCATTTTTTTATATCTTATTTATTATTATAATATCAGATTATATATTACCCAATCATTCCCACTATACCTTATTTATGTGTTTTGAATATGTGGGGGACCTTTGTGTCTTCATTAATGGTCAATTTTTTTAATGTTAATGAGTTGTAACAATTATAATTTCTTTATATGACAAGGAATAGAATAGATATGTTTTTAATAGTTTTAAATTATTCACATATTTTCATACATTATATGGCATTTTTTTATTTTTGTTGTGGATATTTTGAAAATGGATTATTTTTTGAAATTTTTTAAACAATGAGATATTATGTATATCTAATGTGGTGGAGCTATGAAAATTTTAGGGTAGTAAAAGAAGTTCGTTTTTGGCGAGTATTTTAATACAAAATAATATATATATCAATGTAAAATAGACTACACTATATTTCATATTTCCTACTTCTTGGACATTATTTTATTATTTAATTGCGCTCTAAAGAAGAGATAAATTGAACATTTAAATTTTTTACAACCAAATATAATGAATTTTTATATAGCTACAAGAATTTTTTTTCTTTTATAAATTAAAACATTATTTAAAATAGTAAAAATATTTAATATTCATAATAAGTTTATGTTATAATATATTAATTAAATAACTAAAATTGTTTATATTTTTTGACTAATTTATTTAGATATTTTATTGATGGGTAATATTTAATTTAAATATTTAAAATTTAAAATATTTATCATGTTTCTCTAATTATTTACGAGTAATCATGTCCCCCATTATATTACTAAGATATTTGTAATATATATGTTAGCAACCCAAAATTGAAATTTTTATTTAATAGTAAATATCAAATTATTTCACAGAATGTTTTTTTATTTATTCAATTAATGATTTAAAAGGATAATGCATAACATAATTCATTCTTGGAATGTACATTGTATAATTGGAAGTGTATTTGAATTTAATATAATTATATTTTATTTTGATTTCACTGGTGAAGATATATTTTTTAATTATAATCCCAAATATTATGTATTACCCAATTAAAAGAGATTATATATGTTGTAACCCTCATGATTATCATCCAAATAATGGATGAAGCAAATAGGGGTGTCAATGTTTAAACAGTTTGTTTTGGTATCTTCGAAATAAATGGTGAAATTAATTTTATGTTTTATTAATGGTCTAAATAAGGCTTATGTCTTATTAATGGTACAAATTGTTATAAACAATATTTTTCATCATATATTATTATATGCACCATTTTTTTGATATATATATGGGACATTGTAGGGAGTTTCCGTGGATTGTAATAATATGTTCCAATCTATTAATTTTATGATGTTTTTATTATGAGTATATTCTCCCCCAAATATGTTTACCTATATATTGTTTTTCATGGAATCCTTGTTATGAATAAAAATTACTAATTTAAATAACATTTAACATAGAAGAGTAAAAAAAATTCTATTAAATCCGAAGAATGAAGTAATATCAATTTTTATTATGTAGTAACATTGTATATTTTATTAATATAGAATTCCAAAACAATAATATCAAAATCATGTAAATGAAATAAAAGTAACTGATAAAATTTTATTTAAAAGAATGGAAGTATGAATTCAGATTTTTTTCATCTAACCCAATAGAATTGGGTGAATAATTTTTTTGGAATGAAATAAAATTTACATATTTGACACCGTCCACTAGTTCATGAAATATATCGTATATATACAAGATCAAAAATTCATAGTCAGTGGTTTTATTGTATTTATCATTCATAATCATATTGATGATGTTGATCATTCCAATTTATTGAACTGGGGAAACACATATAATAAACCGGTTCATGCCTTAGAGAAAACAAAATTGGACAACAATTCTATGTAAAAAACGACGGTTAAAAAACTATCGATGAACTTTCAAGTATCTAAAATTTTAAAGTGTGATATTAGAGAAACATTTTTCTTGATTTCATTAACATATGAACAAAAATTATACAATGCACCAACCTCACATGATTTTTCACTTTTCCAAATAACATTTAATAATCAAAACGTATTCCCATTATTATTTAATACATGAACAAATTCAATTATATAGTGTTGGGTTTATCACATGTATTAATTTATTTTAGAAATAAAATATAATACCAAAATTTTTTAAGAATACTAATAATTTATTATTACCTTAAAATATTAAATATAAAATAAATTTTACATTCTAAAATTAAATAATCAAACTAAATTATATTCAACTACAATAAAATGTAATCTCTTAATTTTAATAATTATTTAGTATAGATAGGGAAAATTCATACATGTAAAATGGAATTCATTTTTATAAAAATATTACAATTTTTAAAAGACATATATATCTTGTACATGTGTTTTCTAATTCATCAATTACTCATATACACATAGATGATATTATGGGATTGTTTCACATTCCTTTATATAGTTGTTAGGAAGAAAAATATATTAAATTTTAGAATTAAAATTTTATTACATACATATAGGTGAACATAAATATATTTTCAGCATTCAACATTTTTTTATATCCTTTGTTCATTACTATATCATATACCACAAACTATTTCTATTAGGATTAAATAATTATTTATATGATGTAAACTATCTTAGTTATTCATTCGATATTTGATTGAATTTACTATATTTATTTAATTTAAAAATTGTTATCAAATTATAATAAGTTAATTAATTAGTGAACAATTTTCATGGACATTAACCCAATCTGAAATGATGTTTTATTAACAATCCCCCTATAGTGTTTTAATTCCAGTAGATCTGAAAAATAATAAAATTTTATAAAATAGTGCACTTTTATGAAACCATTATTTATCATCAATCATAAATAATTATTTTCGGGTAATATTGTTAGAATTTTGAATCATATGGTTATCAATATTCATTTATTAGTATTTCTAGACTATGAAAATGTTTAAAATCGTGAGGCATTTAATTAAGCTGCAAAATTAGATTTTACTAAAATTATATAATTAATTTCAATTATCATCTTGTAGAATTTAAAAAATTACACTAAAAAGAACCTTAGGTTTCAGTATAATGTATTTATTATAATATCGTCTAGATATTACATAGTATCATTGTTTTAAAACACAATGACTTGTAGAAGAAGAATCCTCATGATTAGTAAACTTGATAACATATGAAAAACTAACCAACCCCATTTGGATTATAATATAAAATTTATGGTAATAAATTGTACACATTAGTTTTGTAGTGATAATATAAATAAATTATGATCCTATATTACTTATATATCATAACAATATTTTCACAACATATTCAAAAAAAATTTATGTATTATTTATGGAATAAATGAGAAACCTAGAAAAGTATCATTTTATAGTTGAAAACGCCCAAACGAGATTTAATAAAATCACAATCTCTAAAAAACAAGGTCTATAAACAATTGAAAAACTATTCAAAATATGATTAAATATTTTTGAAAAATTTGGAAGGGTAAGAGATTTAATATACATATTATTAAATTTTAATTTCACATATTGTATTTTATTTACCATTGTTTTCAATGTTATGATTTATATATGAAATATTTATAGACTCACATTCATGATTCCTGTCAATTTTAATAAATAATAATTCATCAAAATATAATAAAATATAAACACCATTATTTTTATATACTAACTAAAAAAAATATATCAACATCGATAACTAAAAAATTGATAAAGTTAATTAATTAAATATCTCATTTCAATGGTTTTGATAATATTTAATAGTATATAGGGACCATAAAAATGTTTTAATTATATGTTTTTTCTCATGTACTATGAATACATATTTACGATAAATATATATTTCATTATTAAATATATTATTAAAGAATATTTTTTAATATATTTTAATTTAATGTAAAAATATATTTTTTATGATAATTAAATAAAAATTCAAATCGAATCAGAACCTCAATGAGTGCATAAATAATTAAATTTTATAATAATTAAATTTTATTAAATAAATTGGATACAAATATAGAAATATAAATTTCAACTATTATTTCCATGATTATATTCCATTTCAAATGACATAAAATACATTAGTTATGAACATTAAGGAAGATCAAAAAATTTCAATGTATCCTTGATAGTTATATAATCTATTTCATCATTTTTTGGATCACAAAGAAATTGATGCATCATAAGCCGGAATAACTATTTATAATATTTTAATATTATAATTTATGTAAACAATCTATATATTGTGTAACCCTAATAACATTTAGACCATTTAATATGTATATATAAAAATAGAATTTGTGTAAATTGGGATTTTGGTGGTCATTTATATTTAAAAAATTACATAACAATATCATATGTCAATGATATTTTTTGAGTGGTACTCCCCAGTATAGTCATTCATAGGTAATGATTTAAACATATATTCTTTATTTGTTGTATATCATGATTTAATAAATTAATAAATCAGAAATAATGAATTATAATAATAAATTATATATTTATATGATTCTGATTCTTCCAAAATACTATCAATAATTGAATCAATACATTAATTACCAATATTTATAAATCCTTGGTTTACATACCGTTATAATATTGTGATAACCCCGAATTGTTAAATAATTTATATTTTTTTCTCTATGATCCCGACATATTTATAGAGGCACATCCTTCCATTTTATTTTATATCTATTTAATTTGTGACATGGAAATATAAAATCTTCTCCCCAAAATCTACTACAGATACCAACTATATACATTATGGAATTATCCATTTCTATTAATCATATATTCATTGACGTAGATAATACAATTTCATTATTTATAGAATGAAATGAAATAAAATATTATCTATTTGGAATAAAAAATAATGGCATATAATATTCTATTATTTTTTTATTTTATAGTAATTTATTTATAATTTCATCTTAAAAATAAAAATCAATTTTATAGGTAAATATTTTTTCTTTAACAAGTATTTAGTTATGTTCTATATTTCCTTGAACTAATTTGAATAAATTTTAATTAATATCTATGTTTAATTTTTTCTAATATAGAGGGTTTATTATTAAAATAATATATATATAAATTTATTTATTATATAAAATTTAATTTTCTTTATTATAATTGAATATTGTTTCTAATCAGAATTTTCATATACTTCAAACATTTAAGGTCATTTAAATCAATTCATGTTTGTGATTATTATTTTTAAATTCCATTCATTTAATTTATAAATATTTTTTCCTAATTAATTTATATATATATTTATATATATAAATAAACATTGAGATGTAAGTATAAAAAATATTGGAATTTATTTTCCATAATATAACATATATATGACACATTCAAATAAAGATACAACCAGTGGATAAAATAACGTTATCAGAAAAAAAATGATTCCAAACATGATTATTTTTTATTCTCATTGATATTATATTACTTAAAAAATAAAATATACTATCCATAATGGAATATGAGGATCTATATCAAGAAAAACCCAAGGTCAACCACACCCTTCCCTTTACTATTTTATCTTGTAGGGGTCTGTAGGTATATCAGCATGCTCCATATGATTGATCCTATTCCCTTAATATGATATTATTTATTTTATTTAGGTCATATATATTTTGATTCAACATTATATAATGAGATATGTTTTATTAAAATAGCTTCGATTATCATAGACATAAACTTCCATTTTCTCTTATTATTTCAACATTTCAAATTATGATGATGAAAAATTTACCACATCTGTCATATAATTTGTTTAAATAATTATAAACTTCTATAATAAATGAATTGATATGGTTATCTATGTCCATAATAATATCTCATTCAAAAGAATTGGAATAGAATATTGAGTTTTATGAAACTCTATTCAAGAAATGTATGACCCCTGTGGTCCATTATGAACATTACTCAACAATGTAAAGTGTTAATTTTCTATGAAAAACAAAAGCATACATTGAAGGGAGGGAATGAGGTTATGGATAGTCATTCAGCCAAATGGTATTGGAGAACCAATATTATTATTTATCCTAATTTTGATTCCTTTTGTTTTAGTGTGTTGATTTGTTTAAGGCTGAGGCCCAGGTCCTTCATTACATTAATCCTCCATGGCCTTATAGTGTTTTCCCCATTCCTCCACATTATTAACAAAATATCATAGTATTATGATTATCTTCATTACTTGATCCATTTATTTTTATGGTTAGTTTTATATTTGTACACATCATGTAAAAATATGTATAACTCTTCTAAACAAATTAATCTTCCATTTATTATCCAACATATCATTCTCCCCATTCTAAATTTTGATAATCATTTTTAATATTTTTTTATTTTATCTACAAAATATTATTAATATTATGATTAATCTATATCAGTGAATTTTTAACACTCTTATAAGAGTATGGGTTCTATTGATGATATATTTGAAGAATATTATAGTATACACGTCTACATTTTTATCTTTATATATTTTATAATGTAATAAGTTTTAAAAAATTATATATGATGATTTATAATCTAGTATGGAAATATATCATATTAAGAATTTCATATTATTTGTTTACATGATTATATATGTTTTATCTTATGAAACATTTATCCCCTTTATTATTGGAAAATGATGACATGTATGGATGGGATCATAAACCAACATATCGTGTATGTGTTCTGAAAGCATTAGATAAGTTTTCTCCAAAATGATTTTTTTTACGAATCATGGAGTGTCTTATCTTTTATTGTGTGGGGTATCACAGTTTAGATCACATACACCACATTAATAGATTCAAATATAATTTCAAACCAATTTTTTAATAACTTTAAATTATTTCATTTAAATTAGAATATCGTGTACATATTTTCTGCTTCAATCTTATCCAAGTTGTGGAATCTACACTAATTAAATTAAAGGATATATACATCTATATGAAAAAGAATCATATCAATTATGATTGTATTTCCCCAAAAAAAATGGAAAAATGTGATAGGTTAGTGTATTAATAATATAGAACAAAATGATTTATTTTTTGGGTCATTTTTAGGAATGGTTATTATCATTTTTAATGTAAATAAGAATAAATAATACATTTACCATGGCCTCCATTTCTATTTGAATTTTTTAATTTCTAGTTGTTGAAAAAATAATAAAGTTTATATCAACTAATTAGTAGATTGATTATTACATGATGTTATTTTAATTTTTATGAAAATCAATTAAAATCATAATAGTATTTAATATATAATTTTCATAAATAAGGCATTATTGTGTTTAGTAAAATACTTATTATAAAATTATAGATAAGTGAATATATATACTATAATCACTAATCAATGGTAGTGTATGGCCCTGATTTTTATCTTTGTAGTTATTTGATATATGTAATCCTATAATTGATAGTATATATGTCACCTTTCATATTTATTATTTATAGTCACCACATAAGGAATTGCGTATTCAGTTACAATTTATAAAATACATATCAAAATTGTAAGGGATTATTCATATTCTCATTATTTCATGGAAAATTAAGTCTCAAAATACATTGATATAGATATTATCTGACATATTTTATAATGATATTTTAGGAGAATTAATTCCTACTATTTTATATACTGGTAATATTATATATATTTTCGTTATGTTAAATAATTTTGAATATATTTATCAATTAGCCTCATAAAAGAATTTATCAAGTTTTGAATATTATTTTCTATTTAAAAAATTGTGGTAAAACATTGAAACTTTTTATTTGGATGATATTTTAGAAATAAAATTATTGATTTAATAACTTATGTAAATAATATGATAAGGGTGTATTAGTGATATTGATTGAATTTCCAAACAACCAAAAAATTACTTCTGCAATCCAGCAAGCGCCCATGATAGATGAAATTCAAGGAGGTCTAAGATAGTGATGACTTAATGAATCCAGTCATAATATAATATGACTTGGATAAGGTATCTATCCCAGTATTTAAAATAATAATAATAAATCCTCTTTAACCCATAAAAGGAATTGTAATCAGAAAACTCATTTACCTCATGCCAGGTATGTAGAATGGAAAATAAAAAATCATGAAGTCTTCTATATTTTTGAATTAGATATGTGATGGCCAATGGAATATGAAGCTTATCCTACAAAAATACTAGTATTATAATGGAGTTTCATTCCACAGACTCCATATTGATATTGTATAAATGAAACAATATAATTTCGTTAATCATCATGAGTGACATATCCAAAAGGGCGAAAATGTGTCCAAATATTTCACTAAATTCAATATTCATTGATCCATTATGATCATGAAAAGACACACCACACCCACACTCTTAGTGTGACACTAATAAGACATTACCCATCCACAAGGAGCATATAAAGCTTATTCGATGGCCTCAATGTCACCCATATCTCCTTCTTGTTTGGATGCATGGAAATATATATAGTGGAATTTATATCTAGGATCGTTATATGTGATGTTAAACATTATATCCATTATTATAGAGGGAACATATTTTCTTAAAGACATCTATTTTTGACCACCATTCCAATATATTAATTTCATATGCATTTATAAAGGATTTGGTTCCTTATAATCCAGATTCTCGAGCAACCTGTTATCAGGAGGATCTTCCACAGCTTCTTAACATTCCCATTATTATCACACTTTATAAACAATTCATGAGTAAATGTATATTTATTTTTTGGATAAAACTACCAACTAGAGAAAATCACTTAGGGAACTCCATGCCTTCTCTTCAAATTATTTCTTAACAAATCTAAGTATGGATGATTAATCCTTGATGTTCTTTTAGAAAAAAACATAGAAGAAAGCATGATGCATTTTTTACACACCAAAGAATCTATAAAAAGAATATTATTACAAAGAATCCACATTAGAAATTTAGAAATAGTTGAAATTTCATTGCACAATAAGATATTATTCCATTCATCCATTATTCTATTCATTAGATTGAATTAGTGGTACCACTTCACCAATAATTCACCCAATGTATATTCTTAAAAAGTGAGTTTATTGGGGTCATAATTAATATCAATTATAAATATTATCTAAATATTTTATTGACTATTAATGTCATGAATTATTGTTTTGAACCATCAATCATTGTTTATGGTGTTGTCTGGGGTCGGAAAAATAGGGAAACAATGTGTATAACCATCCCAATTCACATTATATATGTTAATCTATCAAAATTTAAAATACACTAAAATTAATGTTTTAGTGATAATATGTGGATATATTTCGAGATCCATGACCAGGAAATTCGTCTTCTTATTTTTAATGTCATTTCCATATCATTTAGTGATATATATAGCCCATAAATATCTACCATTTAAAAAAACCCACACTAGTATATCTTATATGTTTTTTATTTCCACTATGACACTCCCTTTGATTGATTAAAACATCTTCCACACCACTAGCCAGAATCTACAAATAATCCCAAAGATAACTTCTTAAAATATACATGTTTTTAAATAAACAAATATCCAAAGGATTATGAATTTTTTGAGATACTAGAATTGGTATTTTGTAAAAAAATATTTGGAATATAATTCAATGAGTTTGACCACTTAAATGTGATTTTTAGACTTGGTCAATGTTTCGAGTTGTTTCCCTTGTGTTTTTTTGTGATTCGAGATTGATGGGATCTAAAAATCATGTTTTATGTGTTTTTTTCAAGGTCCACAATTTTTTTTAAACCATAGAGCCCTCAATAAATAAAATCATGTGAAATATTCAAAAATGTATAGAAACACCCTACACTAGTTGTATATGGTTTACCAAAACTGCGTGCTTTTATCAAATAGGAATTTAAACATTAGAAACACCCTCACACTTTTCACCACACGGTTGGTTCATGGTTAGGGTAACTGTGTGAACAAAATTGTGCATAGTGAATTCTAAAGGAATGTGTGCTATATATTTTGGAAAAATAAATTAGCTAAACTGTGAAACCAAGTTTTTATGTTGAAATGAGTTGCATTACATAATATAATAAAATATTCATTCATTCTTCCCTTTTCCACCAAGTGTTTTATGAGGCTCCATTTGTTTTTTGGGTCTTCTTCCTCTAGATATAACCTAAGAATGATGATATGTGCCCCGACCTTTATCATATTAGAGCTACATCAATATCTATGGATATGAATTAATAGTGTCTTAAAAGATTTTCAAATTTTCATTATTTAATATCCTATTGTATATGGTATTTAATTTTGATTTCCATTTCCCTATTTTCTGGATGGTGGTCAGTTTCATAGATCTCATCCAAAACAGATGGAATCAGACCTCTATATTAATGGGAAATTTTACGAAAGTATGTTGTATTTGGGGTTTTAATTCTTCTTCATGTTTCCAACTTTTTAGGAATAATTTAATTGTACCACACACTGGCCTTTTCCACATATAGCATTATATTATGATTATTCATAAAAAATTTTCCATTTCTCTCTAATACATGTATGTTGAACATTTTTTAGAGAGATAGTGATGGTTTACCTCTTTTATCGACACCCCATGGGTGTGAAAAGTGAATTTCTTTTTTACAATTAACATTTTAAATGCCTGAAAATTCACTTAAGAGTTTATCTTGGAGTATAAATTTAATTTTCCCTTGTATGAACCTAACTAAATAAAAATATAACCTTACTAATTCTATTTCAACCATTAGAAATTATTTATACATGTTTTTTAGTTCTTCTAAATTTTTTATTTTAAGTGAACTGATTAATGAAACATTATTTTGATGCATAATTGAGATAATTGAAATAATTATGTAATATTTAATTTCATAATAATAAAACCCCTGAAATTAGGTGTGTTTTCTTCAAAATTACTATTTGGTATTTAGTGTTTAATTACATTCCCATATGAGTTTCATTAGTGATTACTCTATGATTTTTTATAGTTTTTTGCATGGAATTTTTTGTGGGAGATACATTAAATCGTTATTCCCTCCATCGATAATGTTTAAATTTTAACTAATAATCTATTGTGTTCTCTAAATGCATTGAAAATAAGATTACACATGTAGGTAATTTCCATACTGTCTATAGAAAATACTTAGTTCTTCTTTGAGAATTTTACTTTAAATGTCCAAGTTTTTTTAACTAAATGGTATGTCTCATGTTAAATATCTTACTCATGATGGATTTATTTTTATTGGTTGTCATAAATTATAGGTATTTATAATATTTAATTTCATGGTTCATGATGGATTTCATGTAATATATAATTTTAATACTTTCAATGAGATATAAATTATAATGTAGAATGGTCACAACATTATTTAATTCTTGATTCGAATTGTAATAAATGGAATTAATTTCATTATAATCAGATATTTTAATGAAAACAAATATAGGTATTGCATCATATATTTTATTATAAAAACAATTATGCCATTATACGGGATTGGAAGATATAAATCACGAGAGGTATTTCACCATATATTTTTATATTAAATATTATTAAACCTTATATATGCCATGTGGAATGATTGTCTATGATATATATTCCAGGAAACATCGTGATCTCTTACATCGAGGGAAGATCATGGAATATTGCACCAGTGATACTATATGGGATATGGGTTTTACATTCCGCATTACACGATAATGTGTTTCCATTGAGTCTCACTCGCTATTCTAGGTGTTATCATAGGATGTCACTAAATAATTATGTATGTTCACAATTTATTCTATTTAATTAACTTATATGACTATCTAGACTGGTTGTGTATGTCTGAGTTATGTCCTGTTCAATCAAACAACAAATATTATAAGAATTTATCCATTATTCATCTGTACACAATTGGTTGATATAGCTGAATGAATCCTATGAATAAACAATATATATATATATATATATATAATTGTTAAAATATATATAGTTAATAATAAAAAATTAATCTATCTATGAGCCATGGTAGGTAATGTTTTCACGTGTACCTAAGGTACCTAGGTGGGTTGTGTTTTAACTATTTAGAACAACTTGATAATTTTTGGCGAATTCACGAACCCTACCTTATATTATATTTCACTGACTAGAGTTAGTCATAGACATCATTTGTGGTAACCTGTTGAGATTATTATCTCACACCATGCTCGAACATCCATTACATTGGGGTACTTGAGTATACCTTGTATTTTTAGGACATTTCTTTATTTCTTGTATCTATTTACCTTATACATATAGTTTCATGTACCAAACCAATAAGGATCTCAGGATGCTCATAGAGATCACCCATTGGTCTATATTTTTCAGTTATTTCATGTTATGTTCTGTATCTTCTACCATATTGATTGATTTCTATTTTCTATATTCATCATCATGGAGTGCATTCATTAGTTTCATATTGGCATTGGCCATTTTTATATTTAGTAAATTATTATTAATCAATTTTTCTATCGTCAGTTTAATACCACTTCCACTATTTACAGTTATTTATTATCTATTTACCATTTTCATACTCTAATAAGATTGTATAATATCCCCGTTTTTATCTCATAATACCATAATTTCAAGGTTGTAACATCTATAGTACAGGGAGGTATGCTTGACTCCATGTTACACACTGGTCTAGCAACCATGTCAGTGGTTAGTTTGGACATGATGTTACAATGGGGTATCCATGAAATCTTTTTACATTGTCTCTTTATTTCTGTTTGAAAAAATGAGACAACAAATGTTATTACTTTTGGGTTTTGTACCTCGATTGGTATTCCATGATTTTAGTTTATTATTGTAGTCTTCTTTTAGAACATTATTAGTTTATTATATATAATGATATATTTTTGTTTAACATTTTTTTCATAATTGTCATTCTTATTTTCCTATATTATGTCTTTTTATATTATTTCTTGTGATTTAAATATAGTATTGTTTTTATACTTTTAAGTTATTTCATGCGATGAATTTAATGGATTGTGATTAAAAGATAGTTATATTTCTATTGTAATTTGTACATGCACCTTATAATTGGGAAAATTTAACCTATATAATGAAACCATCTTTTATGTTTAAATATGTTAATAGAGTATTGATTAAAATGTAAATATACTGTTAATATTAGGTGTTAGAGTTAATTATATATGATTAATGGTATCTAATTTTTAATTTAAGAAGTTTATTGGTGCATTAATAATTAGTAAACTAAAAAATAGGTAATTGAACCATTAAACAATGTCACAGTATATAATTGAAAATATAATGCTTTTCAATTAAATTGGATCTAGACTTCAGTCAATAAAATGTATGCGTTATTTAAAGATTATGGTAGTGGAAAACAATGTTATTGATCAATTTTTAGTATTACTATCAAATATTGGTAAATTATTATGGATATAAATGACAATTAATTATGATAAGTAATTAATTATTTCATTAAAAATGCACAATTGGACAAATTGTGGTTGGTTTGGTATTGTTTTTTCTGATGTGGCCCATTTGGGTTGTTTCCATTAAAATAAATAAGAAACTTGTACTGGTTTTACATCTAATGAACCCATATTGTCTTAACATGAACCCCATAGGTTACCCTATATAATAAAAAAATAAAATAATAATACATTAAAGCTATGATTTGGTGTTTTGGTTGATATATTTTTAATGATTAAATATTAAATGTAAAACAATCAAGTGGACTTAAAATGGAACCCAAAGTGGTGTCCTCTATTTAGGCCATCATGTATGATTAGTTTGATTTTTTATACGTTTAATGGAACCATGAGTGTTTCCCATAGTCCACTTTTCCATCATTAATGCATTGAACAGTGTGCTTTTGAGCTACTGACTCTTATTGGCATAACCTAGTAAAATGGGTCGATGTATGTTATTTTTATGAAGATATCCTTAGATTTTGGAAACCCTTATAGCTTCTATGACATTCTAGATGACATGATTTTAGGAAATTTTGTAATATTAAGGTGACATTACCACTAATAGGATTATTATATTTAAATTAGTCCTTTATTCAGATGGCTAGCCACGTTTTCCATGGACATTGTTATGGGAATGACCATCTATTATTTTTCTGTTTTAGGTGGTTATACAAGACTCTAGCATGATAAAACTTTTTATAGGTAATTTGAACTTTTCTCCACTATTAGTGATGGAGGACCTAAAATGTAACAATGCATCTTAATGGTCGTATGATGTAGTTTGAAGTTGTTTAAAATTTATTAAATGACCTATCATATTTATGACTTCATAGGTCTCACATCCAATGTATATTATTCAAAATATTCTATATTCAATGAGAATTATGGGGTAATATGCATTCACGTACATGGTTCCCTTTGGGAGTTAAATTTTCAATGAACTTTTCATGTTCTATGGAATTTTTGAGTCTTGTGTTGTTGAGTATATTCTCAGGTCATCTCATTAGTAGATTGACCTCAGTTTTAAAGAAATCATATTTACCACAATATTTGCGATGACTTCCAAAATACATGTGTGTATTAAAATTGTTGTTTGTTTTTTAATTTATTTCATGAATTTTGTTTAAATATTTTGATTTCTGGTGGTTCTGACCAAACATGATTTTGATAATCTAGTATATCAGTTATATTAATGACTATACCACTCTTAATGTAGAGATAATCTCATCAGTTCTAGTAAATGTGTACTTTCGGTCAGAAGGATAAAAACCAAGGATGACCATTGGGATTTTTTTGGTATGTATTCAAGGAATTTGGGATGGTTATTTTTTAAATTGTTTTTTGTTTTCCTGATATCATAATGATTTAATGGCGGGATGTGTGTAAAAACATTTTCAATGCCATTTGTATTGTGGGAAATTAGTTTATAATCTTTGAAAATCATTATATTCTTTGAATAGTGATGTCATCGTGGATCGATTGATGGTGGGTCAATATGTGAATTCATGTTCCTTTTAAAAACATTATCATGTTTGGTTTGAATATCCATCCCTCCTTCTAGACGTTTGGTGTATTAGGAAACCATTAAATTAATTATAGTGTACTCTCATGTAAGATATGATCATGTCTACTATCTTTAAATATTCTTAAATTCACTATGAGATATTAGGTCATACACTGTTCTAAAGTAATAAAATTTGTTGGGATTGAAATATAATATCTCTGAAGATTCTGACTAGATGCATGGTTTTAATCGAGGTTTCGTTAGTTCTAAGTGAAACTGAGATTCCTGTGTGGTTATTATTTGGAATTAATATTAGAAACCAAAAGTTCTTAACTGACATGACCTCAATGTAAATGTCTCTATGGGATCAGTCAAAAAATTTCGGTAGAAGTTGATCTTTTTTGACATTATTTTGCTTATAGTTATATATTGGGGACATTTTTTGGATTATTTTTTCAGATCATGTTCATTGATTCGTATTTTAAAAAAGACATTATTTTGGGATCAGTTACTTTTTTTAAATGTGTAATAACATTAGTGGGGTGGATCTGGATTATGAAATTGTCCTTTCTGAAGCATGATGAATTAAACTGACACGATATATTAAGGAAAAGGAATGTCATTGGATGTCAGGTATGAGTATCTGTGAAACTGACCATTCTAAATACATGATGTCATGGTGGGATGAATTTTAATTCTATTTTTAATGTTTTTATCATCAATGTTTAGAATCAAGATATGGTAAGACAAAGTTTTTTTGATTTCTCCCCTTTTTATTATGTTGTTATGGCTGTTGAGGATCCATTTTAATTAAAGTCACAATGTTAAGGTTGGTGTTGTTTTATTGTCGGTTATGTCTTTCAGTAAAATCATGCCAGAGTAGTTTCTATTAATTCAATCATGTTTCAACTGTTTCAGTGCAATATGGTCGATTATATGAACTAGAATGTAAATTTCTATCCCATTTGAACAAAAATACGTTTTTATCATCCTTAGAACACATGAAAATTTCTTTATAAATGAATTATATTGGTGTATTCACCATGGATCAGAATTGTCCACATTTGAACAATAAAATCTAATTGGGGAGAACCATTGGAAAACCATTTAATTAGATAGTTATATGATCATGAATATTTCTATACAATCCTAGTTAAGTTTCATTTAGGTGTTTTGGTTGGAATATGATTATTTTATCGGATTTTTAATGCTTCTATTCCTTGATCATAAATTATTCTTGATGGTTATTTGGGTGTTTGGAAACACAGCATGAGCATTTTAATTTGTATTCATAACCTAATATGTTGTGTGATGTTTTCATTGTTATAAAAATCCTCTTTTAGATGAGAAGTACTATGGTGGGGATGTTGAAATGTTGTGTGTTTGTAATGGGTGAATATCAGATGTAATTTGATCTTTTGAATTTTATAGACTATCTGATTTTAAAAGGAATCTATAAAATATAATTTAGGTAGTTGGATCACTTCAATATGTTGTTTTTATTCTTGATTATTGACATGATTAGTTTCATGGGCATGTCGTTTAGTTTTGAAAGAGATGAGGTTTTGAAATTGTTTTTTGGGAGGTCTATCAAGGGTGCATGGTTTTTCTGAAACTGTATATCCCTCAGTAATGAAATTTGTAGCTTATTTCAAATGAAAAAATACATCTGGCATGGGTTGTGAATAGTTTACCAAATCCATGCACTTGAATTATATGGGTAGTGACACTAAGGCAGTACCCTCACAGTATTCCCCCACATTGTTGGAACATGGTTATAGTAACTGTGTGACACAAACCACATGAATTTATTTATCATAGATTGGGTGTTTCATATTTGGTTCACACCTTGCACAAACCATGTGGCCAAATCATGTGACCCTATTTTTAAAGAAAAGTGGTTTTTTTACCCATAATGTGACTAAAACCTCATTTACTTCATTTCATCACTTCTAGTAATGGTGTTGGGATCTCTTTGAGCCATGGGTCTTAATCGTCCATGCCTAATCTAGGAATTATTATATCCATCAAAACCATCTTGTGATTTAAGATATTTTAATCATTATGGATATTCATTGGTAGGTTGTCGATTCCTTCTTAGTAGTTATTATTTTAATACCCTAAAAAATATTTTATTTAGGAGTGATATATTTTTCCTATTTTCATGGTGAGGTAATGTTTCTTATATCGGTTACAATCCTGATAAAAAACAATATATTGTATGAGTTGGTTATCAGACATATGAGTTAGGTGGTCTATTAATTTTTCATCATGTTTCCATTTTTTTTATTAATATTTTCTTATGGAAAATGTCAACATTTTCCTTGAACATATTTTTAATTGGTTCGTTCATATTAAATTGGACCGTTCACCTTGATACATGTATATTGATCCCCATTTTTGACATTAGGGATGGTTGATATCTTTTATGGACACCCCATTGTTTTCCATGTGAATTTACCATTTTTAATTAAATGTTTAAATTATGAGAATTTATTATTAGAGTGATTATTAGATAATAAATAGAATTGGGCCTTGTATGAACTTGGAAAAGATATAATGGAATATTTATAACTTCATTTGAACCATTAATAACTTTATTAATGTTCTATTGTTTTTCTAAAATGTCCTTTTTAATATAATTGTGTTAGGTAACCTTCATTTGACTCATGAATGTAAAAAAATTAATTATTTATGGAAAATTTGATTATTTAATAATATAATTACATGGATGGGGTTCATTTTCTACAAAATTAAAAAAATTTATTTAGTGTTTCAATAATTTTCTGTTTTATTTATGATTTTATATAATGAGATACTTTTCATGATTTAACATGGAGATTAGTGGAAAACATAAATGGAGTTATCCACCTTTGATTAATTTTTAAATTTAATGAATCACCTCCTATATTATTGACATTATTTGAATATAGGATTTCCCATGTAGGTAATTGCCAAAATTTCAATAGAACATCCTAAGTGAATCATTGATCCTTATAATTTTAACTTTCTTGTTTTTATAAACTAAAAGTATTTTTCATGTTGAATATCATACTGATGATTGATCATTTTTTCATGGTTGTCTTAAATGGTATTTCTTGATCATATTTAACATCATGCTTCATGATTGTTTACATACCTTATGCGATTTTAATATGATAAATGAAATGAAATTTAAATAGAGAAAAAAAAATTATTACATCATGTTTGATTTAAATTGATATAAATTGAATTCAATTGATTATAATGTAATATTTAAATTGAAATAATTAACGGTACTTCCAAATGGATTGTATCAAAAATATGTGGATGCCTTTATATAGGCTTCATAAATTTATATCATGGGATGTATTTCCTCATGTAAATATATGATAAATTGGAATATACACTCTACATGGTATGTGGAAAAATGGTATTGGTTTGTTTGAGCATGGAGCATCACACTACCTTACATTGGGTGTTTATTAGGACACCTCACATAAGTGATATTATAAGGGTGTTGGGAATTACAGGCCATATACCACGATTGAGTGTTAAACTAGGGGTTGACACTCCATAAAAAGTGTTGATTCATGATATCACTCACTCTATTGTGATATAGGTCATGTATCCTATTAAATGAACCTATAGGCTCGTTTAGACTTGTTATGGATGCATGATCTATGCCCCAGTCTATCCAAGAACTACTATTCCATGTACATGACTATTATGTGTGAGAAAAAATTGTTTTATATAGGTGGATAAAATATATATCAAAACTATATATATAATTATTACTATATATATATTCCCTGGTAGGATAGATATTCTAAATATGTGCAGAATCATGTATAGATTTTAGGTGTCCCTTAGGAATCGGGGTGGGTTGTGGTTTAATTACTTATCATTTCGTGCTTATCTTTTCTCTTAACCCAACAAACTGCCATAAATTATAATTCATAGACATGATTCAATCCTAAAATCAATTAGTGGAACCTACAAAGATCCTTATATAAAACCGTACTCAGGTCTTCATTACACTAGGGTACCTATATATGACCTATATTTTCAAGGATATTGTTAAAATATTTTTGTTGTTAATCTTGTATTGGGAGTCAAGATCACAAGACTAAGTGTGATCCTGGGACACCCATGAAGATCACTCATGGGGATTTTTATTACTTGAATTTTTTATTCTATACTGTTTCTTTTATCAAGATGTATATTAATTGTATTGTTTATTCATCTTCAGGACTTGAATTACTTAGTTTTATATTTGAATTGGCCATGTAATAAATTCATTTTATTATTATTATTCTACTATTCTATTATTTATTTATTATTAATTATTCTATTTCCTTTTTATATTATCTTTTTACTGATGTCATAGTTTGATTTGAGTATATATTCACCCCACTATCTCCCCCCTATGCCCTCGCAACTAGTTGACAAGCTCTTGAATATTATGAGGATCACAAAAGGCCATATGTCCCACCATTACCTTTACCATATTTAGGGTTATTCGGACTGGGGCACTAAATCAACCATAATAAAGGGAATCCTAGATGAAACATGCCCTATATTTTTCATTTCATCTCAAAACATTCCTTTTAACATTGATCATTGTAAACACATGAATTAGATTATAAGATATGACACAATTGACATTACTAATGTATCCCCCATATGACTGAAATCAACGTTTACATATTGTAACGCTAATATTGATTTTACTAATAATACCATGTAAATGATGGAAAATAATCATACCCAATAAATTGTATTAACATTGTAATCCTTTGGAGAAAAAAAAACATTTCAATACCTCTTCACTCTACCAATATTCTACTTCCTCCATTATGAGAACTTTTTTGAAATTAAAACAATAGTTTTTCCCTACTGATTGACTGTATGCGCCACGTACATTTATATTACATAACGTTTTTGAGGTCGTAGATACTTCTACTATTTTCATTCAAGAAGAATTTTATGTCATATAAAAATTAGATATTAAAAATATCATTAATGTTTGTTCTACCATGATATGGATGGATGTTTCCATTGAATATTATTATATCTATATATCTACAAAGGGTTTCTTGAACCAAGAAGAAAAGAGTGTGGGATAAAAATTCACCTGTCCTGAGGCCACATTTAGTTTCAATGTGCCCTCACATCTTCCACTTGATTGAGGAAATAATCCCATGTGAGATAAATTATCTTAATAACATATTTGTTTCTCAATAATATAATCCCAGGTTATTCTAAATATTATTGATGATATTTACCTTCATATCATTTCATGATTTCTGAATATAAAAAATGGTCACAATATGGGTATCTGGATATTTTTTTTATGTCCCCAACCATATGATCCACTATTTCAATGGAATTTATTGTTTCTATTACATTGATAAAGACATATTGGTTTTCTAAGATCCATCGAGTTAGATGAATAATGAGTCTTCTATTGATAACATTTTCAATGACCTTACAATGGAATTTTCACTTGTTTATTGGAATATTATAATTATTTGAGGAAGGACCCTTCACCATTAGAATGAGGACCAGTGTAGATGTATAAGAATCCCAATGTAAGATATCACCTCTAAAACGTCATTTATGTTCATAATCAGCTCCCCTTTTACCAGTTATAATAACATAATGTAAAATGAACCCATAAAATTGTTTGTTTAAGAAAGACTTGTTGGAATTTAGATCCAAAACTACTTAGTATATCTTAAGATCTTCCATCACATTGGAAAACACAATTGAAATACAATTAATATTTCTGGTTTTTTCACTAGTATATACTTATTTCTTAAGGGGTTTAGACCGATCCAATAACTGCTTAATGTTATCACTCGACATACATCAACATGATTCTACATCTGAAGTGTAATAAGAGTCTTTTGGAAAAATATTACGCACACTATAACAAATTTTACCATTAATAATATCCAAAATGATGTATGAATTCTTATCTCCATCTCTAATCCAAGTCACTCTAGACCATTTTTAGAGAGTTATTGTTCCAAAAAAATTTCCTTTAACTAATTTTTTGGTACACCAATGTCTAGAACATCTCATCACCTAAATTCCATTATAGATCCCTATCAATACACACTATCTCTAGTGTACTCCCATCTAGGCTAATATTCCTAAAAAGTCTATCAATTTATCATATTAGAAGATCCACAATTAGGCTATAATGACTGTTATGAGAACCCAACCATCATTTCTCATTCCGAGTATCTCCCTAGGAAGCTCGAATCACATAATAGAAATAAGGAATCTACACCAAGTTATTGGAATACAAAAATTTATTATTTTCCCCAAATATTTGATTTGGATGGGTGAGTATGGTAATATAGTCTGAGAGTAACGACAATAAATGATCGACCCTTGTATCTTGACTGTCTGAAATTGCAATAATATTAGTGAAAAATAAATCAAATATACCCTTGGTGTAATGATTTAAATTTTGGATAATTTATGAAGTATATTTTTACCCTGTAAAATCAATGTCTAGGAGACAACTACAATATGAAAAGGCTGGAAATGGATATAGATCGCTTATTGGTTACACTCCTCCTCCATTTGTCTCCAATAGATCAATAAGGAAATTAAATTCACCATTACAAAATCCAATTCAATTCCTCATTATCAATTTTTTGTAGATGATTCAAGAAATAATCCTTCTATAAGAATCTCATTTCCCATCGTCAAAATTGAATAAATAATCAGATTTAATTTATTTATCCTCACTAATAAATGCCGATAGGATGCACCCAAGAAATTGAAGACACATTTATTCTCGAAAAACAAAATTTTTATTGTTTTACAGATCACTATAAAAAATATACATGAAGATAGTTCCTAAATGAGATACTAGAAATATTAGAACAATCATGATTAGATTAAATCAATACAACCATAGAACCTTTCGAACATTGGTGTTTAGGAAAGAGAAATATATATTAACTCAAGAACCATACCATTTGAATTAAAATTGATAAGAGATATCATTATAAGTGAAAGAGTTTGGTTTTGGTATATGGTAATTGACAACCCTTCATTCAAAAAATAATGAGATAAAATTAATATTTATATAATGTGACAGTGTAAAAACAGACCTAGTAGTACTAAAAGGATAGAAACATCCATTGATGGGGAATCTGTAGAACACAGTAGTGTATTGAATTTGACAGAAAATACACCAAAAATTTATAAAGCATCATGATCAATAAGGGGAGCATCTGAAACATGTTTTAAACATTATGTACCAAACATTCCATTTTAGGACATCAAGTATGAAACCATGGAAAAAAATTAAGAAGGATACCAATGGTATTTGGGACTCCATATCCTTCTAATTACCATATAGAAAAAGTAAATGTGAGCCACTAACAGCCACTCAGATAGCAGAAGAGTAGCATGAGATTGCCAATGGATTAGTAGGATTTCCATTTGATCGAGATCATACATCGTCTGTTCCAAGAGAAACTACATACCAATGCATGTAAGACTGATCCAACCACATATATGATAATTCACTATATAGGTATACAAAAAAAGGAATGAACTACATTGAAAATGGAATTTAAATAGAGGTATTGAGACTAAAAATTCGATATATTGTATGGATCCTAATCCATTCATGAAAGTCCCATATAAAATAACATCAGATTAACCATTGTATTAGAATCACTCATCTCAAGAGAAAATTAAGAGGTCCCTGCTCTGCCCAATAAACAATATCCATTTATTGATTTATCTATGGTGAATAATATATATTCAGTGAATGTGAATCATCACAGCAAGAATCGAAATCTCAATATAAATTATTTTAAGGATCTTATAATTATGTATTCTACACATAGGTAATGAATAAACTTGGATATGACATCCTATATAGAACAATGGATCCAAAGGATAAACTGGATTATATGGCCATAAAAATTATATTAATTAAGATATTATATACATTTATGTATACTGAACAGAATCCAGGATTCAAATCTAATATGCATGTGATGGAAAAAAAATTTAAAATTTATTTTCAAATTTTAATGACACGGATTATAATATATGATAAATAAAAAACATATAGGATATGATTATTTTTCTTTACTATATTTTTTTGGTGTTTTTTCTTCAATTAATGAAATTGTACTACAATATGATTTATGTATTCTATAATGAAGAATATAACAAAAAGTTTCCCTAAACATATATTATATATCACTTATAAGGTATAACACTATGATATTTTAGAATATATATTTTTGAAATATATAATTTGATGTGTTTCTTAGATTATGTCACACATAAAAGTATACTAATGAATATAATTATTTTTTAAAAATAAAAAATAATATATATTACTTATAAATATAATAAATTTGTTAATATTTATGATTTATTTTTAGATCTACTAGTTTAATTATTCAAATTAAAACGAATTTTTATGTATCATTTTAATTTTATATTATATATTTTTCTATTAAAAGTTGAATTTTTAAATTTAACAATTTGAATTCTAATAAATGAAAAACTATTATAAAATTTCAATTCAAAAATATTTTTTTATAATTTTATGATTTATTTATAAAATGGGTGACATTTTAAGTAAATTTTAAACAATTAAAAATTTGTAATTATTTTATATTATACTATATATTTATTATTTTATCATTTATTAAAAATATTTAAATAAAATAGTGTGTCTAAAAATGGAATAATAGAGTATAATAATGCATTTAAAACTATAAATTTAAAATTTGAAAATAAATCTTCTCTTTTTAAATCCAAAACATTATTTTGATATATTAAAAATTCAAATTCTATTAACATGATTTAGTTTATTCTTCCCAATTATCCATTAACTATTTTCTTGTATTCAATGCAATAATAATTTTAGTCTGCTTATACATAATCTAATAAATTTAGTGAAGATCAATTTAATACAAGGGATTGATGTAAAATCATCATTTTTTCTAGACAATGAAATTTTTTATAAAGATGATTTTTATACATTTCTTCTGCTTGTATTGATTATATTTTGTACTAAAAATAGTGAATTTTGTCATGTAAATGTTGCTAAATATAACTAAATAGTATAATAATTTTTAGGAAATGATGGATGTATAATTGTTTTTAATACTATGTTGTTACCAGCCTAAAAATACTGTCACCTTAAAAAGGGTTAAATCGATTCAATAAGGGTTATACATTGTTATAGGGCTTCTACTATCACAAAAATGGATTTAATTAGATCCGTAGATTTAATTTTTACCATAGAATGACCTAAATTTTATTGTTTTATTATTTGGTTTTTATTTACCATGAAATCAACATTTTATTTTCTAATTATAATGGTATTTGATAGGGTTCCACTCCTATCACATATAAAATGGAACCTCGTATTCTTAATAATTCACCCCACATGAGCACTAGAGCGTAATTACCCTATGACCTAGAACCCATCAAACACCCTTATAAAAGTTATATATGTTTCTATCTTCCCATATAGACACTTAAATAAAACATAAATTTTTTTGGATAGGATATTACAATATTTTATTATATATTTTCATTTATATATTCAAATCATTCTTAATTATTATAAATCCTACACAAAATCAATGAAAATATCAAAATAAATTAAATATTATCATTACTATATAAGTATATTAGTTTAATGGTAAACCCATTTAATAAATATTTTCCATCTAATTACAAATTAAATAATTACTCATTCATATATATGGAAAATCCTATCATTGAAGTAATGTAAATCATTTTTCATTACTACTTGTAAAAGATTGTCAAATTTTTTATTTAATAAATATATAGTATATTTATGATATAATTGTAATTATTTAAATATATATTATTAATCAAATTATTTTCTTTCAATTTATTAGCAAAACTGTTAGCATCCTTAATGTGTATGCGTATAGTGCAATGACCACAAAATGATATAATTATTTCTTGAACAACGCCTCATATGGATTATAATGAATGTGTCTATAATTAATATATATTTTATTTATTAAATTAATATAATTATATATCTATGATTAATATTAAATGACTAAAACTATCAAAATAAACCACTCATCTAAAACAAAATAGTTCAAAATAAAATAAGGTTTTTTGAATAATTATTTATTAATTGGTGGAGGTAAATTATAACAGAGATATACATACTCATATAAGTATGAATATGGTTATGTTATTCATTATATTCATTTAATATTTATTTTAATGCTTTTTAGAGTGCATAAAAATCATTTTTGGGCATGATGAATGTGTCTACTCATCATAATTTCCTTTCAATAATATATGTCAATCATTCCACAACTTTTTTTAATGTCTTATAAACACCTCTTAGATTTATATTTTTATGGTTTTAATGAAATATATTGGTACTTAAAAATCCATATAGGGTTATTTATTTCAATATGGATAAATAAAAGTATTACCAAAACTATCAGGCATTATGATACAATAACACTTTTATTGGGATTTTTATGTTTCAATTTATTTTATAAGAAATGGTATACTATATTTTCATATATAAAATAATTTATTTAAATATGGTTCTATATAGGTTTTTGAATTAATATTTTTATTATATAGTCTATGGTACTAAAACTTATTTATTTAATATTATTATTATTTATAAATAACAATGTTTCTCATGTTGGTCAAGAATTATAACCTAATATATCCATTATATTAAAATTGTTTTATAGATGTTTTTATAAAAATATTTAAAAATATAAAAAATTTATTTTATATTACCTTGGAATTTAATAATAAATAAATAAAATAAATCTTTTTTACTTTTTTAAATATGACTCACTAAAAAAATTAAATGTTTTTTTATTATTTTGGGATTGAACACATTATCACACTTTGTTTTACATTATTCATTATTTTGTTTGAATAAAAGTTTTTAACTATTTATGAATGAAATTACAATTTTTTTTAAATTAATTTGATTTAAAATAAAAAATTTAAATAGTAATTTTTTTCCTTCTATGAACCATTTTATTTGCATAATTAAATAAATTTTATTTTATGAAAACATCCTTTCATGGTTTTCCTACATCCAAGGGGGTTTCATCTTATGTTATATCCTATTAAAATGTATATATATCTTTCCGTAATGATTTTATATAGTTTATTGTGAAATTGATTTGAAAACTATATGTTATTCAATAAATAATGAAGTGTTTATTATGTTTATGATCATGTGTAATAGATATGTGTGGTTTTAAATACATGATGTGTTATCATGAAATTATATAAACAATGAAATATTTTTTTTATCTTCACGTCCCTTGAGAAAATATAAAAAATATTAGTGATTCATCCTAATCTGAAATTGAACTATTTCTATAATATCATGACACATTGATTGTAACCCAAATTCAATATGGTACTATGTCCATTATGATAGTTTTTGTAGTTATCCTAAAATAAGAAAATAATTTTATATTTCAATGTGTATGACATGAATGTATGACTTATTCTAATGACATGATCATGTGAATAACATTGTTAGTGTTATTTAAGACCATTCATCAAATAAGTTTATTATATACCACTTTTAAAAGAGAATTAAAACATTAGGATTCTATAACATTAAATATCATGATGTATAGTTAATATTCAATTAATATGATATAATATTCATGTATACAATTATATGTCAACATGTGATGTTATTATATTAGGGTTTAGTAATTTTTATGGATTGATATTATAATCATATCTTGAGATACCTAATAATAATTCCATATATATTATTTATGATAATTTTTTTATTGTATAATTTTTATATATTCTTAGTAAAATCATCTTTTTATGAGTACAAAAAAGTAGGGGTTGGATCAGGAATTTAATTAATTTGGGGTAATGGACAACAAAAGGCCTGATGAGTACTAGCTCGATATTCAATTGATGCATGATAATGGGTCCAAAATGAACATTTAGTGAACATTTTTCTAGTGGTATTATTTTGTTAATCCAAATTTTATTTATATACCAGAATTTAGGATTTCAATTTATTCATAATTAATAACTAAACACCATTTTTGTATATAAAATGATTTCTCAATTTTGGATATCATTGAATTGTTTTTCATTTCCCTGTTATTTATCACTCTAATTAGAGATACTTTTCACTAAAATTTATATTTTTCATCAATAAATATATATGTCTAGTATAAATAATATAAAAAATTAATTTTATAGCCAATGGTGGAACCAAATTCATTATAAACCAAATGGAATGGTATCTGGGATGAAAAATATTGTGGTTATTCTCACCCAAATACCTCATTATTTGAATAGAATCATGAATCATTCTAAACATCAAAAAATCAGATGGTATGGAGTAACTAATCATTTATTATTTTATAATAGTACATCAACCATCATCCAATGTATCATTTGATATAGTTATTAATAAAATGTATCAATTATATATAAATTATATTTTATATTCTATATATTTGTGGTTCATGGTGAGTTATCATTTTTTTTCCAAATATGGAAGGTTATGATGAAAAATTGGTAAATATTCTGATTAATATGATTCTTGATATAAAAAAAATAAATAATATTTGATTTTTTTTTCTTATGACTTTTTCATGAAATAATCTCACAAAAAAGGAATGGGATGAAAAATAAAGAATGATGAAAAAATAATTAATCCCATACTACTTTAAAGGATATTCTGAAAGAACATAAGGTATTATATTTTGAATGTAATTAAAATTGAAAATCAATTTAGTGATTTATATAAATTTATTTGATATTATTTCTTAATAATGGACATTGATTATAATTTATAATTTTTTGTTATTTCTTGATGGATGAAATGGGAGTTTTAAACTCCCATTATCATGAATGGTTTTAGAGATAAGACAATAATGATGTAACTTTGAAGAAAATATAATAATATAACAATTTATGAATGAAATTAAATCCCCCTATATACCAAAAATACTGAAGTAGGTATTAGGTTATTTCCCAAAGGGGAATATAAAATTCATCATGTATGGGAAATGTGGATATCATGAAAATTAATGTCAAATACACATGATGAATATGATCAATGATTAAAAGGATGATAAATAAAATGGAACTCCCACATTATGACAGAATAATTTCTTGGAGTATGTCCATTAAACCATGATGAAAAAAAACTATGTATTAGTGAATATAATATGAAATAATTACCACCTATGACAAAGTGTAAATGATGGATTATGTAATTAGTAATATAGGTGCAGTCCTGATAATGTATTTTTGAAAGGTATACTTAACATCAAATATCTAAATTAAAATGAATGAATTTATTCAAGTTCTAATCACTGAATCCTTTTATAATATTCTAATATGTGTATCTGATATCCACCCTAATATTTAGATGTTTTTTAATAGAGAAATCAAAATATTGTGTAATAATATACCTCTATCCTATATATTCTATTTAAAATATTTTTAATGTTATTATCTTTTTATGTATATATTTATTATCACTAAAATTTGACTAGATGTATTTTGGTTATATGTTAACCCCCCCCAATATAAATCCCAAATCCACTTCTAGAGAATGTGTTTCTTATTTCATATCTTGAATCAAATAATGGCCATCTACCAGTGTGATGATGAACATAAACATACAATGGAAACTATTCCCCTTATACGGGACTTAGTACTTATTTATGAATGTTATATAACAAAAATTGTTTGGGTGAAACTCAATATTTAAGTTCTTCCTTTGTTTGGAAGTATGAAAATTTATTTCCCAAATTGACTTCTTCTCTACCGAAGAGTGGTGGATATATTTTTCAATATAACATAATAATGGTTTTATTATTATTTCAAAGAATTTTTATAGAATGAAAAATGTTTAGTAATATATATTTCTGAAGAAACCCCAAGGGAATCTAGTAAAAGGATTCATAAACCATTATTCACATTGAAAATGTGATCCTCTTCATTTTGATAGTAATAATGACTTATTAATGAATGTTTTTATTTATTATTAAGAATATATCAAGACAACTATGAAGAAAATATATCCTCTACACTATATTAATTACTTTTTTGATCTACACTATGGAGCACAATACTTTTCAATGATTTTTCTTCAACATCGATATCATATGTTAATGGTTAACATGGGGAATATTCCTTTGAAAAAATTCCTAAATGGTGTTCATAGACTATTAATTTTTTATTTATATCATTTAGAAGTAAATAGGTCCTTACTATATTCATCTATATAATTAACAGTGGTCTTAAATTTTCCCTTGATCATTTTGTGGTATAAATTATAGATAACAATCTGATTTATTCAAATAGAATTGAAGAGCATGTTGGACTTTTTCTATTTTATAAAATATAATGATCAATTATACGTTTTGTAAGAAAATTTTATTTTTTTCAATATTTTTAATAAAAATTATAATAACTTGCTCACTAGATTATATAAAATCATATATCAATTGATCCATAAATGGTGGATGTTATTAAACAATATGAATATCCAACCTTGATAACCAATATCAATTTTTGTCTAGACATGATTTATAATAATGATAGTTTTATATAAACACATGAGGGATATCAACTGGGTAACATTGTTGATATGTAACATAGTTGTGTACAGTTAGACTAATGAATGTGAAGAGAATTTCAATAACCATATAAAATTATAGATATATGAATGTATTATTGGAATACATACCAATGGATTATGGGGTTATATTTGTATTTTATTTAATCATAGATCTTTTTAGGATGTAATCTAACAAAAAAATGACATAAGTGTATTTTACTCATCATAATAATTAATTATTTATATGTATAATTACCCAGATCATGGTATGAAGATGGAAAAATTAATTTTTTCTCTTTAAAATATAGAGGTTTTATCACTATGGTTGGAGGTGTGATATAAATAAACAAAAATACAGATTGATGTATATATACACATAGAGAGTGTTTAATGTATACAAATGTTTATAGTTATATATGAATAAATATTAATAGTTTTTAATTTGTCTCCACCATGGGAAGGAAAATACATTTTATGATTCATTGAACCAAAAGAGTAATTCTGTCTTGGCCATGGTCTGAATTAATAGATATGCAATATTTAGATATATATAAGAGATAAACTATGAAATCATAATTTTAAATAATAAATCATAACTTACTAAAATTGATGTCAAAACATCCATTCATGTGATGATTAATGAGGCTATGATGAGGTATTTTTATGAGAAAAAGTATATGAGGATTGTTACAAAAATCAACCTTGACTATGATGGAAGGTATGATTATGGACCCAGAGTTTTCCTCATAAGTTTTATAATTGAAAAATGATTTATTTTATGTAACATTCAACTCAAAATTAATTATCAATCATTTAAGTAAAAAAGATACAGCAAAATGACTAAAAAATTTCTTATTGGACAATATGAATAGGGGGATTACAATCTATATATCATTATTTAATGAATTTAGGAAATTTTGGACCAAAAATTAGGCATATTAGGGATAGATTCTTGCATTAAAAATATATATATAAATTTAAATTATATCATAAGTCTATAATATCATTTTTTGTTTTTTAACCATGTATAAAGTCTTCCCATTTATTTTCTATTTGGTAAAATTTAATTTTTGTAAAGAAATTTTCTGATATTAAAAAAGGATGTCGTATTATTATTTATATTACAACCATGAATTTGATCGATACATGGGGATTATATAGATAATTTGGTGATGTCATCAGCAATTGCAGAATAATGATCATGGATTAAGCTCTATATTTAATCTTAAATTAGATTAGAAGGACTGGATGATCATTAAAAATATATAATCTTTGATAATATATTTCTAAATAAATATCAATGTCGGTAGGGATCTCAATCACTCTATATTTTTATTTTTAAAAAATAATTTCTATCACTAGATCATTCAGATTGATAGTTATGAGGGCCCTGTAGAATTGAATGAAAAATGGAAACATAAAAGGATAATTTTTGGGAACTCCAGCTATTGAAAAATAATCATATAATGAAATTATTTAGATGTTAAAATAAATTTGAAACAAATCACGGAATGTAGGAGTTGATAGAAAAATTATGATTAAATAATCACAATCATATAACATTTTATACAAGATATATATAGTTAAAAAAATATTCTTGTAAAATAGTAAAAAATATGTAATTATTAATAATCCATTAAATGAACTCAAATTACATTTATTTACAATAAATAATTATAATTCATCTGAGGTGAAACTGATGGAGAATCAAGACCATTTAAATAGGTTTCAAAATAACAAGACAACTCCCCTTTTCATTTTTTTTGTGGAGAACCCATAGATTCGGAGAAGGGAATGTGGAACAAAATGATTTAAAGAGGGTTATGTTTTATTAAATTTTTTCATCAATGAAATTTAATTTAATTAGTGGGATTATTATAAATGTGTAGAATTTATGAACAATTATTTTTCAAAAATATTTCATTCCTCAGAAATAATTTGATGTGTTTTATTTCTTATAAAATGCTTACACCAACAAGGTTAAAATATATTATTTAAAAAATTGAAATTATTTCAATGAAAAAAAAAATCATAAATATGAATATCAATAATTTAACAACAAGTGGTTTTAATTTAAATATTCTTACATTAATTGTTTTTGTAGAAAAATATTTATTTTAGATGTTACTTATTTTTTAACATAATTATCGACATTATAATTTTAGAAATTTAATTTTTTTAAATTATATTAAAATTTCAATATATAATGTCCAAATTATATTAGGAATATTTTATAGATTATTATGAATATATTTATTTTTGATGAATTGTTAAAATATTGTTTTTAAAATTACAACAATATTTATTAAATAATTATAGTAATGGATTTTTATATAAATATAAAAAACTATTTTCTTGACCAATGATTTGATTATCGAGTAAAATAATGAATTTTAAACTATTATTTTTAATTATTAAAATCTTTATTTTCCTTTTCCAAAGTATATTTTATTTCATTGTAATAAAAATAATTTTTTTATCAGATTCAATTAATGAAATACTCATAACGAAAATTTCAGTTATGGATTTAATTAAATTTCATGAAACAAATAATTTTTGTTACATAGTAAAATATATATCATAGAGATTAATTTTACAATGTATTTATTTTTAAAATGATCATTATGATTACCAATATAATTTTAATAAAATTCGATTTTACAAATTATTTGATATATAATAGAATTAATTTCTACAAAATATAGGACATGGCTCATGTTAAATGAATTCAATAATATATATTAAAATAAGATATATATATAATTATTTTTTGTTTCTTTTTTATCAATACTAAATTATTACCTAGTTAAAATTACATTAATTAGAGATAGGGTTTTATGGATGAACAAGGTGGTTGTACATAGAAATAAATCATACATTGAAACAAAACCATCGTTAAATATTTTGTTTTGAGTTGATTTATACTTTTTTTCTTATCATATATATAATATCCACTTAGGCCCATCATCCTTTGAAATTAACTTTATATTATTTTAATGTTATGGATATTTAAAAGGGTGTCACTCCCCTCACATATAAATGGGAAACTAATTATTTTTGTTCTACACAAAAATTTATCATCATATTGTACTGAATATATACTCATATATATTCACAATAACCACATACAATAACTGATATTTTATTTTTCTAAATATATATAATAATATAGCGAAATAAAATTCATCTATAATTATGCAAGATTATTGTTTATACATTTAAGAAAAAATTTCAATTTTAATTCAGTTAAAAAATCAATCAAGTATGTTATTATAATTATAAAATATATAAATTTATGTAATAAATACATGGGAAATTTTTTATGTTAATTCTAAAACCTTTTTCATATCTTCTCAATGAAATGAAACATGTAACATCACTCATGTGTGTATAATGTCCATTTGATATTTTATTATCACAACCACTTTTTTACATTAATATAGTTTGATATAATAATTGTAAATAAATATTTTTATTTAAATAAGATTTTTTAATTATAAATTAATATATAACTTCCTTTCATTTTTATTATTGAAAAAATAATGTATCATTATTTTTCCTAATAAAACTACTACTCCTTGATGAGAAGAAATAAATTTTTCATTACCAATATATATGGAATATACAAAAATTTTATATAATAAATATATATTATATTTATTAAACAAATAAAAAAATTTAACCATTTATATAGTAAAATGATTAGAATCTTAAAATGGATACATTTATTGAAATCAGAATTATTAATTCCAAAATAATTATTTAAATGTAGAATTGGATATAAATTTATGTTGTGAAATTTTAATGTAATGATAAATAATAAATAATAAATAATATCTTTCTGGTTTTGTTTTTTATTAATATAAATATTTTATATTGGTGGTTTTAGTGTGCATAAACAATGATGGATCTTAATTTTAGTGTTTATTTATCTTAATTACCATTCATTCGGATATGTTCTTCATTACCCTTGTTATTTATTTTGAGTGGTGTATATAAGACATAAAAAAGTATTAAATATTGATTTTCATGAAAAATATTGGGGGTTTATATCAAATCTAGGAATATTTAATATAGGATTGTATGATTTAAATATTTCAAATCAAGTTTGGATTTATTTTACACTCAATCTTTTTATCAATATTTTATCATGTCTCAATATTCATTAAGGGAATTTTTTCATTATATCAACAACCTCACATTTTTTACTCCCTTAATATTTGCATATTTTTTATTTATTCATTATGTGTACTCTTATTTTAATATCAAAAACTTAAAAAAAAAATTGTTATTAAATAAATCACATATAATTTCCCTTTTTTCAACGATTCATTCTCTTCGATATCCATGTTCATCAAATTATTTTATAGATGTTTGTAAATATTAATAATTTTTTTCAATAATTCTATTAAAAAAAATTACATTATATAACAATTATTAAAATGAATATTTTTAATTTCTTTAATACAACTAAAAATTTAAATTTATGATGAAATTGTAATGCTTGAGCATCTGTTACATTTTAATCCCATGATGAAAATTATTATTTTTTTCCAGATCACATTTTTTGTTTTGATGCATTTCTAAATAATATATTATTTTTGTTTTTCATAATTTATTTATTATTTCAAAAAAACAAAAGGATTTTCCACTTGTTTTTTAAATACAAATCCAAATAATTTTATAAATATATTTTAATCTATAATAAAAACTCACTAAGGATTTTAAGACTTGATTGGGTCATAATATTATTTAACCAACCATGTTATTTCTATGGATAACTTATTTTGATGTTGTTCTAAATATGTTTTCTATGAAACATGTTACATTTCAATGTGTTAAGTAATCAATTATAAAATTTAATGTTTTTACGATCATGAGGCATAAATATACATGCTTTCCAGAACGTGAGAGGTGGGAACAAAATTATACAGACACACAAAGAATTATATAAAAATTGGTATCTGTATATATAATATTAATCGTAATGTGGAGTGATCCATATCAAATATGGTACATTCTCCACTATTCTTATAGGAATAGAGTGTGAAACCAATCTATAAAGGGACTTTTCCATTAAATATTTATTTAAAGGGATCATTGAAAAAGGTTATTATTTTCCCTGATTATGTTCATTATAAAAATAAATGTATTATTCATGTAATATTCTATAATAGATCATGATGGAATATTTCTTTTTTTCACTGTTATATATGTGGATTTTTTTCGACAAAGCCTTTTACAACGACCGATTCATTATAATTTGTTAATTATAATTATATTATATGTAATGAAAATTTCCACATAGCAATTAATTTTTTTAATTTTAAATTATGATTATTATATGGCTTATCAAATGATTATAGTTATTTATATGTTTAGCTCATCCATTCTTATGGTTTTTCCCTAGGTTATGATGGCACTTGTATTGATTGTTATTCCATAAAATTGATCTATGTTAGATAAACATTATGGGATATTTTTTAGATCATTATTTACAAATATAATTATTTATCAAGTCATCAAATACAATATAACCTAAAAATTATATAGAATGTTATAAAGTGAGTTCTATTTAATATTCATAATAAATTTATTAATTATTATCACTATGATAATTAAGTCTTCTCATTTCGATTTATAAAATATAATAGTTATATTTTGGGAATAGGTTCAAAATATTTGTGTGAGAGACTCAAGGATATGTCTAAATAAAGAAAGTGACCACAGGTTCTGGTTTTGTATACATTTTGTTGTTTCCAAAAAACTAGTACTTATATGGAAGAAAACAAAAACAATCGGCTCTAACCTAAATGAATCATAGGTAAATAAAAAAATATGTGTTTTTTTATATTGAATTATTTTTAAATAGCGTAAAAATAATAGGTTTAACTAATCACAATGTATAAAAATCATAACGGATATACTAGGACTTAATCACATTCTATTTAAGAATCAGTATAGGGGATTTTAATATATTTTACATTGGATCCTATAGTGACATGTGTTGAAATGTGGGTTTCATAATTTAATATCCCATTGAAATTATTATAATTTTTACTTGATTGTTCAATAAAATTATTTATTTTTTGGTAAAAATACTATGATTTTGTGTTCTATTAAAGTGTGAAAGCATTGATGAATCGTGTCAAACATTAATGTGATGACTAAGATGATTACTATCTGATTGAGAAAAATTTTAATTAGGGATATAATGAAATATCATGAGTCCATTCTCATATATAACCCCTATTATATGAATGGTAACATGAATATTAACGAACATAAAATGATAAAAAATAGCAACCAACCATTATGTATTATAAATAGAATCATCCCATTTTAATTCACATGTCCTATATTCCACTTATTACGGTCTAATGGGTCAATACTATAAAAATTGTATACTACATTATCTGGTGACACATCCATAAAATTCTTTTTTTATCAATCATTGAAATTATAAGTTTCTTAATGGTCAAATATATTCAATAATATAATGCATTAGGAGACACGTGAGTTTAATAATTTTTATGAATTTATGAAAATATTTTACAATAATAATTTTTCCTAAAATATTCACACTATAATTGATAGGGAATTCAAATGTTTGATGTAATATAATTTAAAATAAATTTATTTATATGAGGAAAATTTCACAAGAACATCAATAGGTGCCTCTGAAATTTTAATACACCCAAAAAATTAAATTGATTGATTATTCACACTTTAGTTTTTAAATATCGTTATGAATCGCATTATGGAACATAGTTAATGACATCAATATACTGTGATAATTTTGTAGAACGTAGGGTTTTATAACTTATTCTTTTTAAATGATTTTGAATGTTAAAGTAATTCATTAACACATCCGGACAACATTTTTTAACAAAAATTTTATGATGACAGTGATCATTGAGATAAATAGTTATAAGTTTGTTATTTATTATTATTATTGATATATCTATTAATGTTGATAATGATATTTGGAAATAAGGTTATTCAAATCCCTTGATTTATATTTCTCCATGATATACTTGATAATATCAGGACTATATCTAATCCTATATAACATCCACCAAACCTATATTAATTTCATTATGATTCACATGTATCACAATAGAGGATTTACAAATATTATACATCACATGTTTTGAAATCAATTTTTATATTATTGGATTATGAACTTTCTATTGAGGAACAATTAGTAGAGTTTTTTTATTAATGATACATGGTTCTATAGAAAATGAACAATAACATGATTAATATTTTATTGTTAAACTATAAATCTGAAGAACCTATTTCAGAATCAAATGGTGAAATTGTTTAAAGTGTGATTTTATTAATCATATTTATGATATTTTGATTTATAAATTATTATAAGGCCCTAGAGTTTAACAACAATTGATTTAATAATATATTTGTTTCATTTTTGAATAGTTAAATGTGGTTGACATATAAAAAATATAACATTGAACCTATGATGTAAATTTTTTATTATAAAAAATTAGAAATATTATAATAAAATTAAATGAAATATGATTATTTAAATTAAATATCTTTTTATTAAAATTATTTACTAAATTATTAATAGATAGATTAATTTGCTATGTTGGTGAAAACTATTTTAATTTCTATTATATAAGTTTAATATAATATTTCAATTCATAATTTTTATAATATTTATACTATAAATTAATAAATATTTTTGAATTAATAATTTGAGAAATTGTTTATTCTGAAATGTTGGTTTTTTTAAATCGTTGAGTTTAAGGTGAAACATAAAAAACATTTATCTTATATATACCACTACAGTTATGAAATAATTCTCATTTATGATTTATATAAAAATATATACAAAATTTTTCTAGAGAAATATATTTTTTCATGGAGTAAAATAATTTATTTAAAATTATAATAATAAATTTGGAAATACATTTTTTTCTTTTTTAATCCTAAATTATTTTTTTTATTAAAATTATAAAATAAAAAAATTCATTTTGAAATAACATTGTTTCATTTTGATTTCTCAATAATTTATTGTAATAATTGATAAAATGTTTATATAGAAAATACACTAAATCTTATTTATATTAATTAAAATTGATATTTTTTTGTGTAAAATATTCATTATGCTAAATAATATATATTTTTAAAACAAAATGGGTTTTAATAATTATTTCCATGGATATTAGAATAGAATTATTCCAAATATAAGAATCGAATTTTGATATTTTATTTTATATTTTCAATAATCATTATACATATTACATAATATTTTAAACATAATTTATAGATATAAATAATTGGTACCATTGTAAAAATACCATCACCACTGAATGGGATAAATGTATTAGGGAATTATTTAAACAAACGTATAAGATTTCAATTATCACTAAAAAATGAATTAATCTAATTTATGCGTGTATATTAAATTCGAAATATTATATATTTTAATATTTTTTCAATTTGGTACCATGTTCCCATTAAAATTACTATATATTATTTAAATGTTATGGATATTTATTAGCATTCATGTACCATTACTTATTAAAGGTAATGTCCTGTTATCTCATCTTGAAATAACATGATCCATGTAGTTTGAACGAAATAAAAAAATACAACCCAAACACCATTTTATATGGCCAATATATAATGCTAGTCTGAAAAGAACCACGGTAAATAATTAATGTTCTTTTAAATGAGATTATATATAGAAAATGTATATGTATTTCTTGACATTATTCATATTTCATTCTTTATAAAACCAAAAAAAACACACATAACAGTATTAACATAATGAAATATGTAACATTACTCAATTAATATGTGATTTTTTTAGTTGAACATATTTTTCTTCTATAATTTCCATCCAATAAAAAATGAACATGTCTATCATGAATATATATATAATACCACATCAATGAAGACATGCAATTTATTATTCATCACCAACTCTTATGGATGGTTATATATATATATATATATGAAATTATTATTATTTATCTGATATAATTATATTATATAATAAAAAAATATGATTTACTTTATTTAATTTCATTAAATGAAAAATGAAATAATCACCCATGGGTTTGTGTAGACGACCCCCTCAATAAAGTAATGTAATTCATTTTCCATCACCACTATACATGGATTAAACTGAATGCCTATAAAATAATTATATATTATATATATATGAAATGGTTATTATTATATAACTATGAAAAATTAATGATGCATAAAAAATTCAAAAAAAGATCAAGTAATAAAACATTAAATATTTAAATCTCAATTACTGATTTAGCAAAGGAATTTTTTACATTATAGTCATCAAAATGTATATGGAAATGATGTAAATTCATATTAGAATCAATATTTTTATGTTATGTATTTTTAATTTGTCTAAGTTTTAGAATCATTATTTCAGCGGTTGTATAATGTATTTTTGGACATTAGTTGTGGGTTACATCATATCAATTTATATTTATTGATATTTTTCCTATAATTTCCCACAAAATTCATTTATTTCATCTATATTATATAAAAATAAAGAAATTTATAAAACATTTCATTAATTTTTTTGACACATAAATCCAAAAATCTTTCTTTAAATAATTATAATTATATTTAATGACAACCAAATATTTAAGGATATAAGTTACAATCAATATTTCTATCAAGATTCATATGTTTCAATTTCCAGTGTTAAATATCATATATTATTTCTATTAAGCATCAAATATATTCTTTTTCATTATTTATTTCTAATTTTTTCATCTATTCTTTCTTTCTCCATATATTTGTTATAATTAAAATCCAAACTTATTTTTATATTAATATCCTATATCATTTCTCATTTTCATGAGGAATATTTTTCCTCCAAATCAATGACCATGAAATTTAATTAAGGATTTTATTTAGTTATATATAAATTCTTAATAAAATTATTTTATAATACATTTAAATTTATTTAATATTTATCAAAATAAATGGTTTAAAATTATTTCTATATTTATCACTTTTATCATTTTACAAATATAAGAATTAAATATTTTATATAACTTATATTGATTAACCAATTCATTCCCCATTCATGACCATTATTAATTATCAATATTTCACTTCAGTTTTCTTTTGTTTTATATAGATCAGAAAACTAAATAATTTTTTAAAATTCAATATTTTTAAATGGAAAAATTGAAAGAATGATATATTAGGTTTTAATAAGAATAATTATAATTACATAATAAAGTTAATTTGTAACTATTTCAACATATATTATGGATTATAATTCTTCACGATGATTATGATCATATGATATGGTTTACATTCATTTTTTGAGTAAAATCTGATAATTATTTTTATAAATCAACTTCTGTAACTAAATATATAGTATAATTTTTTATGTTTCTATAATATATATGGGAAATAATTATGATGTACTAATATATTTAGTTATCATGATGAACTAAATATATATATTACTCAATTTCTACAATAAATAGAAAATATAACGCTCGGAAAAATAAAATGTTCAACAGCCTTGATAATCACTATATGATTTATTCTTCATATCAAATTGATAAAATAAAATAAGTGAGGGATAAAATCATATTTATTGTTATGTAAAAAATTATATGTTATCTTTATATATGTCATATTTAATATGTAAAGGTATGTAACATAAAACACCTTCCCTTACATCATTAATTTTTGTATTAAATGTGTCAATGAATAATATCATATTCAATAATCTCATGGGTAATAATAATATAAAATTATATGATAGAAATGCATATCATTATATGTCCATATCTTAGATATAATGATATATTTATAGATAAGGCATTTCCCTAAGGCAGTTTATACTATGTGAACGCACACACTAAACCCCTTTGATGATTCTACATAATTTGATTTTCTAATAAGACCTTCTAATTCATAGAGGTAACATATAATTACGATTAACATATGTTAAAAAATATCCCACTAATTAATTATATATTTAATAACAATATAGACTCATGTATAGTATTCCTTTTCAAAAACTATTTAAATAATGTAAATATTTAAAATATCAAATTTTACTTGTTAAATATATAACATTCATAGTAAAACAACATTTTTTTAAATGGTATATGGTTAATTAAATAATAATATACATAATAATAAGTTTATATGTATTTAATTTAAATATAATATCCAATAATAATATGAAATATTCTATTTCATGTGAAGGATAATCAACACATAATGAATCAATATATTACAAATATCCATTAAAAAATAAGATTTTGTACTAAAGTAAAGTCTTGTAAAGAGTAATATAAAATAAAAAATGAAACATTTAATCAATGTTTGAAAAATTATTTGCATTCAAAAATAATTCAATATTTATAAAATTAGATAACTTTTGTTACATGTTTATATTAATAGAAATTTTCATTATTTTTAAATTCATTAAAAATAAAAAACTCGTTATTTACATTTTATATATAAGTTTAAAAATAAATTTTTTGGGGTTTCTTATATATATTATATTATAAAAATAATGACCATCAATGATAATATAATATTTTAATAAAAATATTTTAGTAAAAAATTCTTCACTAAGAAATAATTAAAAAAACTTTTGTTCTGTAAGAAAAATATAAATGATCCAAAAGAAAAATAAGACTATATTATCATTAAACATTTTTCATGAGAAATAAAATTTAATTGAATCATTAATAACAATTAATTGATATATATCAATGTGATATACATAGATGGGGATATATATAAAATTAATAAAATTAAATAGTAACATAATACCAAATATGTCTCAATGAAGTGTAATTTTAGGCAAATTACCATACATTTGATTTCCTTTTAGTTGGAAATAGTTTTTCCCTATATATAATATTTTTAAAATTTTTAGTAATTGATACCCAAAACATATTCATATCTATAACATCATTTATTATTCATTTTTAATATTTCATCTGATATTCATTAATAATATATTATAATCATTACTAGTTAGGTTGTAAATTGCATTACATTTAAATGCCTATTTAATTTTCGATGTACTTGTCCTCATATAGTAATTATGGTTTCATGATCCTAATTATTTAAAATAATATATAAATATCATATATATTAAATATATATATATATATCATTTAATTGATTATATATAGTGATATAAAAATTAATTCAAATGCTCATCGAGATGGAAATTTGAATATACATATATAATTGTTTCACATTTTAAAAGAAAGAACTAAATAATGACATTCAATAATTCCAATTTTCCTTATAATATTCAATTTTCATATATAATTTTTACTCAATATATCAATATGTATTTTGATATTCATTGAGAGTTAATGAAAAACAGAACACATCGCTTTTTGGAATTGTTAGTCCACAAGTATAGAAGTGTGATGTTTTCATTTTTCCATAGATTGTGGTTTATGAATGTAGATATGATATTATTATTATATATTATTAATTATATTATAAATATTATATAAATATATATATTATATAAATAAATATATATATATCAAATTAAAATTATGATGGAAGATGAATTACACCACTATGTGCTGATGGTAATCCATATGAACACATGAGTGATGCTGTTCAATCTTAAATTGATAGAATGGAGATGAAACTGGTTTTAGAAAAACCCAAATTACATATTGGTATATATATTATACTATATAAAAGATATAATAATAGATTAAATATATTTAGGGTAAGTATAAGATGAATGAAATATCAATGTTTTTGTAAAAACAATTACCTCTTCATTGTTATATTTTCATTAAATCTCTTCTTATGGGTCCTTATGTTGGTTTTTGAGAAATTAAAAACTGATTAAATTGAACAATAGATTTTTATAATATATATGGTCATGGTTATATCAATATATATTCATGAAAATATTTTAAAGGAAACATAGATGGGTCATCCTTCTATAATGGGGGAGGGATATTCTTGAAATTTCATAAACAATTTAATTTAAATAAATTATCATTCACCTATAAATGATTCAATATTTTCAAAAATAAAATATATGTTGATAATGATTGTAAATACTCTCATAATGTAAAATGTGAACATGTTTATGTTTTGGTTACACCCTTATCTCTCAGTATTAATCATTTATTAACACATTTTACAATCACATTAGTATAAATGTTTCCCACCATTTATGGTTATTGAATGTTACCATAATATGAAATTGGGAAAAAATTTAACATTATAAATATTTCTACCATATATCAATCACATTTCCAAATATAATAATTTAATTAATTTAAAATAAATTAATATAATTTTATTTATCAAAAAAACACATGATTATATTTTGATATATTTACATTTATTTTGAATATAATGCATGATGATAGTAAATAAATTTTATTATATAACTTTAAGACAAGATTAACGAATTTTATTATCTAACAAATTATAGGCATACTTTAAATCAATAAAAAAAATTATATATAGTTTTCATAATAATTTTATTAATTTATCTTCACATTTCATAAGTATTATTTCAGTCTTGTGTAATCATTAATATTAATAATTAAAATATTAAAAATTAATAACTCAAGTACACGAGTACAAAAAATTATTCCTTTAAATAAACATCTAAAAAATAATATATTATTAATTTATCCAGGTCAAAACATTTTCTAAAATATATAAAATTGTATATTTTTTGACATTATAACTCACATAAATATTTCAATGGTCAAACTAACTAAATGTAACAAAAAGAAATTATTTTAAATTTTTTGTTAATTAATGAAAATAATATAATTATATAATGAAATCATGTAATTTTTGGGAAGATCTTTGATGAATATTAACATTAATTATATTTTTAGTTACACGATTTATCTCTTCTCGATGTGATTGATTTTACTATTTTTCTATTTGTAATGATTAAAAATAAAGGATCATATTAAAAATTTATCAACATTATTAAAAATAAAGGATACATAATAAATTAATTATTTTTAACATTTGGTAGAAATTTATTTTATCATATATTTGTAATGATCAATGTAAAATTTTTATTAACAAAATATATTTTTAAATAACATTTTTATAAATCCATAAAAATTAAAATATAAATTTGCCTGTGTAATATAGACCATATTTAAACTTTTGGTAAAACAAAAAATAAAATTTGTCATTTAAAATACTTAATTAATGATAGAAATTTTAAAATAATCATATATACTATTGTTGGAATAATTTATAATTTTAGAATACTATATATATATATGTCAACATATGTTTAGTTTGATATACTTATCTAAAATATTAAATTTATAAATGAATATTAAATAATAAAATTTACATTTTATCTTATAGGTACCTTTATGAAGATAACTATGTTTATTGTGCTTATTATTTTTATAAATGAAATGTTTTCTATATTTTATGATCGAGATTTCCAATATTCCCTCAAAAATATTTCTTCCATGAAATTTACAGAATTTACCACATTCCAAATATTAGGGTTTTTCATCATCAAAATTTCATTAGGATCGCATGAAACATCTTCAATGTATTACATTATATTTTTTTAAAAGCATTTGAAATCCTATAGCATATACTACTAACAACATCAAACTTTAACTAACAATGAAATATTATTATTTAAATATAACTATTAAAATATAATGATTACAATAGAGGGTATCTGTATGAATAACCAAGTTAAGAAATATATAATATTTATAATTTATAAAAATTTATTGATCGATTTATTATGATATAATAACCTGATTTTTAGTAAACTTATTATATTACTAATAATTTGTTTTATTAAAAATTTATCTTATTTATTTTGGAGAAAAAAACATAATTATTATTTTCAATAAAAAATTAGATATGAATTTTAAAAAATGAAATAATTTTTTTGAAACTATCATATAAATTTTTCCATAGAGTGAATGTTTTTAAATTTTATAAGATGATTTATTTTTCAGAAAATAGTTATGAACAATGATTTTTATTAGAAAATGATTTTTATATTCAGGTATTTAAATTGGAAAGTTCTATTTTGAATCATTTTAATATATAATCAGTTCATATTTGTTAACAAAAATTTAATTGATTTATAAATTAAATTTATATTGAATTACGTTTATATATATTTTATATATATAAGCCATTTTTATGAAAAACATTATACCATATTTTATTTAATATTATTTTATATTTTGATACATATGTGTTTTGAATCATGAAATAATTATTACACATTTGAAATAGTTTGGTATAAATTGGCAATATAATCACATTTTTTGAAACATTCACTACGAAATTATTACATTTTATTTCGATGTCAATGGGTAATTCAATTAATCAACTAAATAAATAAAATATTATTTACTTAAGATTGTCTTTATAGTATTATTAAATTATTTAATGTTTTTTTTATCATCCATAATAATAAAAAATTATAATATATGGAATTTTATATATTTTTATTGTATATTTACAAATAATATTATTTGATATAATGAAAAGAAAATAAAATCCATTATATTTAATTTTTATCTTAAAATGTTCTTAAATGGTTATAATAATATTATATTTTATGTTATAATTATTTAGAGAAAATATAAATTATTTTTTCATCATGTTAATTTATTTGAAATTATTATTTATGATATAATTAAAATAAATAATTAAAAAACACTTACAGAATTTAATTACATTCACTAAAAAAAGAAATGAAATTATTTTAAAATAATAAAAATAATGTTATATGATTTATATTTTGTGTTGAATGGTTTTTATAGAAAAAATAACATATTAAATATTCCATTTTTCATGGGTTTCAAATTACATCATTTCACCAATGTTTTAAAAATTACATTAAATAAATAGTTTGAAAATTATTGATGGTGAAACTAGGAAAGTGGATTCAACAACTAATGATGATAATAAAATAATTTTTTATTGAAACAGATAGAGACTAGATGTAACACTAAATTTAAGGGTGAATAAATTACTGTAAAACCACTTGGTATGACCCTCCTACCATCAATGAAAATGTTATGTGAAATCCTATGACCCTATGTGGATGACTGATTATAATCCTCAGTTGAAATAGTAGTTGGTGGTGTTCATGACAGAAGAGGGATTGTGGATTGTGGGTTGACTTATGTTGTTCATGTTTAGGGGGATGGTGGGGCTTGGTGGCGTAATCCTATGGGGATAAGTTAGGGTTCATTCTAGGTCGTGTACATATTCAAATTATTCACGGGCCATCATTTTGGGAAATGAGATACCCCTACCAACAATAAAAAAATATATAATAATTAAAACAGGGGCGTCCCCATTTATTTTATAATAAAAACAATGTTATTATGTGTCTTCAAATTCCTATATATCTATCTTCAAACATGTGATTAGGATATGGTTTAGAAAACTAATTTTCTTCCATATATGGTTATTTTTTCCTTTTATTATAACTATATTAACCCCTTAGTGGTAAAAAAATGATATCGTTGTAACTAATTGAAGGGATAACACAATGTCATAACGAAATGGTAGTGTTTAAAATGTTAGAAATGTTTTCCTATAACTATAATCTAGTATTATTTACATTCATGCATATTTTATATTGTATCTATAACACCCCGACACCAGAAGCCAAGAGTCAGTGTATTATTTTAATACATTGGCATGATTACAAGGACAAAGTCTCGAAAGACTGATCAGTTTAGCAGCCTAGGAAATAGATTATATACATCAACTTCACATTGCAATTTCAAACATAAAATATAGTATTGATAGTTCTTTGAGAATGCCATTATTCAATTTTAGCGTAATCCTACTTATCAATCATAATACAATTTTTAGAAATCATGGTCAAAAAAATCATAAGAAAGGGGTGAGATCAAAGCTCATTATGGGTAGTCAATTTAGAAGAAGATAACATAAACAATAGGCATAGTTACTAATTGAAAACACATGCCATTAAAAATAATTAATACAAACACTTTATGGTTGAAATATGAGATGAGCATATAATGCCATAATAAAACATAGTCATGGATATTGTACTAGTAAAATAACCACATGATCTATCAATATTATTTTCATAATTAAGGAATGTATAATCCAGACATTCATAAACATTTTATCTAGTCCTCAGCCTAGAAATTTAAAAATGATTAAGTCCTCAGCCAAAAAATTATATAAAATTGTGAATGGCCTCCAAAAATTCGACGTCTAATTGTCTCATGTGACTGACCGATGCATCGAGGAGCTATAGAGATCTTCACGTGTGACTTACTATGTCCAATACATTCAACATTTTAAAAGGAAAAAACATAACATGAACATTTTTATAAGAACTCGCAAACAAAATGGAAATATATTTTCCATAAACAATGAATGGTATAAAAATAACACATCCACAGTCAAACATATCACAAAACCATAAATACATTATGGAATATTTTTTTCATATTTAATATACCTATTATTAGTTTAAAATACTTTAAAGGATGTTGACATAGATGAAAATGATTAGTAAAATTATTTTAGAGAAAAAAAATTTTCTTGAAAACATTTATATTTTACACAATTTAGAATCGAATACATTTAAAGAAATTTTTGAATCAAAGTGTCCCATTCCAATTTGTAACATTTGAATGGAATTATCATTTTCAAAACATTATTTCCCAATTAAATATATCCCTAAAAACAATTTGAACACATGGGCATTAATGAGAATGATTTAGAAGAATAAATATTTAAAACATTGAAAATTATTTTTTAATAAAATAATCCCATAAAAATAATACCTTTCAATGGTATTTTTTGAAACATTTTCATGGGTAATAAATATGTCCCAATAAAAGCATACCCATAAACAATCTTGAATAATAATGAGTTCGTGGAATTAACCCTTACCATGAACGTTTCATTGACCAAGGGTACGATTAACCTCCTGTGTAATGACAATAGTTTGTTATTAAATTATACCATAACCATATTCATATTTATTATATCATACATGATTCATTTATGAATTTATACTACCCAATTAATAATGATTTCCATGTTAAATTTACATTTTGCGTAACAATTGCTTTCTTTATAGTATGTGTTTTAACTTATTATTAATGATCGTATCAATTATATCATGATTTAAATACTTACATAATATTAAAATTTGTTTATATATCATATATATTTAGACTATTAATATTTATTATAGATATATATATATATATGAAGTGGATGATTCCATTTATGTAGAAGGTATGATGGAAATATGCAAAAACATTGTTTCTATTTTCATATCATATTGAATGGAAGTAAGTGAATAAGATATATTTATGTACATAAATATATAAATATATATATATATCTAGTAGAATTATTATGTTATATATTACGTACTTATAAATAATATATATTTTTATAATCAATGTTGAATGATGAACGTGGGAATGAATATCATCATGTCGTGCAGACGGTGAACCGTACATTCACACGAGTGAAAATGTCATTATGTAGATGGTGAAATAATATGTAATTGGATTGTATAACATATGTAAATAATCATTAAATTGTTATATTTATTATTTACATCCGTTATACTAATTATTATACTCATCCAAATGATGAATTGTTTAAATAACAAACTACACCACGACATGGAGACGGTAAGCCGTACGTACGGACGTATCGTGGCTTTTTCATTTATAGGATTGATATAATGACGAATATGGATGTACAATATTTAAAATAACATCAAAATATGTAATAGGTATTTTATTTATTATTTTGGTATGTAAGAAATTATGAAATAGGATGTGCAAGAAGAAAAGAAGATGAAATAGGTTGGTGGAATTGTTATATCTTCTTGGGGTGTTTCTTTTGGAGTTCATAAAAAGGGCACTGTAGGTTTGATTTCTGATCAATGTAAGGACTATATGTTTATGTAAAGTATGTTGGGAGGTTATTTGGGCAGGGTTTGGCTAATCCAAATGGCAATGGAGGTGTGATTTTGAGAGAAGGGGAAGTACCCTTTTATAAAAGAGGTAAGGGTCACATTAGAAAAAGTTTGAAATATTGTTTTATAAAAAATAATTTTCTATTTATAATGGATCCAAATGATTTATTTCTGGAATAATGTGTGTATGGTTTGATAAAATCCCATCCAATATGTTTTAGACAAGGTTAGGTTAACATTTTAACATAATATTTTAGATTTAACTCTTCGTTAAATAGTTTAAATTTAATGGTGTATTCTTGTATTATTTCACTATATGGAAAATAATCATACTATAAACATAAAATATAACCTCAAGAGGTTCATTAATGAAATATTTAATATTATTTTTTACTATGGGTTGATCCTTATATTTTTAGAAATATTATATCAACCAATAATATAGTATTTGTTTTAAAAATAAATTTATTTTAATCTTGACACGATTTCATAGCTTTTTTGTGAAAGTCATAACAACCTAATCACTCAGAAAAAATTTATTTAATCAACCATAACAGGTAATGTTAACCTATAAAATTAGTGGAAATCATCAAACATCTCAATTTACATTTATTTGGATATTTATAATATAAATTATTTTAATATATCACTAATAAGGTAATCACGACATCATCATTGTGTCATAAATAAATTAAAGTATTTAACATCTAAAAATTATAAATAAATTACCATTATGTATGAATTAATTTTATATTTATAAATATTATTTACAGTTGAATTTATATTTTGTGTAACCTTATATTAAAAATGGTATAGTTATTAAATATTGAATTTAACATCATTAATCCTTCTTTAAATAAATTAACAATAAATGTCCTAATCTAATCCATGTGGACCAAAGAGGATCATATTTTACAACTAAGGATGTTTTTTGTATAATTACACTTATCCAATATAATTATGACATGTGTTATATTAATTATAATATCATTTTAACCATTAATTACCCTATTTACTTATAATCGTGGTAAATAAAATTCAAAATTTTCTATTAATAAAAAATTAAATTCATTTTATTGAAAAAAAATTTAACTAATAATGTCAATCATGACTCTTTGGGTTTTTTAATTCAACTTACAGAAGTGGCAAAATTATGTTTTATGCAAATTTGTAGTTGCTCTTAAAAGGTGTGTAAAAAACATTAAAATGTTCAATCAACTTTTATGCATCTAATTTTATTATAAAATGACTGCAATGTATAAAATTGAACATATATAGGTATAAAATATATGTTTTTACTTAAAATAATATTAAATAAAATAAATAATTATTTAAATAAAAAATATGGTTTAAAATAATAACATAGTGTTTTTCCCTATTCATCCAAAATTGAATGTTTTCAGAAAAATACGAAAAATGAACCCTAAGATAATTGTGATATTCCGAATTAAAAAATGAAATATATTGTACAAAATTCTAAACATTGATGTTGCTTTTATTAATTTAACATTAGTTTCCATTGTCAAAACCCAAAAAGAGGGTTTTTAAAAATGGTAAAAACTACCAAAAGATATAAATGCGTTTTTTACATATTTAAATGTGAAATTACATATAATAACCTACATTTTATTAAATGATAAAAATATAATCTAATTATACATATAAATAAATTATTTAACACTATAAATTATTTCAATTAATAAAAGTTTTTTTGAATTAAAACATAGTATTTTTCACTATTCGTCAAAATAAGAATGTTATCAGAAAAGTACAAAAAATTTGTCCACACTAAATATTTATGTCCCTCTTCTAAATAAGAATGTAATTTCACTAAATTGAATATATAAAAGTGTAAAATTATGGTATTTAAAAGGGTTCACCATTAAAATATGATAAATTTCCATTTATTTGAAAAAAATACTTCTTTTATCTGAAAAAATGAATTTTTTATTATATTATTTCTAAGAAAGACATAATTTAGATGTTAAAATTATATAGAGTATATAAGATTCAATATATAGTTAATACTATTCATAACTGATTTTTGAATATCAAGATTGGTAAATTGTGGTGAACTCGAACTCGGTGTTACATGTAGCGCAATCTAATGAATTACTTTAACTATATAACGTACTATGAAATCATTGGTTGTTATAGTAACATTATCAATTCATATCCATTTAGGCAACAAAATTATATTATATTAATTAATTAATTTAAAAATCTATGAGTACCCCCTCTTAAAATATGTAACATCCACTTTTAATTTATTTACATTTTATGAATCATTTGGTTTGTAAAATACCTCTGAAAATAATTTCATGACACCCATTATAACATCCTAGAGTAAATTATTTATTCAGAATCAAATACATGGAAATCCTTTGAATTACACCATAAAAAGTTGTTAAAAGAAGAAGTATCTTTCAGATCCCATAAATTTTATGAAATATTTTCTTCCACGCCCATAAAATATTAAATGTATATGATGATACAATAAAAATTATATCTCCCTTATACTCATATTTCATAATGTCATTGTAATAATCTATAATAATATCCACCTCCATCAAATGGTAATTGAAACTGTTGATCTCCTATACAGAGTATTATCACCTCAATCATCAATTTAGTTAATTTTACATCACTAACGCTCACATATTTTTATAGTGAAAGATATAGTGTACATATCGTGTATTCATTATAAATTTCTCATTCAGAAATGTTAGTTTTTAATTTAATTCCTTACCATTAAATTCACTAAAAAGATTAACATTATTTATTCATATATGTGGAATATATCATCTATAAAGATAAGTGGTACATTTTTCATCGTCACATCACATGGATTATATATAACTATATATTTATTAAAACAAAATTTAATTCATGATTTTAAGATAATTGTTGAAGTATAAAATAATACTATAGTTTTTTCCATAATTATAATTTCATAATGGAATGTTACGCATGTGTACACACAACCTAGTGTCTCCAAGTTCATAACATATATAACCTTTAAAAATATTGTTTTGTGGTTTTTTAAATATACATTTTATATATAAAAATTAAAACAACATCATGATTTCTTAAATGTATCATATATTTGTGACCCCTTTGACCTATTTCATCAAACAAAAGTCATTATAGACATTTGATTCTAATATCAATAAAACGAACGACCTAAAATCAACTGATTAAGAAATTTTTTTATTATAAAGAATTAATTGAATGAAATTGAATAATAAAAATTAAATTATTTCTCAAAATAGTTAATAATTAAGTAAATCTTATCATTCAGAATGATAAATAATGTACGGGATGAGTTAAACATAAGTTAAAGGTCATTATTTTAAAAATTTGATACTATTGTTTTTCAAATGAATCTATTTATTAAATATACATATATTTTAAATTATTAAGTATATTATATAATATAGAAATAAAGATGTTATTAAATACAATTTATTGGCATTTTTTTCAATATTTCAATGGATTTCTAAAGGAATGTTATATTTTATTATAGATGATGACAAAAACTACTTCCTCTACTTGAACTATTATATGATTTTTCGATTACATTATAATATTTTAATATTTAATTAAATAAAATTCTTATTTCCCTATCTTCAGGGTAAATTCTTATTAAAAATGAATTTTTATAATAATGATCATTTTAATAATGAAATTCTTTTACATTTAGGATCAAATGTTTTTCAAGGATTCTATGATGAAAAGGTAGAATATAAAAATATTTTATTTATTATATAATACATATAAATTTTTTATGATATTCACTAATCCTGACATATCATTAAAATGGGATGCTCCCAGATAGTTCTCAAAAGGATTGGGTAATATTTGATGCTGACATTTTGGTTAATAGTTTTTTAGTGTTTTGGATGGGTTTGGTGAGATTGATTCACCAAGGCACATATATGAAATTTCGTTAAATTTTTTATAGTTTTAATGGAAGTAATTTGATGACAAACTATAAACTAGAAATAATTTATTCCAAAGTAGTTATTATAATATCATTTGCAAAAAATATATAGTTTTTTTTAGAATTTGATTCATGGGCTCTCAGGTTTTAAATTAAAGCATCGTGATTTTTATTTTTCCATTATTTATTTTTATAATGTTATTAGGAAAATATTATTGTTTCAATGAAGATTTATTGAGTAAGTAAATTATTATTTTATATCATAGTTTATTTACTTTAATAGAAAACATTGTTTTATGATCACATGGTTTTAAAATATAATAACAAGTTTATTGATTTCTTTTTTGCCCCTAACTAATAATTTTGTGTTCCTCACATTTTTTTAATTATTTTTACTCAATTTAAGAATGTGTATGGCCATAGAATTAATCTATTGTATTGTCATGTTTATTATTTATGAACACATGTCACCTATGACATTGATGTTTTTTATTGCGAAATAATGGGAACAATGTAGAAGTGTCTACTTTGTAATATGTAATTATTGTGAGATTCACCACAAAATTGTATTAAAATCATAACCTAAATGATCATTGGGAATCAATGAAAATTAATTCATATATGAAGACAATATTGATTTTAAATTATAAGTCTAGGTCCATATAGTTGGTATTAGAGTAGGGATTAAATAACATCAAATGTCATGATGTTATTCACTCATATATTAGAAGTATTTTAATCACATAATTGTTATCAAGTTAGGGATAATTTTAGATATTTTTTATTAATAATAATATTTGAATAAAAATGTTTATTAATAACATAGTTTTTTCCTTGAAAATGTCGGTTTAAAATGATATTACTGATAACCCCACAGTAATCAAATTTTTGTTAATAGACAAGCCTAGAGAAAACCAAATTACTATTAGATATTAAGGAAAATGTAGTGGTTGATTAACAAATTTGAATGTAATGAGATTCATAAATAAAATAGTATTAGTTATTTATAAACATATATCAATAGTTATGATTAATAACATGGACAATGTTTATATTCAAAATAAATCAAATATGAATGAAATGACGAAATATTGATGTTCTTTTGAAAAAAAATCATAATGGTAAAAATATTCAAAGACCATTGTTTCATGTATTTGGAATTAATATCCCTCAAAAACATTCAATAATGAATGGTGTTATGTTTTATTGATAAATAATAACATGATTATATAATCATCAAATAAATTAGAGAATTCAGTGAATTCCCTGAACTGAAATAAAATTCATCACATGGAATCAACTGAATTATTTGATGTTTGTATGATTGTAAATTTCTTCCTCTAATTGGTTAATGATTCATCCAATATATAAAATGATTTTTTTAAAACAATGTTTCAATTCTCGATCATCATGCTATTGTAGATGTTCATGCTGGTTCTAAAATGAGGATATTGAGAATTTATTTTTCAGATGTTTTATGAGGGGTTCTATATCTGATTAAGGAGGGTCCTACACATCTATCGAATATCAATAATCTTGATTATGGATGATTCCTGGTGATTTCGAATATAGTTCCACTCTAACAGTGATCAATCTTTGTAAATACTATCTTCATAGTCAAGATATATACTCAATTGGTGAATATTTTTCATCTATTGCAGAGATTAAAATCATATTAAACAATGATAGAGAAATAATTCCTAGCAGATAATTCCAACCTAGAGAGGGTATTCCTATATTGTATTCTAAAATTTAAAGGATCATAAAATGTCTTGATATATCTGCAACATGAAACTAAATTGTGGTACTCTTCGTAACTCATATTGGGATATCAATTTCAATCTCATCAATTAGAATCAATCAAATTCTCAATAATGGATTCACCTATATAGTTTGAATTGGGTATATAAGAATCCAAAAATTCTTTACAATCTAGCATTATGTATTGGTACATCTCTTAGAATGCCTCAAATAGCACTTTAAGGTGATCTTGGTTAATTTCATCCCATCATTTTTATTTTTATTTACCATCTAAGAAACTTGATTAAATTATATTATTTTCAAATGATTAAAAAATTGATGATAATGAATAATTTTAGCGTGTACCACCGTTTTTTTGAAAAATGAAAAATTTTAGGGAATGTGATAGAAAATTGTATGTTCTTTCAATAGAATCTCAGAGAGGCCCTAACAATGAAGTATTAGATGGACATGAGAAAGGAATCATAAGAAACAATATATTTTTCATAAAAATGGTTCATGCATCTAATCATAAAATGTATCCCATTCTTCCCACCCTTCCCATACTAGTTCCTAAATTGACAAAAACATGGCATGATATCGCTGAGGAGGATGAACAACTTACTACTCCTGGATCATCAAACTAGATGGGTCTGAGGTTCCTATCACACCCTCATATATCCTATCATTAGATATGTAATGATCCATGGATATCAATTATTTGTTCATTAAGATGCAAGGTGATATCGAAGAAAAATTTGTTTTTTTTTGATATTTAGAACATCATTGGAGAGATTATGATTTAACCTCAAAATGAGTGACCTTTTATGGATGATATTTTTAGTGCCATCGAGTAGAAGGATTCTGAGATGCTGGTTAATTCCTTCTTGGATTATTTTCCCAATGGTTTGAAGGATGGTATCCTTTTTTTAGAAAGTGTGATCCATCTTCTACGAAGAAGGCTAGTAGGCCACCTGAATCATCATTAGTGAAAGTGGCTGATAAATAGAAAGGGGAGACTAACTCATAATACAAGAATAATGAGATATCACATTCCTTATTGTTGATGTCCTCTATGGATATTTATTTGGATATTGTATTTCTTTTTTCTCTAAGAGGAATTGATTCAAATAAAAGAGGTTCTAGATCTCTGGAGAAGGTAAAAAACTAAATCGATAAGAATGATTAATATTCATTAATCAAATAAAATTATTCATATTACAGTGATTTATAATTAAGAGTAGACTTTTTTGATGGGTCTTAAACAAGAGAAAAGTCTCATAATAAATGAAGATTTTATATGGTAATTTTTAGGTGTTGGGGAATACCAGAATTTTAATTTACCTTAGATATCTTATTATGACAAGCAATCCTCCTCTTATTGGACTTATTGAGCCTAAGATGATTTTTTGTATATGGACCTCTTCTAACTCGGTATCTCTTCAATATAGTTTTTTGTCAAAACACTCATATATTTGACTTGGATAATTTATGTGTCATAAATTATGTTAATATTCAGTTATTTCTTATGAAAAAGGAACTCAATTCATTATGGTGTCTCTTTATTCTCGAGTAGAAATTATTTCTATTTTTTTTGTACCCATATTTTCTTACATGAAATGAAGGGTGGTCTGGAGGAATTTTTTTATATAAACATAAGGCAGAGGTGGATTCTTATTGGGGACATTGACATAGTCTTATGACATGAATTGAATATAGTAAAAAAATTCTTAGATTGGACTATCATGAGCTCTCTATTTGTATTGATCAATGTAACATTGATGGTGTTTCTATTTCTAGGGTTAATAGTACCTGGAATTGGTATACCCTCAATGGTATAAAGGCTAGTAAACATGATATTTTATTCATTCATGTCAATTATGGAAATAATTTATGTGTTTTTTCTGGATTTACTCTCCTAAAAATACAGCCGGATCATAACCCATAATGTTTTGATGTTTTCATTCAAACTATAAGGGTGACACCTAAACCCTTGAATTTAAATAATGGATTTCTTGATATCACTCACATTAGAAGAATAGTTCAAAAAATGGTATTTTTAATTTGATGGTATCCTAATTCATGTATTGGTTTTTCAATTAAAATATATCCAAGGTAACTTTTTTGGATGTAGTATAAAATCATTTTCCATCCTAGATGATAACACCAAAGATGCCAAAAAGAGTCTCTCATACATTCAAATCGCTAACAAATATCAGAATACTCTATGAAAGGATGAGTTTATTTCTCTATACACATTGGATGGCTCTCATATGTCATATGATCTCCATTCTAACATCATTACTCTTATACCAAAAAAGAGAATTCTATTAAGATTAGTTGTTTCATTCCTTAATCTATTGGAATAAAATCGCAAAAATAATTATCAAAATTATTGCAATCAGGTTATGGAATGTGTCAAAGGATATTATCAATATGAATTAGTATGTATATGTCTATGGTATAAATATTAATAACCAAATTTTTACTTCTTATAATAGTGTGAATATCAAGATGATGATGACTAAAGATGATTTTTTAAAAGATTGATATTTCAAATGAATTTCACACTTTAAAATGTAATTTCATTTTATCAGTTCAAAAGCAATATGGTTTCTCTATGGTCATCATTTGTATGATCAATAAAATTATATGCTCTACAAATCATTCCATTTTTATTAATGGTTCCCTAAAATGATTATATGAATTCTAGATGGCTGTTAACCACGGTTACCCCTTATGAGGTCATCATATTTACATAAATAAGGAATATCTCAACATATGTATGAATGACATATTTAATATTGGATTATTTAAGCGGACCACTACTGGAAGTGTAGTGTTTACACCTTAACATTAGTTCTATATTGATTATATTATTATCCTTGTATAGTATTCCAATATATATTTAAATACCATATGGGTTATTGTTTATCGTTATAAGAAGGATGAAGTGAAATATATAATTTTTAGGAATTCATCAATTATATATGATAAAGGGATTTTGGTTGTAATAAAGAACGGAATTTATAGAATTCATCTTGTTAAGAGGGGATTCCTTCCTTTTATTTCTCTCTGAAATCAACTATATTGGGGGATGGTTAAACAAACTCATCTCAAGTGTAATTTAGCTAGTATTCTTAATTAGTTGTCTAAGTGAAAAGGGAATCCCATGTCATAAGTGGGAATAGTATTCTTGGTAATCACAATGATCACTTCAATGTTTCTGTATTCCTTTTTTCTCTAAAAATGGACATATAGTCTTATTATTAATTGTCAAGGAACGATCAATAATTTCATTTGGAAAATGCCAATTTTTTGGAGAAAGATAATTGTGGTTGGTTGGAAGGATTATATCAAATCAAAGGATACTTGTGGTCTTGGTGTTATGGATCTCTAGATATTTTATGATGCATTACTTTATATGTTCACGTGGAGTATCTTTACACTGAATGAAAAATTTAAGGATATTACATCAAGTAGGTTAAATTCAAATATGATGAACGAATACTCTCAATATATGGTCTCATCCACATGGGTTGATGTGAGGAAATTATTTAATCTCTTAATTTTTGATTCTAATAGTACTGTTTCTAAAAAGTCCAACATTAATTATTATAAAAATTATTGGATTGATAATACCATTGGTTTGATCATGATTTCTCCACCCAATATAATTCTTATTTCCATTTTTGAACATCTTACAAATATTTTTCTTAGCTATGTTTGATGAAAAATTATGAGATACTTATATTTGGAAAGAGAAATTTTTGTCTTGCTCATGAATAAAAGTTGTTTTTTTATTAATATGTTTATTTATAAGCTGAATAACAATGTAGGAATTTTGGTATTGGACTGGATTTTTTCATTCAGGAAGCCTTTTATACATCCTGATAGGGAAATTATTCTTTGTAAAATACAGATAAAATGATTTCTCACACTAGATCAACAACAGAGGGTGGGATTCAATGTGTCCTATGAATGTCATCTGTGTAGGGGTGTGACTGAGTGAGTCCAAAATATGTTTGTTAACTTCTGGTCCATATGTTTATTATTAGATTATATTCCTTTTCTATTTTGAATTCATGTTGATTAGAGAGGCAGTTTGAATTTTTCTCTCAAACCTCATAGCGGGCATTATGTGCAGCCAGAAAATAGAAAATCTTATTCTTCTTGTTGTGTCGTCTGATATCTATTTTACATGGATAATTAATAATTAAGTTCTATTTGATATCATTATGCCCTAATTTTATGTTGGGATGATTTTTTTATTCTTAGAGATTATTTCATTCAGCTTCTAAATGATAATATTGGAATGTTGAATGATTGTTTATATGATATTTTCACTCTTAGAATCATGGGTCTGATTGGAAGGATGAAATGACCCATTGGACTTAGATTTATCAGATAGATCCAATAATCATTCAATAGAGTATGGTTAATGATGATAGATCTACTTTTGGATGAAAGGCTCTTTCATGATGTGGTGGTGTTTTTCACACTAAAAAAGGATTTTTGGATGGATTATTTTATCATTACATTGGACATACAACTGCATATGAGGCTGAGATATGAGATTTAATTTATTATTTTAGGAACGCTATTTAGAAGAATTATAATCATTTATGTTTTGAATCTAAATCCCAAAAGGATATTGACGCATTAAGTGATCATTCTAGATATGTTCCATGTACTATAATTCCTCATTGGATTTATTATTTTAATGATCTGGAGAGAATTAGGTGGGGGTTTATCATGTATAAAGGTAATCCAACTATGTCGTAGATGGTTTGACAATGATGAAAATTGTTGATATGAGCTCAATTTCTAATTTCATATTTCCTAATTTTTTAACAAATCATGTTTATGTTGACATGCGGGGTGTTTTACATTTTTGAGTTTTTAAGAACACATTGAAGCACGTTCTGAGTTATTCACTTCACTTTTTCTACATCCATGGAGTGTCATGTTTGGAGTCTTCTCTTCACTTTTTTAGTAGGCATGGAGTAGTATACTAGTAAATCATCACCAAGAATTCATGGATCATCATAATTCATTTCTACATCATAAATACAAGGCTTCGTTTACTTTATTGTTTCACCTTCATCGAAATGCTTCATTGGTGGACCTATAGTGGCCTATTTCATTTTTAATACTTCATTGATGAACATAGAATTCATAGAGATTCTTACTGATCATTTCATCATATTGAATGTGAATAATGTTTTGCTTTCTAAAAACTCAAACTCATTCCATCTCCATAGGAAGGTTCTTGATATTTTTAATTTGGAAACAACTATTATGCACATCAACACCAAAACTCATAATTCGGAATGGTTTTTGGGTATTCTGCGATGGTTTCTATTTCCTGTATTGTTTTATTTCTCCATAATAAATACAAGGAATAGTTTTGACTAATCCTAATCCTTATAGAAATAAAAATTTAAATTGAAAAAAATGATATTCGGTAACTTTCTTTATGTTCTTAAATATGAAGGACTTCATATACTAGAAAATTAATGTAATCAAATATAAAAAGTATAAATAAGGGTAATTATAAATAATTAGGAGGTATAAATAACATAACCATAGGTTATTTAGAATTATTTAAATTTTTATAAATGATTAGGGATCATCTTTATCAGTAAAAATAATGTACACTACAAATATAAGTATTAACATCCAATGTTAAATATATGTTAGAGTGAATGACTATTTTAATTTTAAATAATAATAATTGATTATAAATAAATTATGTGAAGTGGATATATAGATTGATATTTATGTAAAATATAATATATATATATATATATATTTAGTTGTTTTATATTATGTTATATTGTAATATACTATACTGGGAAATATTGAAACACATTTTTAACTCAAAAAATCTATTCATAGAGATACATATGAAATTATGAACTAATTCACTTTTATATTGTTTAGATGCATCTAAATCATTATTTAATAATAGAAAATATGTTTTCAATAATATTTTTGGTTAATTTTTGTTATCTCTCCAATTTTATGGAATCGAATGAAATATCACCCAAGAAGTAGTTATTTTCTAAACACACATCATGAAATATATCATAACATTGATATTCCAAGTCTCATTTTCAATCAATTATCCTTTAAAATGATCAAGTAATTTTTTCATAGAGGATATTAGTTATTTTTATTAATATTCATACCTTTGAAAAAATATTATCAACAAATAAAATAATTATGTCCATAAGAATACATCGTACTTATTCCATTGGATATTTATCTAGTATATCCTTGTTTCACATATAAAAAATATTTTCTATACTATTTCATGGGGCCTTTATACACTTTCCAAATATTGTTAATGAATAGTTTTTTTCTTTTTTTATTTATGATATAGGTTTTACTAAAGTGTATTAACTGAAACTAATACTATTCTACATGATAAATTTTAAAAAATGGTTTTTTTGAAATGTAAATAATTAAAATGATCCAAAATTTTATCATTTCAAATTTTATCATTAAGGGAATTGTCAACTACATACAAATTTTAACTTTTTGAAAAGTAAAACTATTACCTATTTTATATGATTTCTTTCCCAGAAAAAATAATATCATTTACATAATATTTGTCAATTTATCAATACACTACTTTTATAATTTTATAAAAGACAAGATATCATTTATTTTTTGTATTTAAAATTAAATTATTTTTATCAATTTGAAATAAAATATTAAACTATAAAATTATCCAAAATAAAATGGAAATTTTTATTTTAAATTAAATTTTTTATTATTAATCTAAAATTATTATTCTTTTATGTAGTTGACCTGATTATATTTATACATTAATGGAAACCAGACAACTTCTTTATTTTGATGTAATTTGAATCTCTCATTTATAACAGTCCTATAAAATTTCACTCCTTATATCATTCCAAATAATCCATATATTAAGGAATTCTTTACATGAAATTTCTTATATATATTGACTCATAGTGTTATATTACATGAATATTGTAGTTTCTCAAGATTCCCAATAAATTTATTGATTTATAAAATTATTTTCTAATGTATATATCCATTTTTTATAAATTGGAACTACAAAATAATTTTTTTGATTATTTGGTATTTTCATAGAACTGTCTTTAATTATATTTGATATATATTTATCTTCCATGGTTTTATCATTCATTTCAATATATAAAATCATGAATATTTTCTTAAGGAAACACATTAAAATGATATAAAATCCATTATGATTTCAAATTATGTGGGAGGGGGTCTTGGAATTATATACCCTTCATATTATTTGGAACAAGTTACAATTTCATGAGATACCATGATTCATTCTAAATTAACATACCCTAATATGTTTTGCAAGAAGATATACTTTTGAGATATGGTATTTCAACAATGAATGAAACCTAGAATTATACTTTTATATCATAATGTTAATATCCCCAAATTCATATGATACAATTAACTTGTTTCATGATGATTTTTTAATCAATGTTCATATGAGATAGTCACTACATTCCATGATTTCATTCTAATGAATATTTTCATAATGATATGATGTTATTACGCATGTATCTCTTTATACTACTTATTATAATACTTATACTTACATATGATTTGAAGTCACCCCTCATTATGTTTAATGTTAATATTTCATGGACATAAGGTAAAATATATGGTGTATCTAGAGTATTTTATTATATAGAGACTTTATGGAACTTATTAAAGAACTATTGTGAAATAATTATATTCTTATATAGAAAAAAAGTATCGTTTTGACGAGAAAACATGAAATCTATTCGTTAGTTAGTTTTTATAATTCTATCAAACTGTTAAACAAAAGATACTTAGATTTTAAATGTGATAAATATTTTGCAATAATATATATTTATCAAATATACTATTTTATGTTATTTATGTTTATTAAAAGATTCAAGAGTGTGAGTGTGATGATAGTATTATATTTATAAATATTGTCTATATATCATATTACTGGTTGATATGTTATCATTTAGGGATAATTTATAACCCTGAAATTACATGAACTGTTAATATTTATAGAATTATCCTATTTTAAATAATATATATCTACCATTAGGATTATAGTGTGGAATATATTATGTTTTTTGGGCATTAGGATAAATAACATTTTGGGAAACTATAAACATAGGTCTTATTTTATGGGAAGATACTAAAATGTCAATAAAATAGTGATGTTGTGGTTTTAATAGAAATTATATACAATGATGGATAATGAAATGTGTATATGATAGTATCACTTAAGAATCAAGTGGGTACCATCACCAAAAAAATAATTAGGTATATCTCGATCAAGATTTTGGTTTATGGTGGATGAATTTTATCATTACAACGATCTACATAGTCATATGGTGTATACATTGAAAAATTAATATTCATGTTAAACAAATTAAGAAGTATTTGTAAGCATCCATGTATTGAAGTTATCCAGACTATATAACCTAATAGTAAAATTACAAAAGATAACATAGATTTATGAAATTGACATATATTTTATACTGTGAACATAATTTTTTTATTATTACTTATACGATCTTAGTTTCCACATTATAAAATGAGTAACTTAAAAATTCCCATAACTCGAAATCCATTTAATGTAATTTATTGATCATGATGGAACCATTATAAAAAATTATTCAATGTAAAATGGTGATACATTCCTAAAAAAATATCTATTGATAAAATAATAGTAGTAATTTTTTTTTATTATTCTAAAATAACTATCATGATTTATGAATATCAATGTCAAAATAGTTAAAATCCACGTCACACTAAAAAGAAGAACGGTGGAATATCTGATATTGATTAAATAATAATCATTTTTGAAATTTTAAAATAAAAATTTAGTCATTTTAAAATTTTTATGATTTGTTTGACAATATTTATATTTATTCAAAAATGTGGTCTTCATAAATATTAGAATTTTCCTTATATTATAAGAATATGAGATTTAAATAGAGGGAAAAACATTCAATTTGTCAATAATTAAATGAATGAGTTAAATTATGTAATTTAAAATATTAAATGATCACTGAAAGGCCATACATAATATTTTATAATAATTTAAAAGAATTATTTAATAAAGAAAACTATTTTATATTTAATATTTTTTATAAATATTAATATTTTTTTCGAAAAAATTAATTAATTGTTTTCTATATCATTTTATTTAGTTATTATAAATCAATATACCTTAAAAAAACTAGTAAAATACATTATTTTCCTCACATCGATTACATGATTAAATGCATGATTATCATAAAATATATATTTATGTGGCAAAACAATATTTTATAATTAATGTTTCTTAATAATACAGATTATAATTGATTAAATTTTTGAAATATATATTATTTAAATACACAAACTATTTCAAATGTTCAATATAAATGACATCATTTTTAATAGGTAATATGACTAAAAGTAAAACTTACTTAGTTAAATGTAAATTTGGTTAATATGAGATGTAAATGCAATGTCACATTACTAAATCATGGTTTTCCTGAAAATGACGATGTGTGAGTAATTTAAAGCATATAACTTCCCAAACACTATATTTAAATAATATATTCATTGTTGACACTGAAATAATGTGTTGAAATAATTTTATAAGAAAAGGTAATTCCAAAACCACCGTCGAGTCTCCTATGAAAGGGACCAATTAAACCCCCAATTTAAATAAATATTACATTTAATTCAATGGTGAAACTATATTTTTTCACCTATAACTCTACCCATGAATCATTGACTTTTAAATAGTTAGTAATCTTATACCATTTATTTTGTAAGATAATTTCAATAAAAGTCAATGTTGCTTATGTGATAGTTAATCTAATCAAAGACATTCATTTTAATATTAACCTCCATAATAATAAATAAATTTTGCAATATAATAATTTATTTGTTATATATATACTTAAATCCAAAAATATTAGTGTAAAATAAAATATTCATTCTTTCATTAATATTAACTATGAAAAATAATTTCATCGAGTTTTCATAGGTGAATTTTATTGCTTTCATGACATTTAGGAATTCAATTTCCATCACCTAATATTTGGGATAGTATTACGGATGGGTATTAAGAATAAATATGATTATAATATAATTTTTAAAAATTATTAAATTATCACATACATTTAGAATGATTTCATTCAACTATTATGGAATGAGATCATTAATCATACATATGTGGGAACTACTAATTTTATGAAGGACATGAATTATTTATCTTACCCAAACTAAAATAATGGACATAAATATATAATTAATTAATTTATATGATTCATAATATTTTATTTTAATTTATTAATTATTAAGTGATTGTATACCATTTAATTCTGTAGTGATTGAGAAATTATTTTTTTTATTATACATACTTGTATACTACCAACCCCAAAAATATATAATTACATTTTTCACAATAAATTTTTTATGGTAATAGGATTATATTTTTTTAAGAAATATAATATATATTAGTTGTACAAGTTAATTAAATTTTATAATAAAAATATAATTTAACACATTTTTACTCATTCTATCATTATGACCTTTTTTCGGGTCATCGTATACTTGAGAGGTGTTGAATTTTTTTCATTTTGAATTATTAATGAGTTATTTATTATATTATTGAAATTTAATTTTTTTAATGTGTAATATTTTATTAATTATAATGTAAATATATATGAATTTTAATAATCCATTATCTTCGTTTTTTAAAAGCAACAATATAGGTTTGTCTTAAACATTTTATTCAACAATATTCATTAAAAATATCATGTAATTAAAGTGGAATAATATAGAAAATATGGGAATATATATTAATGATATATATGTAATATTTTAAATATTAAATATTTGTTAATGATCACAGATCCAAATAAACTTTAAAATTTAATTTCAAAATAATTAAAGTTATTAACATGTGATTAAAAAAATAATGATATAAAATATATTTTTTCAAATAATTAAAAATTTATTGTATAAAAGTTTTATATATATCATTATAGATTTTGAAAATGTTATTATGATAGTTATTTTTTATTAAAAGGTATTTGGATATTGATTAACTAATTAGGAAAATATGGTAAGGTATATTTCTATCTCAAACAATCTTCAATGAGAAAAACATTACATTCCAACCCATGTCACTGTTATATGATTTATATGCTTCCCAATTTTTACGTTATCAATTAATATCTCTTAATCATGGTATTTTAGGATCATTCTCATGATCATTCTCATTCATGGTTTTGTATTTAAATTCTACTGAAATATTGAATAATAATATAATATTTCATATTCACCTATAAAAATAGTGGATGACATAATATATTTTATATATATTAAATTAATATTTATTATATCATTTAATATATTCATTCTTTAATAAATAATTGACTAAATTGTAATTGTGTCATAATTAAATTGATTTATCAAATTTCAAAAAATTATAAATAAAATATCATGATGTATGAAATTTTTTTAGTTTTATAATTAATATTTATATTATAATGGAGTGTTTTTTGTAAATCAATATTAAATGTTTTTATTATGAATATTTTTTATAACATTTTTCCTTCACATTAAATTAAAATATATAATTGTAATAATAACACCCAAGTGGCATAAAAAGTCAACGTTTTCGTTCCATGGGATGTATCAGTTTTCTATATCTCATATATAAATATTTAGGAAAATATTAGTGTATTTTAATATTATAATACTATTATTTTTACCCTTATTCTCTTGATTTATACTTTAACAATGATAAATAAAAATTATTACTAAAGTTCTTATTCATAATGTCCAAAAAAATAAATGGTCCTATTTACATATTTTTTAGTTTATTATTCCAAATAGGTAATCCATTTTTCCAAATTCAGACATATATGTGACAGTAATTAATTTCAAAATAAATTCCATTGTCGAAATGTGAAATCATGTAATCATAAAATTAAAAATTATTAACAAATTCACTTGTTTTTATATCACATTTCAATATGAAATTTCCTCAAATGATCACTAATATATTAATTAATAAAAACATAATATAAATATACTAAGAAAACAATTAAAATGATAATATATCAATAAAATAAAAATTTATATGAAAATCAAATTTTTAATTAAGTTATAGTATTTTTCATTATTCATTAAAATATGAATGTTATTAGAAAAATACTAAAATATCAGCCAATGTAAATTTTTATGTCCCCCTTTAAAATAAAAACTTATTTTTTCAAATATAAAATATAATAGTGACAAAACTATATTTAAAAATATTTCTTCACCAAAAGGAGGTAAAAAATACTTTACAATTATTAGAGTATTTTATGCATTAAATTGGATTTGTTACATTTTTAGCCTCTAACATTTATTGGATAAATGTAAAAACATTTAACAAAAATGTGTAATCATATTTTTGTTAGTTCTATTTATTACTTCCAATACAATGATTTGGTGTTAAGTTCCATTAAATCTAATAACAATAATATTGTATTATGTTTCGGTATAACTCTGGGTTATATACAATGTTAGATTTCAGAGAAACCAGTTGTTGTATTTCAAGTATGCTATCAGAAAAAGAATTCCCATTAATTTTAAATTAATATTTTTTTAATAAATACTAAAAGATATGAAAATTTATTATTCTATAAATACCAGGGAAGTTACATCCTTCCCACCTTTGGTAAATTGTGTCCTTTCCATTTTATTTACTTATCAAATATGTGGGGGAATTTCTCCATCAAAGAATTTTTAGATTCCCATGTTTCCTCTATAACCATGTGGTCTTTTCGAAAATCATTTACCTGATTAATCACGTTATTCTAAAACATGTGATTTATATGGTCAATAATCTATACTGGCAGTTCTCCATTATAAAGATTCTCTTCCAACTGGACTACCTATGGACTCAAAACATGAAACAGATCTGGCATTTACATTCATAATACTGTAACATGAAAAACATTATATACCTAGGATAAACTCAAAGGAAAATCCACTTTTAAAGAAATTGACCCAACATTATATATTATATCATAGGGTCTAATAAACCTTTGACTCACCTTATCTTTCTTACGAAAACACATCATATATTTACAAATTGATACTTTTTGAAAGACATGATCACCTACATCATAATAAAAATCCTTCCTCCAGTTATCCTCATTACATTTCTACCTTTTCTGAGCTATCCACATATGATTCTGAATCAATTGATAATTTTACTTTATATCTTCTATCATTTAAAGTACCATTAAAATTATTTCACCTGTTTCATCCTAAAAAGATGGAGTTTGACAATGATTTTCCATATAATGATTCAGATGTTACCATCTATATACTAAAATGTAAACTATTATTATAAGGGAACTCATCAAAATAAATATAATGATATCTAATTCCCTAGTAATCCATTTAAAAAGAACATATCACATCCCCCAAGGAATGAATTGTTAATCCTAGCTACCCGGTTGACTGGGGATAAATATTTATATTAAAATTTTATTCAGTTCCCATTGACATATAAAGGAAATTAGAAACATTAGATGTGAACATGGGATTACAATAAGATATAATCTAGAGGGGAACTCCTTATAACCTTATTATCTCTTTAATATGCAATATTTAAACATGATGTTAAGAAAAAGCATCTGAAATGGGATGAAAATGATCAGATTTATTCAATAGATCAATAATTGCAATGATTGCATGGTTACATCAAGAAGTATTTTGTAATACCACTAAATATTCCATGGATATATTGTCAAATTTCATCTCTGGAATTGGAAAGTGTTGAAGCATCCATTTCAGTATCTACTATTCTACTTTCACCATCTCACAAGTCAAATACATCATAGTAAAGTCAGTGATATCTCTTTTCATTCAATCCCACCAGTTTTACTTTATAGGATATTTTTATATCATAGTAGTTCAATGATGAAATGAAAATAGAGAACTATGTTCTTCACATAACAACTCTATCTTCAACTGTGAATCACGAGGCACACATAATCTCTTCACAAAATTTAAAACACATTAATTATCAATGTCAAATTTTGGTAACTAAACCTTATGAATTAATTAAACCATGTTTATAACTCATTGTCTTATTTATTATATTGATTAATTTTTTTGATAGTGATAATTTCACTTCCACTAGAAAAATAAAGAAATTACCTTCACCATTAAAATCTAATCCAAATTCATCAAATTTTTTAAAAAATATTCTTTTTCCAAACGTACCATAGTTATTGTATCATTACCTTTTCTACTAAATCAACTGCTTTATGAGCAGTTCATAGATAGTAATGAATCATACAATAATAATCCTTGATTAATTCTAACCACCTCCTATTTTAATGTTAAATTAATTCTATTTGGACATATAGTTCAATCATATTTTATCAGTATATATTTTACATATTACATCGAACAAATGTTGCCCCAAAATTTTTAAATCAAAAATAATAGAAGGTAATTTCTTATCATGTGTAGTGTAATTTATATCATGATATTTCATCTTCTGTGAATCCTATGAAATTACATGATCATTATACATTAGGATTCATCCATGTCATTTCAATGTTGCATCTTTCTTGATAAACAACCCACCATTCCTAGAAGGTAGGGAATGAACTGGAGAATTTACCAATCTTCTTTTCAATTATTGAAAAAAACCATCATTCACTTTTTTCTAGATGAACTTAACTCTCTTATGTTTTATCCTTGTTAGTGGTATATATATCCTAATAAATATTTCAACAAAACATTGGTAATAACTCTATTATCCAAGATAATAAGAAATATATGTGATATTAGTATGTCTTGGTCCCTATTCAACAACTTTTTCTGAATGGTCAAGAATTATTTCATCTTTGGAAACAATATGTTCAAGAATGAAACATGTTAAAACCAAAATTAACTCTTAATAAAAATTAAATATAGATTAATTTATTATTGGTGTTTTAAAAAATCCTCATGTTCCCTTCATATTCCTCCCATATTTTATAATATATCAAAATATCATCTATAAACACAACCAAAAACTGATCAGAAAATAGGTGAAATACTCAATTTCTACCTTCTCAGCATATCATACATGTTTTAATTTCATTAGAACTCACAAGAAGATAACTACCTTAAATATTTTGGCTTTATTCTTAAGTAAAAATGATTTATCTTACTATAAATATACTAGATAATGATTTCAACATTCCTTAACTAGAGGTTGAAATTCTCTTCTTATATAGCCACAAAATCTTCCTCTTTTTGTCCCAATTCCAAGAATTATTGTTTTATCCTTGGTATTATAGCCTTAAGAAAATATTTCTCAAGGAAGATATTCTTAAATTCTTTGAATTCTATTGTTTCAATCTCTTCACTTCCTATGATATTTTTATTTATTAAATTCCAATGATCGGATTAAACATCAAAATAGTAAAAAACGAGACTAAACATTTGAATTTTTGTACACCACATTTCATCAAAAAATAATTTCTATTGATTTAATCCACCCTTAAAAAAGAACATTTTCGTAAGATCCTATAAAGTATAGGGGGAATTGCCTCTTAAAATGATCCATAATCAAAATATTATTCTATAGATGGTCTGATTGATCTCTTTCATGGAACAAACAACCATTTATCACATTGGTCTACTGATTAATCACTTCAAAAAACTATTTAGTTCCAATTATGACCATCTTACAATGTTGATTTTTAAGGTTTTATCCCTTTGTATTCTTTCCCATCATAGTTGACTAATTTCCTATGCATAAAAATATTTTGAACAAAAATATATTAGAAGAAGAAACTTTGTAATATTTAAATGATATATCATTTCAAATTTCACATAATGTAAAAATCATTTATAGATACTATATTAAAAATATTCTATCTCCTAATTTTATCTAAACCAAACTCAAAAACCAACTATAAGGCCTCATCAATAAACATTACATAATCTTAAGATAAGTAAACAATTAGACTTTAATTCACTTTGAGGATCTATCTAGCTTAATATATTTAGCTAATTTGGTCATATCTTCTACATATCAACATAAATACAATATATAGATACTTCTAATGACTGTCAAATTTTTTTAAAAAACAAAAACTTTTTATAAATAAACATGGTTTGTTTAATTTTTAAATAGAATGAATTTTCCTTGATCCAATCCATGAATCTATACTTCATAAAGTCTTGTGAAAAAAAATTTAAAAACATTTTATGTGAACAAAAACCTCAGTATAGGGTACATAAATAATATAAACTATCATTCCTTTGAAAACATGTTAACCATTAAGAGTTTATCATAAAGTAAACATTTTCACCTTTTTTAAGTAGTAAATATATGTACCTGATGATTGGGTCATTTGTTTATCTTTATGTAACTGATAGCTTACAATAAAGCCTATATAAACTAACATATAACATATAATGGTAACATGGCACATAAAAATATGTATATATTGTGTAATAACAATACCGAAAACATTCACACATATCAGTAAATGAAATATCAAAACATGTGAAATATATAACAAATACATGAGAGGTTATAACGTAACCACCCATCCTTCGTTTATCATAGAACCACCCTCATTTTGTTTATAATGTGACCACCCTTTTTGGATTATCACATAACCACCCAACAAAGGTCCAAGTACCAATATATAATCATAACACCTAAAACAAGAATAACCAAAATATTACATATCCGAATTGGAGTAAAATGATAAAATTTATAGATATTAATAGAAACAATCATATATTAAAACCATTTTTGATACCAAAATACGTGAAAAGTTTATATGGTATTTTTTTCTAAAAAATTACTACTTTTAAATTATTAAAAATATCAAATAATGGTTGTGGTGGTGGAGAAGTTGTTATCACTATATACGTTAAAAACATTCATTTTTTTGTTTAGTAAATAGATTCGTATAAATATATTTTATTTTAAAATCCATTTTATGAAATTAAAAATTACATGGTTGACAATAATCAATATAATAGAAAGAGTTGTATATTATTTAAATATTCCTCATTGAAAAGAGATTGTGGAGAAGTCCCTTTACATGAGATTGACTCTCATATACAATCATTATGTTACTAAATAATAAAATTAGGTTAATTACTTATTTTAAGAGAATAATTTTCAAGTTTATTATTTATTTTATATCACTTATTTCCATGTTATATAAATTAGATAATTATTTATGTTTATATCATGTGTTTTGTCGATATTTTGTTCTTGAGTAAAAAATGTACTTCTTTTGATGTAAATTATCCATGTAGTCAAAATTACAAAATCTCTAAAATATTATTCATGATTTAAATATCATATTTATATAGTATATTTTTGTTTAAAATATACATGATATTTTGATATAATAAATCAAATACACCATTCATGGAGACGGTAGACCGTACTAATGTTTAAATACTACTTTTATTTCTTTGTCCTATAAAAAAGATTAATAATAAAATCATATAAATGTATATAATAATACAATTATTATATTAATTTCATTTATTTGTCATGGTTTTAATAAAAACATCAAATATATGTTCTATATAGATTAGTAACGAGTCATATCTCTTTGGGGGGGGGGGGGTTTCCACATATTCGCAAAAACAATTATCAAATTTACACAACATGAAAATCATAATGGTGTGTTACAATTAAAAATAATAAATGAAAAGAGTGACTAAAAATATAATATATATTATATAAATATATTTTCCATCATAATGGACACCATGAGTGGTGGTAGGAAAACTTTTAACAGTCATTGTTTCTTGAGGAACTAGTTTTGTGTACTTAAAAACAATATGCTATTTACCAATTCAATGGATTTGTGATTATGTGTAGGTTGAAACATATCATAAAAATATATTATTATGTTGGTTATATTGGTGGTTTTTTGTAATCATAATATAGAATATTATAGTGATTTTAAATGGAAATTAAACTAAAATGCATGAGATAAGGTGTAACCTATTAATCATGTATCTTCTTTTGAATTATACAAAAAATGCTTCATTGAGAGGTTTTATCCCATAATTAAGGCTTCTAAGATGATGGGATTGATTATAAGAAGATTTTGGTGTAGATATTGTACAATCCAATGTGGTCTTAATTCGTGAGTATTAGAAATGGGAGGGTAACGTTTTTTAAGAGAAGGAAGGGGAACCCTTGGAATATATTAAAATGTCAAATTAATAAAATAAATATATTTAATAAAAAGGGATCTAAATTGAGATATTCAGAAGATAATTTGATTATATTACGAAATACTATTATCCTATAATATTGACATATTTATTTATTTTATTTTCAACATTATATATTTTTTTCCCCTTAATTATTCTAGTTGAATTTTAAATGTGGTAGAAAAATTTTGATTATTAAGAGGCTATTAATATAACATATATTGGGTAAATATCCCATAATTGGAAAAATAATGATATTATAGACAATATAATAATCATTTTGTGATTTTAAATTATTTTTAGAAATTTTAAGTAATTTAGTAAAATTATTATTTTATAAAACACCAATTATGTTAATTTTAACACAATTAATTTTATTTAATTTGAATACAATTCCAATGGGATGATAACTTCAATAAAAGTAAATAAATTGTCATATAAAATGTCATATTAATCAATAAAAATAATTTATGACATAAATTATGTCATATAATATTTATTTTTGTATATATAATTTCATTTACATGATTCCTTCTTCAATAAATAAATCAATGGATCATTATTGTGTCATATTTAAATTTAAATATTTATTGATTAAAAATTTAAAATAAAATCCCATGATGTAGGATATATATTAATATTAAAAATTTATTTTTATATTCATAGATATAATTTATATAAACCTCTATTAAAATTGTTTTATTATGAATAATTAGGTTTATAATATATTTTCCATTACATTAAATTAAAAGATATAAGTGTCATAATCACATCCAAGTGGATATTAAAGGCCACATTTTCGTTCTAATAGTTTTCTTGGTAGTCCATATATTATCCAGTATTATTATTATAAATTATAGGGTAGTTTTATGTTATTATAATATTTTTCACCCTTATGTACCTAATTTACAATTTAAGTGTTGTTAAAAAAATTCCTAATGTATCTATTCATCATCTCCATAAATAAAAGGGACATGTCTAAATAATTTTTACCTATTCATTCTAATTATATAATCCATTTTGACAAATTCAAAACAAAAAAGTTGCAATAATTTATTTATAATTAATTATCATTGTCAAAACGAGAAAATGGGTTTTTGAAATTATAAAAACATTAAAATATTGACAAGTGTTTATATTAAATTTCAATGTGATATTACCTCTAGTGAAAAATTGTTGATTAAATGATAAATATATAATATAAATATTATGTAAAACTAATTAAAATGATAATGTATCAATAAAAAAAATTAACGAAAATGAAAATTTTGAATTACAATAATGTATGTTTCACTATTACTTAAAACATGAATTTTGTAAAAACAAAATTCAACCAATGTAAATGATTATTTCTTGATTTAAAAAATAGATTATAAATTTTCAAAGAGAACATATATATGTGAAAATAAATAGATTTAAAAATAGTTCACAATCAAATGTCGGTGAACTGTCTGGGTACAATATTAGATTATATTATGATTAAAGTTGGATTCATTATCATTTTAAGACAATAAAATTTATTTTATAAATGTAAAAATGTGCAATCAAATATAAATTTGTTATATTCATTACAGCCAATATAATGTCAAGGAATTAAAAACTATTTAAAATAATAATAATATTATTTTATTAATTTTAACTACAACTCAGTGTTGTGGTTAACAAAATATTCTGGAGAACCTCGTCATTGTTTGTCGAGTATACTCTAAATAAAATAATCCCCATTAACATAAAATTAATATCTTATTTTTAAATACTAATAAATATAAATATGTATATTTCAATAATGTCATGGGATGTTATAATCGAAGAATGACATGATTTTAAATTTGAAAAAATAAATTATTACACAAATGGTATAATAATATATTCGTATTTGTAATTTTTTATAATTTTTAATGAAAATAGTAATTTTTAAAAAATATTTCTACATGAATATATGAGTTTTCATTATCTATATTTTTTCACGATCATGGGTGTTTTCAAAAAGACACAATATATATTCCTTATGAAGATGGATTATGAAACTCACATTTAAAGATATCCTATGTTAAAAGTTTTTTATCAATAATATTCCAACATTTTTATAGGAATGATTCAATTATAATAATATTATTTATTAACACCCCTATATTATGTCACCAAATAAATGGTTTCCTTATAACTTCCTAATACATCGATTGATTGGGTAATTTGTAGTCTAAACATTATAACTATTTAAGATAACACGTAAATAAATAGTCAATAACCATCATATTTTACTGTATTTTAACGAGAAATATTTTCAATGTAATTGGGTCACCATTTATGGTATATGATTTTATCATTACATGTCTATTTATAAATTCACAAATTCCACTTTACTGACCCAAATAAAAATGCTATAAAGTCAATTATTTGTTCAGAATTTTTTTTCTGAAATATTGATTGAACAATGTGGCACAAATTTATTGATTTTCATTATGTGACGGTGTGAGAATTATTGTGTAGTCATACAATTAGTTAAAAAAATTACATCTCTTGAGACATCAGGGTGTGTGTGTGTAGTGAGCCAATCCAACTATGATGTTTCAATAGTGAATGATTCCAAATATGATAAGTCATCGAGGCCAAGAGCCTTGAATTATGCATATGATGTAATTATTTTATTTTTTACCCATTCAAGTTATACCATTCTATTATATCATGATAATAATTTAAGAAATTTTCATTTTATATCATCTCACTATAGGATTAATCAATTTTGATGATCATACCCATTATGATATCAAATTATTCATCTTGTATGTCATGTTATTAATTTTTGTTATGAATTTTATCACTCATAATTAGAGCTCACCAGTTATTATTTACCCGTTCGTCTTGTTATGAAGTTATTTAAATCCCATGTTGTGTCTAGATGAGTAGATAATGGTGAAATTTAATATGCCTTATTGAAGAACTATTTAGGATTAATTATATTCTTATATAGTGAAACAATTATTCTATTTGACGTGATGACATGATAATTTTTATTTTTTTACGTGTCCTAATTTTTTTATATTATAAACCATAAATCAATAATATTGTTGATGTGGGTATTATTTTGTAATAATTGTCCTGTATTAGAGCTAATATTGTATGTTATTATTTTTTCACAATTTTTTGTAGAATGTTCCAAATACAATACAATATTTCATTGACTATATAGAACGAATAGTTTTATAATATATTGATTTAAAATTATATATTTTTCTTCCATGTATTTTAAATTATAAAAACACAGTTATATAATACAATTTTGTTTAATTATATTCAAATGAAAAATGAATGATATTTTTATGTGTTTGTAAAATTAGACTAAATAGATAATTCCATATAAAATAATACCCTACTAGTTGAAAAGTGTTTCTTATAATTGAAAATAATAATAAAATACGTAACAATTTTATAATGATTATTTATTTATGTCATTTATTTTTAAATATGTTTAAAATATGGATTTAATATTATAAACACATTATAGTAGAAAACAGTTTTTTAATATGTTTACTGAGAATATATAAATGAATATTAGGGTTTGAAAAAAAATAATTCCATTTCATTGTACAATACATCATAATGTATACAATAAATAAAGAATACATAACATTTAGTATATTTATTATATATTAAAATTAAATTACCCTAAATTCTATTATTGTGTTTTTATTTCATAAGCTAAATTATTTTTAAGGCAATGTTCATGAAAAATTGTAAAATAAAATATGTTTAAAATAATATTCAAATTTAAAAGTTTTTTAGATTGATTAAAAATTAAAAAAATAGATTAATGATTTTTTAGACCGGTTTAAGTGATTTAATTCATTATTTTATCATATATATTTTACCAATAATTACATAATAATACTCGTTTTCCTAGTTTTTTTATAATAACTAATAGTATTTAATATTTTTATAGATGAAAAGCATGATACATTTATATATCCTTCAAAACATCCTATAGAAAATTATTGGGAGAAAGGGTTTTATTTTTTGGGATGAAAAATATGAGAACAATATTCATTTACCGAATTAAATAAATGAATAAATTAGATGGTCAATTAAGGTAATTTGAATTAATATTGAACTTTATGATATTTTATTTATCTTGTAATAATTTTATAATTTCAAATGATTCCTCGTACTCCATCATATTTTTTCTACTTATAATAACCCTAAGACCTATGAGATATATTCAATATCTTAGCCTGATGACAAAATAAATCTGATAAAAATTGTCAAAGAAAATTGTAAAAAATAATTTCCTATATATAATATTTTTATATTCTATCTTACATAATAAATTTTTTTATTACTAATAAATGATTCAACTCTCTAATTGGAATGAAAATATTATTTATTTATTTATCTATTTGGGATTACCTAATTCACAATCATATTAGTGCTTTTCCCATTGCTTTCCAAATTCATATCACATGATTTTAGTGAATGGTATACATTCGAGGAACTATTAGAAATTTGTTTTAGAGATTAAGAACTTGTTTAGTAACAATAATAATTAAATTTTATTGTTAATTTATTATATCTCTTTATTTGTTTATTTTTAATGATATTAGAAATTAAATTAACGATTTTATTTCCATGTACAATGTAAATATATTTTATTATCTGTTTTATATGGAAAATATTTAATATTTTTCTAATTGTTTTGATAATTTTGGAATCATATTAAATGATTTTAATTTTATTGAAGATTAAAATAGACTAAAGTTTTTATATAAAAATTAATATAGAGGATTGAGAAAGAGAACTAAAATATAGTTATCTCCTCACTATCTAGAAAATAATTGATATGATTTGTTTTCTATAAAGTAGATTAATCTATACAGTGGAAATATCATAACATTAAATTCATATTATGATCCAATCCATATATTGTAATAATTCAAAATACTAAATAAATCTAATAGTTGATGTTGTTAATATAGGTTGGTAATAATTATAGAGATGATGAGTTTAACAATATAATAAAAAATGGAAATTGATGATGAAGGAAGATTCATGATGATCTCACATAGTGAGACTCAAGAAAAAGACCCCTTACAGGTGATGATTGTGGTATTTTTGTCCAGATTAATGATATATATTAAATATAGAAAATCGTATTGTATAGTATATTTGTATAAAAACAATGATTTAGAAACCATTTTGTGATATTGAATCATTATTTTAATGATGTATTTTCATGATGGAAACTAGCATTAATATCCATTAAATAATATTTATGTACATCAATTTATCAAGTGTAAAAGATTATTTGAAATGAAAATTTCAAGTGATTTAGAGTAGTTGTGAATTATTTCCGGTGATGTCATGTGGATTTTATGTCATTAGATATATATTTATTATTCCTTGAGATACTGGTCTTAGAATGGGTTATTGGTAATCACTGGTGATTCTAGGATATTATTTTAGAATTCAAAAGAACATTAGAGGCTATATTTTTAAAAATAGAAGTATAAATGAATTATTGAGACATAATTCCACTTCATTATACTTTAATACATTAAAAATGTATTTATATAGAAATCATAGTATTTATGATAGAATATAAGGAATTTATGGAACATAATATGATTTTAAATATTATAAAATATTTTCCCGAATTGAAAATAAAAAATTAATAAATTTTACAATGAGTTCATAAGTTGTACAATGACAAATTGAAATAATTTTTTTTTAAATTATTACACGACAAAATAAATAAGAATTTTTTTTAATTATCTTTCTATTGAAAATATTATGAAATTATTAGAATTATAAAATAAATTTTATGAATATTTGGAAATTATTTCATAAACTGGAAAAAATAATGATGGTGGATTCGGAAATAGCGATTAGCCCAAAATATTATGATTTCATGAGAAGAAAAATTTTAGATGGATTAAATTCCAAAAATTACTAGGCCACATAAAAAATATATTTATCCATGAAATATCATCCCATGATTTAATACATAGATATTATATCATAACAAATTAATACTCATTACGTATAAATACTATCTACAACAAACCCATATATGACTAGTATAATTATAAACATGGATATAAAAATATATTTTTAAAAATAGATATAAATTTTCTCACACTATATTCTTAATAAACATAAATCTACCTAGAAATATCATACAAAATACAATTTTTCATATCCTCCAGAAAAAACATAAGATAAGCGGATCTTGTATTCATAGTAATTATAAATGAGGGTAATATCAATGATCACGAAACCATAACACGAGATTAAGGGTATGAGAACATAATAATATCCTTTAAACCCATAGAAAGTATAAAATAATTATTAATATTGAAAAATCAAAAAATAGAAAAAAAATTCATAAGAGATAAATAATAAAGGAATCAGCAATCATGATCCAAGAGAACATAACATAGGAAAAATTGAAAATTGAATAAAATGAACGTAAAAAAATATCATAGGATTCAATGATGAATAAAAATATTAGCATTGTGGATTGTGATAACTACCACATCCCTAGTATCTAAACTCATGGCTCACTCTCATCACTTCCATAGTGGACACAATGCCATACTATACTTGCTTCACTCCTCATTTTAGTACTTATTGTCTTAATAAGTATCCAATTTTACAAAATTAAATATTTGTAAATATAATTTTAGTCCCAAAAAACAATTAAAAAAATCATACATATGTGTTCCATAGTATCATAAAACATTAATCTATTAATCACTCATAAAAACAAATCTGGATTCATTACATATCACCACAACATAATCTATCAAAATGAAAAAATGGATAATATTTTCATCATATTAAGATATTATCAATTAATTATGAGGAATATATCATTATAAATATCCATAGAGAATATAATTTAACATTAAAGTATATCATAATAAATAAAATTTCATGAAATGAAAAATTGCAAATTTATCGAGGAAAATATCGTTTTCGTTTTCAAAACACATCACTAAAATATAAAATTTTCAAAAATGTTAAGGGAAATGTTTTCTATAAAAATAACCTGTTTAAACTATTTAATTATGATTCTAAGAATTTATTATTCATTTTTGGGTTAAATTATATTCATTTTATGAATGGTAAAGATATTTTTTATATCATATTTTCTGTAAAAATTAGTTTCAGCATATTATGAAATTGATATGAAGATTCATTTTACAAAATTTTATAAATATTCAAAAATTGGTGAAAATTATTTTATATAATTATATTATAATATTAGTATTTTTCTATAAATTTATTAAAATATATATAAATTGATTAAATTTTTTTTAACCAATGTTAAAAATAATGTTAAAATTTATTGAGAAATTTTCATTATTTATCTTGAGATATAAAAAAGAAAAAAACAAAATGAAAACAATTTAATATCTTGATATATATGTATTTTAGAAAATTTAAATGTATTTATGATAATTATATAAGGAAATTTCATCATTAGAAACATAATGAAAAACAACCCTAAAAACACTTAGATAAAAAATTAAAAACGATTTTAAATTCATCATTTACTCGTGTTAATTGATTCATATATCATAGAAAATTTTTCTAGTTGTACATACCCTGACCCTAGGATCCCAGATCAAGTACCTTAATTTATAACATTGGAATAGATAAAATATTCAAATACTAAAGTACTGATCATATTATCTAATTTTCAAACTATACATATTGTTTCTATTTTAGAATAGGAAATTGAAAATAATAAATATTATATCATAAAATATAATAAATTTATTCCATGAAATATCCTTCAAATATCACTACTTCCTAACCTTGTGAATGCAAAAAATAAGGGTGAGCTCATATTATCTAAAAGGGTTAAGTAAAATAGATTTTACCATCAATTAATTATAAATAATAAATATGGAATGGTAAATAACTGAACACACATGATATATGAATAAATAGAAATGTCATAATCGATGTGTAAATGTAAATAACTAAACATATATTCTATCTTAGAAACAATATTGGGATTAGTAATTATGTACATGTTTATAACTGAACATATATATAGATTAATAAATAATCTGAGATAGAAATGAATCCATATATTTTCTAATAGCTAAAATATCATGGATATTAGTAAAGTAAATATTAATGTGTGAAATCATAAATTAATGTTTCATATGTTGACCAGGTAAATAGAAACATTACCATTAACATCAACACTCAAGATATTTTAAAACAAATGGTTTAAAACCTATCAAATTTCGTCAACTAATTTTCCCATTAGACTAATGATGCATTTAGGTGATATCATTAACTAGGAAACATTACTGTCTTCTAGTCCAAATCATTAAACACATATAAAATAATTTATTTATTTCAGGAAAATTCTCCATATCATCAAATATATCAATTGAGAAATAGATAACGCCTTATTTAGACATAGAATATTAATCGAATAAAATTATAAATAAACCCAAAATATATAAATTGTATATTTTTATAAAATAATAATATCTATCATACAAGAATATATCTATATAACGGTAATATAATTTTCAATGAAAAATGAATCAAATAAATTGATTTATCCATATAAAGTCAACAATCACAAAAGAAATTTAGATTTAATAATAAATATTACAATATAGACATTTTCATGTAATTTCCCATTAAATTATATAATTATAAATGAAATCAAAAAAATCATTTATATGAGTTATTCATTATATTACATGTCAAGGGGGTATCATATTCACCACATAAATGTGAATTGGTGATCAATATAAATTAAATCCCAATGGAATGTAAATTGAGACGAAATCCCTTACCTTACACTATTTTTTTTTGAATTCAATCTAACCTCATATATAACATTTTATGAATGTTATTAAATCATTCTAGAACCATATTTTTATTTTTTTTAAAATGATTTATTATTCTTTTATAATAACCTATTAGCCATGCATTAATAATGAATCATTATATTCCTCCTTTGTGGAGTTTATTTCCTTGTATTTGAAGTGTGTTTTGACGAATTATTTTTGTTCCACCCAATTACATGTTGATTACATAATACCTATAATTTTAAAAAGGATGAATACATAATATATGTTCATTATATATTTATTTTTAGTAATCCATAAAATTAGGTGATAGGAAAACCAATTCATTGGCCATGTCGATTGTATGATATATATATATGATGTTTTCTTCCATTTTGTAATCTATTAATAGAATTATAACAAATATATATATATATATATTCAATTATGTATCATTTATATTTCATATAAAACCCATATGTTTATTTTACTCAACATTATTAAATCTATTTTATAGTGTTAACAAATTATATCACTTCATGAGGAGGTAAACCAACATGAACAAGAGAATCATAATCATATTCCAATAAAATAGAAGGTTTACCACCTCTAGTTTCTAGTAATTAGCCCTTTATTGTGGCTTTTTGTGTATATAATTTAAATGGGGGATGATTGGGAATTTTTAGAGGAATTTTAGAGTTGTTTTTTGGATTTTTTATAGGTTCATGATAGGTATAAGGATTAAGAAACCCATAAAACACCTATAGTAAACAATGCATAGTTAAATAGGGGGAAAATGGATGGGGTATCAATGACCAATGTTTTTTTCGAAACCGTGCATCCACCTTGTAGAAAATGATATATTTGAAATAGTGGATTTGGTTATTTGAGGTAGTGGGGTTGACATGGTTGGAACACTATTAGTGAATTGTTTAAGGAAACAATTTGAGATTAATCCTCAAGATAGTTTATATATAACACATCATTTTTCCTCCTATCGAGCACTATAATGTGTATTCTCTTTCCTTATGGTCAACTAAGGTTCTCTCATTGACCTGGAAGTAATCTAATGGCTTACCTTAGTTATTAAAATCCAATTCCTCGTAGAATGTGATCATTATGGATCATCCTCGATGATTTTCTTTGATCTACATTTCTCTCTCTCACTCTCTTGGTTTTCTAGATATAGGCATGTTGGGGGTATATATAAGGTTATAGATGCCATTTATTCTTATATATGTCTTTTTTTATTATAGGGGTAGAGATATATGGTTAGTTCATGGATACTCAAACTGGTTTTGTGACATTTTTCATGATGTTTATCATTTTCACCAAAAATACTCGAGGTATGTGGCTTCACTCACAAATACTCTATTTATAACATGATATAATAGTTTGAAATTAATTTCAATGAATTAAATTGGATATAATTACTGTGAATTACTTCTCTGAATCCCTCATTGGTAATGGTTTAGAAAATTTTATAAAATTTGTGTTTTGTGGGAAGTTCATGGGTTTCTTGATTTTATAATATTGATTTTAAAAAAATAAATTTCCATGAATAATGGTAAATGTATTAGTAAATAAATTTTTCAATAAAAGTATTATTTAATTGAAATGTATTGAATTGGTTTCTTAAAGGTATTCAATTAATGAAATATTTTTACGGAATGGTTGAAATGGTTTTATTGGCGTGGTTTTTGGGAATAACCAGTTATGTGTGTTCACGTGAATTTTAGACAGATAAGGGTCAAGTGTCCCACCCATCATTAATTGAATATATATGGATCTAATCTATCCCCCAAAAATCGTCCTTGTTCAATTGGGTTTGATATGGGTATGATGTCTCGATTATTATTACTAGGATTGGTAAGGGTTAGGGTTTTTTCCTTTTCTAGGTTTATGCTTTGTCAGTTTTTTGGATATGTGGAGGGGAATGGTCAGCCCAAAAAGTACTTTTATATTATTTAATGAGTATTTTATGTTCCATACATAGAAAAAAATACTAGTAATTTTGATTATATTTTTATATAAAATATTTTAGAAATTATATTATATTATTGGTTTATATAATTTTTTCAAACATGTTCTATCCAAGAGGCGTGAGTTGGAAGGTCATTAGAAGAATACTTACTAATTCATAGTGCTCACACCATCATTTTGACCTTGTTGGTTTTTAAAATTTATTCTACTTATATATGTGGAAAGTTAAATCATCAAACATGTTTTGTAGTTATTCATGATATATGAAATGTTATGTGGAGTTGGATCATAGAGCATTAAGATCATTGGAGTCATGTGGTTGTGTTTGAGTTTTAATATTTTTTCTCTCATTGTTTACTTTTATGTTATATTTTCTTCTAATATTTTACTATTTTGTTTTTATATAAATGTAATTTTTTATTTTTCTTTCATTTTAACACACATCAATTAGATTATTTATTATTATGGAGTTTTTCTTTTTTATCTTCAATTGGAAAAAAGTCCCCCATTTATATTGAAGACCTTTGGAATTTATTATTATCCATTGGTGTCTTTGGGATATCACTTAATGAAATGTATCATAATCCCACCATTTAAATCCAATGAAGAGAAAGGGATATTAAAAATGGTATCATCTTGGTCTTTCTATATATCTTTTGGGGATAAATGATCTATGATATTGTATTGTTTTCCTATTATGGCGTATAAATTTATTCTTGTATATTCCTTGATTTTTGATCATAGAATGTAGTATTATTGTCATGAATTGAAATATAGATCATAAAAATATGCACCTAAAGATTATTTATAATATCAAGTAACCATGGATTTGGGTACATAAGTGTGATGAATATTCATATTGTTTTTCAATATTATTTTAATGGGTTTAGCTAATGAAATAAAATGACATAAATTAGAGTATTGTGTTCCCACTATTAGGGCATACATCATTTGTAGTGATGGATCATAATTTTTTTGAAGAAGTGCCATATTTTTAAATTTTGATAGTGTTTTGAAATAAATTATTTTGAAAAAGTGCATTATTTTCGTATTTTGAAAATGGATAGATTTCCATAAGAAATCAATGAATTTAAAAAAAGGTTGATCATGGAAAATGGTTAATTTTAGAAAGCATTAATTTGATACAATGATATGATAGAAATTAAAATTTTAGGCCTTCACTCAACAAAGTGTGAGAATTATAGTGTTTCATTGTGTATATAGAATCTGTAACTTGGTATACTTCGTATGAATGGATCAAAATATGTCATTGAGAATGGGAATTTATATGAGCTGTAGGTGTACAATGAGTTAGTTCAATGCAGTGAAAAATAGTTTCACTGCATTGGGTCCAGAAATAATCCATATATATATTTTACAATATATGTCACTGATGGAAATCCAAGATGAGTGATTACAGTTGTCATCACTAGATAAGGTGATAACTCTAATGGTAAGAGAATGAATAAGAGGAAGACCAATTCCTGACGATGTGGAACACATTGTAATTGGACCACAAGATTCAGTAACCTTCCTCCATGACCTAAGAGAAAATCATGAGGTTTTCAATGTGGTTTTCTTCACCACATAAAGAATGTTTGTGCCACAAAAGAAAGAGCATGATAAAATTGGAACAATATTTGGAATCTTCTACACTATTGTCACACATCTCTGAGACCAGGTGTGAGGAATACTGCCTTTTGTTCTATAAGGCATATGATTCAATTTAATGAGGGATGCAGAACATTTCTTGTCATTATAACGTCCATGGATTTTCTGGGAAAATCATGAGTCCTTAGTAATTTAAATATCAACATGGTAATAGAGAACCATGTGTAGTGAATAAGAAATTATATATATCCAAGAATCTGATTGTGTATGATCATCGTGAACCATCTACAATGCAAGATATGATTCTATGAAATGTAACCTTACATAAGATATATTTGATATGAGTGCATCACATTCTGTTATTGATTATAGTTTTTTTGTTCTTTTGTATTTAAAAGTTGAGATGATTTAGTCATTGATAAAACATCAAAAACCTCTTGGTAAAAGAGAATGTGGAGATTATTCATGTAAAGAATGTTCTATATTTATTGATGGAGCTGAGAAAATATGGTATTTCACTTTAATTGATTTGGATATTTTTTATATAATCTTAGTTATGGAATTGTTGACAACATACAATGCTCACATCAATTGTTATACTCGATGGGTCAGTTTTATGCCTAGGGATGGAATCAAGTATCTATTTAAAGGTGAAAAGAATATAGGGTCATGAGAAATATGATTTTTCAAACTAGCTATTTGAACGTACTTGTATCAGTTGGTGGTGTTTTATTTGGAATTGATATTCGAGATTGAATCGAGATGATTTCTAGTGGTGGTTGATCAGATTATAGATTTGGTTCCCAAAAAAATATTCGAGTACCACTTGAAGATGAATTGGATTTTATTATTGATATCCTCTTAGAGTATATCCTTATCACATTTTCATATTATCAAAATGACACAGAATAAATTAAGGAAGTTAAAATTTTAGTTGGAAGAGATTGAGAAATTTGGTTTTATTTATCATAAAATGAACCTGTGGGCCACACCTATCGTGTTCAACAAAAAATTATGGAACTCTATATGTGTGTTTGTATTATCATAAGATTAAAAAATATAGGATAAATAATCTGTATCCACTTCTGCATGTATATGATTTGTTTGATTAGTTGTGTGGAGATTTTTGGTTCTCTAAGATTGTAAGCAATCATGGTAACACAATATTTATGTTCAGAAGGAAAATATTCTAATGAAAACGTTCATAATTAGATAATTCCATTATTATTATAAGGTAATTAAATTTTATGTTAATAATTAACAAGTTGTGTTTATGGAATTCAGGAAACATATATTTCAGTGATATCTAGATTCATTTTTCATGGTCTTTATGGATGCCATATTGGTGTGTTCATGGACAAGGGATAGTCATGAGGAAAATGGAGTTTGTATTTCAAATCATGAGAGATCATTGTTTATATTAAATATTATCACAATCATGTCTTTTAATACAAGAGGTACTCCTTTTTGGACATGCAATTTCTGAAAGACGTGTTTTAGTAGATCCATAGATGATATAATTATTAAAACATAGAACCCGCTGAATTATTTCCCCAAAAGATGATGTATTCTTGGTCTAGTTGGTTATTAATACCACTTTTTCATGACATATCATTACTAGCTCTACCATTGACATCATGAAAAAGAAAAAGGCTCCATTCTAGTGAATTTAGGAATGCTTGAAATAATTATAAGAGTTTAAATTTTTCCTAACATTAGATTATATCTTGATTTTTCCAGAGTCAGGACAAGTGTAAATGTTGTATTGTGATGTTTTAATATATGGGTTGTGTTGTGATTTAATGTAAGATGACCATGTTTATTTGTATAAATAATGTTAAGGGTTCATGATAATAAATAAATAACACATTATTTGGATTTATCTATAGTATACTATTATATAAAGTCATGGAATCATTATCTCTTGATGAGAAATTCACTGTGAACATTGATCAGAAGAGTTTGAAACTCATTTTCTCACAATGTGGATTAAAATTAAGAAATTAATATGGATGGTTTATGTCCATAGGATTTACATTGACATTAGTTAAACATCGAGAAATTTAAATTTGGTAGTAGATACTTTATGATAAATTCATATTCTATGTTAGAAAAGAAACCTTTAGTTTAATGGAAGCTGATGTAGGTCATATAAATATGCACATTGATGAGAGTATCGATGTATTGTTTTTATATAATTTCAATTTTTTGTAGTTCATTATTTTTATAAGATAGGAATGGAGGAGCATAATTTTGATTTAGAATGTGTTACAATGATTTCAAAACTAAAAGGTGGGGATACAATTGAGGTCTTGTAACTGGATGGGAGATCAATGTTGTGGTTTGAAGATCAGATGGTTGTACCAAGGATGTTTCAGGAAAAAAAACCTTAGAGTTACAACAATTTGAGATTTGGGGACCGCCAATGAATATAGAAGATATATAAGGAATTAAATTAAATGTTTTGGTGGGTCGGTATAAAAATGATGGTTGTTAAGTTTGTTTTATTATGAATATATTGGTAGTAGTTTTAGGCAAACCATCAGTGAAAAGAAGTTATGTTATAGTCTTTCCCTATCCTTATTTATAAACAAGATAAACTATCTATCTACTTTTTAATAGGTCTCCCAATAATAGTTTCTAAGCACAATTAAGTAATGGTGATATTGGATTGGATAAAAATTTCTTCCCATGTCATCCATATTTATGAAAATCAAATGGTGGAGGATCTATCCTAAATCCATATCTAAGAATTATAAGTGAGACATGGAATTAAATATTTGATTAGGTCATATTGAGATATAGTGTTTACATATCATTTTTTTGGAAATTATTATAGAAAATCCTTGAGATCACATTGACGTAGATCCAGATTCATCATTGGTAAATTTTCTCGATGTCGATTGTGGATAGGGAAAAGATAGTCTGACATGTAAAAAGCATCAGTCATGTATGGGTATTGTAGAAATATAGTCATATTAAAGAAGTGTCAGGGACATATGAAAATGAAGTGATAAAGAAATGGCCTGAATGAGTTTAGGGGAATGATGGGTTTCTACTCTCTTGGGATAAAAATACCAATGGTGGAGAGAATGTAGAACCCCCAGTTTTTGGTTAATAACCCTTTATTTGAGATTTTTAAGTATATAAATTATATTGGTGATGTTTAGTTGTATTTGGTGAATGTTTTAAATTTTTATGAGGATTTGTTTTACAGGTGCATGTTTTGGGATAACCACGAAACACCTACTGAAAAATTTCATAAAAAATTGTGAGAAAAAGTTACGGTCTGCTGGAGGTGCATTTTTTTCCCAAACCATAAATGCACCTTATAAAAATTATCAATTTGGAACAATGACTCTTGTTGCTCAATTAGTGGCTTTAGCATAGTTGGAACAAATTTTAGATACTTTGTGAGGAATCCATGTGAGGTTTATCTTTATGTAAGTTTCCAATGAATGGTTATTTCTTGGTTTTCCTACCTATTGGACTAAACCATGCATGTAACAAAACAACTTTCTTAAAAAGTGGGTCTTACACATTTTTTCCCTCAGACCTCATAGTTTTTCCATTTATGTATCCCTAAAAGTGGATTTTATTCTCTTATTGGTCATGTTTGGTTCTCCCATCAATCTAAAGGTGATATGAAAACATTAATATATTATCAGAACCTGATTCCTTGAAATATGTGATAATTCATGATTATTCATGAGGTTTTTAGATCTACTTATCTCTATTTCTTGGTTTCATATATCCATTACATCCATATATAGGTATAAATTTATACATTCCAAATATGTTTATATTTATGTTGGTTTATGATATAGGAGGTATCTATGGTGTTTTTAGGGAGATTCGACCTTGTTTTGGGCTTTTTTCATATTGTCTACCATTTTCTTCAAAACTCTCGAGGTTGGTCGATTCAGTCATAGTCCATTATTTAAAAAATTACGTCATCGTTTTAAATTTATTTCTATGATGAATATTTATTTTAATTTTCTTGAATTTTTTATCAAACCAGCTCTTTTGTGACATTTTATAAAAGATTATAAAATTGGGTGTTTTGTGGAGTGTTCATTGGTTTCAGGATTTTAGAATATTTCTTTTAAAATGTGGAAATTTAGGAATTTTTTAAATTTTTTAATAAAAAATCAATGGGGGTGATTTTATTGAAATATAATGAATTGTTTTATTATTTACAGTATTTAAATGAAGGAAATATTTTATTGAGAAGATTGAAATGGTTGTACTTCCATCGTTTTCATGCATACCTCATTGTGTGTGTTCATGTGCATTAGGGGATGATTTGGTTATGGTATCTCCCCAATAATTACATGGATGGATAAAGGTGAGTGTTATCCCCCATCAAACATTCATGAGAATTTGTGTTGGAAAAATGTCTAATGTCTCCCCCATCATTACATGCATTGATAAGGGACCTTGATTCCTCATTTTCTAGGATTAAGACATAGTCGATTGTGTGGATAAATGGAGTATAATAGTTACAGAAAAAAAATTATATTAAATGGTTTGAATAATTTTATATTTTACTTCCATATAAAGCTTTTTAATATGAATTATGTTAATATTTTAATATAAGATATTTAAAAAAAATTTCATATAAATTGTTTTTTATAATGGTTTTATATAAATTTTAATAACATTTTCTAAAATAGATGAGGGAATTGTAATGTAATCATTGAAAACCTATTGAGTTTTAGGACTCCACCCCACAATGGATATTTTTTTCTTTTTCAGATATCATCTCTTGACATGTGGGAAATTTAATATATCACAAATATTTATTACTTATTTAGGATACATGTGTTGTTTGGAGAATATTGATCATGAAGGAGGAGGATATTTGGAGTGATGTGGTTGCCTTTCAGTTTTAATAGTTTTTCTTCCATAGTTTACATTGATGTTATTTTCTCTTCCACTATGGTACACTTTTGCTAGTTTTGATATAAATGAAATGTTGGAGTTTCATGCATTTTATCATGAAACAAGTAGATTATTGTTATATTTTATAGTATAGTTGATTATCTACAAAGTCAAAATCATCCGTCAAGTATATTAAATCCCTTAAGCATATATTTATAGCCTTCTTCATTTATTTAGCATGTCAAAATTAGTATTATAGGAATTTTTGGATATTTTATATAATATAGTATGTGTTTTTAAACATATCATTAATTTCTTAATTATTACATAGTTATATAATAACTAACTAACCCCAATCCAAGAAATAAACTTTTTTTTATTTCAATAATATAATGAATTTTAATATATTTTGATTGATTTCAAAGTATAGAATTTACTATCCCACTTCTAAAATGGGAGATCTAACTTTAATACTGATATTTTGTGAAATTATTATATTAAAAACTTGTGTAACATAAAATAATGGTTTAATCTTGTATATTATAATATAAAAAGGTGTCCCTGGTATCTAATATCATGATAAATCCCATGGTTTTCCATTTAATACTAACTATCTGGCTAAGGCATCAATTTAGGAATTAATAAAAAATACCCCACTTTTTCTATAAATACCCATCAATTTCTCTCTATCCTTTCACTAACAATTTTATCACCATTATGTTATAATAGTTATACCTCCCAATGATTCTAACCAATGTTTTGTTAAGACAGCAAGGTCTTAATCCTCATATTGTATTAGTAACCATTAAAGTATTGGGAAACCACAACTTCTCTTTCCCTTTTATGCCTACTTTTGTTGGTACACGTTTCAAATTTATAATCAATTTTCTTCTAAACAATGTAAATTATACATTTATTATACTAAGAGTCTTTTATGAGATGGATAAATTTTTTCCCTCTCTTTTACCCTTTTCTAAAACCATTATTTGTACATCTTATTATACCAATTTAACTTCTCAAAATTTATCGCTTCTCCTCAATAAATACCATTTTATATTCATTATATCAATACCCAAACAAAGACTACTTAAATGGTTATTCACCAATATGTAAAAATGATTCATTTTATTTTGGTAAGGATATACAAATGAACATAATTCAATTTTCATGGGTCATAAATGACATAATGATCCTTTTTTAATGCAATTTAGAAACTCCATGATTTATATCTGAAAATCATATTTTTTTTATTTTCCATGGGGTTATTATGTAATCATTTATTATAATCACTATGGAACCGATGTAAATTAATAAATATAATGGTTTCACCCAGATTGTACTCTAATTCATTGGATAAATAATATAATCCCTATAGAAGAAATTTTATAAAATACCTTGGTGATTAACATTCGTAATTTTTGGGAAACCATGGTGATATTCAAACATATGTATAAATTAAATGTTTTATATATGTTTAAAAGTTATGATGCATTTAATTTTTATTATTTTATTCTACATTTTCTATTTCCCGCTCAATAATTATATTCCCCGTATTCTTATTGATATTCCTCAAGATCATATGTAAATGGTTTCCCCTTACTCTCTATTATGGGGCCCTATAATTTCACTCTTAATTCATGTACGTTCTCATGTTATGATAATAATTAATTCTATAGAGGATAAACATTTTATGAATCCTTCCTCATAGATTAGAGTAATATTATATGATTTTCATCTATTATAAAAAAATTTCCAAAACACTAATCATTAAAAGATCCTCTGTTTTCTAACTGGTAATCAAATTTTTATGTAATTAAATGGATAGATGATATAGACATTATGAATGGAATGTATTTTTATTTTTTGAATTTTTTAATTTAAAATAATATGATGAACTTTATGTCGATGTAAAAATATATAAAATAAACCTTATATTTTAGTTAAGTATTATGTAAGTGGGTTCTGATAAAAGAAACCCATGTCTGCATAAGAACATAAGGATTTGGCTCTTAAATAGATGCATTTTTGGGTATCACCTACAAAAACTCTTTTGAGATAGACTCAAATGGGATTTTTTTTCTTGAAAATAGGCCATTCATGACTGTTGGTTTGACACTCCCCAATGATATTTTTGTTTAATAAAAATATGTTTAAGAACCATTATAAAGGATTTATGTCAAATGAAATTATTGTCAAAGAATAAAATATTAAAGAATGATGTTTTATGACATAAAATACATTTTTTATTATAAGATTGCTGAAAATGATATTTCAAACAATGTTTTATACTTTTAGAAAATAGAGGGAAATATGAGTAACCACATAAATGATGAGTAAAACTGACCATGTGCGGATGAAACATTGATGGAAGAAAGAATGGAAAAATTCTTGAGAAAGAAGAATCAAATGAATTATATTATGTAAAATGAATTGAATCATGATGATATACCTAGTTCACCTCCAAAGAATAGAATTACATTGATTATGTTATATATCATTGAAATCATTCTTTCTATGGATCTACTGATACATTTATTTCGGAACAATGGATAAACTCTGTAAAAAGGTTCATTTTTATAATCTATTATTCAAAGAAATAAAAAATCACCCTTGTTTGATATCACTTTGGGGGAGAAGCATATCAGCGGTAGACACTGGTTAAAAACATCAATCCAATAATGGAGAGTAGATATGTGTAGATTGAGGGGACCCCTTTTTAACAAAAAATTCCCCCATTATATGAGAAAAAAATATATAAGTAATTACTAGATCTGATTAATAGGGATACCAAATATGTGGAAATTTATGAGATAATACATTTAGAGATTTATTGCTACAACTCCACATTTTTCATGGATCCTAAGGGAAATTTTGATATATTATTTGATGGAAAAATACATAGTATACTGAAGAATCTATCAAATCAATACCATGAAATAAAGTCGGATATCATGTGATGTGGTATGGTTATTTAACTATAGTTTATAGATACATTGTAGTCTCAATTGTAGAATTAAAATAACATAACAAAATTTTTAATATTTCGGTGGAAGAGTGATGATGGAATATGAAGAGGGAAAGTCAAACTACCCACATGATAAAAATAACGGTGAAAGCATTTGATGGAATTGATCCCTTTAGAGAGGGAACATGAACATGTGTAAAATAGATGTACATATTGATCCGAACAATTATAGTTATCTAAATCATATACTTATCAACTGTAATGAAAAAGGGGTGATGGTGCATTCTCAGATTGATGTCCAATTTATCATGCGTGGAATGCTTCATAATATTTTCAATCATTATCTAAATTCAATTATAATGTATGGGTATCAACCTCAATCACTTTAAAGTCCAAAGGAGTGAGGTAATAAATTTTCTATCAAAACATTTTTTAAGATTCAAATTATGTGGTGGTAGGTTCTCATGATGTTCTCTTAATTCTACCAAGTACATATATTCTAGTTGTATTAATTCGTTTATTACATCCATGTTTCCAATGAATATAGAATTAATCCTTGAGAAAGTAATATTATAGTATTTACTCCTAACACCTTGATAGATTATCTGAGCAACAATAGTATAGAAATGCTAGTAATAACCATGTAGAGCATAATATCATCATAAATATTATAATTATTCCCTTGGTGCAACATAAATAATACTAGGCACAGAGTGTAACTCAAAGTACAATTATACCCTCAAATGAAAAAAATGAAATCTATGTAATCATGAATAGAAACATAACAATTATTTTAAATAATAGTTATCTCAACCAATATTTTGTCTAGGTGTACCTCTCATATCCTTCATTATAATAATTATTCGTGAATACGATGCAATAAATGATATTATAGGAATTTAAAATTTCCCCATCATTCATGAATAGATTGATGTATTTTCAAAACAAAATAGGAACTCACCCATAAATAGAGTTAGATTTATCTATTGAATGATTTTCTGGATCTATGATAATATCAAAGACAACATATAGTGTAGACAAATTATATCTCGAGGAATTAAATAAATATATTGAAGAAATTTTTAGAATGGTATTACCTGGTGTAGGGAGTATCCTTGTGGAAATTATATATTATTTGTGAATAATAAGTATCTATCATTTTAGAAATACAAATAATTTTGAAAACATATCAGGATCCTAAAGTTGAAATTGTACCCTCTTATAAAGATTAATGATTTATTAGACTGAATTTTTGGGGCATAATTATTCCCTATGATTCTACTTTGGTCTGGGTATCATCAATTTATGATGAAGAAAAAAGATATTACAAATTATACCTTCCAATCATGATATGGTCATTATGTGTTCATTGTTATGACCTTCATCTTGAATGATGATTATTCTATGTTAAAAAATTTGATGAATATTGGATTTAAGAACAACCTTGATTATTTTTTGGTATTTTCTATTGATGATATTATGATATATTATGAAGATTATTAATTTCATGGTAATTATATAAGGGTTATATTAATACGTCGAAGGATTAAGAGGAAATTAGTAAAGTTCAAAAAATGTGAATTTTGGTTATAAATATTTATTTCTTCGGGAACATTGTAACCAATGAAGCAATATCGTTTTATCATACCAAGAAATATGTTTTGCTGAATGTTCCTTATCCTAAAATAGTAACTGATATTTTTTGTTTTCATATTTTTCAAGGATATGGTAGGATTTTTTAAAATAATTTCATGATATTATGATCCACATACAATATTAACTTGTACTAGCGGAAATTTTATATGGACAAAGGAGTGAGATAATTTTTTTCAAGAAATGAAGAAGATATTGTTTAATGCACCTTTGTTAAATATAACCCATATTGGAGAAGGAATCATTATTTTTAATGTTAAATATATTAATTATCATGGGTGAATTATTATTCAAAATTTATAGGTTCATACTTTTATATCTCAATAGTTGAATATTCATGAGAATCATTTTCTAACACATGAAATTGATCTAGTTGAAGTTGTTATTGCTCTAATGATATGGAGGAATTTTCCATATGGGTAGAAATATAATATATACACATAAAACCATATATTAATTTTTAGTTAAATCGAAAAGTAATTGAAAATAATACGTTGGAAATGGTTGGAACTTATTAAAGTCTATTATTGTTCAAATTTTCATCACCTTGAAAGATAAACATTGTCATATATGTATTATATTGGAATGACTGTGATGTTATGGAAGTGAGTACGACCCAAGGAGATAATTTTATCAAATTCCGAGTAAAACTAGACATGGGAATCATAAAGGAAGGGACATAATAATCCCTATCCCAAATGATTTCTCAACCATAATTATTTCAGTTGATTAAGAAATCTCAAAAGGTAGTCTATTTAATAAATACGAAGATATAAGATGTGAAGAATGTTATAATTCATGAGTTTAATATTTATCGAGAAGTTTTAATGAAATTTTATTCAAAGATATGTATTACATATATACCAGAAATAATGAAGGAGATGATTGATGAAGTACATAGATTCCCATTCACTCAACATCTGAAATGCATTAAAATGTACAGGGACCTTCAGGATAATTATTTGTCGGATAAAATGAAAAATAATACTTCTGACTACACTATAAGGTTGATGGTGTCTCCATAAGTGATATCTGGGAGATAACATCCAAAAGGGGGTTTCCAACCACTACACATGCGAACATAAAAGTGGGACAATATCACTATGTATATTTTCACTAGTCTCCAAAAAATAGCAAAGTAAATAATGAAATATATTATATTTTGGATCATTTTTGAAAAAAAATTCCGTTTTATATCTATCTGATTTGACTTCTAAATTGATAAAAATAATATTATTTATGTGGAGGATGTATTGAGATTTTATTTAGTACCACTATTTATGGATTTTTATCATGATCAAAGGATCAAAAAAAATTTAGGACACATCTTCAACATGATCTAAGTATCGAATTGAATTTCATTATGGCCTATCATCGTAGAAATTGAGGGTTATTCTAAAAAGACTATTCAATTACTCATGTATATGATGAGAACATACTAAATGGAAATTAATGGTGGATGGGATAAACATATACCAACATTGGAGTTCTCATACAATAAAAAATTCCATTATAGTATTCATATGAAAACCTATGAAGCTCTATATGGAAAGCAGTGTGGAGATCGTATATATTGGGATGATGTTTTGAGAGAATGTTCTTAAGGCCTAATATTTATTATGATATAACTGAAAACATTAATTCCATCCAACAACACATTAAGGATTATTAGATATGGTTGAACATGTATACTAATAGAAATCAAATGGACATGGAGTTTTGTGTTAGTGAAAATATTTTTCAATCTAATATCACCTTGGAAGAGAGTTATTCGGTTTGAAAAAAAAGTAAATATTATCCCCATTTATATTGGCCCAATATGAAATCTATGATCTCATAATGGGACTGGCATATCAACTAAAAATTCAAAAAAAATTATATCATGTTCATGATATATTTCAATTTTCTATCTTATGATAGTACATATCATACCTTATAATGTATTGAATCCATAGGTGGTGAAACTGGAACATGAACTACAAGGACCTGACCCTAGTTTCCCGAAGCTGGTGCTTTATTTTATTACATTGGAATACATTAAATGAATATGAATCCCGATGGACCATGTAGTTTCATTTCTTTTGGAAACAAGATACATAAATAAGTTTAACATTAAATCATGAAGGGAAATAAAACACTAATTTATTCTACTAGTGACATCATGTCTCCTAGATTATGATATAATTTCACTCATAATTTACTTCGTCAAACCCTGAGAAAATAAAACATAAGGAAGGGGTGAGAACAAAAACTCAGTAAGGGAAAAGAAAATAGTGGAAGATAATATAAACATATGACATGGTATGTAATTGAAAGCACTTTCCTTTAATAATAAACATTACACATTATAACATGAATATGAGATAAATAAATAATTCCATAATGAATCATAATAAATGGTAATCTTCTAGTACAGTAACCACATGAACATGAAATACATGATTCATAATGAGGGAAGTGTATATACAGGACATCATAACCATACCGTACATGCCTCGTGGTAGTACCATAAATAATTAATTTGTCATGTCCTTGTGCCAAGACCATAGTTGGTCTAATGTGACATACTGATGCATCGAGGGGCTATAGTTGGACCCACCCATAAAATAATAAGTACAATTCATTCCTCATATGATTGGGGATAAACATAAACAACATATACATTCATATAGAAACTATCATATGAAATGTCACTAACATTCCACAATCATTAAACATCAAACAATAACCATTCTAATTATTATGGACAATAGGTTAAGGATAGTTCGTCCAAAATAAAGTTAGTCATAAAAAATTAATTATAATAGGGTTTATGAATTCATAAATGATTTACCCAACAATACATAAGAAACAATAAGAGTGTTGAATCAAAAGAAAATACTCTTATAAAATAATTTAGCAAACTTGAGATAAATACTCTATCAATTGAAAACAAGAGTTCTTTTGGAAAAATAATTGTATAAAACCAGAAGTGAAGTAAGATATTATTTTCATAATAAAATCTTTGATTTTATAAATATAATCATTTCCAAAAACAGATTAGAGATTATGCTTGAAAATAGGGAAGATGTTGAGATATTCCCTAGAATCGGGTTTGAGTTTTGAAATTAATTTTGTATGTTCCTTTTTAAACGTGTAACTATCCATAAAATAAGGAATTATTCTAGTTGGTGTACATATATATAATACCTAAACAGAATTTATTGGCAGTACATAATAAGACATAATAATATAATTGAGGTAATTAGACAATGAATGTTACTCGAATCAAAATGAAAGTTTATATGGAAAAACCCTTACCTAAACTCCAAACATGTTCCTCTCTCTAAGTTAATCTCATGGAATATGAAATTATACTTATTAATAACATAGGTAAGAACTTATTTGACATTTATTAATTTTTTCATTATTCTGGTTAGTTCATTTATGTTCTTATAGATATGTAATTGTATAGAATTTTTTCGCTCCAAAGTGTTCATTTTCTTTATTTTCATAATTGGTTCACTTGTTTTTAAGTGTATAGAATGTATGTAAATCTCTATAATTGAAATTATATATCATTTATGCATATAAATAGGTGTTATTGTTCTTTTATATAAGTTGGATACATTGAAGGGGATAAATTATTATATAGAACATTAATGATAATTGTTTCGGTTAATTTGTTGTTTTTGATTACAACAAACTCATTTTTATTTATAACGTAATACCATTTGTAAAAAAGGATTATAGAATCATAAATAAATTATATTAAATATAATTATATTTTTCAACCATAAAATTAATGGTTTCATGACTATATTTGAGAATGATAATTGAAATCGAAAGTCAATCGTCCATGAATGTGGAAAATTGACACATCTCGGATGGTGTTCTTAATACTAGTATAAATGAAGTTAAAAAGGGAGAGATGATGATAACATATTCCACTATCATGAAAACATTCTAGTACATATTAGTTATTGGATTCATCACAAATTTTGTAAAATGATAGGTAATAGGAACAGAAAACAAATGAAATTGAAAGGAAAGACAATGAATTGAAAAGAGGAATTTTCCTCTTGATCCAAACTGCCTTGGGAACCTCCTTAAGTAAATTTTTTGTTCTTTTGATGATACCATGTATTTTCAGACATGGGAGAGGATGTTTGAAAGGTATTTGGATATAATTTGGTGAAGGTACAAGTCTTGAGAGGAGTGAATGGTAGGGTTAGTGATAGGGGGTTTTATATTGGAGAAGAGAGTAGGTTTCTTAATATAGAATTCATTAGTTTATTTTTCCCTCCCAAGACAAGGAATACTGAGTATTCCATGACCAATAATAATAATTTTATCATTTTAATTCGACAAAATTGCGCTTGCATTAGCATACCAACATGGAGGACTCTATAATTAGCATATTTAGCTTATTTTGTAAATTATTGTGTTTCACTATTCATAAAAAATTCGTGTATTTCAGAAAAATACCAAAAAATTTACCCAAATCATTTTTCTATGTATATAATCCTTAAAATTTAGTGAATTTCTCCAAAATAAGATTCTAAATATTATTAATTTAATATCTAATTAAAATCATAATTTATTATAAAAACAACAACTTTAAAACATTTATATATGTATTTTAAAGCATAGGTATATCATAGATACACCTAAATATTATTTCTATACTATTATATGTAAGGTTAATATTCATTATGGTGAACCACTATTCATATGGGTATGTTACAATTCAAAAGGGTAGGTTACTATTCAACAAAATTTATGTTTTCCTTATTGACTCCAAATAGCATACTGATCGCAACTAGGTCTGTTGGATTTTTGAAATTCACATCATAGAAGTGAAAAATTATGTATTAAGGGTCACATAACATAGAGTAGTTAATTATGTTTTTATTTCATGTAATTATGACAAATTTATAAGAAAACAATTTAAAAAATATATATTTGGTCGTTACATTCTCCCCTCCTTAAAAAAATTTCAACCTCAAAATTTTATTTTACAATCTAGGCCAACAACATGTGGGGGTACTTTTTATTTCATTGATTCTTCCAGTTACCATGTTTCCTCTTCATACTTATGGTTTCTCCATAGTACCTTGACCTGACGAGTAGTCTTGTTGCGTAGAACTTTGTCTCCACGATCCATGATTTTCACTGGCTACTCCTCAAAAGAATGGTTATCCTCCAATTGTACCACTTCTGAAGATAGTACATGTGAAGGGTCTAGTATGTACTTATTTAATAGGTATACTTAAAAAACATCGTGTACAATCGACAAGGTAGGTGGAAGTTCCAATAAATAGGTCACATCTCTGACTCAATCAAGGATCTCAAAGGGGTTGATATACCTATGACTTATATTTCCTTTCTTCCCAAACCACACGACCATATTTCATGGATATATGCATACAAATTCTAGGACATTCTTGTATTTTTTTCCTGAAGGTATATCTTAGAGAATCCTCCCTAATCTATGTTTTCAAAATGTATTTTCCAAATTTTCTACAAAACATCATCTGATACAAACTATAATGACCCGACCCCAGTTTTCTGGATCCGGTGCCTTATTTTATTACGTTGGAATACATAAAAGGAATACGAATCCCAACGTACGAAGTAGTTTAGTAGCTTCTAAAAAAAATATATAAATAAGTTTAATAGTACATCATGAAGGAAAATACAACACTGATTTATTCCACTAGCAACATCATGTCTTCTAGTTTATGCATGAAATTCACTCATAATTTTCATCTTCATACCCTGAGAAAATGAAACATAAGGAAGGGGTGGGATTAAATTCTCATTATGGGTAAAAACATCTACAGAATATCGCATAAACATAATACATGTTATGTAATTGAAAACGCACGCCTTTAATAATAATCTTTTACACATTATGAAATGAATATGAATTAAGTAAATGATGAAATAATAAAACATAATCCTGAGTATTATTCTAGGGGAATAACCAAATGAACCTAAAATAATCTCATCCTAATGGGGGATGTGAATATGCTGGACATCATAACCATACTGTCCAGGCCTCCTACAAGGACCATAAATAATCAATTTTTCAAGGCCTTATGCCAAGACTGAAGTTTGTCTAATGAGACCTACCGATGTATCAAGGGGCTATATCGGGCCCCACCCATCACATAATAAGTCTTATGAATTTCTTATATGAGTGGGGATAAACATAAACAACATACACATTCAAATTGAAACTATCATATAAAATGTAACTAACTTACCCCAATCCTTAAACATAAAACACTTACCATTCCGAGTAATATGGAGAATGGTATTAGGATAGTTCATCAACAATATATTTAGTCATAAATGATTAAATAAAATATATTTTATGCATTAATAAATTATAAAACATAATAATACATAATAAATAACAATAATGTTGAATCAAACGAAAATAGTCTTATAAAATAATTTAGTAATATTGAGATAAATACTCTTTTATTTTTAATGAAGAGTTCTTTTGGAAAAATATTTGTGTAAAACCAGAAGTGATGTAAGATATTAATTACATAATAAAATTAGAGATTTTATAAATATATTGGTTTATAAAAATATATTAGAGATTACCCTTGAAAATAGGTATGATTTTGAGATATTCCCTTGAATCGGTTTTTTTAAATCAATTTTGAATGATCCTTTTAAAAAATTTAACTACCCCTAAAATAAAAAAGGAATCTGGTTGGTGTAAATATATATAATACCAAAACATAATTTATTTGCAGTACATAAAAATACATATAAATTTCATTGAGATAATTAGACAATAAATGTAACCCGAATGAATATGAATGTTCAGGTGGAAGAACCCTTACCTTAATTCCGAACATGTTCCTCTCTCAAACATATGATCCTAGAATATGAAATTATACTTATTAGTAAATTATTTATGAACCTATTAGGCATGTTTTTAGTTTATTATAAATATGGTTAGTTTATTTATGATCTTATTGATATGTTATTGTATTGAATTCGGTTGCTCTGGAGTGTTCATTTTCTTTATTTCCATCTTCGGTTCACTTATTTTATAATATGTGGAATGGATGTAAATCTCCAGAATTGAAGTTATATATTATTTATGAACATAAATAGCTGTTATTGGAAATTTATATAACATGTTTATATGGAATGAGGATGAATTTTTATATGGATCATTATTGATAATTGTTTCACTTAGTTTGTGGGTTTTGATTACAACGAACTCATTTTCCAATATAAATTAAAAAAAATTGTTGGAAGGAATTATAGAATATTAAATTATTTATAGTATATATAATAATATTTATCAACCATAAAAATAATGCTTTTATGACCAGAATTTAGAATTATAATAGGAATCTAAAATCCATCATCCTTGAATGTTGAAAATTCACATATCTCGGATGGTGTTCTTGTTACTCATATAAATGAAGTTAAAAAGAGGGAGATGATGATAAATTATTCCAATATCATGAAAACATTATAGTAAATATAATGTACTGGAGTCATCACAAATTTTTTATAAGGATATGTAATAGAAAAAGGAAACAATGAACATGACTGGAAAGACAATGAATTAAAAAGATGAATTTACCTCTTGAACCTAACTATCTTAAGAACCTCATTAAAGAGAGGTTTTAGACTTTTTATATAACTTAGGCTTCTTAGATGTGGTGTAAGAGTTTGGGAAGGTATTTGGATAAAATCTGAGGATGTTGAACGGCTTGAGTGGAGTGAATGGAAAGGGGAATGAGGGGGTGTTTTATAGTGGAGGAGAGAGGGGATTTCTTAATATATAATTAATTAATCAATTATTTCCTCAAAAGGAAAGGAATAGTGAGTATTACATTACAATTAATAGTAATACTTTTATGTGAAACCAAACCAATTGGGATTACATCTTCATAACATCATGCATGAATCTATAATTAGCTTATTTAGCTAATTTTGTAAATTATGGTCTTTCACTATTCATTAAAAATTCAGGTATTTTATAAAAATCCAAAAATATACCTCAACCATTATTCGACATGTAGAATCCAAAAATGAGTTTAATTTTTCCAAAAAAAAATTCAAAAAATTCTAAATTTTATATTTAACTAAAATCATAATTTATTCTAAAAACAGTAGTTTTGAAACATTTAATTACGTATTTTAAAGCATTGATATAACATACTAACACTTGAATATTATTTATATAATATAATATTCAAGGTAACTATACATTAGGGTGTACAACTATTCATATGGGTATGTTACTATTCATAAGTGTAGGTTACTAATCATCAAAAATTATGTTTTCCTTATTGGACTCCTAATAACTTACTGATCACAACTGTGTATATTGGATTTTGGAAATTCATGTCACAAAAGTGACAACATATGTTTTAAGGTTCAAACAACACATATTAGTTAATTATGTTGTGATTTCAGGTGATTATGACATATTTATAAGAATGAAATTTCTAAAAAAAGGGTCGTTACATGAACTCTAATTTAATGAACAACTGGTGGTGATGATGAATTGTATAGATAATATTTTACGCCAAAAGACTGCCCACCTCATAAAATTATTAATGTGGAAATATGTATACAAATTGAAGAAATGGGAACTATATAAGTCAATAATTTAGATATACCAACACATTTTCTCAACAAAGGGAACAAGTTGAAATAATAAGGACCAAATTTAAAAATTACAGATGAATGTAATTACCTAGACATTTTGAAAGATAATTTTTTCCTAAAATTGTGCGTTATATTATATTAATCATAATAAAAATGTATCTTATTTTAATTAATTGTATCTAAGGGTAAATGTCATGATATGGATTCAACCATTATATAACCGTTGGGAACTATACTGTGATACTAATTTTATCATTATCTTTATAGATAATATACAAAATTATGAAAAATTGAAATTGATATAGAAGAAAGAGTTGATGGCCTCTACCAGTAATGTCTTTCAATTAGATTTTCATATATAATAATAATAAGGGAGCTTGGTATAATGAATGGGGTTCATCCTTGAACAAGCATATTACATGCTTCAACAATTGAATCATGAACTAAATATCCTAAGCGAGAACTTCAACTAATGGGATATTACAACTCAGTCGATGTTAATTAAGCACCCCAAGAAACTACCTCAAATGTACTACTTACCATTAGGGTGTCTATGATATTAATAAGGGTTTATGTGTAGATTCCATAATTAATTAATGTTATATTATATTGAATAAATTAAATTTATAGTCAATCAATTCCATTTTAAGAATTATTATTCTTAATAAAATTGAAATGTAATTTTGTATATTAATTTTTCATATAGACCTTTTAACATTCATGAAATATATAAATTTTGTAATACAATAACTTCTGTTGAGTAAATTTTATTTTAATGGTATATCAATACAAAAACAATATTATTTAAAAATAAATGATAAAACATTTTTTTCACATGTTATAAATTATACTATTCATTTTCAATTTAAAATTATTTTTAATAAATATAGAATTTCATATTTAAAAGAAAAAAATTGATATATTTATAAAATTATTATGATAATATATGTTACACGCCAAACTTCCATGGTATGTTTCTCTTTGAATAATACAATATCGTGTGTTGTAAGGAACTTCAAATTCTAACACACATAACAACATATCAAACTAGCTGTTAGGAATAGAAATACCCCGTTTTTTAATTTGTATAAATTTTATCATTCATAATGGACTTTTTTTGGATTCAGAATATTGAAATAAGCTTAGGGTGAAATTTTTTGTACTTTTCTGATAACTTTCATATTTTGATGAATAGTGAAAATTACTAAATTTTAATTAAAAACATCTTTTTAATCGAAATAATTGGAAGTGATAAATTATTCATTTCAGTGATTTTAAACTATAATTAGATCATATTTTCACAATTTAATCCAATTTTGGTCATTGGACACAATTTCACATTTAAACTAGACATAAATAAGTGTCAAACTTTTAGATAGTTATTATTTCTTAATAACACGTTGTTTGTTTTAACAAGAAATAATTTTAAATTAATTTCTGCCACTTTTGTGGTTTGAATTTAGGAAAATGGATTCCATATTTATAATTATGAGTTCCAAATTTTTTATATAGTTGACTTTTATTTTCAGACGTTATTAATAATTAATTCGTTAAATATTTTATATACCATGATTAAACGGTAAATCCTGTAACTAAGGGTAAAAAATAACATTATAAATATAATAATATATTACCCTAAAATGTATCCTAACCCTTTTTTTTATACATGTCCGACCATGGTCATCTTTGGGTAAATTTTAGGACCCCATATAGCCACTTTTATGTGGTAATGACACTTTATATTAATTAAGTTCAAGTAAATACAAAAATGACATAAGCATATAACTTTTAGTAAAACAATTTTTACATAGGGTTATATGTGTTATATTTTAAAATATAAATATTCATTAGAAATATAAAACGAGTTCCTACATAATAGGATTTTATTTATAATTTTTATATGTTGAATAATTAAATTTATTTATGACACAATGATGATGCAATATTTTCATTATTAATGAAAGAATCAAACAATTTTTATTATAAATTTTGAATTAAATTTAATTTGAATGTTTTGATGAAATAAACTAATTTTATAGGTTAATATAGAATATTATTATTTCTTAAATGAATTTATTTCTAATTAATAAAGATTATAGGACTTTAATAAAAATCAATTATTAAATAGTGTCAAAATTGACATAAAAGAGGTTTTAAAACAAATATTATATTATTAATTGATATTCTATTATTAAGAAAATAAGGTTCAAAAAAAGGACTTATATAATGATATTTTAATAATTAATTAACCAATTGGGGTTCCATTGGAAGTATATAGTAGGTTTACTAACCAAATAACATAAAAATGCAAAGAGACATGGTAAATGTGAAACTAGTTATCTACGAATTAAATCTAAATGATAAGGCTAATATAGTGACCCAAACCTATCTAAAACATATTGGTTGAGTGTAGATAGACCCATGCCCACCTTATACTAGATATAAATTAGTTTTTATCCATTATAAACCTAATATTAATTTATTATATAATAATATTTTATGTTTTTTCTAAGGTCTCCCTCACCCCTCTTATAAAAGGGTACACACACTTCTCTCTAATTCACACCATCAATGCCTTTTGGTTCAGAAAAAACCTACCCAAATATTCTCTCAACTTCCCGAAATTCATCCTAGTGGCATTATTTAGATCAGAAATCCAACATAAGGAGACCTTTTGATCAAATCAAATGGAAGAACCAGAAGAAGAGGTAATGTTTTCATCACCCGCTTTCAAGTTCCTTATTCTTCCACTTCTTATTTCTTTGTTATTTCCATTATAAAATAATAACTTCATTATATTATATATACTGTGATGTTATTATAAATATGGTATAACCATATTCTATATTATATCCATCCTTTGAATGGCATGTTAGCATACGTGCATACATACGTCTTTCCGTCTCCACGTCGTGGTGTAATTGTTATTCAAAACATTATTTTTTGGAAGTGTATGATAATGACTTTTAATTAAGGTAAATAATAAATATAACATTATAATGATTCATTATTTATAATATAACATCCAGTTATATATTATTTTAATATCAAAAGAATGATATTGTCACTCGTGCGTACGTACGGACTATCGTCTCGACGAACACGATGAGATTCATCCCCCACAGTATCCATTCAAGTCTAATTTTCATTTTATGATTAAAAATAATATTTATTGAATTGGTATCATTCTCGATATGAATAATATACAACCTATCCCTAAAAAACCACTTATATAACAAAATATATAAAAGATAATGAATAAGTTAACACCTAAAATGGTTATAATACTAAGATATTCTTAACAAAGAAATATTGAAAGATCATATATTATATCATATTAATGTATATGATTCATGTATAATTTAATAAAAATTATTTCACCATTATACATGATGTTAAACTACACTCAACTAGGGAAATGTACAATGTAAGGGTTAATTCTACAATCTCTTCATTATCTGAGGTTGTTTATACGTAATTATCTACATGGACCTCTTTATCATCCACATCCAAGTTTCTTAAAAATTTATTTCAAAAAAAATTTACTATATACTAGACAGTGGGTTAATGTCATTTATACCCTTTTGTGTTTTGAAATAAATCTTTCTGTTGTTTTCCAAACAATGTACTTTTTGATTTTTTCAACACATTTAAGGTAAGAATGTTTTTTTTAACTTATACAGCGAGTGTGGCTATTTTCTACCAATATAACATCATCAAAGCTTCTCTTACAAGAATATATGAATATTTTCAAAATAAATGTTTTCTTTATAATAATTTGACACTTAAATGAATTCAAATTAGAAAGTGATATTTCCATAAAAACGGTTTTGATTTATCTACGTAAACATCCTTTGATTGATTTTATGTATATTTGAAATTGATTTTTATGATACAAAACATCCATATTGTATTAAAGGTTATGTGATGTGTTTGACTATGGATGTGCTATTTTTATACAATTTATGGTTTATGGTTAAATTATTGACATTTCGTATGACAGTTTTAATATGAATGATTATGATATGTTTGAACCTTTTCATATGAGGAATGTGTTGGACTTAGTAAGTGATAGGTGGAACCTGCTATAGATCCTCGATGCATAGGTAGGTCTAATGAGATAACTAGACATGGATTTTGTGGTTTTGGCCGAGGCCTTAATCATTTTTAGATGTCATGGACGAGGCCTTGATAAAATGTTTCAGAATGTTTGGCCTTATACATTTCCTCATTATGAAGATAACATTGACGGATCATGTGGTCATTAGACGAGTAGAATTACTATGATAATGTTTTATTATGGAATTATTTACTTAGAATATATTTCTCCCATTAAAGTATTCATGTTTTTTATTGTTAAAGTCATGTGGTTTCAATTATTCACCATGCTTAATATTTATGTTATCTTCCTCTGTATTTCTTAACTTTACTGAGAATTTGAGATCCCCCATTTCTTATGATTCATTTTCCCAAGATATGAAGAAGTTAGTCATAAGTGACTTGTAGGAATAATCTAGGAATCTTGTATGTTAATAATGGAATAAATTCGTGTTGTATTTCTTTTCAAGTTGTAATGTTGAACTTATGTATGAATCTTGTTTCCTATATTACTAAACTGATCGGTCTTTCGAGTCATGTTTTCCTTAGGATCATGCCAATCTAATGTAATAATGCACCAACTCTGGGTGACTGGGGTCGGGGAATTAGAGTTGGTATTAGAGGGGGGTTAGTACAAACCTTGGAAAATAGATTTAGATAAACTCTAATTAGATCACATATCCCTAAGATAGACTTTGAAAATTAATATAGAAGAACATATTCGAATTTTGGTAATATAGAGATTTTGTGATTTTTTCATGCAATACATCCCTATCTAGATACAATTAGGTTGAGGCGGATCTGGGACAGATGTACCTAGGGGTAAAACTCGAAAACACCGCCTTGAGGTCGACTCGAATGGAAACTGTTGCACGACAATGGGCCCTGTTGCACTCTTGGTTACGACACTACTAGGAGATATGCTTAGGATAATTATGATTTCCATTAAAAAACATTATAAAGAATTTATGAGTATATACTTCCTCAAAGAAAACATTTTTTTATTATGGATTATATCCAAAAATTGTTCAATTTATGCTTAGTGTTTTACAAGTTTGGATTTATGTATTACGATTCATAAACTAATCTAGTGTATGCATTGTTTAGAAATGGTGCCTAGTGGAAGGAATAGAAATGATACTGATGCACGCACTCCATGTAGGAATTTCCCCCCTATTCAAGATAGTTATAGTGGAGCTGGTTATACAACTAATGATAATCATCTTATAACCATACTGGGACAACTCACTCAGGTTATGAATAATAACCTTACCTGTATAGAGCACCCTGATCCGCAGTGTATAGGATCAATGTTAGATCTCTTTATGAGGAAAAAAACCTAAATTAAATGGGATTACAAATCCATTAGTGTCTGAGAAATGGATAAATTTGTTAGAGAAAATATTCCATGCTTTGGGGAGTAGAGAAAGGTAAAAAGCTTTCAGTATAGTTTACCGCCTTACTGGAGATGCTGATCAATAGTGGTCAATGATTCAAAACACAAAGTATGATATGGAAATATCAAATATGGAATGGAGGGAGTTTAAAGAGGCTTTTTGTAGAAAATTACTTTCTTTATGACCGTCATGCGGATATGGAAAGACATTTTCTGAGACTGATGAAAAATGAGGATGAGAACATCGCAAATTATGAAGCTAACTTTACAAGGTTATCCATCTATGCAGAAAATTATATACATAACCGAAGAAATAAGACTGATTGTTTCTTTGATTGGTTAAAACAATTTATTGATCGATCATTAGTATCAAAATCCTTCTCATCATACGAATATATTGTCTCATGTGATATCAAGATAGAAAATGAAGTCTCTAAGTCTTATGACTTTAAATAAAAGAACGATAATAAGAGATATGCCGAACTATATTGGAAAAGAAATAAGGAAATAGGGATGAAGGAAAAAATTTAACTTCCCCATTGTGATAAATGCGGAAGGAAGAACCTCGGTTCCTGTCTAAAAGGAAATGGAGTATGCTAAAAATGTGGATAGAAAGGCCATATTGATGGTGATTGTAAGGGAAAGAAAGACGCTACCAATGTTCCATTCTAAAACTGCAGGGAGATGGGACATTATGAAAATTAATGTCCTATGCGTCAGGTGATCTTATCTCAGAAAAGTCCAAGGGATCAAAGCCAAGATTATGTTATCACTACTTCTGAGGTAGAACCTCCGAAAGACATGGTGGTAGGTAATTTAATAGTTTTCTCAAGTTTATAAAATGCATTATTTTATTCTGGATCATCGCATTGTTTCATATATTACTATTTTTCTATGAAAATTAGATATTTCCAATTTTATTTAACAAGGGATTTGTCATTAAAAACTCCTAGGGGAAGTATCATTACCGTGAAGTTCTGTGATTTGGTTCCCATTAGGGCATATAAATGTACTTTTTCTGCTAATATCATCATCATACCTATGATTGAATTTGATATAATCCTTGTAATGGATTTTTTTTCAGATCATGTTTCAAAAAATTATTGTAAGAAGAATGAGGTTACTATTTTTTATGACGATGATAATGAACACCTTATCTTTATAACAGAATTTTCACCACCTAATTCTTATCTAGCTACACTCCCATTATCTCAACTAAATTCAATTATCGGGGAGTAATATAATGAAATAACAATGGGTGAGGAAAGGAATGTTAAAATAGAGGATGTACCTATTGTGAAATTATATTAAGATGTGTTTCTAGAAGACTTACCTAGACATCCTCCAGAATAAGAAATTGAGTTTTCCATTGATTTAATTTCTGGTTCAAGGCCTATATCGAAGACCCCTAATAAAATATCCACAATGGAATTATTTGACCTAAATAAAAAACTATAAGAATTGAGTAATAATGGATTTATTCACCCTAGTGTTTCTCCATGGGGACCCCCTGTCCATTTTGTTAAGAAGAAAGATGGATCTATGAGGTTATGTATCGACTACAAGGAAATCAATGCTATTACAATAAAGAAAAAGTATCCCCTACCTCACATTGATTATTAATTTGACCAAATGCATAGATATAATTACATTTCAAAGATTGACCTTTGATCATGATACCATTAGTTTTTGTGTTGAAGGAAGACATTCTGAAGACACCATTTCAAACCAGGTACGAGCATTATGAGTTTTGATTAATTCCATTTGGGCTAATTAATGAACTCTCCTTTTCAGGGATCTAATGAATATATTTTTCAAGGAATATCATGATGAATTTGTTGTGGTATTTATTTATAATATCTTTGTATATTCCAAATTATAAGAAGATCATGAATATCACATGCGCATTATCCTGACGTCTCTTAGAGGACATGAATTTTATGGGATTTTTACCAAGTGTCAATTTCAGCTTCAGGTGATTTCTTTTCTGGGCCATATTTTCTCTAAGGATTGAATCATTATTGATCCTTCAAAGACAAGAGAAATCCAATCATGGCCAGCACCGATGAGTATAACTGAGGTATGTAGTTTTATTGGTTTAGCATGTTCTTATCACCGTTTAATTCATAATTTATCCCGATGGGCTAACCTATTCATTATTTCACACATAATGGGGTTAAATTTGTTTGAAAAAAACAGTGTGAGGAATTTTTCGAATAATTGAAGTGAATTTTATTCATGGATAATATCTTAACTCTACCATCAGGGAGGGATGGATCTTTTATTTATAGTGATTCATCAAAGAAAGGACTAGGTTGTGTCCTTATGCAGAATGATAGGGTAATTTTCTATGCATCGCGACAACTAAAAATTAATGAGAAAAACATTCCTACTCATGATCATGAGTTAGCAACTGTAATACCTTCTTTAATGATTTGGAGGCACTACCTCTATGGTAGAAAATGTGAGATTATACTGATCAAAAGAGTTTGAAATATATTTACTCATTGAAAGAAATTGACATGAAGCAAAGGTGATGGTTGAACTACTCATGGATTATGAATTCATGATACACTACCACTTGGGTAAGGAAAATACAGTGGAAGATGCATTGAGCAGAAAGGATCATGGAGTCTCGAACAAGATGAGATTTGAAAGGGATCCTATTTTCGTGGATCTAGTGAGGATGGACATGGTAATAACCATGGAAGTTGAAACATCAATTCTTTTTCAAATGGTGGCCAAGCCATCTTTACTAAAAAAAATTAATAGTTCTCAGACTGATGATGAAGAGTTTCAAAAGAATATTAAAGCTGTGAATGATGGGATATCCAGTGACGTTGTGTATAAATATTGAATTTTGAAATTTGGAAAGAGACTTTGTGTTCCCCTTATACGTGATCTAAAAGGATAATTAATTGATTATGATCATAGTTCCAATTTCTCTATACACCTTAGGAGCACCAAAATGTATAGAGATTTGAAGGAACATTTTTGGTGGGACAACATGAAGAGGGGGATTGATGGTTCTGTGTAAAGATGTATGGTTTGTCAAAAAATTATAGTTGGAAGGCAACATCTTGGAGGATACATGCATCTTCTTCCCATACCGGATTCGAAATGGTATAATATTACGATAGGCATGTTCATGGGACTACCAAAGACTCCTATAATGAATGATGAAATATGGGTCATTGTTGATCGTCTTACCAAGTCATCACATTTTCGTGATATAAGAGATGATCTAATACATGAAAGTCTAGCAATACTATATATTAATGATGTTGTGAGACTTCATGGAGTACCCCAATCAATTGTTTCATATCGTGATCCACGTTTTACATCAAGATTCTAGAAGGGTAGTCAGAAGGCCTGGGATAATGAACAACATTTGAGAACTGCCTACCACCCCCAAACTGATAGACACTCAGAACAGACTATTCAAACATTAGAAGACATGTTGAGATCATGCTCACCTGACTTTTAGGTTATGTGGGATCAGTATTTACCTTTGGTAGAATTTTCCTATAACAATTGCTTCCATTCAAGTATTTGGATGGCACTAAATGAAGCATTACATGGAAAGTGAAGTCGAATACAGACCTATTGGGATGATATTGGTGAAAGAAACTCGTAGGCCCAGAAGTTGTGGAGGAAAAAATGGAAAAGGTTAAGGTAATTCAAACCCACATCAAATCAACCCAAAGTAGGTAGAAGAGATATGTCGATAACCAAAGGAAGGATTTGTAATTTATGGTAGTAGATCATGTTTTCTTGAAGGTTTCTCATTGGAATCGTGTTATACATTTCAGTAAGAATGGTAAATTTAGACCAAGGTATATGGGACCATTCGAATTTCTAGAATGAATTTGGGTTGTAGCTTACCATTTGTCAATGCCGCCAAGACTCTCAAAATTCACGATGTGTTCCACATATAACTACTGATAAATTACATGACTGACCTGACGCATGTACTCACCTATGAGGAATTAGAACTAGAACCCAATCTGTCTTATTGTAAAGATTCCATCAGGATTCTTTATACCAGAGAACAAGTGCTGAGAAACCGGACGACTCGTCTATTAACAGTTCTATGGAGAAACCATAAGATGGAAGAGGAAAATGGGAACCTTAGGAACTTATGATGAAGAACCAACCAAGCCTTTTCATGCAGTAGTATTCGAAAAATTTCAAGGATGTAATTATTGGAAGTGTGGTAGAATGTAACACTCTATGCTTCCATGGTAAACATCACTTTGAATAATACAATAGCGTGTGTTGTACGCAACATCGAGTTGTAACACACACCACAACCAATCAAACTAGTCGTTACGGATAGTGATACACAATTTTTAAATTTTTATTAATTTTATCATTCAAAAAATAATTCATTTTTGGATTTGGAATATCAAAATTAGCTTAGAGTGAAATTTTGGTACTTTTCCGATAACTTTCATATTTGGATGAATAGTGAAAATTACTAAATTTTAATTTAAAAAACTTTTTAATCGAAATAATTAGGAGTGATAAATTATTAATTTTAGATATTTTAATGTATTTTTAGATTATATTATATCCATTTAATCCAATATTGGTAATTATACGTAATTTCACATTTAAACAAGACAAAAACAAATGTCAATCTATTGGATAGTTATTATTTCCTAAAAACATGAATTTTGTTTTAACAAATGGAATTAATTTTAAATTAATTTTTCCCACTTATGTGGTTTGAATTTATAAAAATTGTTTCAATATTTAGAATCAAAAGGTCCAAATTGTGTAAATAGATAACTTCTATATTTAGAAATTTTAAATAATTAGTTCGGTAAATATTTTATTTACCATGGTTAAAGGGTAAATCTGATAAATAAGGGTAAAACATAATATTATAATTATTTTAAATTACCTTAAAACGTATCCTAAAAATATTTTTTGATTCATGTCCGACCATTGGCATATTTGGGTCGATCTTGGGACCACATGGAGCCACTTGTATGTGATAATGACACTTTATATAAATTAAGTTAAAGTACATAAAAAATGACATAAGAACATATCTTTTAGTAAAACAATTTTTACATATAGTTTTATATGATATATTTTAGACTATAAATATTCATTACAAAGAAAAAACTATTTCCTACATATTGATATTTTATTTATAATTTTTAGACATTGATTATTTAAATATATTTATGACATGTTGATAATGCAGTATTTTCATTATTAATGAAAGAATCAAATAATTGGTATTATAAATGTTAAAATAAATATAATATGAAAGTTTTGATGACATAAACGAATTTTAATTATTACTATGATATGGTAGGATTGATTAAATGAATTTAGTTTGAATTAATAATGTTTTTAGGACTTTAATAAAGATAAATTATTAAATAGTTTCAAAATTGACATAAAAGAGTTTTTTAAAAAAATATTATATTTTTTATTGATATTCTATTCCTAAAATTCAAACGTTTGACCAAATAACATATAAAATGATAAATTAATCATTAATTAACCACTTGGGGTTCTCTTGTATGTATATAGTATGTTTGTTGACTAAGTAGTATAAAAATACAAAGAGACAAGGTAAATGTAAAATCAATTAACTAAGAGTTAAATCTAAACGATAAGGTTAATATAGTGACCCAAACCTGTATAAACCCCATTGGTTGAGTGGATTTCGACACATACTTACCTTATCCTCAAAACAATTCATTTTGGGTCCATTATAAGTCGAATATGAATTTATTATAAAATAATATTTTTTTTCCTAAGGTTCCCCTCACCCCTCTTATAAAAGTTTACTCCCCCTTCTCATTAATTTATAGAATCAATGTGTTTTGGCTCGGCCATTACCTACCCATATATTCTCTCAAATTTCCCCAATTCATCCTACAAGCCTTAGTTTGATCATAAATCCAACCTAAGGAGACCTTTTTATCAAATCAAAAGGATGAACTCGAAGAAGAGGTAATGTTTTCACCACCCTCTTTCAAGTTCTTTTCTTATTCCACTTATTCTTTCATTGTTATTTACATTCTAAAATAATAACTCAAGTACCATCAATATACTGATATGTTATTGTAAATATTGTAAAACAATATTCAGCATTCTATTTATCCTTTGAATGACATGTCACCATACGTGCGTACGTATGGATTACTGTCTCCACGTCGTGGTGTAATTATTAATCAAAACATTATTATTTGGAAGGATATGATAATGATGTGTAATTGAGGTAAATAATAAATATAAAATTATAATGATTCTTTATATATGATATACCATCCAATTATATATTCTTTTAATATCAAATGAATTATATTGTTGCTCATCCGTACGTACGGACTTCCGTCACTACGAACGCGATCAGATTCATCACCGAATGTATCCATTCAAGTATAATTCTCATTTTATGATTATAAATAATGTTTAAGGAATTGATATCATTCTTAATATGAATAATATACAACTTATCCATAATAAATATGACTCATGTAACAAAATATATAAAAGAAAATGAGTAAGTTAACACCCGAAACCACGATAATACTAAGATATTATTAACAAAGAAATATTGGAAGATCATATATGATATCATATAAATTTATATGATTCTTGTATAATTTAATAAATTTTACTTCACAATTATATAAGAGGTTAAACTACCATTGACCATGGAAAAGTACAAGGCAATGATTAATTCTACAGTCTCTACATTATCCGAGGTTGTGTATATGTAATTATATACTAGGACCTCTTTACCATCCACATCCATGATCCATAAAAATGTATTTCAATACATTTTTACTATTTACTAGACAATGGGTTAATGTAATTTCTACGATTATGTTTTTTTAAGGGAATCTTTGCATCATTTTCCAAACAAGTTAATTTTTGAACATTTCGAAAAATTTAAGGTGAGAATGTTTTTTTACATATATGGTGGGTGTATCTGTTTTCTATCATAACAAAATCATCAAAGATTATATTACAAGATTTAAGAATATTTTCAAAATAAATGTTTTCGTTATAATTTTGTGACTCTTAAATGATTTCAAAATAGAAAGAGATATTTCTCTAAAAAGGGTTTTGATTTCATATATGTCAACAGCCTTTGATGGATTTTAAGTTTATTTGTAATTGATTTATTATGATACAAAACAACAATATTGTATTGAATGGTTTGTGATATTTCGGACTGTGTAAGTGATATTTTTATACCATTCATGGTTTATGGTTAAAGAAGTGACATTTCATAATCTCGTTTTAATACAAATGATTATGATATATTTACACCTTTTCATATGGGGAATGTATTGGGCTTATTAACTGATGGGTGGAGCCTGCTGTAGCTCCTCGATGCATTGGTAGGTCTCATGAGATAACTAGACGTGGAATTGGACGAGGCCCTTTCCCAATTTTGATACATGGTTTTGGCTGAGGCCTTAATCATTTTTAGACGTCTTAGTTGGGGCCTTGAAAAAATGTTTTAGAATGTTTGGAATTATACATTTCCTCCTTATAAAAATAATATTGATACTTCATGTGGTAATTTGACTAGTAGAATAAACATGATTACGTTTTATTATGGAACAATTTACTTTATTCATATTCCCTCCATAAAAGTATTCATGTTTATTATTGGTAAAGGCATGTAGTTTCAATTATTCACCATGCTTAATATTTATATAATCTTCCGCTGTATTGCTTACCCTTACTGAGCATTTGATCTCACCCTTTTCTTATGTTTCATTTTCAGAAGATTTGAAGAAGTTAGTTATGAGTGACTTGAAGGAATAATCTAAGAGGCATGGATGTTTCTAATGGAATAAATTCATGTTGTATTTTTTTCATGTTTTAAAGTTGAACTTATGTATGAATCTTGTTTCCAATAATACTAAACTGATCTGTCTTTCGAGACATGATTTCTTTGGGATCATTCCAATGTAATTAAAAAATGCATCGACTCTGGGTGACTGGGGTCGGGGAGTTACAATATAATTATCATTTTAGAAATCGTCATATTGAAATAAGTTGAGGTTTAATTTATGAGAATTTGTTTAAATACATTTTTATTTATTGAATATTAAAAATACAGATTTTGTATTTCTATATGTTAATGAAATAATAATTGTATCATAATGATGTATTAATTAATTAAACACAATCAAAGATATAAAATGTTTTATTTTATTAAAATAAATCATTACAATGGGTTTTTATCAATTCTAAAGATATTATTTACATTTCATATTATAAAATGAAAACATCATCTTTAAAAATGTAATTTGGTGAAAACATTAATTGTCCTTGCCAAAATATATAACATAAAAATAATATAACTCTTGTGGATTAAAATAAAATAAACGATTTTATGATTTTCTAATACCGTCATATAATACCATGGGAATTTCCATTGTTATTCATTTACCACTCCATAGGTTCCCAATGCCATTATTTATAAATTATTAAATGAATCTCACACTGTTGATATAAATACACACCAAGTTTTCCATTTTTATTCATGATAAATTATTTATCAATGAATATATGATAGTTTTAACCTCCATGTATTCCTCCCAAGGTGTAATCAATCCCTAAAGGTATTAATCCTCATGTTTTAGGTGCTTCTCTTCAAGGTAAGGGAAATCTCATCTTTTATTCTCCTTGGGGTTCACTTTTTATGTGGTAAATATTACTAATTTTCAAATACAATTAGTTTATAAAATTTATTTTATCTTTTAACTAAAATGACATTATTTTATCAATGAGATATAATTATCCCCTCTCTTTTTACACTTTTGTAAAACCATGTTTTATAACCATTATACAGCCAAATTTACTTTTCTGAATTTCTCTCTTCTCTTTGAGAATTTTAATTTTATTTTCAAACGTAGAATAAAAAAACATATTTCTTTTCCAGGATTATTCAGCATTTTGTAATAATGATTTATTTCTTTTTGGTAAGGACATACATAAAACCATTAGTCCTTTTATATGGGTTGAAAATGACCTAACGATCATGTTTGTGAAGAAATTTTTATGAACCAGGATTGTGATATCAAAGAAGTATTATCTTATTCTCCACTATTTATTTATGAAATAATTTATAATGGAGTATGATGATGAAATTAAAATTATTACCTATAAAGCGTGTTCCATGATTTCACTCCACTCCATTAGTTAAAAAATTTAATCTCAAGAGATGGAATGTTATATGATATCCTTGTTATTATGTATGGGTTTTTCAGTAAACCTCCATTATTTTCCTTAGTGATATTATTATGAATGTATATAATAAATAGTGTAGACGCATTTCTATGTGATGAATAATGTTCCTTTTATTATATTTGGCATCATGTTTTATTTTTAATTCCATAATTATATTCCCATTGTTCTTATAGATATTCCTCAAGATCACATGTAAATTATTTCCAGATGCTTTAAATTATATTCTGTTTGGAAAAAATACCTCAAGGTATCATTGAAGCATTTTTTAGGTAATTGTGTTTGATTAAAAAGTGGACAACTTTTTTGTGATTGTTGACAATGAAAACCATGACATACAAAATTGTTGACAAAGGGGATTTCATGGTGGCATGTTGAGTTCAAGAGATGTGGTCAATGGTTCATGTTTGATTCAAGAACATCGACAAAGGAATGAATGATCATGAGGAGGTACAAAAAGAATAGATAAAAGGTGGCGACATTTTCCAGTGTTTGCCAAATTTTTTGGGAATATTAATTGACGAAAGAAGAAAAGTAGTTTTAGAAAAGAGACTTGCATGCCATGTACTTGATGTCTTGGAAACTTGCGAGCCATATGTTTTTCAAGATCCGAACTTCAAAATATGGGAAAGGAAATAAGTTCGCGCAACTTTTGAAGTTGGTCTTGCAAGTGACATTCTGTGAAGAGACTTGCGCGCCGAGACTTACGCGCCAAGGGTAGACTTTCGTGTCGTCATGAAAGGTGGTCAAATTGCCTATAAATATTGGACCAACCCTCCTCATTTTCAACGGTTGTCAACACTTTTAAAAATCAGAGCTCCTGTTACGCAGATGTGGTGGTCTCGCATGTGGTGGTGTGTCACACATGTTAGACTTGCGCGCCAGATTTAAAGAAGGGTGATTGTTGTTTGTTGTGTTCCAATATTGGATTGGGCATAAAGGTATGTGTGTCTCACAAGTGTGGAGTTAAATAATCTTGTGTCGCGCAAGTGTCGGAGGTGGACATTCACACCAGTTGTGACTTGCCCACTGAGACTTGCACGCTCGGTTATACCTGCATGCCAAGTACGGTTGATTAATCGGCAATGTTTTTGTGCTGTGTGGAAGTTGGATGTTTTATCGATACCTTCGGTGTAATGATAGATTCACCTACGGGTGAAGGATGAACATCAAAGAGAATCCACATACAACAGAGGATGTATTCATTATAGATAATGAATAGACCAACAAGTCTATAAACTGTGAGTGGAACCTTTCTAGAGCAGTGAGTAATGGAAGAGGAAGAAGGTGATCCTATCCACCAGTAGTGAGCCTGTGAAAGATAAATAGGAAGTGACCCTTGGGAAAGCAATGAGCTAACCCTAATCCATATAAAGTAAGTCAGCCTGGGATAGAGTGATTGTTCCTGAACCATGTAATCCACATCTTGTGAAGTTTAGTGAGATTCGGTACGACCGAAAACCTGTCGACGTATGCTCCTTAGACGTATCCCTTAGCGGTGAACCAAGTAAAAATAGCGGTTTCATGTGAATGATTTTCTTTCTGTTTATTTTTTGCAATGGGAAAGATAGAGAAGAGTCTTTTATTAACAAAAAAACAAGATCAAAAGATGCTTTTATTTCAAATAAGTCATACCCTTATTCACCCCCCTCTTAGGGTAATCAGCCTTGTGGAACATACAATTGGTATCAGAGGAAGGTTAACGTACTTCTCTCTCAATGTAGGTCACAAATAATAAAGGGATTCAGATCATCGATTGGACAAACTTTCAGCTATGGAAGAATCGAATGCAACAATACATTTAATCTTTGGGAATGGATATATTCACAACATCAATGCATGGCATAACATCTGATATTAATAGTGGTGCATAATCTGAAGCTGAAGGTAGAGAGTTGGAAGTAGATTCCAAAGCAATTAATGCCATAGGGGGAGCCCAATCCAATCCTATCTATACAAAGGTGATGTCATGAAAAACATCACATGCTATGTGGGAAATGTTATTGAATATATATGAATGGGATACAAAGGTCAGAGAGGAAAAGATGCAAGTTTTGTGGAACAAGTATGACGATCTGAGAATGAACCCGAATGAATCTGTTGATGTATTCTTCAATAGTGTAAATGTTTTAGTGGAATACATGCGAGGTCTTGGTGAAGTTATTGAAGATATAAAAATTGTGAAGCGCATCATGAGAAAACTTCCACCTCAGTTCAACTTGAATGTTTCAGTGCTTGAAGATAAACATCCAAAAGAGCTGACATCAGATAACCAAACAAAACCCTTGTTGAATATGAAATATGAAATGATGATAATGTTGATGAAGTCGAAATTCCCAAGAAGAATTCATCTTTCTATGAGAAATGCAAGAAGATGTTAAGAAAAAGTTCTTCAAGAAGAAGAGTCTTCTCTCACAAGAAAGATATAGTTCAGATGAGTATGAGGATGAAGAGGTAGATGAGATATAAAATTGAAAATATCTTGGATAAAATGCTATGGTGGAAGTTGTCGGTAGTTCTCAAGAGAAGAATGAAATAGAAGGTGATGAAATAGAATAAGAAGTTGAGGGAAGAGTTGACATGCAGGATGAGTTAGAGGCTGATGTTGAAGAGATAGATGTTTGGAGATCCAATACAATGAAATCTTACAATGTTGTTCATGATGCCAAAATATATATGCAGAAGCAGGTAGAAGAGAAGTACGAATTGAGGGAAGAAATCGAGAAACTCAAGTTTTCAACACTAGAGGAATCAGATTCAGTTTATGAGTAGATGCTCAAAATTTAATAACAGAAAATAGATATTGATGGCTTGAATAGAAAATTGAAAGATCAAGTCAAGTGTATTGAATAGATTGAAGAAGAAGTGGTCAGTCTGCGATGCTAATGATGGTCCAAGAAAAACTTTTGACCACTAATGTTATATAAGAGATACAGGTCATTTAGATTAAAGAAAAGATGAATGAGGAAGAAAGTGGTTCAGCACGAAAGAAGAAACAATTGGGCTCATATGTTAAGGATGATTCAGGGATTTATCAGAAAAAAGCTCCGAAAGCTGAGTTCAGACAGCAAGCACCAACTCCGAGATTGATGGTTGACTTGGGAATAAGGTAGAATAAGAATATTAAGAGATCCCAAAGGGAAACTCACAGTGTATAAGTCACACAAAGGTGTGTTCCTCATATCAAGTGTTATTGTGGTGGAAAGATGGGACATTCACCATATGTGTGTTCCATAGCCACGAGATATCGAAGAGGAAAAGAACAGAGGTGGAAACCAAATAGAGAATGGTTTTCCAGAACATATTTCAAAGGACACTGTTTTTGGTGCAGATGATTTTGGCACGTGGCTTGGTACTGCACTTCAACCATACAGAGAAATGTGCCAATGTAGAATCAAAACGTTCGAAAGCACCAGATCAATACACCAACATGTGAGTTAAAAATGCAGAAGAGACTTGCGGCTTTGCAAGATGAAGCTGGTCCATCATACTATGTGAAAGAACAGAAGTCTCAATCTATTCCAAGTGTGACGGAAAAAGAATGGACCAAGAAGAAGAAAAATGGGAAAGCTATGGTGGCAGAAATTTCCCTTAAGAAATCCGATCGGTATAGTGTATGGATCCTTGATAGTGGTTGCACTTCTCACATGACAGATAATAAGTATCTTGTTACAGTCATAAAATATGTCAAAGAAGGAGTTGTCAAATTTTCAAACGATGGATGCCTGAATATTATTGGCTTAAGAAAATCCAAGTTTGGGGGGAAAGAAATGAGACATACTGATGACTTGGTTATAGAGGGTCTTAATCATAATTATCTCAGTGTCAGTCAACTATGTGACTCTGGGCACTCTATCCATTTTACCAAGAATATGTGTGTCTGTAAAGGAAAAGAAGGAGCAATTGTTCTACATGGAAAAAATAAAAAGGGAAATATTTTCCTTGTAGGCGTGGAAGAAGATATGTGCCTTTTATCTAGAGAAGATGAAAATCAGTTGTGAAATAAGTGACTTGGTCATCTATTCATACCATCCATGGAAGATCTGGTAAAGTATAATGCTGCTAGAGACCTTCCCAAACTATCACGTGATCGCACTCATATGTGTTATGCTTTCCAATAAGGTAATATCATCAGAAACACATAAAGGCCAAAGGAACATAAATCAACTAGAGTACTCGAATTGTTGCATGCTGATGTATGTGGACCTATCTCACCACGATCTATAAATAGGAAAAGGTACTATGTTCTTTTAATTAATGATTATAGCATAATGGCTAGGGTATGTTTCGTTACCCATAAGGCACAGATGTTCAGTTTTATAAAGCAGTATAGATGGGAGTCAGAATGGATGATCAGGCAGAATATTTTTATGTTTTGTACTGATAACGGTTCATAATTCACAAACAGTCTAGTTAAAGACTATCTCAAGAAACACGGATAAGGCATCAAGTTTAATCAGTGAGAACTCCCTAATAGAATGGATTGGTTGAGAGGAGAAGTCAGATCATTAACAATATGGCCAGAACAATGCTTATTGAAAATTAACTACCTGAGAAATTTTGGAAGGATGTAGTTTTGACATTAGTCTGTATTTCAAACAGGTCTCTGTTGTGTCCAAAAGAAGGGAAGACTCCGTATAAAATGTGGTACAAAAAGAATCCAACATTGACATAATTTCGAATATTTGGGAGAAAGTGGTTTTTCTCAACAACGAAAATCACAGGAAGTTTTAGTCACGAGGAGATGAGGGGATATTACTTGGATACTCAGGGAAGAGAAAAGAATATAAATGCTTTAAAAAGGATAGAAAAAATTGATGAGAGAAATGATGTCACAATAGTTGACAATGAAAAGAATACTCAATGACCTAGTGAATAGTTTCTGGATGAAAGTGATGATGACGTAACCAATACATGGGGAGTAGAAGGGGCAGAGGCTGACTCAGAAGAAGATACTGATGATGAACAAGAAAGTGTCAAGTCTGTGTCTGCAAGGAAGCCAATGAGTCAAGCTGAAATTGTTAGGAAAAATATCAGTGGTGATCAGACAGCTCCAGTCCAGACTCAAATAATGAAATCATTATAGCAAACATTGTTTTAATCTCAGGTAGAGTTGAAATGTTTTTTCGTTGTAGCTGAAGATGAAAACTATGTTCAATCTATGAATGAAGAGCTTGATCATATGGAGATGAACCATACATTGGAGACTGTTTCAAGGCCAGTAGGCAATAATATCATCGGGATAAAATGTGTCTATTGCAACAATATGAATGAATATGGAATAGTGATTCAGAATAAAGCATGGCTAGTGTGCAAGGGATACTCTCAGATAGATGGAATTGATGTTGATGAGACATTTTCACCGGTTTCAAGGCTGGAGACAATCATATTATTTTTTTCCATAACATTGAAATGAAAGATCAATGTAATCCAGATGGATGTCAAATATGCATTCTTGAATGGTGTTCTATAAGAGGAGATAGATATTGAGAAGCCAGATGGTTTTATCATTCATTAGGATGAGAAAAAAGTTTGTAGGTTGAACATGGTGTAGTATGGGCTGAAACAAGAACAAAGAGTATGGTACTCAAGGATTGATTGTTACTTGAAGAAGCTTGGTTTCCAGCATGATGGAGTTGATTACAATATCTATTTCAACAACGATAGTAATCAATGGATGAAGGTGTAGGTGTATGTCGATGACATCATATTTGGTGGACCAGATGAAGCTCAGTGCAGACAGTTTTCTGAATTCATGAAAATTGAGTTTGAAATGTCAATGATTAGAGAGATAACGTTTTTCCTTGGTCTACAAGTGAAACATAGAAGTAATGGAACATTAATTTCTTAATAAAAATATGCCAAGGTGTTTTTGAGCAGGTTTTGCATGGATAATACTAAGGAGATGAAAACTCTGGTTGTTACATGGATGAAATTATCAAAAGATGAGGATGGAAAGGCAGTTAATATCATAGAATATAGTCAAATTATTGGATGTTTGTTATACTTGACCTCGACAAGGCCTGTTATTGCCTTCATCACATTTCATGCAGTAAGATATCAGAGTAATCCCAAGGAAAGACATATGATTTTAGTGAAAAGAATACATCGGTATATCGAAGGCACCGTGGATTCAGGTCTGATGTATAATGATAAATCTCAATCAGTGTTATTGGGTTACACAGATACAAATTGGGTTGGATCAGTAGATGAATGAAAATCAACATCAGGAGGTGCATTATATCTTGGTGGATTGTGTATTTCTTGGCTTATCAAGAAGCAATATTGAATTTCATTAAGCACCACAGAACTTGAGTATATTGCGGCCACTCAAGAATGCACACAGTTATTGTGGATGAAGCAGTAGCTTAATGATTTCAGAGATGAAGTGAAGTCTCCGGTATGAATCCAATGTGATAACTCAAGTGTTATAAATCTTAGAAAAAATCCAGTTCATCACTCAAGGATGAATAACATTGTTATCAAATATAATTTTATCAAGGGAAAAGTTGAGATGGTAATCGGGAAGTTGGAGTATGTTCCTAAAGAGCTACAGGATGCAGATATTATGACAAAGGCCTTAGCCAAGGAATCTTTTGAAAGACATCGATTGGATATGGGAGTTCAGTAGACTCCCCTCACATGACATAGTGTGTATGTGGACCCCCCTCTCCCAGAGGTATGATGTGTTTTTCCCTAATGTTATGATATGTGTTCTCTACTCTGATACAGACTGCGAAGGAGTGACATTTGATTTCATAGAAAAACAGGGAGAAAATAGTGATAGTTCAAGGGGGAGACAGTGTGGCTATTTTGAGAAATCATAATAGATACGGGGAGAAGATTGATTGTGAAGCAGCGAGATAGGGGGACCAATGAAAAAGGGGGAGAGTATTAAATCTGACGATGCTAGAAGTGATCGATCAACGAATAAATATCACGGCAGGTGAGGATTGTGATAAATGAAAAAGAGTGTTGTTGGAAGAATATTTCCAACAATTCATATCAGTTTGGTAAAAATTGGTATCAATTTGGTGTCAACAATGGGTGTAAGAGATGAAGTGATTCATTGATGAACTTTTCATTTTCTCTTGTTTCTCATGCCGAGAATTGCCCATGTGGGCTTAGAGTATGTGTTGATTAAATCCTTGATCTCTATCAGAATCGCAAAAGGCGAATGGTGGATGAACTATTAATGATGTATCTTTTTATGGAAGAGTTTTCAAAAAACCCAAAGGAGGAGATTGTTCGGAAAAATCCCTTATGGTATCATTGAAGCATTTTGAGGTGATTCTTTTTATTGACAATGTCGACAAAAGTGTTGTGATTGTTGACAAAGCAATCCATGACATACCAACCAGTTGACATAAGGGATTTCATGGTGGCATGTTGAGTTCAAGAGTTGTGGTCAACGGTCCTTGTTTGATTCAAGAACATTGACAATGGAATGAGTGATCTAGATGTGGTAAAAAAGAACAGATACAAGGTGGCATCATTTTCCAGCGTTTGCCAAATTTTTTGGCATTGAAAATCGACGAATGGAGAAAAGTGGGTTTGGAAAAGAGACTTGTGCACCATGTACATGATGTATTTGAAACATACACGCCATATGTTTCTCAAGATCATAACATCCAAATATGGCAAAGGAAAGTGGTTCACGCAAGTTTTGAAGTGGGTCGCGTAAGTGAATGGCAGGGTAACAGACCTACGCGCTGAGACTTGCGCGCCGAGGGTAGACTTGCGTGTCGTCGCCCATGGTGGTCAAATTGCCTATAAATAATGGACCACCCCTCGCCATTTCAACAGTGTTCAACACTTTGAGAAATAAATTCTTCCGTCAAGTAGGTAGGACATGCGCGCCAGATTTGAAGAAGGTTGATTGTTGTTTATTGCTCGCCAACATTGGTTTGGTCGTAAAGGGAATTGTGTCGCACATGTGTGGAGTTGAAGAAGCTTGTGTAGGGAAAGTGTATGAGGTGTAATTTCACGCTAGTTGTGACTTTAACACTAGGACTTGCACCGGGTTAGACCTATGCACCAAGTAAGGTTGATTCCTCGGCAGTGTTTTCGTGCTACACGGAACCTGGATGTTTTCCCAATTCCTTCAGTGCAAAGAGATATTCATCCATGGGTGATGGTTGGACTACAATAGAGCATCCACATAAATCATAGGATGTAATCATTAGAGATAATAATGATACCTACAATTCTATAAACTGTGAGCGGATCCATTCCAGAGCAGTGAGCAAAGGAAGAGGAAAAAGGTGATCCTCTCCACCAGCAGTGATCCGGAGAGAGAGAAATATGGAGTGACTCTTGGGAAAGAAGTGAGGTGACCCTAAAACTTGTAAAGGCAGTGATTCTGGGACAGAGTGGCTGTTCCTGAACCTTGTAATCCACATCTAGTAAAGTTTCATGAGATTTGGTATGACCTACAACCTGCCGGTGTATGCTATTTAGACTTAGCCCTTAGCGGTGAACCATGTAAAAATTGTTGTGTCATGTGCATGCATTACATTATATTTATTTTGTGAAACAAGAAAGAAAGAGAAGAGTGTTTTATTAACAGAAAATCAATATGAAAAGAGGCTTTTATTTCAAATTAGTAATACCCTGGTTCACCCCCCTCTTAGGGTATTCAGCCTTGTGGAACTTACATATTCCTTATACTGAACAATTTATTTGATTTATGTCCCAATATTATGAGATCCAAAAAATGTTATGATGATGATCCATTTAATAATATATTCAATTGAATTAAATTAATTATTAACATTTTCATGTATTATGTTTCATTTTTTAAGGAAACAAAATTTAAAAGATAATATGTTTTGTACAATTAAATGAAATGTTTAAATAATAAAAATCTGATATGCTATAATACATAATCTCATGTATGAATTTCCATAGATACTGAACCCATATCCCATGTATTAAGTTATATCCCCCATTTGAAAAGTCTTATAGAAGACTCTTTATGTACTTATAAACAATAAATATCTCACTGAAGAGATGGTTTCATAAACAATTCAAAGAATGGAACATAGTTATTATATCAAGGTCAATTATAGGATACCTCCTATCATATGGTCATCGAAATAAAGACCCATTTGATATACATTATCGCTTTGTATTATCACCACTCATAGAACAATTCTTAATGCATCACAATAAATTGTATAACTAATGATTGAATCATGGTTTTTTAGTACTGGATCAATTATTAAAATTTTATTTTCTCCGAGGAACACATTATTACATTGGTCAATCCACTAGAACTTCACTTAATGTTTTTTGAATTCTATCATAGTATCTTAAAGTCAAGAGAAGTCTTGGATAAACCAATAAAAATATAATGATCACCCCAAAAAGATTCTAATCTCAAACACATTCTAGGAATGTTTTCAAGACATGAAAACCTCATCAATATATAGGTCCATTGATATACTAGTGTAAAACATAAAATTAATAAAATCATTTAACCTCGAATCCATAAGTCAATTATCATTATCTAGGAATTATTTTTGAGTTATTCAATAATAATTAGGATTATCACTTATTTCTTAACATGTAACTCTTCATTCCATGAGTAGATGATGATAACTTCAAATAAATACAATGAATGAGTCTATGAAATTATGCAATATCATATAGATGAGGTCCATGAAAAATATCATCATGTTAATCCACCCAAAATGTATTACCAACTAATCAAACAATCCATTCATGTGCTGAAACACTGTCTTTTTTAATGCCCTCCTCTCTAACTTTCAACTGTTTATATCATGATCGATGGTCAATCATTGAGAATCATTACGCTCCCCATATATTATTGAAAATTTCCTCAATCCAAAAAAATGAATATTGTTTATTCACCAGATCCTGGATCTATTTTTTAATCAATTAATAGTTATAAACTATTTTTTTCTTATTATAAAACAATATAGGTGAACCCCAAGGTGAAGTACAAAGTATTAAAAATACATTCCTATCCAGTCATCATGTTTTACCTTAATATCTTTCATTTTTTTTGAATCATATGTTATGGGGTGTCATAATTGTTGTGATTTCATATGAGATCTATCTCATCTTAGAATTACAATTCATTAGTGTCGCTAGAATGTCAAAAATTCTGAAAAATATTCATCCCATTGTCTAGAAACCGGAGGGAATCTAGCACACTAAAATGATGAATAATTATAGTGTTTGTAATCATGTATTATTCAACCATTATTTTAAACTCCTATTCCATGTAGTTTCACTAATCGAAATACTTCAGGTTGAAGTGGAATTACTTCATAAATTATAGACTATATGTGAGAAAATTAACAAATATATTCTCATAAAAATTATATTTTAAGTTAAACACATAATACCATGTGGAATATTTTCTTGAATCTTACCAAGTGGTTCCATAAGCTACGCCAGTGGGATATCTTTTGTAATGTTAAAGAATGTGACATCCCATGGGGAATCATTACGTACAATAGTGTTAAACAAATACAATTATTTATTAAAAATATATCAAAAAATTAAAAATATAAAGTCCAGTATTCAAACCCATAGATATAGATCAGATGACTAAATTAATTATGAAACTAAAACATAAACGGTTTTCCTTGGTTTGAATGAATGATACAAATAACAGGATTGATTAGGTTGAATATAATTATAGAGACATGCTAGTTTCACAAATTTTAGATTCATGTTCAAGATATTCCATTGATATATTTATAATAATTTTTTGTGTTTAAATTTGGTTAGTAGAGTACCTTTATATTTTTATCCCAAAAAATTTCATTGATTTCACCTTTTGAATGATTGTATTCTAGGATAAAATGCAAAAATAGGTAACCGAAAACATTATTTAAACATAACTAACCAAAATTTTACAATGTCAATACAAAGAATATTAAGATTAATTGAAATAATGAAATGAAACTCTTCAATTCACAAACAATTATTATGAAATTGAAAAAGAAATTTATTTGGAATTGATAAATTGAGTTTCATAAATCCAAAACATGAATAAAAAATAGATAATACTCCCGATTCATCTCATCCATCTAGAATCACATCACCAAACTTTGTGAAGAATAATCAATCATGCTAGACATGATTATAGTGCACAACAGGGATTCCCAAGGACGAATAGTGATAAATATTGTAAGAGAAGAGGGTCCTTAGATCAGAATTCCTTCATCTAGTAGTCATCCATTTGTCTTTCATGGCCCCCACTGGTCCTAGAAAGCTTTGGAATGTGGTTGAGGCTTGTATTTATAGGTTTTTCATTCTAAATCTTCATTTATGACATCTTTATTTTTTTGGCATGTTGACACATACATGCCATGTAATTGAGTTTCATTTCGTGTATTTTGATATGAGTTTGTCTCTTCCTATTTTGAATATATTAAAATCATAGGTGAATATCATTAGTAAATTATGAATGTTGTCTCTTTCAAAACATGTAATTGGTACTCAAGACACATAACTAGAATTCACAATATGTAATAATGTTAGGACTTGTTATGCATAGTAAATTCTATTTCAAAATGTCAAAAAATGTAAGTGAATTAGAGAGTGTGTAACCATTAGAATTTAGTTTTAATCTCTACTTCATCTCCAAAATATATTGCCGCAACGTGAACATTGCCTTCCGCACAAACATTCTTTTAGCTCCACAATTTTCTCTTTACAGTCCACTTGCATATATCAGTTATCTCCTTCCAAAAATCATAATACAATATAATTCTTTCCTAATTTTTAAATATTAGTAATTTAATTAAAAATTTTAGTATATAAAATACCATAAAATGAATACAAGAAAAAAACTATCAGAACCCACATCTGAAAAGAAATGTAATAATTATTATAATACAAATTTATTCAATGGGTCTTCATAAAATTTATTTTAACTAGACTATTGGATCAAACATGGTTATACTATGACTTTACCATTAACCAATGTTATACCCCTCATAAAACTATCCCTTGTTTCCATCCCTATTGGTTAGTGACATTCATATTATATATATGAACCCAAAAACTTGATCAGTTCAGCTAATTAATTATGAAAAAGATATATCCAACAAATTGGAATCCTAGATATATCATCCAAGAGAAACTATCGCAAAAAGATATAAAAATTGGTTTTAATTATAGAATTTCTATGCAGTACAACAAAAATCATATATATAGAATGTAAACGGATGTTCCTAGTAATGATGTATAAATGCACCAAAAATCACATAAATCACATATCAACATCATGTTCATCACCCAAGGAGATTTTAATAAACTATAATATAATAACACAATTCGCATATTATGCTAATTCGACGGTCCGCTATATAGTGTTGTCCAGAAAATATTATAGTTCCCCAATAAGATGTCCCAAACATCATTATCCTATCAACATTAATCCAACCCAAGTTAAATATAGGAAACAAGATAGTGATTCTTAATCCTATGATACCATTTATGTAACATCATGACCCAAAAAAATGATTCCCAGATAGATTTTATGTGACCTCATGTATACCTACATTTATGAATGTGGTCACTAACTAGTACCAATCGTCCATGTTTATCAGTTGGGAGACTATACCCTTAGTATCACGTCATAGGATCAATAACTAACAAAAAATATAATAAATAATTTAAGTAAAAAATATAAAAATATATGCCCTACATATAATAAAAATAAAATAATATCAATGTGTCCATAAAACGTAGTGTATTACTCATTATAATAAGTGAATAAATTAAAAATGGATCCTTCATAGTCCGACTAGGTCTTTTACTAGATCCACACTCCTATATATATTTTTCCACTATAGGGTCCTTTCAATTCACCAAATCTCTCATGAAATAAACAAGATCATCAAAAATAGCTTGTAAGGTTTTAGTACACGACTCAGTAATACACCACCAATGTTTCTTTAACCTGATGTTATCATGTACATATGTGTATTCCATAAAAATAATGAATGAATAGAAACATAATAACACACAATACAAAATAGATCAGTAATGCGCTAATCAAGCTGCCAAAAAACCCTAGCCAAACATGTTTTGGATATATTGTTTATAAGAAATCATGGCTTCATAAGAATGGTGTTAAATACAAAAATCTAATGAATCATTATTCTTAGCATCATGTGATAATGAAACTCATTATCCCAACACGTCAATGAATTCATTGTCATGGAATCCTCTATGCATAATGATGTACTTGACATAACCTATTAATTGAGAAACATATTGATTGAAATCTTATAGTAATAGAGTGAGAAGAATAAATCTGTCATAATATTCAATGATTATCCATGAAAATATTGAATAATGTTACTCGACATCGTGTGATAGTGAAATTCTACATAAATATGCACCAAGGATGTTATGGTATCAGTATCCCTTAAGAATCAAGAGATACTTTGCATCCCCTAGGGATAGAGTAATATTCCATTTAGAATCCACTAGTTTACAGGTATATCGCACAGAATATCAAAGGCATCATCATATATTTACCATATGCAAATATCTCACATAATCATCGTCGTATTTCATGAACACTCCCCTACAAGTGATTAACATGTCACAAACTTCCACCTAACTTGGTTTCTAAGAAAAATGACACAAAATGACACATTACATAGTATGGTACATGAGCATGTAACTTATCATCATTAAAAAATATTACACAAAATACATATTATCATCATAAAATATGAATAATAATCCACATGTACTATTTCGAACAAGTTATACTGAAGGTTCCCATGGCAATACACCCATCCACATGCAATCATAATCTTGAATTGTTATCAAAATATTTGTACACATTAAAATATTAAGTGAAAATTAGTAATATAGACTTAAATTTAAAGACATTACAATCATAATATAATTCAATGTTAAATGAGAATGATAATCTTTACTGGATTACCTTTTTCTAGGCTTATTATCTAAAAAAAATAAAAAACTCATCGTTCATCAAGTTTTGATAATACCAAAAAAAATTATTTTATTTCAAAATAAAATAAAATATCACTTGCAATGAAACATTCTCTCTCCTTTATAATATATTAATTATCATTAAATATATTATATTTGATAATAAATAATCTCCAATAAATAGTTTCCATATTTTTTGATATAGAATTATATTTTCATAATTTTTCCTAACCCATCCATTTAAAATTAGAATTTGATAATATATCTTAAATTATATTGTTATAATTCTATTTTGATAATTACTCATAATTTATCCTTTTTATGAAATTATTGTTAATAATTAATTATAATTTATTTTTCTAAATTAACCTCTAAAAATTTATTATTAATTATTATTTAAAATTATCATTTGAAAAAAATCATTAATAAAATTTATTTTATAAATTATCTTTTGATAATCTTGTGAAAATGGATTTGTAATTTTCATGATTATCTCATAATTATTCATTGATAATTTATTAATTATATATTAATAATCTCACCATTATAATTTGATATATTTATAAATTATACAATCATAAATTTTTATAATTATAAAGTGATACCGAAATGTGAATATTATTCTGTTTAAAAGATTGTATAATTCAATGAAATTGACATTTTATAGTTAATTGTTAGTATTCTTGATAACTGTGCACAATTTTATGGGATAGTTTTTTAACATTAATATATTTTTAGAGTATAATGTAATTATAATCACATAACATCAAAAAATATCCAAAATTAATTTAGGTTAAATCAAATTTTTTAATTAATTTTTTTTATAAATAGGTAAAAAATAAGTTATATAATAGAATAATTAATTTGATAAAATAATAATAGTAACATGAAAGTATAACATTATTCCATGGGTAAGGTTAATGAGGTGGACTAATAAGGAAAATGTAAGTTACCTCTTTCAATTGGATTCAAATAACCAATGTTTTCTAATCACCCACAAGTCAGTCAGGTGTCACTTTATCATGACCAATCAATCCACATGGAAGGCCAAAATGTTCAGGTATTTAAAATTCACAAATAATTATTACAACTAAAACCATAAATTAAAACACATTTGTTATCACCAATTCACCCATGAATTGATGACGAATCTATAAATTTTTTCCCACTAAGAATTTGGTATTTTTTTTAAGTGGTTGAAACTTGTGGAAATGTATGGTTTTGAATCCTTTTTTGCATTAATAATGGTGGTGTGATGTGTTTTATAGTGGAAATGGTTAATAATTCTATTTTTTTAATTTAATTACTAATAATAATATAATAAAATTATTATATAACACATCATTAATATATATTTGGACCAACACATGATGTATATAAATGTTATCCTCTACATTGGGCTAACCGGCATCCTAGACCTAACTGTTGTATCATATTTCTTCATATGATGCACTATTTTGGGAGATATCGATTTTTTTATTTAATATAAGGAAATTATATTATAATTAAATATAAAAATGTGTATTATTGTGTTCTATGCTTCCAAACACTCGATGCACATAATATTTATACATCTACCAAGTTAAAAGAAAGGTATCAGAACTAATAGGTGTCTTTGATTTCGCAAAGAAATTCATCATTACAGATAAATTTAATTATTTCTGACCCGTAATATAATAAATATATTAAATAACTTTTTATTTCAAGTGACCATACCAAACTACAAAATCTCATTAATTATATACCTCTTTTAAGGTAAAAAATGAATGATATACCTAATGATTGTGTCATATTTCTCATATAAATCATCATTTGAGGGATATTCTATTATTTTTTATAAATAGGAATAATTTGATATAATATATTTTATATATAATTTCTTTATGTACAGATGAACTATAGTTGAAATTATCATATAGTAATTATTTACTAATTGAAAATTATTCCATAGAATATTTCAAGATGATAATTGGAAATTTACACTTATTAAAATCTAATTAACAATTTTTTACATTATTTTTATACAAAATTTACATTTTTAAAAAATTTATAATTCATTAAACAGGTGAATTTATTATTATTATATATTTATGATATTATAATTCCATAATCACAAAAACAACTAAGTATATAGTATATATTGATATATTTTTTATTTTAATAATTAATACATGAATTATGTTTTTTTGATTAAAAATAAAAAAGAAAGAGCTTAGTGTAGACAATTTCCTTCACCTAGAAAACCCTCAATAGGATCTATTATTCAGAACACCATGGGTAATATTTTGGTAATAAAATAAATTATAAAATGTGGGTATGAATTTTGGAGGGAGATTTAATATTTTTTTGATTGATATAAATTGATTAAAATGTGTGATTATGTGAGGTGAGGAGTTTCCATTTTATAATTTTTTATGAGTGTGATTTTTTAAATACCAAAAACTACTCAATAATGGGTAGCCAAGATCAACTCAAGTGAATCCTATATTAATAAATAATTGAGTGGTGGGATGTTAAGGTTGATCTCAAACTCCCAAATAAATAAAACTTCTGTTAAATATTTTACTTTCTTATTCTCTAATTTTACCAACGTATACAATTTCTATTTTTGCTAAGGTTAATAGTTTTTCCATTGACATATTTAATTTATAATTTAATAAAAAAAATTACATAAAAGAAAATTTTTACCCACGTATTCTGAATATTAATAATATTTTATTAAATAAATTTTTTTTGTGTGTCAAAAATTAATGTTAACATTGGTACATAAAATGTGTCTAACCCTATTTTAGACATAAATGAGATAAAATGTTTTTACTATCAATAGTTTTCAATTTGGGAAAAAATTAATTTTACCATATTAAAAATTTTAATTTTTCACATTGACAATATATAGTACATTTTTTCAATAAATTATTTACACTCACAAAAAAATTAATTTAATTTTAAAACTACACACATGATTAAAATAAAATTTTATAATGAAATGATTTTTAAAATACCAAATGATTTAATATATAATCTCAATAATAAATTTATAAAAATATTGAAAATTGGATTAATAAAATATAAATATACTAATTTTAAATTTACAACAATTTTAAAATGATATGTACATTATATATATATTTCTTATGAAATTGATATTTACAACAAAAATTCATAAATTTTAATATTCCATGAGAAATTTATTTTTACGTCAAATTATAAATACTGCACTCTAAGATAATTTTTTCATTTTGATTTCAAAAGTAAATTTCAATTTTTTAAATTGTATAAATTTAGTAAATCTAATTGTAAAATAATTTTAAAATTTTAGATAAATAAATTTGTTTGAAAAGTAAAATTTTATGGATGAAAATAAATATATTCTTCTAAAATTCTTATAAAAAATATTTACTTAATTATAATATAGTTATTTGAATTAATAATAAATTAAATTTATTTTAAAACATTAACTAATATAAATTTTTTTATTATGAAAATTTCAAACTGCATTAATAAATATAGTTTTTATAAAAAATTCATTTACATTAAAATGATATTTATATTTATCTTCTAATAAGTTTATAATAATGGAATTTATTTTATAGATTCCAAAACAATTTTATTATTATAATATTTTTATTCTTATTCATGTCCCCAAATATAATATATATTTTATAAAAATATACCATATCAAGACTTTTTTAGGCTCAGGGACCCATTTGTTGCAAGTTATCGAATAGACACAATTTATTTAAAAGTAAATATTTCATAACAACGTTGGATGTAAAAAACAAGAATGTAAAATACACACTATATATCATAGTCTATGATTTAATAGAATACTAAAATAATCTTCCAAAAATCCTTTTTTGGTGTTATTGTGATACTTGGGGCATATCGTATGGAGCATGTATTGGGTCTGCAAAATAATTCTTATATGGGATTCTGATGCCTTTTTTAAATCACGATGAAATTATATTTTTCATTAGGTTTCATAAATATATTAAATAATTAACTAATCCTTTTATATGATATAGAATATATTGATAAAAATGATAAATAAAAAAATACTTCTTTTTCAAAATTTCAATACATATTTGAAATAAATAATTTGTAATTTTTTTAAAATCATGGAGAAAGGTAATATTTAGACATTAATGAGTTGAAAGTGATATTTTTTTTAAAAATATATAAATATGTAACATCTATAATTAATTCTTTTAATATTTGAAATATTATGTAAAATAAGTTACTCATACTATTTATTATAGTTATGAAAATACGATTTACAATTTATATTTAATGGATAGTGATTTGGATATTAAATATTTACATTATTGTTATATGTTTCATCTATAATCATTCTAAATTGAAAAATATGAAATAAATAAATTTTTATTATATTTAGATGTATGAATAGTTTATAATAATTTAATTTTAATTGTTCAATTTATGTTCCTTATTTTATTTATTTTTTTAAATCGTATAAACAAGTGATTTTATAGATGATATTATCAATGCTTAATATGTCATTAAAACATGGGATATCTATATTATGTTAAATATTTACATAAAATATGTGAAATGTAAACACATAATATATCACTACTATCCTATTTCTAAAGTAAATACAAACAAAAAAATGAAATATCTCAAATTTGAAATAAATATAAATATTTAATTTTTTTCTTATTTATGGAATGTTAAAAATTAAAATATAATTTGAAAATTATTTTAATTTTCTTATTTATTAATTTACCTTAAATTTTGTATGACACGTTTATATGTTTTAATTTTAAATTTATGTAACTGTGTTATTAGTAATATTATTGATTGATAATAATTTAATGTATTATTAATCTTAATATAAAATTATTTAAAGTATCATATTATTTTTATACATTATAATACACTGATATAATGAATTACATTATAGGTAACATAATTATTTTATTTCAGAACAGAGATGTACTTTTCTTATATTATGTTATGATCTTCAATTGAAGATTTAATTATATTGTATTCAAATTATATTTTTGAATTATGATGAAATTAATGCCAATATGAAATAAATATCATAGTTTATAGGGCATTTTGGGTGAATTTATCAGTATCACATAGGCTTAATAATTTTATAAAAAAGTAGTGGTTATTTATTTGGGATCAGGGTTTTTAGTTATAGGAATTTTTGATAACATATATTAAGATTATATTACAAGAAAATGTTTCTTATACAGTATTTATTTAAATAAAATATATATATATGAATGTAGTTTTATTTTTTATTTGGATTATTAACACCTAATATTCATTATATAAATAATTTCACTTCAATATAATTAGAACAAATTTATATGGTGGATATAATATGATTCAAAAAATAATTCAACTGAATTATGAATACATAAATAGAATAAATTAGATAATATGTAGAGTTCAATCCCATTTAAAATACAATGAGCCGTATATCTTCCAAATAAATGATTTTTAATAACTTTATCATCCAACTTAGTAAGTTATTCCATTGATGGGTAATCTGATATTATCATATATAAAGACGAAGTGTAATATGGTGAAATTATTATTATTTTAATTTTCATTGAGTATGATTTTGTTACACAATTTTAGAAAGTACCGACTATAATAAAACCACTGGAATAGATTTGACAAAATCTATATGACAGAATAAAAAATTGTTATCAAAATATATATTGAAGAGTAATAAGTGATAAAATATACATTGTTTTTTATTAGATATATTCATATATTATAATCATGAAAACCTATTTTTTGGAATTATAAAATATGTTTCATGGAAATCTAACAAAAAAAATAATATAAAAGACATCAGTATTTTAAAGGGTTCTAATATAATAAATTTACATTCTTAGTTAATGTAAAATAAAAGTGTCATTTGGTGATATATTATGTTATATATAAATAGAATCATAATAATTAAACATAACAGAGACTAATACTTGAAACATTGATGCCAAATAAAATCATCCCAGTAAATTCATACATAAGAAAAGTTCTCATGAATGAAAAATCAAATGTGTAAAAAAATACCAACCAATGTAACTCATTATTTAATTTTTCAAAAGTATTATATCATTTTTTCTTAGGAGAAGAATATAATTATTCATCAAAATAGTATTTAAGGATTTTTATGGATATGGAAATAATTATGTTATCCTGGGTGGTTTTTATTTGAACATATTAATAATTTAATGAAATATTCACTAACAGTTAAAAATGAGTTAGTTAATGATAATTATAGATATTGATTCTTTATTTCTAATATTGTGATAATAATATTTGTTGGTAAATTTTCAAACCAGAAGAAGAAATTATAGTTAGGGGATCAAATAATTTGTCATGATGTATTTAGTTATGATTAGTGAATCTTAATTGTGTTATTAGTAATCAGCAACAGTTTTTGCATACGATGTATTATAGGTGATATGTAAAGGGGTTTTGGAATCATGCCACAATTTCTATGTCATTTAAGAGTGGTAAAGAAACAAATTATTTTATTTAGAAGGGGAAATAGCCTAAAATTATAAATTAAAAATGGTTTAAATGTAATGTATTCAAATAAATTGTGATAAATTTATAATAATTTATTTTTTCATAAAATTATGATGTAATGTGTTTCAATACCAATGAATCTTATGTAAAAAACAATTATCCTATATTGATATGATTTGAGAATTTTTAACCTCCCATCACTTCTCATATATGATAATATATTTTCATTATTATAAATAAATTATTATGAATAAGATGTTATGAACTATTTTATAAATAGTGTTTATGTTTTATCATATTCTATAACATATTTCTTTTGTATATATTTATAAAGAATCATTCTCTGGGGAAAATAGTCTTATATGATATTTGTTAATTTAGTAATGATTTTTACCACAATAATTAGTTTCATACTAAAAATAATAATATTCTTATCAAGGTAATTATAAAATAAATTATAATATATCAAATGGATATAATAGTATACTATTTAAATATAAATAATAAAAATAAAATTGATTTATTTCCATAGAAATATGTTTTTTTATTAATATAATGATATTTAAAATGTAATATAATTTCTAAGATTCCAATTAGTGTATTATTAAACAAGTAAAATAGAAAGATGAAAAATAAAAGATTATTATATTAATAATAAAATATAAATTTAATTTAATATACACAATTTATTCAGTATTAATTGGGAAAGTGAAATTTTAAGTTATTCATTAGATACAAATGTATTTGATAAAAAATTATAGTTATAAAAGGTTTTGATAATAATGATCATAAATGAATTAATCACAAAAATATATACAATTGATGATTTTAGCATCATATAATTTAATAATGTAGTGTTATGTAATTTTAATATATCCATAGTTAATCATTACGAATGTTAGTCATAAGGTTAGAAATTAATTGAATAATATTATATAATATATTTCACTGAATGTATAACATAGTGGGATTGTTTATCAAATGGATATATAGGGAAGTGGGAGGATTAATATTCAAATATAATGAGAGAAGAATATAATAAATAATTAATAATATTGATGATATTACAATCTATCATATATTATAAATCTAACATTATATTATCTATGGTTTTGTTAGAATTCCAAAAAAAATTAAGAATATAAAATATATCATATTATAAAAAAAATATACACTCAATAATAGATTCATATATTCTATATATATGAATATTTATAAATATATATCACATTAAGTGTTTTCATAAGTATAAATTCAATGTACTACTTTTTGTGATCCCTAACTGATATTTACAACAATTTAAAATATATTTTATTTATATTCCATGGTCACATTGGTATCATTATTGTATTAGGATATATAATATTCCAATAGATAAAAATCCATGTGTAATGGACTATATATCCTATAATGTATATAACACATAGAGTTTTTGTTTTCACTGGAATTCGGGATGACCTCGTTCATTGAATGTTCAAACATTCCAATCAGTTTCTAACTGGTTTGTTCATAGAACTGGAAACATCCAATGATTCCATATCCATTTGGACCTACATTCCAAATATTGGCACTCATTAGTTGTGGTTTGATGAGGCTTATGAATTTTCATTGGTCGAGAGGATGGGAGGTCAGACTCATCACACCTTTTTGAGGGGAATTATTGTCTACTCCAGGACCATATTTATGGATTTAAGTTATGTTTGTGAATCCTTATTACATTACCAATTATAAAATGAGGTTTCCTTCAGATATGGAAATCAATGATTAGATATATATGATATTTAGAGAATATTTTTTATGTATTTGTGGTTCTTCATTGATAGATAATCATCTGTATTTGTTAGAGATTCTTATTCAATGGTATCCTTTAATACATAAAAGTCTCTTGGCCATTATGATGACCATACTGGTTTTAAAGCCACTTAGTGGCACACGTAAAGTTTATTGTCATTCATAAGGACATGGATTATTTCAGAGTTGGGATCGTACCTGCAGATGGGCTACCTACGTGTCCTTTGTTTAGAAAAGGAATCAGAACCCATCTAGTTTGAGTAACGGAGTATGATGTTTAAGCATGATTGATGGCTCAAAGAAAGATTCCATGATTACATTTATACTATATGCTCATGTGAGTCATGCTAGGTGTCAGAAACAAGAGGTATTGGTGAAACCAAACAATTGTGCCATGAAAGATGCAATGATGTGGGGTTTATGTTTGTATGAATGCCCGAAATAGATGAATATTGGGTTTTACTTTAGGGAAGTAACCCAGGAACAAGGTCTATAAAGGTATATGTACTTTATAGAGATTTGGAAACTCTAATCTTGGGTCTTAATCCTAAGGAAGATGCGCAAGTTATGAGGGGACTTATGAGTGGGTTTTACTCCTGATAAGGAATCCCAAATCAAATGTAAATTAAGACTGGTTAAGAGAAATTAAGACTGGGGATTACTCTTGAGAAGGAGGCCGAGGTTAAGGTACTTGGGGCTTACTCATAAGGAGGATTCCCATATTTGTAGACTTTTAGACTGGCGATTACTCTTGAAGAGGAAGCCCAGGTTAAGGGAACCATGGTTGGGCCTTACTCCTAAAGAGGATTTCCATATTTGGGAACATGGAGACTGGGGCTTGTCTTAATAAAAGGAAGCCAATGTTAGGGGAATTATGACTAGGGCTTACTCCTAAAAAGGATTCCCAGATTAGGGGACTTGTGGTTTACTCATGAAAAGGAGGCCCAAATTAATGAGGACTTGGGTCCTACTCCTAAGGAGCATTCCCAAATTAATGAGAATTTGGACTAGGGCTTAATCTTGAAAAGGAGGACCTGGTTAAATATTCTCTCATCATAAATGATGAGGTTGAATGAATGAACACTCTAACTTTATTGATTTAAAAGATGTGTAAATCACTATGTTTTGAGATATGTTCCATATAGTTCATTTCAGATAAGGAAGACATCAAAGAAATCATTCCATAAATGGCTTTAGAGAGAGTTCTAAAGGCTTAATCCTGAAGAGGAGAGGTGGATAATTGTAATAGGGGAAAAATGTGCAGAAAGGGCTCGCAAAAAGAGAGGGGCATGCAAGTACTGCGTGGGCGCACAAGTACTGCGTGGGCGCATAAGTACTGCGTGGGCGCACAGGTCTTGGTCGCGTAGGTTTACTTGCATGGAATTTGGGTACTTGCGCGACATTCAATCCTTAGGGTATAATTTGGGCGAGGCATGGATAAAGACATTTATACTAACCCTAGAGACTTCCATAAAAGAGGTGCGCATGTTATGTGGTAGGGGTCAGGTGGCGCTAATGTGTGTCTATTTCCCTTAAGGGCTGGCCACCTAGGCAAGCAAGTGTTGATGAATTTCAAATCTTTGGCCATCCTCCCCCTCTTTAGATCATCTGTTCAAGGTAAGAAGTTTCCATAGAAGTGTTTGGAATATTTGAGAAGCGACTAGGGTGTTGGGAGATAAAATATGAGGTTCTGGAATTTTTCCATCCCTAAAATGGGGGGGGAATGGGTATTTATAGGCTAGAGAAACCCCGGGGGCGAATTTCTAAAGAGGGCGTGCAAGTCACCTTCGCGACCACTAGGCATCGCACAAGTATATTTGCACGACCTTGATGGAACTTGCACGACCCAGTTGTAAATTACTCTTTGTTCATGTGATTTTCGATTTTTTAATTTTTCTTCAAAGGATGAAACACATTATGCTAAGGCATTTCTCTTTCCATTCGTTTAGCCTCTTTGATAGAAAGGAGCATCAACAAAAGTCCCCCCTCAGAGATGGATCCGAAAGAAATGAGGATGTGACTCTGAGGAAAACAAGATAACCAAAGGAAAGGCGGCACAAATGTTTTGAGCGCACAGAGGGTGGCACGCAAGTGTTGAACTACACCGGCATCGGCACACAAGGGTGCAGCATGGCCTTTAAAAATGCTGTCATTCTCACGTAAAGCTATCGGATTTCGAATTTTCATGCTCTCGTTATGGAAGTTACCATTTCCGCGCAATTTGCTCTATTTTTTTCGCTGTATCACTAGTGTCTCGCTGCTATAGAGGTAGTAGAACTTGCGCAGTGATACTTGCGCTCCAAAAACATGCACGACACATCCACACTTGTGTGCCAAAATCATACTGGAACACCTTAATGCATTTTCCATTTTTTTGGAATTCCTTTACAAATTTTATGAAAAATATAATTTCTTAAGAGTTAATTTATTCAACATTTTTCCACATTCAGTGGCTCCCAAGAGAATCAGAATGATTAATGAACTGGATAGCAAGAGGATTGATGACATAGAAAACGTTGTTGACCATTATTAATATAATATCTGCAACATCACTCTCCTCGATGTGGTTAAGTACTTGAGGAAATATCATGTTAATTTCCCACAGAGCATATACCATGATCTGTATGGGCATTGTCATCTGCCAGGATTCAACATTAAAGATGTAATGAACTATTCTACAGAGATGTAGCTGCACTGCTACTCCTCTATTTCGGTTATGCTGTGCATTTAGAGAAACAACAATGGTGTGAAATTTCATGTTTTTCCTTCATGCCATTTCCTTGCATATATAAAAATGGAAAACCATGGGTTGATATGTTTTCCGCTCCCGGTTGATGTAGAGAAGACTATCATGACATTAGAAATAGTATCTAAAAAGAGTACTCTCTCCAAATGGATCTTTACATCCAATGTTCCATTCTCAAATCCAAGTATCAATCTTCCAAGTTTATTAGATAGAAACAGGGTCACTTTTGATCATCAGAAAATTTTCTCAAACTGCAGTCAATAACATTATTTTACAATTGTTCTAAGAATAGATGGTATCACTGCATCTCTTATTGTATCCAGCTGAATGAATGAATTACAGGTGGTTGCTGATGAAGCTCAGGATGCCGTAAATCAAATGATGAGTTATATTGAAATTATTTTGTAATTATTGAAAAAAATAAGAGACTCTAGTCTTTGGATGTCCTTATAACTCTTTTTCATCAATGAAAAACTCTTTCACCTTCAATCATTTGTGCAGGCATTTTGCTTTTCTACCTACTTTGTATTTTTACCTAAGCCAATGGGGCTAGTAAGCATAGTTTGATTTTTACTAGGATTATTATAAAAAAATAACCCTACAAACATTGAATCTTTTAATTGCTCAAAATTACCTATATCATACATAATTTATGTTTAGTGAGCTGGAACTTGACTATTATTTAGAGTTCCGTTGTCTTTTGTGGGCAGTACGAAGTAATGCATGTCCTACATAAAAGTCTAATGTTTAAGGCTGAAATATCTTTGACCGAATGAATTAAAATTGACTGACTTCATTGAAAATTTATCAGAAAACATATTACCACACACAATTATAAAGGAAAACATGTAAACTATGACAAAAGAAATTTTGAATCTGAGGAATGATACAAAAAATGGATAAAACGAATTAGAAGAAGTAGTTCCCAGGAATGAAGATTCAATTATTTAACAAACTCTTTAAGGGGTTGAATTATGCAGGACGAACTAAGGGAATTGGCTGCATAGTCAAATAATAACATCTTTTGGGTGACATTTCTGTTATGTAGACTATTTATGAAAGGCCGCCTAAGGGAACGTTTTATATAATAAGGCAAAAGAACTCGCAGAAATTTACGTTTCTTCTGCTAAAAAGCCCGTGGATGTTTATGGGGATTCAAATCTTCCAAAGCATAGAGTTTGATGTATTGAGAGAGGTACTTGAATATGGAGATGATATTTCCAAATAAGATTGTCTATGAATTGGATGAATGTCACTCCTATGAAGGTCTGACCAAAACGTAGGGAAGAAAAACATAAACCATAGACTTGAATAACTCCAGATCATGAATAAAAGAATATAGGGTGAATATGTTATGGATGACTATTTTCTGCGGATCCTTAAATATTGTCGTTAAGATAACTATGTAAAACATAGGTTTTCTTTCCATGAATGAAGTTACCATTATTTAATGAACCCGTTATAGGGTTGAAATATTTAGGGCCACCTAAGGAAATTGCATGCATAGTCAAATAATTGAATTTGTTGGCTGAAAAGTCTATTATGTAGACTATTTATGCAAGGCCGCCTAAGGGCACGTGCTGCATAGTAAGGAAAAAGAACTCTCAGAAACTAGACATTTTGTGACTAGAAGTCGAGAAAATGGTAATGATGATCTGAAAATATTTATTATTAGGATTATGACACATAAAAAATTGTTATTGTCCAATGTATGTAGAGATACACAGATCAATGCTAACGATAATCATGCTCTGGCTGGGTCCTGAATTGAAATGTTGGACTTCACTACGTGTCCCATAAGGATGAGAATCAAGCCACACGTAGTTCTTGAAATACAGTTTAACGTCATGTCGGACAAAAGTCTAAAATATATTAGTTTAGAGTCATATATCTCGGACAATTATAATGAATATAAAATGAGTACATTCATAAGGACTTTTCAGCCAGGGGACTAAAAGTGGAATTTGGGGTTAAGCCCAAAGACTTGGTGCTGGATTCAAGGGATGATCGGACATTCCTACGTATCCCATAAGGATGGGAATCAAGCCGCATGTAGTTCTTGAAATACCATCTGTACAAATTTGGTTTGTACAAGTGAAGGGTGAAGAATTTGACTTTAGTGCAATGATGGTTGGACCCAATATAAAAGGGTCAGAAATTACCTTTTATGCACATAGTCTTTGAAATATAACATTAATGGATTATTAATGTAAATAATGATTTCCTCTTACGTGAGGACATCAAAGAATGTTGTAGTTTATTGTCATACAAGACCAAAATTTTGTACAGTGTAACGTCGTATATAAAGGACGAAGGTGAACCAATGTGAAGAGATTGGTTTTGGGCTTGAACCTTGGGAGATGGCCTATGTACCCAGACTAGGAGGCAAGGATAAAAGTCCATGTAGTTCAGTTAAATAAAGAATTAGTGATCAAGTTTTTCTTGGTGGCAGCGACCTAAAATATATTGTTGGGACATACGTGTGGTTAGAGGCCCAGAGAGGGTGTTATGTTTGATGTTTTCTCTATGCTCACGTGATTCATACTCTGTGTGAGAAAAAAGAGGTAACATTAACCTCAACGATACATAGTTTAATTCCATGTAGGATATATGAAGGGAATATGTAGTTTAAAGTCTTATTGTTAGAACTATTGGTGATGCATAGTTTAGTGTCATGTAGTAGGTACACAATACAATTTAACATCATGTAGGACATATTAGGGTGATGTACATTTTAGTGTATTGTAGCTAAGATGATGGGAACAATACAGATTAATGTCATGTTGGACGAAAGTGGGACTGTGCAGTTTAATGTCATGGAGTAAAGACCAAAGAGGACACAATTTAACGTCATGTTGGACGTATTAGATACTTTTTCATAGTATAACATCATGTTGGATGAAAAAGGGAATAAACATTTTAGCATCATGTTGGATGATGGTTCGAATAGTTTAAAGTCATATGCATGGACCGTAACTGTATAGTTTAACTTCATAAAGGAGGATGAAAGGGATATAGTTTAACGTCATGTTGGACGAAAGTACGAATAGTTTAAGGTCATATGCATGGACCAAAGATGATGATGTAGTTTAACATCTTGCTTGATGAGACAAATGTCAATTGTTTATGGTCATCTACATGGACCATTGGTTATGAAATTTAATGTCTTACTGGACGTAAGGGACTTCTGTACAATTTAGCGTCATGTATTTAGGATATAACAGTTTAACGTCATGTTGGATGTAAGTGCCAATAATTTAAAGTCGTATTTATGGACCCTAGATGTATTTTAATTTCAAACAAAATATTTCTTCAGAAATCATGCATTGGTTGGAGTAGTGATGAGTACTCCATCCATTGAGATTAAAGAATAAGATCTATTGGAGTAGACCTTATATATTGAATAAGGTACTTCCCATTTTGGCTCTAGCATGGGAGGTTTCTTTCCTGAAATCATTGGATTTCTGAGAACTAATACCAATTCTCCCTAAAAGAATGAATGAAAATGAACTTTTTGTTGAAAGCTCGTGTTGTTCGATTCTGATAGACATCCTTGTGGTGCAAGGAGCACAACATTTTCTCTTATAACCATTCCAATTCTTCCATTCACTTTTCAGATTGTTCACCTGTAGATGATTGATCAAAAATGGCTACTCTGAGCGAGGGTAGTTGAACTTCAATTGGCAATACTTCTTTCGTTCCATATACCAATGAATATGGAGTTGACTGCGTTGTAGTGCGGGTGGTGGTCCGATAAGCCCATGAAGAATAAAAGAGTCTATCAGGCCATGACTTCTTATCTTTATCTACCATCTTTTGTATTATATTTGATAGAGTCGTTTTGAAGGCTTCTATCTGGCCATTGGACGCTGCATGATACCGAGTTGAATGGTTGGATTTGATGTTGTATTCATGATACAACTTCATCACCTCAGATGAACCGATGTTGGTGCCATTGTCCATCAATATTGTATGAGGGAAACCAAATATGTTAATTATGTTATACTTGATGAAGCTAAAAATGTATTTAGAAATGAATTCATTGAGGGGTATTGCCTCTTCCCATTTGGAAGGCAAGTTAGTAGAAGTAAGAATATACATTAACTGCTTGAATGTAGCTGAAGGATAAGGTCCCACTAAATCCATTACCAATGTGGAAAATGGCCATGAGAATTTAACTATATGAAGAAACATTGAGGGTTGATGAATGAAGTTGGAATCTATATGGAATGAATGGCACTTATTTGTGAAATCAACGCAATCTGGTATCATTGAAGGCTAAAAATATCCAAGTCTTCAAATTTGATCAGATAGTCTGTGTCCAGACTGATGGGCACCACAGACTCCTACATGCACTTCTTTCATGACAACCAATGTCCCTTCACCATCAATGCATCTAAAGAGAACTCCATCAAGATCCCTTTTTTTAGAGAACTTTATCTAAGTCATTTGGGTTGTCATAAAGAGTGAAATTGACGCCACATCTCCAGAATTGTTCTTTCCCGACTCTATCAGGTGGAGGTGTTCCATTTTGAAGTTATTCCCTGATGGGTGTCATCCATCATGTAGTATGACCATATGGTTCAGATGTGGGACGAATTTCATTTATTTCCTCTGTTCTGGCTTGAACATAAGGTGAAATTATACGATGGTGGGCAATACTGCTGGTTGTCTCGTCCTGATTTGAATCTGCCAATGATGTGGCTATATTAGCCAATACATCAGCCTGGGCATTTTGTGATCTTGGGACATAAGAAAATGTCGGTTCTGAAGGAAATTCTTTCATTAACTCTTTGAAGTAATCATAAAACGGGATTTTTTCTTCCTTTCTAATTGCATAATCCCCATTGACTTGTTTGATTAACAGGTCTGAATCACCTTTCTCTTTTAAGTGATTCACTTATGCTTAAAGCGGAAACTCCAATCCAGAAATAAGAGCTTGGTATTCTGCATCATTATTTGTACCGCCTCCGAATAATGAGAAGGAATAAGGTAGCAATACCTTTTTTGGGGAAATGAGTACAACTCCTAAGCCAACATTGTTGAATTTAGGATTTTCCATTTTCCTCCCTGTTGGTCTTCTGGAAACACCATCAAAGTACATTTCCAATCCTTGAAGAATTTCTTGAATATAGAAGACTTCCTCATTAGGGAGTTTAATATCTGAAGATGTGTCTTCTACTGAACGATGTTCAGTATGAAAATCATCTAGAGCTTGGCCCTTTATTTCCTTTTGAGAAACATATTGAATATCAAATTGCTGCAAAATAACTGCCCACCTTTCCAGACGTCATGTAATCATTGGATGACTAAGGATGAATTTGTGCGGGTTATTGTGAGATACCAATTGGACTTGTGATGTTTTTTGGTAGTGTATCTTCTTCTTAACTGCAATGATTAATGCTAGGCAGTACTTCTCAATATTTGAGTATCGGGTTTCTGCTTCAAGTATAGTTCTACTGAGATAGTAGAGGTTGTTTTCATTCACAACATCATTCTTCTGAGCAAAAAAGGAACCCAATGATCACTGTAAAGCTGTCACATAAAGAATAAGTGGTCTTCCTTCAAAATGTGGAATTAGTACAGATGGACTAAATAGATACTTTTTATGAATATCGAATGCTTCATGAAATTGTACAGTCATCTTATAAGTGAATCCCTTCTTCTTCAATTTGGATAATGGTAAACATTTTCCTACCAAATTGGTGATGAAATGCCGAATAGAGGCCAAGTGTCCTTGATGTACTCTAAATTCTTTCAAATTTCATGGAGGGGACATACCAAGCATTGAATTTTTCTTTTCAGGATCAACCTCGATACCACGATGGCGTATGAGTAAGCCAAGAAATTTTCCTGATGTTACTCCAAAAGCATATTTTAAGGGGTTCATCTTCAAATTATGTTGCCGATGTTTGTGGAATATGATTTCCAAATCATCCAATTTATTAAAATGTTGATTGGATTTAACCACCATATCATCCACATAACATTCAAAAAACATCCCTAAAAAGGGTTTGAAGATGCGATGCATAGCACTCAGATATGTTGTGCCTGCAGTCATTAGGACAAAGGGCATTACCCGATAATAGAACACCACGTGAGGGGATCTCAAGGATGTAAATTATTCATCTTCTTGAGTCATTCAGATTTTATTATACCCGTAATATCCATACATGAAAGGGAGTGCTTCCTAGCCGGTTGTTGCATCAATTAAGAGTTCTGTAATCAGAACTGGATAATCATCCTTAGGACAATGCCGATTACGATCTCTGTAATCGATGAAAACTCTAATTTTCCCATTCATCTTTTTCACTGGGAAAATATTAGACAACCACTTGCGATATTGAACTACTCTGATGAATTTAGCTTTGATGAGCTTATCCACATCAGCTTCAATTTTGGAATCATAGTTTGGGTGTGTTCTTTTAGCAGCTTTTTTGAATCCACTATGTTCTTCTAGAAATCCTAAATGATGAGTGGAAACATCAGGAACAAGCCCTATCATCTCTGTATAGTTCCAAGAAAGATATATCTCGATTTTTATTTGGAAAATAAATATACATCTCTTACTCTCCTAGTGTCATGGCCTCACTAATTAATGTGGGGCATGGATATTCTTTTGTACCTAGATTTATTTTCTGAGTTCATCCACGGTGGTAGAGATACCACCTTCAGATGCTGGAGGAGAATACATATGATCTTCTTCTTCTTCTTCAACATGTGTTATTTCTTCAGTTTCTACATGCATAGTAGATGATGAACTAGAATTTACATGATCAGAAGAGATGTTAAAATTTAAACATCTTAAAGAAGAAGCTTCCATTTTCGACCCGATTGATGATGAAAGGTCATATTTGGGTAACAAAAAAGAGATGATGGCTTGAGAATCGACATCATCATTTACCTCTGACATTTCTATAACTTTATCTGTCCTTATTAGCGAAGTATAGTTTTGTTGGATTTCAACAGATGAAATGAAGACATCTCCATTTGAGCTTTCACCATTCCTTGGTGGATCACCACTTTCTCTCATGTTGTCTGGCTTGATTGTCGTAATTGACAATATGGAGGTTTCCATAAGAGTATATTTATTTGAGTCTGTCCTGTCAATTTGACTGCTAGGCAACACATAATCTGTACACACATGTGTAAATGGGTTTACTGGAATCTTTTCCAAACCATATAGAGCATTAAATTTGGTAATCTCCCTTTTTGTGGATTTCACAATTCCCTTCATGTTATAGAATTCCACCTCAATGTATTGAGATTCACATGTCTTGAATAGGTATTTATCACCATACAATGTCCTAATTTGACCATAAAAACAATATTTTAGACATTGATGATATGACGAAGGGAAAACTGCATGCCGATATAGCCAGGGTCATCCAAGAAAGATGTTGAAGGATGAATCTTGATCAACAACCATGAAATCTATATTGGATATATGATTTCCAAACTGAGTTCTGAGTGTAATCTCACCCAGTGGTTCTTGTTCATTTTTATCATATCCTTGTAGCATCAAATTAGACAGAGATAAATCAAATTCTGTGAGGCCCAATCGACGAAGTGTACGAATGGGCATGAGGGTGAATCTTGAACCATTATCAATGAAAACACATCAGATATCTACACCATTGAAAATTCTAGATAAGTACAAAGGACTGATATCTCCATGCATGAAATCATCTTCATATTCATATGTAAAAGATATCACTGCAAGGCATTCTGCAGGATTATCCACTACATTGTAGGCTTCAGCCGTAGAAATTTTAGTTTCAAACTCTTGAGGACTTTACAAAGCCTCGATGAGTGCATCTCAAAGATCCTTTGATAAATTAAAGGCATCCAGAAATGATAACGTGGCTGGTATTTGGGAGAAGTGTTTCAATACATCATACATTTGAACCAAATGTATGTGTTTCCAAACAGGAACATGTAGTTTCGGAGGTGCCTTAGAAGTTGATGCTTTAGAAGTCGATGCATCTTGTAATGGGATAAAACTTGGTAATACTCATGGCTTTGGAATATTAGACTAGTTATGTCTATTTACTTACTGAGAGGATAAAGATGGAACCTTCAACTGATCTTCTAGAATAATTGTTCTATGACTGACTCTGCCTAGTGTGGAAGAACTTTCATGTTCTTATTGGGACCGATGAAGGGCTCTTCCATGAGTTTCTGCCGCATACACAGTTCTAGTAAGGGAAAAAATGGAATAGTGGCCTTTGAATGATCCACATATTCCCCTGTATCCTGAGCCTCTGGAACATCCTCTGATCCCACTGTTTGATACAGGGAACTCAGGCTCATCAAAATAGAAACTGCGACTGGTATATGGATCTGTAAATTGAATCATATTAACAGAATCTAAGATAAACTCTTCATCCGATGAATACTAGGCATGATTAGCCTATTCAGGCTATGTCATTTGGTGGGCCAGTTCTAGTGGCTTTGGATTATATGGCATGGAGTCTACCAGATTCAAAGACAACTTTGTCGTGGACACATACTCATCTTCTTCTGATTCTTCTTCTTTCTTTTAATCATGTCTTTTCATTGAGGATTTTCCCTCTGATGAAAAGAGATTTTCTATTACATTCATAGAAAAAGGCACAAATGTTTTCCTGAATTGCGTTCACAAAATAGCATGAGTTCAGTTGATCATTATTCTGACCATCCAATCATCATATTTTTTCCCATTTTTGTTCTTGACTTCTTGCCACCCGCCCTCCTCCTCTGGATCTGTAGTAGTTACACATGCTACCTGAGCTGAAGAACCTTTCAGTTTGACTTATACCAAGTCTACAATTTCATGTAGGAGGTACTTGAAGACAAAAAAATATTAAATGGGATGCCCCAACATATGATGAAATGGGCAATAATTGGGACGGTCTACATCTCATTCCTTATTCGGCCTCTTGAGCCTTGGAAATTGAACAAAATTATTTTCCAGAGCCGAAATGAAGAACCCAGGAACATGTTCATTTCAAAAAGAGTATGTTTTTTGATTTAAACCCTCAATTTGTTTCTATATTGGATCTCTTTTATGGTCTTGACGAAACGGCCTCTATTGTTGATGCTCAGGAGGTGGATCCCTTTGAGAAGATGATGGCATTGAAGTAGAAGTAGGTACATGTGCTTGTTTAAGCATAACTATAGCAGTATCTGTTTTACAAATTCTCCTTCCTAGATCTTATGGAATTACACGAGATTTATCATTAGTCTTTATAAAAAAATCTTTAATCTGTTGGGCGATTGATGTATTGTCTCAAAACCATCCTGTGAATTTCACAGTGATCAGCGGCGTGCACATCTCATCACGTAAAGTTTCCACACAAATTGGTAACAATTCCACTTGTGGGAGTCCTAAGCTTAGGGATTATGTTAATCCCTTCTAGTGAGAAAGGAAATCTGAGACCCTTTCATTCTCCCTTTACTTACTTTTTGTAAGGTCATATACTGTTGTCTTTGGCAAAGTTGAGCTGAACTGAAGAAGTAATTTTTGGCGAAGATCCTCCCATCCAATAATTGACTGGGATTGCAATCTTGTGTACCAGAGAAAAGCAGGTCCTTGTAATTATTGTACAAAACACCTGAGCATAACTAATTCCTGTTGCTGATGGGTTCCCATCATAGGATCGCAACGAGAAACATAATGTGTTTTGTGTTTCTCTAGGTCTCCCGAACCATTAAATATTTGGAATGTGGTACTTGAAAAATTTTATGGGGGAGGAATTGCATCATCCCATTCAGGGAAAGCTCTCTTTTATGGTTGAATTTGAGCACACTTTCCATCTATAACTTCCAACTGAGCTGTTAATGACTCAATTGTAGTTATTAACATTTTAGAAACATCTGGTTGAGCTTGGACCTGAACAGGTGCAATGACTGGAGTTGGTACCGATGTGGCAGCTGGTAATGAAACTGATGGCAGCACCGCCAATTGTTGTTGCACTTGACCCATAGGATTAGACTTGTGAGGGTGTACTAATAGAGGAGGATATTATTGATCCATCTCAAAAGCCAAAACAAATTACCTTGGCTGACTAACTCCAACACGCTTAGGAGGAAGACTACCTTGAAGTAGTTCTTCCTTCATCCTCCTCAATTCCTTCATATCTTCCTCTTGTTGTTCAAATCATTTTTCTAGTGAGAGTGATTGGCCTTCTCCAGTGGAAGGGTATGTAACCTGATTCTTTCCTTTCCCTTTATTGGACACCTTTAGGAGAGGGGGTAGTGGGTTACTTGAAGGATTACCTAGGTTCTGAGTAATCCTTTGATTTCATGTGAGAAAACCTTCTTCATTTGTGTTTGTGCATACAACTTCTTGAGCAGGAACCTCTTCATATGATCCATCCGAGTGAAGCTCATCTTGTGGATCAGCAACAATGACATTGATGACATTAATTGATGTATATGCATTGGATCCCTTCTTTTAGAATTTATGCGATACTGTCTTCTTCCATGTCCCTAATGAGACATTGCCTTTTTTTGATTCGAACCCTCAAGAACTTCTTGAGTAACCGTAATTTGGAGGGAATCTCTTGATAATTTGGCTCTTCGTTCCTCTTGAGGATTCTTCCCCAATTGAGAGAAGACTGGCTTTCTCTGAGGGAGAGATTGAGGATTTGAAAAAGTCCTCATTCCTATGGACTGGGGTTGTTCATACTCAACTCCTCATATCCTATTTGTTGTTCCTACTCAACTCCTTGAATCCTATTTGTTGATTGAGGATTTGAAAAAGTCCATTGTAGAGTTTTTTACTGCAGAAGTATTCATAATAGTGAACTTAAGAAAATCCATTCATGTAATGTATAATATCATGGAAAAGAGTGCATGTTTGATATAACAAACATAATCACGATATGTTTGGCCACTACATATTTTGTATGAGCACATATGTTATTGATTACTTTCGTGTCCCTATCATTCGTTTTAAATAGGGGCCTAACAAATAATCAAAACATCATTTTAACTTGGTTATGGATTCACGTCGGGTTAACCATTTTCTGTTTCCTCTGGAATTGGGGACGACCCCTTTGATTGAAGGTTCAAACATTCCAATCGGTTTCTTAAGGATTTTCTCATAGAACCGGAATCTTCCAATGATTCAATATCTATTTGGACCTACTTTCCAAAGGTAGGAACTCATTAGTTGTGGATTGATGAGGCTTATGAATTTTCATTGGTCGAGAGGATGGGAGGTCGGACTCATCACTCCTTTTTAGGGGAATTATTTTATACTCTGTGACACTCTTTATAGATTTAAGTTATGTTCATGAATCCTTATTACCTTACTAAGTATAAAATGATGTTTTCTTTAGATATGACCATCTATGATTAGATATGTAGGAGACATAGAGAATATTTTATATGTATTCTAGGTTCATCATCAATAGAGAACCATCTTTATTTGTTAGATATTATTAGTAAATGGTATCCTTCAATACATAAAAGTCTCTTGGTCATTATGATGACCATACTGGTTTTAAAGCCACCCAGTGGGGGCACATGAAGATTATTGTCATTTAGAATGACATAGATTATTTCAGAGTTGGGATCTTACCCGCAGATGGGCTACTTACGTATCCTTTGTTTAGAAAAAGAATCAGAACGCACATTGTTCTAGTAAGGTAGTATGATGTTTATGCATGATTTATGGCACAAAAAACGATTTCATGATTACTTTTACACTCTAAGCTCACGTGAGTCATGTTTGGTGTGAGAAACAAGAGGTATTGGTGAAACTAGACAATTGTTCCATGAAAGATACCATGATATAGGGATTATGTCTGTATGACTGCCCAAAATAGATAAATATTGGGTTTTACTTCAAGGAAGAAACCCATGAACATGGTCCATAAAGGTATATGTACTTTATGGATATTTGGATACTATAATCTTGGGGTTTACTCATAAGTATGATTACCAAGATAGGAGGGGACTTATGATTGGGTTTTACTCCTAAGAAGGAAGCCCAGATCAAAATTAAATTAAGACTGGTTAAAAGAAATTAAGACTGGGGATTACTACTGAGAAGGAGGCCCAGGTTAAGTGACTCGGAGCTTACTCCTAAGAAGGATTCCCATATTTATAGGCTTTAATACTGGGGATTATTCTTGAAGGGGAATCCTAGGTTAAGAGAACCATGGCGGGGTCTTACTATTAAGGAGGATGGCCATATTTGGGAACTTGGAGACTGGGGATAACTCTTGAAAAGGAATCCGAGGTTAAGGGAATAATGACTGGAGATTACTCCTAAGGAGGATGCCCAGATTTGGGGACATGGGGATTACTCCTGAAAATGAGGCCCAAATTAATGATGACATGTGGATTACTCCTAAGGAGTGTGAAAAAAATAATGATAATTTGGACTAGGGATTACTCCTAAAAGGGAGGCCTAGGTTAAGGATTCTATCATCTTAAAGGATGAGGTTGAATGAATGATATCTCTAACATTAGTGATGTAAAAGACGTGTAAATCACTAGGTTTTGAGAGATGTTACACAGAATTCCTTTAAAAAAAGTAAGCCAAAGAAGAAATCATGCCATAAATGGCGTTCGAGAGTGTTCTGAAGGCTTAATCCTGAAGAGGAGAGGTAGATAAGTGTAAGAGGGGAGAAATGGGTAGGAAGGGCACAAAAAAAGAGAGGGGAGCGCAAGTACTATGTGGGCGCGCATGTCCTGGCCGCGCAAGTATACCTGTGCGACATCTCGGTACTTGCGTGACATTCAATCCTTAGGGTAGAATTTGGGAGAGGCTTGGCTCAAGCCTTTTATACTATCCCTGGAAAAATCCTTAAAAAAGGCATGCAAGTTATGTGGAAGGGGTAATGTGGCACACAAGTGTGGCCATTTCCCATATGGGTGGTCACCTAGGCGTGAAAGTGATGATGAATTACAACCCATAGGCCTTCCTCCCTCTCTTTAGATCTTTCGTTCTATGTATGAAATTACCATAGAAGTGTTTGGAAGCTTTGATAAAAGACTAGGGTGCCGAGAGCTCAAATCTGAGGTTCTGTAATTTTTCTGTCCCTCAAATTGGGGGGGCCACAGGGGTATTTATCGGATAGGGAAACCCTGGGGGAAATTTTGAAGAGGGTGCTCAAGTCACCTGCATGACCACTGGGCGTCGCACAAGTATACTTGCACATCCTTGATGGAACTTGCACGACCCATGTTTAAATGACACCTTGTTCATGCCTTTGTCTATTTTTTATGTTTTCTTCAAATGATGAATCACTTTATGCTAAGGTATTTCCCATTCTATTTTTTTAGACTATATGACGGAAAGGAGCGTCAAAATTTTTATAAAACATATATTTTGTAAAAATTGGGTTTATTACTCATATCTTGATTCTAGGTTACATGAGGATTAACAGTTACATTGTATGAAAATGTTTATACATCATTATGATTATATTAGATCCATTTGAATAATCTATAGAGGGTTTTATTGGGTATTTTTTAAACATTATATTGGGTTGGTAATAAACCTAATTGTTTTTATTCTCATATGAAAATTATGATAGATGGGAAAATTACTTGTATGCATATACACTATTATTTAGAGTGATGAGGTTGTCACTTTGTGTTTGAGGTGTGTGATGTTCTCAACATTGAGGATGGAGTACATGTGAGCTATTACATTATGTAGTGAGTCAGTAAAATGATTATAGATAATGTATTTGTTTTTTATGTGGTATTTACATACATCATTTCTAATGGCCTCTCAATGTCCTACAAATAGTGATCTTTTTTAAATTCAATCGTTAATATGATGCAGCTAGTTGAAAAAAGTACATATATATATGTTTTAAATAAATATAAATCTAGATTAATTTTTAAATTAAATAAATAATATTTGTTTAGGGGTTCTTAATTATGTTCATTTAAAAATTCAAATGTTCATATATATGTATATATATATATATATATTAAAAATGTAATGGGAATTTGGGTACACCTTTTTGGTTAATTGAATGTTGGTTTTTTTCCATAATGGCATGATCCAATTACTTTAGAGTTTGTTGAAAATAGTTTGGGATGGACATTAGTAGATATATAATATTATGTGATAAAAGATAGAGTTTAAAGTAACATTAAAATTAAAATTTAGGATATAGCTACAAGGATACATACATAATGTTTGTGAATTATTATATAAGATACAATATAAGGTCAAATAGAGTACAGTATTATAGTCATTAGTATTACATTGATATTTAATATGATGTAATATAATTGAATAAATATATATGATAGGTTTATGTTGTATCTTTTAGAAGGATATTACTGTTATAAGGTATGGTATTTGTGTATTAGTATATGATGTATGGATATATTGTTTTATATGATATATGGATATCATATTTGAATCCTTATATGACACCATTGTATCCAATTGGATTGTATGATTAATAATTTATACTAATATTATGTGGGATGTCAACTGTAATGACTTAATACAAAATTATTTGATTCAAAATGTATCAATTAAAAACATCAGAGGGTGGATTTAATGATGGTTAAAACAGATGTAACAGAATGAATTAACACATAACATTTAAATTATTGTGTGTTATATTAAGGGGCTCCCATGAGGAATTTATTGATTGGTAGTTCTTACATAGTGTGGCGGATAAGATAGTTCTATGCCTGGGAGGACCCTATTTAACAATTTAATATCTATTTGGTTTTTATCATTTTCTTATCGAGGTATTCTCATATAATCTTTGATAAATATATATCATCTATGAATAAAGAAATTCAAACCTGTTTAATAATTACAACATGATGGAGGGGTGTATTTAGGCCACACATTATTCATCTTATTCAAGATCTTATCTTTTTTTAAGATGCGTAAACCCATAGATTTATTATAGATTTTATGACATGTTTTGTTATGTGTTTATTAAAATGAAGGATATTTTTTTATGGTTATTGTTAGGGGGATGTTTCCTGAATTAATTATCAAATAATAATATTGGGAGTGGAAACCTCTGTAGGATGTGTTTATAAATATCATATTTTGTCAAAGTGGTATTTAATGATCTCCGGTGAGTGTTGGAACAAAAGATTAGTGAACTTTTTTGGAATCACACTTGTATGTTATTAATCATGACACAACCACATCGTGTTAGCATGTGAAACATGTTTTATAAGTTCAAATTTTAAAATAATGAAAAAATTAAAATTTAAGAACACCATACCAAGAACTCGATATGATTGTAATATTATTAATCAACAATTGCATAAAACTATATATTATGGATTTAAAAGTTGGGGGATACAAGAGGGTGAACTTACATACCTTAACTGAAGGGTCATATGGTAAAATGTGTACTATAATGATTATTCGAAAAAGGGATATAAAATAGTGGAATCATAGTATAAAAATGATGTGAGTAACTAGAAGAATATTTGAGATTCTAACCAAGGTTTTGTATATCAGGAGACATTATTTTCATATAATTTTGATTGTGATATAAAGTAATTCCAAAGAGATAATATTGTTGTCCAATGTGTATGATATATGGTGAAATATTGGTTGACAAATTTTCCCCTTTATGATTTTGATATATAATGACATTTTGGTTTGTTTGATTTCTAAATGATGAGTATAATATACTTTTTCATACAAGGGAGCCAATTAACACTCGATAAGAATGATTGTTCATGATATAAATTTAGTTAAAACCCCCCCCCCTGGGAATTTCAAATCTTCAAATCTTGTATACCTATATATCTGTTTCAATGGTTGTGATAAATTTTTATATCAGAATTATGAATTGTTCACTTATTATTATATTATTTGGTGGTGTTGCAGGTGGGATTTATTCACACTAATGATTATGAAATATTTTGATTTCAAAAGAGGGTGTTATTTCCCATTAGTTATTATAATATATAGTGATATTTTTGTTTTTTAGTTATTATCCATGATGATTAGTATATATAGATGTATTAAGGATTTGTTTCATACCACAGGCTGATTGTGATATTTTTTTTTGAATGTTGGGATGTATAAATTTGAAATGATGACTATGATATATTGTGATACAATATAAGGCTAATTATCCCCGCAATATTTATGATATAAGATAAAAATTTTGGAATACTGTAATCCAAACATGGATTTGGTTGTTTGGGATAATCATTGACTTATCTACACTGATCAAAGCTAGAATGGTTTCACCCGAGGGACGTGGATAATATAAATTTGTAGGACAAAACATTTATTAAATTGTCTATTTGTTAACATTTAGTATATCACATTTTATATAAGGTATATTTATTTTTTAATTTGGGGATTTCATAGTTTATTTTGATATGTTATGTACTAAAACCCTTATTGGGGAACCTATTAAATTATTAAATGGGGAGACTTCATTATGATAGGTATATGTAGCTTAGAGTTGGAGTATTGTTTTATTAAGCTGATGGCATGTCTGATTTCCAGATATTGGATAAGTATTATACTTGTTAAATATTTCTATTATTATGTAATCATTTATTTTGTGATATACAATCTGTGATCTACACCAGAGTTATCATATGTTGTATTCCTTACTCATTTGTTGTTTTGAATTTATAATTTTTTATAGAAAATGGTATATTATTTAATTATCTATTTTTTATACAATTTATTTTATACTTTTGGATATTGTGATGGTTAATTATATATTATTTGATAGTTTTTATACTTTGATATAATGTTATTATCTCACAATAGTATAATAGTATAACATCAAAATAAGTACATCACCTCTACTTTTTGGGTAGTTTCACCTAAGTACACATGGAACACTAATCCTATTACTATCGAGTAATCTAAGTTTAGACATTATAAAGTTATATTAAAGTTATGATTGATTTTAAAAAAAATTTATGATATGGAATAAATGTTATACTAAATTACATAAAATGGTGTTGGTATTATATTTTTTCTACACAAACACCACAATGAGTATAATTCCATATTTTTTAGTATTTATGATTTTATGTTATTGAATATTGAGATTACAAAATTCGTACTAAAATTTATTTTTTTGGTTATATTAGATTCTTTGGTTTCTATTATCTTAGTTGGAAAATATAATTTTTTACATCCATCACTGTACTTGTGTTGTTTCACATTAAATTAGAAAGCTAGTCTTTTCCAAATGAACTTTTTTTGAAAATAAAATAGTTTTTAGTTATATAATATGTTAGTATTAATGTTTGTGTAGTCCAAACAAATAATGAAGATATTTATCTTTACTAAAAATTATGGTTATGAATTTCAACAAAAAAATCCTTTTATAGTGATTTTTTTGAATTCAATTGGATGTTCCCATGATACTCAAGGGGGTAGTCTTGTAAAATTATTCCTAATGAGTATTAGTGTCCAATTAGTTATAGATTTCTAGAGTGTTCCATTCTTTATATATGTAAATGATAAAAAAATAGTGGTATATTATAATGTGATACTAATGGTTGCATCTATAAAGGTAATGTTGATTTATTTCATTCATTTGTATCCTATATAGTGTGTGACATATTGGGTAGGTGGGTGATCATAGTGATGTTGAAATTTTTCTAAAGATATTGATGATTCTGTGTTATAATTGTGTAGTATTTTTACCTTCACCATGTCTAAAAGAGGATATATGATGTATTTTGGTAACATTATAGAGTCTCTATCCTATTTCTTTTTGTGTCATATGATATATGATTGAAGTTTTGTTTCATGTTATTTTATATTAATGCATGAAAGGAACTACCAAGTATGTGATATATGTATAAAGGAAATGGTTTGGAAATAATGATGGAAATGAAACCATGATGAATTCAATAAATTTTGTGTACATATAAAGTCTATAAGATACATTTTCAACGAGTTAATTAATTATGGGAGATTGAAATGGATGATATTAAAACATGTGTGATTTTCGTTATGTTTTCAGTTTTGGATTATGATCCCAGGGTAGATGGGATATGAATTGAGATTGAATAGGTTGAATTTTATTATAGGAAAAAAATAGTCTGTAAGACATTTTGTGTATAGAATCGAGTTTTTGGCCCTATCAGACATTGGAATATTTCTTCGAAAAATTCCATAGCTAGGTGCGAAGACAGCGTGAGATTCCAAGGCCCGGTGTGGGTGAAATTAATTTTATAAAAATATTAAGTATTTTTATACTATGCACATGGCGTGGGTGTGATATCTCCTAAACGATAGCTCGAAACGGGAATCTGAGGGCACAGTTGCATCCAGGATGTTCCGTTTACCCTAGGCGAGTTATAAACATTGTGGGCGCGGTCCTATGGTGAGAAACGCCGCCTGGGGTGTTTTCATAAATAAATGGAGAAGATAGTGTGCGAGCATCGACTCGAGTAACTTCTGAACGGAGTCCCAGATCTCAAATATGAGTCCTCCGTTGCGTTTAGAACTGCGGTTTTACCCTAGGGGTGACCTTATCTTTGTCTGCATCGGGGGCCGGAATGGGGGAGAGATGGCGGGGAGTTAAATGAGTAGTTTTATAAAAAAACATTACTCATTTCATCTCCCCACCCCTATCTCCTACGCACAGGCGGCAGAAACCACCCTTCCCTCCTCCGTTTCTTCGCCAGATCGAGCTAGAATCGTCCATTTTCTGCGCCGATCGTCAGCGTATCTAGATTCAGGGCGTCGCCGGCGGCGATCTGCACCCGAAGCTTCGACGTTTCGCCCGCAAGGTATGCGGTTTGTTTTTTAATCCCCCGATCCCGTTTTTTGCTGCAAATTGCTTTGTTTTGAGGTCGTTGAAGGGAAGATCATCTCTCAAGGGTCGCATTGGTGCTTCCAGATCGCAAAACGGACCACCGGGGTGCCCCCTGTGGTCCTTGGAATGTCCGCAGGCAGAGCCTGGCGGACCGTGGCAGAGCCGCGACAGCTGGCCGCCCCGCGCGGCTGCTGGTCCCGGCCGGCCGCACCAGCCCAACGAGGCCGGTCCGACCCTTTTGCTGTACGGTGGTCCTTAAACCCCCGTATCATGTAATCTGGAAGTTAGATTCACGTGCCGTTTGCGGCGACGCGACCCTGATGACGAGGAGAACCCTCCGGTGTGGGTTTGAGGGTTTCAGGGTTTGGGATCATGGCCCGGGTGTTAGAAACATCATACAAAATAATAATATTTTATTATTTTACGACATCGGGTCGTTGTAACTTTTTCCTAGAGAGTCTGAATGATGTGTCCTCAGTGGAGTTGAGACCCTGATCGTACGACATACTTTTTGAGATGGTTTTCGGGTGTTGGGACTGAGAACAGGGTGCGTGCCCAATGAGGCCGTGTTTTGGCATTTGCGGAGAAACGCAGCTTTCGCACCAGGAGTCCATTTTTGACTGATGATTAGTCGAGTCTGTGTGTATTTCAGAGAGGATCGCAATGGTGTGATCCGTTCGATGAGATTCCGAATCAAGGCATGGGCCCCACCCAAGCTGGTTTTGGTGAATAGTACCTTTTTCACCAGGTGTCCATTTCGGACGAGTGAGTATTCAATTCTGATTGTTTTTTCGATGGGATCATCATGGTATGATCCGCTCATGGGGTTTTAGGATCGTTTTGTGGGCCCCGCTCAAGCTAGCTACGGTGAATAGTTCCTTTTTCACCGGTGATCCGTTTTGGGCATGTAAAGATCCTATCTTGTGTGTTTTTCACGTAGAATGTGATGGTGGCCTCGGTGTTGGCCTTGGAGGTCCGCAATGTGGCGTTTTTGCGGGTCGCTCGTGTTAGCGATGTTTTGGACCAGCAATTGTTGAGGGTACTCCCTTGGTTCATTGCCATGAGGGTTCGTGTGGCATCACAACCTTCGTATAGTTTTGAGATACTCTCAATGGGATGTTTAAACTGTTAGAGTTGTGGCATCCCTCTAGTGGTCCCGGAGAGGGATCCTCCAGCATTTTTTCCCTATATCGGGTTCTCAGAATCGCCATGACCACTTATTCACGGGTGGAGATCCCCTATCCAGCTAGTTAACCCCATAGGGTTTGTGTCATCATCAGGATTATGATCCCCTATATGGTGGTCCGTGTTCAGTAGGGTTGTGGCATCGTTCATTATAAGATCCCCTACTCAGAAAGAGGTGTTTAGTAGGGTTGCAGTATCATTGGTTATGAGATCCTCGACTCAGCGCGAAGTTTCGGTAGGGTTGCGGCATCGTCGATTTGATCCCCTACATCGCGAGTTATACCATATGGGGTTCCATTATCGTCGTGACCACCTTTATATGGTCGATGATCCTCTATCTGTGTGATGTGATTCTATCTAGCGCCAGATCGGGTTGTGGTATCCTCCAGTGGATCCTAGGTGTGATCCCCTATCTGTAAGAAGTACGTATACTAGTCCAGGTCATGGTATCCCCCAGCGGACCCTGGGAGTGATCCCCTATCTGTGAGCTTCGTATACCGGAGTGTGTTCTGGTAACTCCTAATAGAGCCCAGGAGCGATCCCCAATCTGAGGAGTTTGGTTGTTATGTTGTTTCAGCGAGGTTTCTTAGTGATGCTATCTGACGAGTGTGATCTCTCATGTGAGCATCTGAGAGGATTGTGAGAAACTCGATGAAGTGTATCTCTCAGATGAGTGTCATCTAGGATGGCAGTGATCGTGGAGTGTGCTCTCTTGGTTGTGGACAGTTGCTGGTGTTGAAGTCGGTACCACGTGTCGTTTGTGGCATGAGTTGAGTATATCTGGATTGTTCAAGGTGTATGTATGGGCATACACCTGAGCATAGATGAGCTGACTAGTTTTGTTTAGCTAAGGTTGGTCACGAGATGGAGTTTCTCTATAGTCTGGGTTCCCTATGGCTGGGTTGGGCAGACTGTTACCTTTCAGTTGCTCCCATTGGTTTTGGGTTTTTGGGGTGCCTACCGAGTTTGTTAATACTCACCCTTGCACGGGCTTTGCCCGCACATGTTTGTGTCTTGTGCAGACCACATGCCTTTCGACGGAGTCCCAGGGGGACCCGGATCAGGCGGAGCTAAGTGAGAGAGACTTACCGGGGTGTTTGTCGGTACGGTGCCGAGGGATCTTTCCGGCGGTGTTTGTGGAAGAATACCCCTTCATCAGAGCAGGTTGGATGCGCTTGTAGTTTTCTTTTAGTGGGCCCGGGTTTTCCAATTTGTACTTTTGTTGTTGCACTCTGGTTTGGGATAGTTGAATGCATGCATTTACTTTTCAGTTTATATATCTTTGCACTGTTTCATGGAGGTGTTTTTGGGTGTGTGTGTAGAGGTACCTTAGGCTAATGCCTCCCATGAGGGTGACAACCTACTCAGCACTAGTCTCCAACCCCTAGCCTATTGGAGGCAGGCGTAGGGATTCGCGGCTCGAGCCCCGTTGGGTCGGGTCGTGACATCTTATGTCTAGTTTTGATTGGAAATTGGTATTTTTATTTACTATTTAATGAATAGATATATGTATACAAACATACCATGGTAAATATATTTATCCTTTTCATAACCCTCATTTTAGTAGTAGTGTTGGGACTTCTGATGTAAGGAATATAGATTATCATGGTGTCTTAGTAGGGAAAAAATTCCATGGATGAAAAACTGGGCATATCTGTTGGTACATTTTGGGTATTAATTTTCTGAATATGATTTATTTTTTGTGTCATGTAATTTATAGAGTAAATTCTTGAAATATTTTGAAAATAAATTTAGCTTTAGTTTAGTTACATCATTGTCAGAAGAGAAGTATTTTTAGATTAATTTGTTCTTACAATGGACATAATGACAGGGATATGACATTAAGAGGATTCTTAATGTCGTGATGGGGTACAAATCCACTGAATTTATCACCTATATTTAGTTGGGCAATGGATATTCAATGGTTTTAGTGATTTATCATGAAGAACTAGCAATCTGGTATGATAAGAAAATGGATTAACATGGGACATAATATTTTGAATTATAAATAGGATAAGCATTTTTACAGTAATTTTATGCCACATTTCAGATAGACTACAATCATATAGAGGGTTTTCTAGGTTGGAGTGAGAATTGGAAAAAATGCTTTGCGATGTTATTGGTGTATGAGGAAGATATCAGCTATGATATAGATGAATTATTTAGAGGCCTCAGAACAGTGGTTAAGAAAAAGGAATATCCTATATAAAGATAGGAAGTGAAAATTTGTTGATTGTAAAATAAATTGTGATTAATGTAATATCATTTTAATTTATATAATAAATTAGTGTTTCATTGTAATTTATAATGAGTGTATATGGTGCATTATCTATGGAGCATTGGTCACTAGTTTGATTATAGATTTAATGGTGTATCCAAAACTAATATAAAATATGTGAATCTTATAATGGTGATCAAACATGTCTACCCAAAGATAGATTCATTTGGGAAAGGTTGCTAGTTATAGACCACCAATGATATTAGAACGATGTTTTCTGGCATCCTATAAAATCATTAGGTTTTATTGTAATATTAGTGAGGCCACATATTTACAACATTTAGTTAGTTGTGGTTGTTCGGTAGGTTCGTTATTATGGATTGTGGATAATTTAAATTCTATGGTGCTAAGTTCACTATATAATATCAAATTATATGGTGGTTATTTTGGGAATATTTTATTGAATATTGAGGGTGACATTTTGATGGACAGTCTATAGTGTTGGTTGTAGTTTTGTGATGATGAATGGATGAAGGAACATGGTTATGTGTAGAAAATAAAAATACCTAAATGTGACTATGGTTTAATTTTTATACAATTTAATTATTATAATATATAGTGAATAACCTCTATAATTTTTCAAACCATAGAGTTGTATAATTGGGGATGATTTTTGGGGATTATATTAGTGGGTTGACATTATATGTGGAACATCATTAGACAGAGATGATTTTGAAGGGCGATAAAAGTATTGTAATATTCTAGTGTAGACTAGTATCACTCTTCATTTGTGTGGAAATTTTATGGTTTGATGTTTCATTAATCCTGTTGATTTTATTGAATCATCATGGTGTTGGTTTAAATAACCTATTCTAGGATGTCTTGTTATTTTGAATTTTTTCTTTGGTTTGTTAAAAAATTTATTACATAGAGTGTTTTCAGGCTAGTAAATTTGATGGTTTATAGATATAACAAACTTGTCTTTGGGGTAATGAATTTTTTAGATTTGAAAGGGTAATATGATTTTTTTGATTTTTTAGTGGATCTAGTTAGGGTCCAGTATCAACATGACCATGAAACGTGAGACGAATATAATATTCATCTTTCATCAGGGATTATAGATTATATAGATTATTGAGTATTCTTGAGGAGATTTTATTTGGAAATTGAATGTTTGTTTCAGGGATGTTGTAATTACCAACAATGATATATCGTAGTAATATTCTATGGAAATTATAATAAATTTTTATGCAAGATTGGGTGTATATTAAATTGGGTTTCATATCATAATTAAAAAATATGGAATCTATCATAGAGGTAATGTATTGGATTTGAGATTAAAACTTATGGTTGTCTGTTTTCCTCAAGTATGTATTGGTTTAGGGTTATGCAGTAGATTCCTAGAATATATTTTTTAGGAAGAAATGTAAAAAATGATCATTAGGTGTTGTTTCATTGAATATTTTTTTGAGATTCAGTATTTTGATTTAAGGATACAGGTGCACCATGAAGCATACAACATTATAAATCATTGAATGGGATTCGATTTCAATAACTACGAGTGTATCATTTTGTCTCCTTTTCACAGGTATTTAGGGGCGGCTTGTCGCACATGTTTGACCTTGGTGTTGCATCTGTTTGGTTTCACTATGTTTGTTTTTAAATATAATTCCCTTAGTGGATATTTTATATTTAATGTATGTGAGATGGTGATGTATCATATACTAGGGTATTGATATTTAAGAGAGGAATAATCGGTAAAGAACTAAAATTTTTAGAATTGATCAAGAAAAAATAGAAGGATTACTCTCATAAATAAGTTCTATAAAAATTATAAAATATCTAATATTTAAGACTAACACTAATATATAAACGTAAATATAGTATTTAAGGGTGAAATATGATTATATAAAACTGTGTGTTTTTGCATAGTCATCATGAGGAATATGGTACACTATTGTGGTAGATCAAAGAGAAAGGCTTATATTGTAGTCATTTGGTTGCATTGTAGATGTTCTGCATAATGTAGTGGTATTTAACTACACTTTGTGTTTACTTGTGTGAGTATTTGTGGGAAAATTTTGTATTATAAAAAAATAGTTGTTCTGTGTTTCATGTCTTTTTAAATAAGTTCAATAATTACATAACGTAATTTTAACCATCATGTGTGTTTTTTAGAGGGTCACTACTCCACAATCTATATGGGTCATATTGCACTGAGTTTTCTATCCATTATCCTTTTTTAGTGTGAATAATTTATTTTTAGACATAAGAAGTGGAATCCTTCTTCATAATTAATCATATTAGGACTACTCAATGAAGGAGAGATCAATTCCACATCCCCTTTCTCTTCACAATTCGTCCTTATTGATTAGTGGATGTTTAATACTGTATTATATATCACCAGTGATGTGTTATATTACATCATCCATGATTATTATAAATATATTTATCATTATTATGTGGTAAGGTAAGTTGGGGGGTTGAGGGCGGATCCCTCTGAATCATAGTAGTGTCAAAATGGGTTTCATAGGATATTATTTCCATTCTATTCAGGGGATTATATTAATATGAAAACCCATGGGTTTTTATGAATTAATTGATTTAATAAACTCATAAATTAATTTTCATGGTCATTAAATTGTATTTTTTTACAAATGAATCAACACACACTGTTAGGGACATGGTGGGATATGGTCTCAACTATCTGTTATATGTGATCAATACCCTATTTCTTGAGTTGTTAACATCAAAACTCCACAATATGATAAATTTCATTATAATACATAAAAAATTTAATAATTAATTTTAATAATTGATTATTATTATGTTAAAATTAATTTCTTTATCTTATAATGAATCTAGGGTATTATTTTATCAGATAACACTAAATGTATCTAAATTTTCCATGAAAGAAATATTTTTTTAAACATCTCTTAAATATGATAATACAAAATATGGATATATGATTTTAAAATTTTACATATTTTTTATGAATTATGATATATATAATGTCAAAATATTTCATTTCACTCATTTTTTATAATAATGTAACAAAAATATACTTGTTCCTATTCTATTAAAAACTAGAATTTCTATTTAATTCATTCAATAATATACATGTACACCAATCATGATACTATTGTCATCGATGTTCATGTTCATGAATAGAAGTATGTTTCTTGTTATTTGTGGACCTTATAAGGGTATGAAATAGAAAAATTATCCCATATTAGAATGGTATAGATGAATTTAGTTATTTTAAAAGAGGTTAAAGAGGTAAAATATAAATGATTTGATGTGGGGTAGGCCATAGGGGGAACCTATTTATCTATTATCATCTAGAATATATTATTAATTTATTTCATAGGTAGTTATACCCCACTAGAATTAGTTTATTAAGGTGTTATACAATGTAAATTAATATTATATGAGTTGGTATTGAGTGGAATGAACTATATCAACCATGAAATTCATGTAGTATATATCCCCTTACTTTTTTATTGTCTAATTATATGATTTTGGTTTTAGAATAATCCAGGACAATATAATCACTATATTTTAGGGTGACTATGTGTTTTAGATATTTTTTATAAACTAATATTTTATGAATGAGATAAAGTAAATTATTTTAACTATACTGACCATGGAGTGAGTTAGGGGATGATCGTGGAATCCTTAATTATTTATTGTTTCTAATGAGAATTTGAATATTTTATAGACACTGTTTTAGGCTTGAATGGGATTGGTAATTGAAATATATTAGGTTCACCATTTTCAAACCTCTGTAATTTATATAAGGATCATGAATGTTTCCAAAACATTATACTATTAAATGTTATGATAAATAGGTTGGATTTTATCCACTAAATTAGTATGTTATATATAGAAATCATAGTAGGCTTCTAATCCTCCACATGAGTTTTATATATGGGGACATCTGGGAGATTCTGCTAACTTCATGATGAGTCGGAGTTGTATCCTAGAAGTGAATATTATATATTTTATCTTGTATGACCACTTATCAATATGATGACTATTATATAGAATGAAATTCACAAGGGTTAATTATCACCACGAAGATTATGATTGATGGTTATTTATTAGGATGGTATTATTCCCCTCGAAGATTTTGATATAGAGGTATTAATGGTTGGTTTTATTTCCATTGTTGACAATGTTATCTTGTTATGGCAAGTTTTTTCATAGTAACCATAATTATTATGATATATAATGATATATAAGTAGGGCAATATTTGGTTTGTTTAATACATTTATGTGAATAAAATTATAATTATATAAAAATTATACATTTGAAATGAGATTTTTCTTATCATAAATTTAGGCATAATGGAACCTCTCTCAATTATACCATTAATAATTTTTTATAATTGAGATTTTTTATTATTTATATTTATATCTATTTTTGTGTTATATAATTTCATATATGTTCAGTAAATTTGAGATAAATTATGATGGATGAGTGTATGGTCAGAGTAGAGAAGATTAACGTCCAAATTATTAGGCTCTATAAAATATATATATTGGATTTTGTAATGTTGTAGGACGATTGTATGTATTCCATTGAAACTAATAAAAGGTGATGAAGAATGAATAATCAGAGAAGATTGATAATAATGATCAACAGATTATTTCGATTTCATTATTATTTAGTGTATCATATAATATTTAGTATGTAAAAACATCATGAGAACATGAGATGGCTAACACTACAATTCATGAGAAAATAACTAGAATAAATGTTGGTTTACCTTTTAAGATATCGTTCGATATAAAAATATATGAATCTAATCCAGATGAATTTTATAGAATGAAAATTCACCTAAATTTGAGATAGCTAGACTAAATGGATGTGGTCGTTAGATAATTGATATTAGAAAATATTTTGTTTTAATCAATCTATATGTATGGGGACATGATTGATACAATGGTCCAATATCCAAGTGAAAAAATGGGTTTTTTGAATGATGGACACCTAATATTGAAAAACCGAATACATTAGAAGAACAGAAATTAATTTTATGAAATTATCAATTATTTAAATTTATTTGGGAATTAAAAAACAGAAAAATATAATAAAATATTAATGAAAATTACAAAACAAAAATCATCATAGTGGATAATGGTACCTTGTGTTGTCATTTTTTGACCAATGTTTTTTAAAAGAAGGATTTTAATTATTTTAGATTCAATTTATGATGATATAATTTTTCATTTGTGTTAATGAAACTTTATCAGATGATAAATATTTTATACATTACAGTGATTCCATATTTCAGGTGTCTTGTATTATGGACATTATATATTCACTTTAATTGATATATGATATGGGGACTAATGATAACTATACATCATATATATTAATAGAGAATTATTTTTGTATGAACTACCAATATATATTTTTAGAAATGGTAAACTAACAATCTTAACATAGATTGATATTATGGTCAATATTTAGATCCTTAAAAGGACAACAGTATTTATGAAAATTATAATTTTTATAATATAATTTAATGATTATCTTTTCAATACCACATTGATCTACAGTGGTTGGAAAAATGGATTTAGTTCCTACACTATGAAAAAAAATCAGGAATACATGATATGTTTTCACTAATGGATGTATTAAATTTTGTGATGGGTATTAGTAATGTTACTTCTACAATGTTATATCATTGTAATATAGTTCACCTAATTGAAAATACATTAAAAATACTCATCAGTAACAATATGTAGATGATCAATAAAGAACATTAGAGTATATACACTGATTATATAACTGTATTTTTATGGATCTCATCCTCTAAAATTTAATCTAATATGCCAACTAATATAAAGATATTGAAGGTAAACATGTGTATTTAAAGGATATATCAATTTTATTCAATTAGAGGTTCATCGTTGTATGCAAATTTCAAAAACAATGAAATATTAAATGTTGGATGCTCATTCAAAAAAATCCCATTTCTATTCAAAACCACCGTCTGATGGAGATAAATTGTGAAAATTGAGATCATATTCAGGATTAATGAATATCATTTGATAATTGTGTTTTGTATTGAAATTGGGAGTTCTGAAGTGTCATATAGTAGAAGGTAATATTTTTTTAAAAAGGATGTATTATGTACTAGAATAGATAATAATTTCATAGTGCAGAAAAATAATATATTATATGTAAAGGAAATAGTTGTGATCATTTAAATATACTAAAAAATTATTTTTTGAGTTGAATCAAGGAACTATTTTTCAGTATTGATATCTGAGATTATAAAAATTATTCTAGGAGATGAACTACTAATTATTTTAGTATATATGGATAGATTAAACCATTCATCAAAATGTATTCATATCAGTCCCCCAAATCCAAGTTTATGAAAAGGGATAGAAAAAATTAATTTTTTATTATAGATATTCTATCTAAAACATTTCGTTAAACATTTTGGTTTTAGAATATTTGGATGTAATAACTAGAAGGATTCCATAATCTAAAATACCATCCTCAATTAATAGATCTTATATATAATTTGAATATCATTTGAGGTTTTTGAGGAGTTAATTGAATCAGTATAGGATGAGGTTCAAGGGAACAGAATTGTTAATGTTGTGAATGTTCTATCATTTTAAGGATTTATATCAATACGAGCTCGGAAATACTATTATCAAGTTCTACTATATGATATTCATGTTATGAAGGTGATTCCATTGTAAGATTTTATAGATATCAAAATTCTTGTGGACGATTTGGGGATAAATTTTAATGATATGGTGTCAAAAATGAATCTATAGAAGTTGTAGTATCAGATATAATAGATAATTTGTTGTATATTTTAGAAATAATTGAGTATTTGTTAGTGTGTAAACTGAATTTTTTAATATTCATATCCATATTATAACAAATTATATAGTGATTGAGTGCATATGTCATACTTTTATTTGACACAAATTTTTTTGTGTTATCATTGTGGATAAGAAATACTCTATTCATGTATTTGGAACATTATACGTAATGTATAGTCCTACAATGAATAACATAATTGATAATAAATTGGTTTATTTTCTGAAGAATATAGAATACATAAGATGATGGTAAAAGGTATTTCTTACCATGAAAGGGATTAAAAAAACATAACATTGGTATTCAATTTATAAATTTTCACTTGTTTTTAATCATATATCTGTCCATATTGTTACATTTATATCTTCCATGAAGGAATGTTATTAAAAATATTTGTACATGAGAATAGAGCTCTGATAGTTTAAAATAGTTACAGTATAATGGGTCATTATTTTTTGAACCATTATATCGAAACCAATGATTTCCTAGATCATTGCTAACTATTTTTGTCACAGGAAGTTGTTTAGTGATGTAATATTCATTATTTGACATCAATACATTGATGATATGAAATTTTTTGATTATATAATAGGTTGGTGATATATTATTTTAGTGGTTTGGAATTTTTGTTTTGAAGAGTTTCATTCAACAACAAAAAATCTCATATATGTGGATTATGAAGGCTATATAATGTAGTATATTATATCTGAACTGGAGGGATTAACTATGATTTGAGGTGGTGAAATTCATCCCTTGTTTGAAAAAACAAGTAACCACTCCCCAAAATATGAATTTAAAATTGAGAAAGTCGATTTAACCATGAAGAAAATTATAAATAGACTATATATCATTGATTATCGATATATTAAAAACTACAATACAACCATTTATTATTATTATTATTTTAAAAAGCTACTGTACATGGTGTGGGTGTTGTTAATATATATATATTGAATCTAGAAGGACTAAATTATTAGGATTGTAATAGGAATCTCATGTATACAATTGGTTTTCAATGATTATAAATTTTATTGTTTCTAAAGGATCATTATAGGGGCACTCTAACAAAAAATCTACTGGAGAATCATACAATGGTAAAGGAAAACCCACATATGTGTTCACATTTTGATGGGAAATGTAATATTGTTTCTTAAGGTTCTACTAATATATGAAACCTCATAAATGGTAAAATATTAATTTTCATTAAAAATTGATATAAATGTTTTTTGGTTGAGTGTTCTATATTAAGATAATGAATGGAAAAAATAATATGGGATGAGTTTTTTTTGTAATAGAATTTAAATTTCAATTGGTTGAAAATTAGACATTTCATTTTAAGATGAATCGTATATTGAAGATGTTTCTTTTCATTATGTTATATTCGGATGGTTTCATTTTAGATATATTTATGATGGAATAGTCCCAAAAATAAAATTATCTATTGAAAAAGGATGAATTTTGAGATGGTTAGCATAATTGGTCACTAATGAACGGTTTGGATGAGAGGAATCATTACGGTGGAACCACTAGTTTTTAGTTAAATATTAATAAGTAGATCTCCTAGTTGAATTTTAAAATGGTGTCATTGTTTATTCAAGGAATGTAACTATCAATTGGGAAATTTTTAGGTTCTATCCAAATGTATAAGAACCATATTTAGTATATAGAAAAATACTAATAAGAAATTTAATTGTTTTAAAATAAATATAAAACAATGAGGTTATTATTAGCTCTGTGGTAATATAATATTTAATATATAAAAACATTATTGTTTAGAGGTTTATCGAAATGTTGAAATTAGATGTTACCTCTCAATTAGGTATGATGTAATCAGTATAAAAAATCAATATTATTTAATATATTATATATTATTCAACAAAGGATATTTGGAAATGGAAATAAATAATTTTCATCAGATGGAATGCATAATAATTCACTTCTATATGTTTTTTGGATCTAATTAATATTCTTAGTGAATGAGATTATTTTTTGGGAGCATTTATAAAATGAATAAATATTTTTCATTCTAATAACTACAATGATTTTCATTATATATTTATTTGATTAGGTGGTGACCAATTGATGTAGATGTGTTTTACTATAATATTATTGATGGAACGTTTAATCATTACATAAATATTTAACATTAATATAATTCTTATAATTTAATTTAGTGCGTTTTCCCTAATTTTATTGGGACCCATATATGAACCAAAAAATTAATTCTTTTAAATTTTATTAAATTTACTTAATCCATTGTATTTTGATACTATTTTGTATGTTTTTTCGAAGTTTCTTTTTTATTTTCGTGTAGTCATTTTGGTACCTATTATTCTAAATTTCAAAATAAATGTTGGTTTTGATTTTCAATTCATATCATCTCCCAAATTATTCAATTTTGGATATTTTATTTTGGTATACTAAAAGATATCATAGTTCCAAATTATATTCATGAGAAAATTATTATACATGATTATATTGGGGTTGTATTATATTCTCCCCAATTATTGTAATATATGTTAATATATGTTAGGGAATATTATCCTTCAATGAGTATTATGTATGGTTTTATCCAAGGTCATTTATATAAAACCTTGGTGTCATTATCAATATTTCGCAGATACATCCTGAGAGTAGATGATGTGGGTATAGTCACACTTTGTGGCTTAAGACATTGTTACTATCCTAACCAGATGTTATTATATAGAGGGTTGATTTTTTTTCCCATATAAAACGAAAAATTATATGTAGAAATTATTTATATTGGTTATATTTGGTGTGGTGATATATTAAGTACTATTAAAACTGTAATGAGCTGGTCCAAGAACATTAGTATGTTAGAATACCTTCTAGTGATGGTGATATGTAGAAAAGATGCGTGTTATTAGACAGTTGACCTTGATAGCATGGGTGGAGTTTATATATGGGACTAGGTTGGGATATAAATGGTGGTTTTGTATTATTGTTGTTCCTTAGTTATTTTAATTTATTTATATAGTATACACATTATAGAACTGGTTTCCATATTCCATTCTTTTGTGGATTTTTTTATTTTCAATTTTCAAACAATATGTCATGTATAATTTTTTTTTCAATAATTAAATATTCTATTTCTTTTATTGAGTTATATTTTGTGATATTGGGTTTCATTTTTTTTCAAATATTTTAATTAAATCACATTAAAAGATATTAAATTACCATATTGACATAATCAAATGTCATTTATAGATAATTGTATCTGTCATATGCTGAAGCATGAATGTTGTCACCTATCACACTGATGTATAATCATTAGAGTGAGAATAGTTTTAATTTTACAACACACATAACAAGATTTAATCATTTTACATAAACATGGGTTTGATTTTCATACTCAATGATCTTGGATTTTTGTGTCATTGCCCATCCTAGTGGGGCCTGTGTTGAGACTCTCTATGTTCACCTCTAATAGGTTAGGGACTGGTGAATAACATAATAAATCACTAACATGGGAGGCATTTTTTATATACTTGTACTCATTAACATATATTAGATCCCACAGATGAAAAATTGTAATAAATCACTAAGGGAAAAAATGAATGCAGACAACTAATCCAAATCAAATGTGTACAATAGTATGTAAAGTGTCGAAAAGAAACTGGTTAGAATACATGCCCACCAAAAAAATAATCTAAAAATAAAATATACAACTAGTAAATAAGAAAGGTATAGGTATTATTTCTTGATGCAAAATGAACACCTTGACCTATAGGGTAGATTAGAAAGCATGGTCTGATCCTAGCACACCCTAGACCCCATATAAATGTTTCCCATCTTCACATGAATCAACATGTGTGGGAAAATCCCATGTAGGTGTGAGTATTAAAAAATCTCTAGAACACCCAGATAACCACAATGCAATACACAAACTAATTGTATTGTCATCTCTACATATTATATGTCTATAAAACATAGAATAAGTGAAATATAAAGATATATTTGAAACCTATACCTATAGTCAAGAGGTAATATACAATGGATGCATACCCATGAAAGGGATTCATTTTGAAGATTCTACAATACACTCATCTAATAGAACACACACCCGAAGTCTGATAGCTCTGATGTCATCCATTCGATGAGTATTGTTCATCAGGAAGTGTTATAAGTGAGATAGATGCATTGATATATCTGAAAAGGGAACATATACTCTAATTTTGGGTTAACACACTCTTAAGTGGGAAAGGGTCATAATACATGGATGAGGATCACTACCTAGTCCTTGGAATATACCATGACTCATATGGATTCACCTGCTATGTATAGTATCTACATCTGGTAGTATTGGTAAAAAAAATCATTACTCTACCTACAGTAAATAATGTTTATAGGCTCTGGATCCGAGCCTCTTGAAGGTGATTCCTCACTCAATAAAGAATTTATTTTTAATTGGACCATACTCAGGTGGATGTAAATGATACCTAACCATTTGGGGAATAAAAAATTGGGAAATAAAAAAGAAAATTTGTCTACGATATGATAGAAAAAGAGATTATTCCATCTACAATAATATAACCAATTAGAAGAAGTGCCACACTCTATATCCTGAGACCTCGGTAACTCCTCATGAACAATGACCAATGTCATAAATAGAATGTTGTGTAGAAATTGATATACATGACATGTATAATTCATTACACCCCATGAATATCAATTAGGGGTCAATTTAACTACTTTCGCCAAGCCAGGTGAGGTCTTACAGGCCAGGTCATTGAGTTGTGTTGCTAACACAATGTCCATGTATCTCCTAGATACAAACTAACTTTTATGGAATGGTCTGCACACCATGATATTTGGGTCACATTTCATGTGATACCGGTATGTCGTTCGAAGCCCCAGCTGCCATTGGATTTCTCCCACACTTCATGTATCCCAAGACACACACCATGATCTTTGTGACATTCAACAATCAATGGTTCTTCATCTGGAAGTGATGTTGATCCTCTAATCCACGATTAAAACATTCATTTTCCTTGAAATTGATTATCTGAAATTCAAATTCAATACAGTCATCATTTTGGGAGGTTTCCGGTGTTTGATTGACTGCAATTACTCTATTCGATTATTTGTATAAAGAACAATCAAATGAGAATTTCTCCTAAACTATGTCGATTCATGTACCTCTATTATCATCTCCCCTCATTTAAGTTGTGATGATGATGAATCCACAATTTTTAATAATTTAACTAGGAAAATAATTTTCAACAATCCTTCATTCATATTCTTATGAATAATGAATAACTTGAGGATCTTAAGGGGAATAATCCTAGAAACATCTCAAGGAATGAACATCAAATATTTTTCAATAAGGTCAATATCCTATATCATTTAAAAAATAAAGTTGTAAATCAGAATGAAAAATCAAATTCCATAAAGTAAAACAAGTAATAAGATCGCTCTCGCAAGAATAAATTACCCACATTTCAATCTATTTATGGGTTGATCACAATTCATCATATAATTCAATAACGACGTACGAAATAAAACAAATAAACACACCCATCCTAGAGTTGGGATAGATCACTAACAGATAATGATTTCACTACCATTTTTATGAGATCCTATACCACCATTGGTGTCGCAATTCACGAATGGTCAATTAATCATTGCACATTTTTGCGAGTTTCCTTTAAGGGGTCTTCTTTCCAAAACTCCAAATAATCGAATCTTATGTATTCAACCATGGAAATTCTACACAATAGATTATTTAAAATATATTTTCATTGTGTTTTCATAATTTTATTAAAATAACTATTTCAATTTCTATTATTTATTTAATATTATATAATCTAACAATCATAGTCAACCCACATCATCTAAAGTTAGATCTCCCATATGGTTATTTCACTCCTCTAAACCTAATGATTCCCTTAGATTTATGATCTATGAACAAATTTATATGTTATTAAAAAAATTTAGGAATATATCACACATGTTTTTATTAAATATATTTTATATATTCTATACATTTATTCTGAGGAAATCGAGTCTCCAAAACACACACCATCAATGCTCCTGGTCTCAGATTAAATCCATTTAATAATTAGAAATAAGACCTGGAAATTTCAGGTTATTAAATTCTCCACACTATATGGATTTGTGTTCTAGAATACCAATACAAATGGATAATCAAGAATATGTGGTTACAGTAAATGAATTTGATCCTCTCTCTTCCTCGTTTTCTCGTGAAGATACACATGCTTCCACCAAGCTCACATCATGGGAAATCACTCACCCTTGAAGGATCATATACTACATATTCTCTAACTCCATGGGGTAATCATAAAAATTCACCTCACCCTCAATTTACATGTCACCAAAATCGATAACGTATGATGGGTCAAGAATGTACCTCCTCCACTACCACATGTAGAAGATATCATCTCCCAATGAAACAATATGGGTATAGTATGGTGGTAATCCACCTAGAAACCACTACATAGTTTTGTGAAAAAGGGTCGATGAACGCCTTATATAACTTTCCGCAATGGCCACATATACACTACACTCATTGTGGTGAGACCCAACTCTACACAAAACATCCTTACTAAAACTTAAACTACCTCTATTTGAGGGTGGAACACTGTTCTCTAGCATAACGAAGTACTAATAATCACTTGTAATTCCATTCCACAACTGATATGTAAAAGGAGCATCACAATCTAAAACAGTCATTGATTTCACATTGTGAAGTTGAACAATATTCTATATGTAGAGGCGTCCAAGGATCTGTATTGGATTCAATTTAAAAATATCATGGAAGTGGGCTTACATGGTGATTTGATCAATGATCACCCAAATAGGATCATGTCTCTTAAATGTTCATGGTAATCCTATCAAGAATTCTAATGAAATTCCACCCCACTTCAACTACGGAACTTCAACGGAGTGAGTAAAACAAATTGGAACATGTTTCTTAGCTTTCACCTACTATAATTTAAGGAATCAAGAAAAAAAATATATTATACCTTCTTCATACAAGTACACTAGAACTAACATTGGAGGACATAGTACATATTCACCACACATAGTGGAAAAATTATTAGGTGGATGTATAAAACTTCCACCGAACCTCATTCTATAAATCCACAAGTATAACTATGTATCTTTTGAATAGAATAATTTTCTCCCCAACATGGAAAAATCTATCAGTATAATGTCTTCTGGAAAACTAAAATCCTGGAGGTATTGTCCCCGGTATCTAAATATTTTAATATTCTAACCAATAATAATAAAAGAGGGTGACAACCACTAACTTGTGTTAAGTTATATCTTCTCTATCCATGATGGATAGCTTTAATGAAGCCAGATTCTCTAAAGACTCATTCAAAAGATGCAAACTAGATCTACAGTTGAGATCATCTACCATATTGTTCCTCTTCTAGATATATATAGGGGTTTCAAAGTCATAATCTTATATGAAATATATCAACCACCCCTGTTTCATGTCCAATTTATTATGAGAGAAGGTATACCTAAGACACCCTTTATCAGAGTAGACTATAAATCTCTCTACCATAATTTTGTGTGACAACATCTACATGGTGAGAAATATTGAAAATAAATCATGATCATGGGTCACATAGTGTTCCTCCTTTGGTCTCAACTGGAAAAAACCATAGACAACCACTACAGACAATTACATTAGTAAAAAAACATACAATTTTCTGATGCATAGCATAAAAATACATACTTGACACTTTCCTTCAGCAACGTATTGATTAGGGAGCTTGTCAAACTCTACCTCAACTGTTGAAAATCATGAAGGTTCATTCCGTCAACATGAAAGGCTTTTTCTTTCTGGTCAATTATATCATCGATGCTCATATCCTGAAGATATTAGGAAAATAATCACTAGTAAGAAAAATTCTAGCATGGGGAAGCTTCAAACATTTTCACTCTCATGGGTGGACACCATGATAAACCTTCCTCCACATATAGAAATTATAGTGCCACTCCTTCCACTAAGAAAATTTGTTCCAAAAGAGGACCACCTGAATTTTGTACTGGGACATTATGAATTTTCCATCATTCTGGTGCTACCAAAATATGTCAAGAACCATGATTATGTGCCTTTGTTTCTCCTCCTTAGATGATGAGGGAACAATATATATTCAATGAGGACCATTTAAATCATGTCTAATCTAGAAGGTTTAGTTCATGAGTTTCGTGAACACTGTTGGGGATTTCTTAAATCCAAAGGGTATTAGAATGTTGTCATAATGACCATAAAGTTTTTGAAATGCCATCATCTATATATACATGTATCATACATGCATCTAGTCATAGCCCAATAAATGGTCAAATGTTCAGAACCATAGTGAACCTATTCACTAACTGAAGAAGTCACATATCATTAGAAGATGATACCCTCTCTACACGGTCACTTGATTCAATCACCAAAATCAACTTTCAAACTCATTCTCTTATTGATCTTCATGGACAAGAAAACTGGGGCCGCCCATGGAGAAACAGTGGGTCTTATGAAGACCTTACATTAAAAGATGACCAAACTTACCCTTAACTTTCAAAAATATGTGAGAGCAATCGGATTTGAAAATGATGATATCATCTTCATCCTATGGTTGAATTACATATAGATGTTTATATCATAGTGAGGAGTTAATGTGGTACATATTTTGGGAATATGTCCTCACGCTCTGGAACTATCGATGGAAATTGGGAACCCACAACATCCACTACACCAAGGGTCAAAATATCCAATTGGTGATCCATCAGCCACCCCCTCTTATGCATGAGTTGATTTTGCGATACCTAGTTTTCATTTTTATAAATAGAGTAAAATACAAGAAATATCCCATTCCACCACAGTGAATAGAACTTATCCTTATCTAAATTTTTCAATCTAGGATTGGATGAAAAATAACCAATCAATATGAGAAAGAAGTTGTAAGGCCTTAGCATCAATTCAAACAGATCCACAGTACAACTCTTTCCTCCCAGAGTGGGGATGCACTGTCAGCACAAGCTTGTGATCATTGGGTCTCTTCCAATAGAAGTATCCATAGGTTATAGTAAATTCAATGTCCTTATTTTCTTCATTCATTATTAAACAAGGAATGTTTAATGAAAGGAATAAATAAAACCTATGTCTATCAAAGGAAGCTTAAATTGAAAAAGATATAGATCATAACTTAAATCATCCCTTGAACTCCTAGGGAACAAGCCTTGATTGTGTGAAGCTATCGCTACCAATGTCATCCTACTACCAGATCCTAATGTGGACCACCTGTGGGTGGTGGTGGTAATATGTACAAATGTAGACCACCTCCTCTTGCAATCTCATATCCTCTTGGAAATATTATACCCTGCAGATCTGTCTTCTCCAATTTTTGTATCTGCCTTGGTGGTGTACACAATAACTTTCTGTGATCATTATCATTGATTAGACAATATTGAGCACGATGTCCCCAGTTTTTTTATGCATAATAGTACCTCTCTTTGTAAATATTGGACCCAACCCGAGAGCAATGAACTACAGGTCATCTATTATGGTCATCCTCTATTGAATTCTTCTACATCCAAGTTTTTGAGGCTGATGTTCTCTCTTTTCTTCTAAAGTCTTTGCTCTTTCTTTCCCACAACTGAAAATAGTTGGTTGAATATTCTAGCAATGAAAATTTAAACCACAAAAAATTAATTAAGAACTCCCTCATAAGTAGGAATAAATATATGGGTAACCTAGTCTCAGATGTCTCTATGATGACCTCACATGCATGTATAACACTTGAAGCACTAATCGCGTTCCATATCCATAGAGTACATGGAGTCTATGGTGAACCACGAAAAATATTCAGATACATACATGTTTCCCTATTGATGATGTATATGCTCTTAGATATGAATATCACTTTGCTTATAAGGTGAGAACTCTTCTCTGAAAAGGTTCAAAAACTCCAACCATGAAAGGGTTGTGTCATCATATGATCGGGTAACTAGACCCCAACACCACACTATTGAACTTTAAATATGGATCACCATGAAACCACCACCTGATCTAATAGTTTCTTGAATAGATGTGAAACTCAAGTCACTACATCAATCTAGTCCTTGGAAGACTATGTTTCAGGAATTCATTGATACCAAATTGGTTTCGTCTGGCCAATCTCTTGATGCGCATTCAGCCTACGCACCACATCTTCTGTTTCCAAGGGTACCATCTAATCCTCTATAAGAGGGGGAATGGTTGGGGCACCACAAAAATGGTGTTTTCTAATGAAAATTACCTTGTATTGGAGTTTAATAATAGTGGGGTCCACCCTAGGGATCAAGATGGGGAATCCAATCTGCTATGTGGTCTAAAGACATCCTATATGAAAACAAGATCTACCACAATCATTGAGTATATATGATTATCAAACTCCAGAAAGAAATCGAACCATTCAACATTATAATATGATGCATGTACCATTTTTTCATACAACTATTTTTCTCAGGTATAGAGTCAAAAATGTAAGTTATTAGAGTCCTATTATACAAATATGTAATCTTCCTCACCAACACTACTGTCCATGGCCTAAAACCCAAAATTGAAACACTTAACCATATTTCTCCGAACGAAAACTCATAGGCTATTTATCCATAAGTTAAAACTGAATAGCTCTGATACCAATATATTATGACCCATCCAAGTGGGACTCTAGACATGACTCCCGAATCCCACCTCTAATAGGCTAGGGAGTGGTGACTAGCACAGTGTAGGCAAATCACTAACATTTGAGGAATTTCCTATGTACCTATATATACAAACACATCTCCAATCCATAAAATGATGAATTGTAAAAAAACAACCACTAAAAGAAAAAAAATGAATGCAGACAACTATTACTAAGCAATAGAGTAAATCAAAATATAATGTATGGAAACATAACTCAGCCAGAATACATGCCCACAAAAACAGAGAGTCTGCACCTACAAAGTCCAACTTGTAAACAAAAAAAGTACTTGGACTTTTACTTGCTGTCGAAGGAATTCCTTGGACTATATATAAGATTATAATGCTCATTTAGGCCATCGTCTACCATGGAATCAATAAAATGGTTTATCCTCTGTAGAAGACATGACACATGAGGGAAAAACACATCTGTGTGTTGGTATAAAAATACTCAGTATGACACCCAGAAAACTAGAAATAAATAAAAAAATTAAAGGTATAATGATCTATACCTAATATATATAAACATAACAAATGATAAGAGAAATAATTATATATACTTAAACCCTAGACCTCTAGTCTAAAGGTTTGTCAAAAAGACATCATGCAGATGTCGGGGGATCTGTTTGAAAATTCCATAAATCACTTTTCTGGGAGAACTCACTCAATGCGTTAGATAGCTATGAATACAAATATATAAGGATTATTATTCATTTGTAAGTGTGAAGAGAGTGATAAATGAACTAACAGATATGAAGAGAGAAAAAACACCCTCATTCGAAGAGATCACACCCCTTAGTGGGAAATGATCATGCTACCTGGATGACGATCAATTACCAGGCCTTGTCAAAAACCACAACTCATATGGATTCATTATTGAAGTAGTGGATCGACGTCTGGTAGGATTTGTTGTGCAAATACCCAACTATACTTAGGGTCAATAATGGATAGAGGATCTGAAATCATGCATGTTTTACGGGATTCTTGACATTATCAATAATGTCATGCTGAAGGGATCATACACTGGTGGAAAGAAATTATTCATGACCATCAGAGAAGTGGGAAAAGGGGTTCTAAACAAAACCAAACATGACCAATATACGGTGGAAAGAGAGATCATTCCATGTACATGAAATTAAATATCATGTTGAAGTGTCACATGTCGTATCATATAACCTCATGTACTATTTCTGTACAACAAAACATGTTATAAAGAGCATGTCATATAGAAAGTGATATAAATATAGTGTAGACTTCCTGACACATCATCTCCTTCTATTTCTGTTCCAACCATGTATCTCAGTTGTGTGTCGATACATCGTTAAAACTTGTGTGCTTATGCCCGTGTATATATAAATACAGTCGGCCACATAATATATTCTACCATGCCATGTGGGGTCATCCACAGTGTGACATCGAGCGTGTAGTCCACTGCATGTCCATATATCTCCCAGATACATGCCAATTATCTGTAAAAATTCCACAAACTATGTGATGTGAGTCACATGCTATGTTCTATATTTATGTCTCCAAAACCCATAGTGACCACTATACTAGGCCCACACTTCATGTTTCTCAGGTTACATGCCATGTTCTTCAAAATGTTCTAGAACTGTTGGTTCTTCATTTGACGCATAAGTTGGTCCTTCTATTGTCTATACAGACAATTTGTTTTCCAAAATTAATGATACAAATTCAACCCTCCATGACATCAATGTTTCAAAAGGTTTTAAGTTTTTGATCATTCCCAAAAAGTCATTTTGATTATCCACAGAATGAACAATTGAAGGATGATTTCTCCCGAACCGTGCCAATTCGTCTACCACCATCATCATTACACCTCTGTTGGCTTGCCACGATGTCAGATTTGTGATGTCAAATCGTTGGGCCAAACAATGAATTTCAAATGATGGTTCATTCCAATTCCCCTGAATAATGAACATTACACATTGATAAAGGGGGAATAATCATTGAAAAACTATAAAAACAATAAACATCCATTGATTGTTATGGAATTGATCAATTCATTCCATAAGGTTCAAGTAAAAAATCAGAAAGTGATGTAAAATTCCCCAAAACAAAACACATAATAAAATCCATCCCAGAAGAACAAGAGACCCATAGGTCAACATTTTCATCGTTTGATCCATATTCATAATTTAATTAAATAATTAGTTAACAAAGAACACACAAAAACACGCTTACCTTGATTTATGATTGATCACTGACAAAAAGGGATCACACTGAAATCATTGACGAGATATTTTAACTCTGTTTGTACCGCAATTCAAGAAAGATCAATTCTTTATTGTTCATTGTATAGAGGATTCTGCAATGGTAGTCCTCTTCAATCCACAAAAGAATCCTAGAGTTATGAAGATAAGCATAAAATTATTTATAATAGATTATTTAAAATTTATTTTCACTATATTGACGTAATGTTTATAAAATAAATATTAAAATTTATTTTACGTCCCTAAAAGAACTAAAACTAACTTTCACTGCTGTCCCACACCAGCCAGTGTTATGTCCCACATAAGGTAAAGTAACTTCTCTAATCACTACAGTCCCATCATATTTCTAATAGAGGAACCCATTTAGGGGTTATTGCACTCTTTCATAAATACCATGAACATGTGCTATTGAATATATGTAGAAATTAATTCTATGCACATTGGGCCTCAAAATCGCACGACGTCACATCGCCATGTCGCAAATTAATCTGATATAATATTTAGAAATAATACATGAAAAATCTATGAAATTATATTTTCAAATTATATTTGTTTCTATAAAAATGTTAAGGTATTATAATCTATACTTATAAATATAATAGTTACCTCCAAAATTGTAATATCTCAATCTTGGGTTTCAGTATGAAAAATCAATTTTATAATGGTATCACGACCTATTAATCTACTACATACTAGAAAAGAACAATAATTTTTTTTGAAAAGAAATCTCACATATTTAAAATATTATATAAGAAATCCCACCAACATATTAATCATAAATCATCAAACACACCATTGATCTATAAAAAATGAAAAATAGATACATTTAATTTAGTCTCATCTATTAATTGAATCATAACATGGAATTTAATTGATATTTAATACTAAGGTTAGTCGTTGGTAAAATATACAAGAATTACTATGGATAACCACTTGTAAAGAATATAAATTGATAACTAATAGATTATATGGAATGATATTTGAAATAAAAAAAATTATATTTCTCTCACACAATTCCAAAGGGTCTACCTTGATCATAATCTTATCATATAAATTATTACAGTTTTTTTGTGTCATTAAACCATATAAATAACTTCAATATGTAATGGTAAGACAATTATATACTAAACAACCAATACAAAACGATATCCCAACAAAGACCCATATGTACCAAACTATCAAAAATACAAATTGATCTCCCAATATTGTACAACAAACACATCACCAATTGGAGGATTTTATATTTTTTTTAATGTATCTTGAATCATGGGGATGTAGGAGATACCATACATGATATCCATAAATTGATATAGTACATCAACGGACCCTAATGTGATTTACTAATCGGGTATCACCTTGTTGAGGACTAATGGATATTATAAAAGTACAAATAAATACATTTTTGTTTATTATAAATGATCATAATTATTTTGATATTAAATATTAATAATAATTGGAACCATATGTTAGCTTATAAGGATATTTTAAAATGGAAAATATCATATAATATTAATCTATAATATATATTTATATTATATTAAAATTTAATTTGAAAAAAAAACATTAAATATATTAATAATTTTTAATTTTTAATACAATTATAAATCCAACATCTTTACAATTAAAATTTAATCCATTACAAAATTTAAAAATTGAGAGTGATATTGTTTTTAAGTATAATTAAATCATATTTTTGTTTTCCACCACAAATTTTTGGTCAGCCCAGATCCTTTTACCCAAACACAACTGAGAGTTACCCCCTTACATCATTTTTCCATATCCTCCCTTATACTAAATGATATAATAATTCTTTAACATTTGAATTTATTCCCCTATGTCCTCATAATATTTTCTATTGGCATCAGTTGCTCATTTTCTAGAATACTATTACTATACTTTTAGTATGGGTGAGGTGACTAAGAAATAAGTATTTCTATTTCTTTATTTTATATTCATTATTCTATATTTTTCATTTTGAATGGAATGTATATAATGAATAAGGATACATATATCACAATCATTAAAAAATATTTGTTTCCTCCCTGAAGTGGTGTGTTACCATCCCTCCATTTCCCTATTGTTTTCTTGGATGTTTGTCTTATTTTCAGCGAACAGAAATTTGTGCCGAAGAATATAATTAAATCATTTTAGGTGATTATTTTAAAATCATAAATAATATATAAAAAATATATTATTTCATTATCTTTGAATTATTTTATAATACATACAACCAAACCAATTTAATGATATATAATAACATACTATAAAAATATATAGAAAAATATTGAGATATATATAATCAATAAATAATGTATATTATGTGATTTATAAGGATAAAAGTTCAAAAATATATAGCATCCCATAAGGGATCTATAATATTAATATAAAGATGGTTTTATCTAAATAAAAATATGTTCATTCATCAAAGCTTCTCTATGATTTATTTCATCCTCAGACAGGTTGAATCACCATAAAGAATAAAAATACATTAGGTTGGGTACCAATGTTGTTCATTCATTTAGCATTCTGTAACTTATCTTTTGAATTTTTTTCCATGATTGTGTAATTATAGTGTGAATTATCAATGATTGGTTCCTCTATTTTTATTTTTTTTAATATTTGTATTCATCGATTGAATCTGGTTTACAGTATTAAAATACAATATATGAGGTAGATATAGGAGCTATGGTAGACCCATATCAATTTGAGTTTTTCAAATCGGAACTAGTGTTAGTTTTAAAAAAGTGATGAGTAATGTAGTAAGTCATAGTCCAAGTATTCTATTGTACATGTTTTTTGTTTAGAATTTTTTCATTGTAATATACCTCTACAATAGTTTAAATTTGTTATGTTTTTTTGTTACTGTGTTGGATGACTTATTTTCACACTACAATACAATTCTTTTATTTATAAACATGTTACAATATTTTTTATATTATATACCTTCTTGTTCTTCTACATTTATCATTATGTTGGTTTTGATATTTGAGAATTGGTTTTCTAAAATATTCAGATTGGTGAATAACTTTCTTATTATGCCCTTATTCATCCCTCATGTGTTATTGGTGTCCAAAATGAAGTTGTAGGAAACATTAAGAATGTCCATTGTCTCAGAAGAGGTTGATAATAAGTACTTAGGATTGTATGAAATCGTACTTATTTTCCAAAAAAATATCATAATGGTCCATAAAGGACTTTACAGATTATTTCATTAGTGTGAGTCAGCAATTTGAAGAATTTTCCATTATCACAACTTATAATGGGTGAATATCATTGGTTTCCCCATCCCAGTTTCAAAATTGGGTTTTTATGGGGTCCTTACCACTTATATCAATATTGTTGGTCCATGAATATTTTCTATATCCACATTATAAATTTTTGAAAATGTAATTTTTACAGTCATAATTATCAAATGGTGTAATTTGAAATGTTTTTGAAAAATTTATTCTATGAATTTACATAAAGTTTCAAATAACTCAAAAAACCAATATTTATGATGGCTAACTCAAACATGTTAAAATATTATTTTAATAAATTAATTATTTTGGTGGATATAGAATTTATTTTGGACTATTATGTTGCGTAAATCACATCTGATATCTTCAATTAAGACAAAAATTATATATACATTCATTATCATCATAATTGAAGAAATTTAATAGAATAAAATAATATTTTAGAAAAGAAAAATATTATAAAAAATCATTAACATAATTTAGTAAATCTGCATACCCAAATTATATCTGAATTCAAAAGAACAATGATCATAATAACTATAATATTTCTTAATGATCACATATCTTATAAAAATATAATGAATACAAAACTCATTAATAATTAATAAAACCCAAAAAATAAAATAAAAAACATAAAACTCATTGAATATGATTATAATGTATAAACAACAAGGAACATGGTATTATAATATATAGAAATATAACTAAACATTTAATATAAAAAAATTATAATTTGAAAACAAAAATGGATGAATAATATCTAATATAATTGATGAAATCTATAAATAATATAATTCTAAAATATAAATAAATGGAAATGTAATATTCTAGTAAGAAACAAATCATCACATGTATGATTGACACAGTAAACAAGAATTAATAACTTTTATTATTTAATTCTATCACAATCGTGTGTTGATAAAAGATCCAATAGTTTGTGATAAAAAATTAACTGAGGAAGTCTAATTTTTTAGATTGGAAGAAGAAGGTAAACATATTTAATTCAATATAATTGAAAAAAACACCTAAAATATTTATTTTAGAGTAATGTGATTCATAGTATAAGAATAGAGGGTTCACACTTCACATGATCTAGACATTAGAGAAAAACGATTCTTGGTGGAAAACGTGGGGTATAAAAGAAATGTACCATCCTCCTATAAAATTATACAAGAATAAATAGTATATAAATATGTTTTAAGACCAATATGTACCCAATGTCCATATGTATTCCACCCAATATTCCTCTATGTATCTGACAGTCACAGAATTGGGGAAACCATAGTACACATCCATCGGGAACCTAGTAGATTCATACCTATTACATGGTGTATAATAATATACATCTCTTAATCACAACATTATATCAGTTACTCGAACAAAAATATTTCTATGTTTTTCTCTCTAGTCATTCATCATTCAATACATTTATTTAAAAATAAGACACATTTTCAAAATCCCCATGAACTATTTATATTAAAAATTATAATTTACTCCTTTTTTAGTTCTATTTATGTATTTTATATCTCCAAAATCACCACAAATTTTAGTTGTTAGTTGTTATAAGTTTTACTATATACTATTTTCTTATCCAAATATCAACATTCTAGTAATTCACCTTCAAATATAGACCTTTAATGACATAAATCATGTGAAATATTATTTTTTCCAATTATATAAATCTCAATTAGTTCTTAAAATATAATAACTAACACCATATATACTATTTATCAAAATATTCAATTCTTAATAATTGATATTCTCTTGAAACTATCAATTTCTATTATATTATTACTAAAATTTTCATAATTATAATCATTCATTCATACAATCATATAATTATCACAATCACATAATAATCCCACTATATAGTTTATACCTTTAAATCAATAGTTCAAATATGAAACTACCAATCTAATAACATGATTAGATAAATAATATATGTATTTACAACACATTTATACTCAATGAATAACTATTAAAAAATTCTAATTAATGATGAACTATAATATAGGAATAGATATGTGAAATGTTCCAAGAGTAAGAGAACATATAAATAATAAATTTCCATCATTATATAATCAATCCCAACATAAACAATCAACATTTAATACAAACTAATGATGGTTTAACAACACAAGAATAATATAATTTTAAAACACATGATTCATATTTATGTATTAACCAAAATGTAATCATTAATAACTTGAAAATGTGATCTCACACAAACTAATAACTTATTTTAAAATTAGTAAAAACTTATATTCCCACAAAAGAAAAAAATAATTAGTTCTATAAAAATTCCTTTCATATCTAGGGGTTTTTATCTCATCTAAAAATTCATGGATATCATGTCCATATAGGTTAATAATAAACAACATCATTAATTTTAAAAAAATTATTTTTATTTAATTTGAGAAATGTTTTCCATTATTTCGTTGATTGTAATTTTTTTACCTTGAACCATAATTGATAGGTCCAATAAATCATAATTTGAAAAATTGATGTTTTATAAAAAAATTTGTATAATTGTTCTCAAAACAAAATGATCCTTCAAAGTACTAACCCATATTAGAATCATTGAATCCACATGTTATAAATTATAAAAATAATAATAAAAACATGAATTATGTCACATAAATAGTTTTTTCATCCTTATATTTGTATACAATATCCCAAATAATTGGAAATTAAATCCTTCTGTTTACAAATGAAAATAATCAATGATCATGTCAACATGAAACTCCCTATGATCTATATTACTACGGTCACCCAAAAAAAATGTGTTTGAATAAATATTAAATGAATATATGTCCCTATTTAAGTAATATTTATCTTGATTAGGTAATATTACAAACATCATAACCAATATAAGTGATCATTGAAACAAAACGTTTTATACTTTTATGAATATTTATATTTTATGTAATAATTTTTTAGGCATGTTCTATATGAGAATGTAATTATAGGGCCTAGAGAGACTCAATATTTATATATTATAAGTATTAAATATATTGTATCATGATAATTATTTTTTTGAATAATTATTTTTCTTATTATTTTAATATTCTAGTGAAGATTCTGATAGCGCAGTTTTTTCCAAAATAAAGGTTTTACCCAATGTGAGACATAATATTGGACAACATACAATAGTCAACAGTAGTCTACCATTGGACATTGAGTTTATTAAAATAAATAATTCAGATATTTATTTTATATTCAATTTCTAAACCTATTAATCCACTAAAAATAACCAATTATAGAATGCCCCTTGTGTTATATCTATAACCCTGAATGAATTTGAGATGAGTAGGAGACTACTTCATTTTAATTATTTAACAACATTATACAAGCTGATTAAACGATAATGTCGTATTGTGATACAGAAAGAATGTGCATCATATTTCCTTCTGCATCAATAGATCACATGTTATTCACTAACTATAAACCCATAAAAATTGTGGTAATTTTTATGTTATGTTTTCTTAATTTATTTAGTAATGATTTTAAATTATTGATAAATGGAATAATCCTCCCAAAGAAATATCACAGTTTCTAATGATGTTTTTTTTAGTTTTTTTTCATTCAACATTAAATTTTTTCTTCTATGTAGTTTCATGGGGTTGTGGTTCAAACATTTGGGGGTTGGTTCAAGAGAGATTCAACTCCCGGATTCATAGTGGTTTCAAGAATGATGTACATATAAATATTTGGAGGAGATATCAATGTTTGATGTTGGATATAGGTGATGAATCGATGTATTTGATATTCATAGAAGCTATAAAAATGGATGAGAAGTGCATCATTCTTGCTTGAGTGATCAGATTTCTGATGTCCATATATCTATGGAAGTAGATCAAAATTCCACAATGAAACCATTGATTTTCTCTAGTCAAATGGAGGGATTTTTAGTGGATATGGTAGATACCTAATTTTTCCAATGAATAACTCATAATACTAATTTCTCAACTATATTTCATGTATCCTAGAGGAACCCATGTTTTATATTGCACAATTTGAGATGGTTTGGGAATTAATAAGATAGAAATATCACATTCCATGTAGGTCAATATATGTGACATGTGAATCTATGCTAGATTTATGAAATGTAACCATAAAAAACATGGGAATGGATAAAACATGAAAAAAATTCAGAGGACAAAACATGTGCACTATCGTGTATTGGAACACAACTTTTGGGCACATGCATTCCAATAGTACATAAGAATGGGTTGATATGACACGAGTGGGATCAAAGAAGATGACACATGGTTGGTAGAAATTGTATTCACCACGAATTATAAAATTTAATTGTATGAACTATATTTCATAGAACAATCCCACTTTAAATAGTAATATGTTCTTTTGTAACATTATTGTTTTTTGAATAATAGAATTTTTTCAATTTTTTATGTTACAAGCAACACCAATTTTTAACAAACCATGCCAAACTATTAATATTCTAATTTGAACACAACCATTATTACATTATCAATATACTTATATTCATGAATAGTAATAACCACATTATAAATACTACAAATTATGATCTAATGTAAATAAAATATATTGATAAAAATATACATAAATTTCATGAATGTATATATATGTTTTGAAAATACTATTTTCTCAAAAAAAGAATATATTTTTTGTGATCAATGATATAATAATAATTAAATACATAAGAATAATAATTTTCAGTAATAAAATATATTTTCATATTAACCATATAATATACATATTAATGTAATATTTTTTTATTTTTTAGAAAATATTAATTTTTTATATGTATAGAATAATCCTAGTTTATAATGAAAATTTAATATTAATTTATTGAATTTAAATAGAAAATATTTTTTAAAAAATGCGTATAAAATTAGGTGTTCTTAAAATATATATCTATTAATATAATTATTTTTGTTATAATAATTTCCATTTTGAATATTGATATAAAAACATATATGATTTGATCATTTTACCACTAGAAAACTGTTTTCTTGTCATGATTGTGGGTATAATTTTAAATTAAAATTTTCAAATTATATAAATATAATTTGGAAAAATAAATTAATTATTTGGAATAAAAAAATTATATTATCTAATATGGTTGAAAATATTATTAACCATATTCAATTGTAAACTTTGTACAAATTATTTATCATTGTTAAGGTAAAAATGGGTAAAATTGTTGTTAAACTAAATTGATAAGTGTTGAAAATGATCCAAAACATGTCCAAACCCCATATTTTCAACATATTTAGATATTATATCTAATATTTTCTATAATGGTAAATTTGGAAGACTTTTTTCATGAGACTAATGTGGCTACACATATTTCTATCTAAATATTACAACTATGCCATTAACCTCACTTATAAAAAGACATCACTTCTCTTTTATGATTCCCACTTACTAGAAAAATGACCCAAAAATTAAATATGAAAATACATTATTTAATTCCTTCATCACATAAAATAATCAATAGTATGTTCATTAATATATAATTTTTTTTGCAAAAAATATAAGAGGTTACAATAAAAAATGTTATGTTCTTCAATGAGGGATTTTATATTATTTTTTCCACTAAATAAGTTAATTATAAAAAAATAATTATGATATAATAACCTCATTATATTCCATATAACAATATTATTTTATTGGAATGAAATACAAAAATATAAAATTCTATCAAATGGGAAAAGATAAAATCACATTTCTGTATATTAGACTACCACCTAACAAAATGATGTGACATGTTTTCCAGCCACACCAGTTATAGATAGGAATGACGAGGATTATAATTTAAATAATTTATATTTTTAGTAGAAATATAATACTATAAATATATTAACTTATATGCTTTTTTAATTTTAATTATACAGTGAATATGACAACGTCGTTTGTGTGTATGGTGGACTACAACCTCTAGAAGTGTTGAGATCAGTTTTCACATACATTTTTTCTAAAATCTAATAATGGATAAATTAAATAAATATATGAGATGTATATGGAATATTAGTGATTATTGAAGTTTAATATATTATTTTACCATAGTTTTCTTTATTCATCTATGAAATGAATACATTATTATTGTATGCATATGTCATACCATCTCGATAAACATGATATTTGATTTTCTATCACTAATGTTAATGGATTAGTATAAATACATAAATACTAAAATTCTATGATATTTATATAAATTTTAACATTATCAGATGATTAATACATGATAAATTTAAAAGGTCCTAAAATAATAATAAATCATTCATGAAAACAACGGATATATTGCTCAAAACATGACTTTAACCTGGAATTATTAATAAACAATAATATGTGTTCATGAGTAAGTCATATTTGGTATGATATTTATATATATGTATATATATTTTAATATAGTAATAATAAAAATATATATATTATTGATTTTTTTTTGAAAATTAGTGAAATAAGTTGATACATAATGTAAGTTATTTCTAAATTCATGTTCATTTCACATTGTGATACGTGAATTTTAAACTAGATTTTTGTTGTTGTAAGTATATCTATGTCGGATTTTAATATCATGAATATATGGCTTATAATGATATTTAATGATTAACATGATCATATTATTTATTATGTGTAAGGATGAATAATATATTTAAATCATTATATGATTGTGACCTCAAGTTTTATTCTTTGATACACAGGTCAAGTTATGAACATATATTCTTTTATAAGGTGTATCAACATCCCCATGGATATGTATTATCATGAATTAATTTTATTATATTATATTTTATATTTAAATTAATGTTATTAATTCATGGTGATTGTTATTCAACATTACCAATGTGATAATTGTTTTATGGGACAATCATATAATTTATCAAGATTTTTTGACAAAAAATAAAATTTTTATTAGAAAGAACTATTAAGGAAAATTGAGAAACTGCATATGTTCAACCAAGATGATAACCCTCATCAGATATCACAATATTATTGAATATAAATATAATCCTATTATATGATTAAACCCTAATGATTTTCAACGTTATATAGTTCACATGTTTTTATAGATCATCAATAATGATTTATTCAAAGTGTTACGCCATCTTATCCAATGATTTAGAGTAATCCTCTTTAATTAACATACCATGATTAAAACACCTTGTCAAAATAAGGTTGTGATTTTTAATCCATACTACGTAATCACTATTGATAGCCACATGAAGCAGCCTACCCACAATCTTTACATCCTCTCCTTGAGTATTATTAACAAAAAAACCCTCTATAATTTCTTCATCTGAATGGAGAATAAGACCCACTGATTTCTCATTCTCACCATTTTCCACACAATTGTCTTTTTCACCAACCTCACATCAATATTCTATAGAATTATCAAGTTTCTTCTTTATATTAACAATAGAATAAGTCACAAATTCCATAACATTAATTTAATAATATTGGCTGACATAGTCTCCATTGTCTTTGGACGGTACGAGTAGTCCTTGCACCCTTTTTCTTCCATTTTTTCAAGACGAAACCTCTTGAGTCCCAATAATACATTTGACCCTTTTTCTTCCTTTAATTGTACACTACGTTAATATGATTCCCTCCCATATTTTCCTCTAAAATATTTCATTGATGATACTCATATGTCTATGTCCCACCAATTTTATAAACTTCAATTCTGTTTAGTTGGTCTTGAGCCAAGCCATCCATACATGCAAAGTGGTTATAGGTTTGGATGGAATTCTTGCTCTTTCACTAGCTTATAGAACAATTTCCTACCAGTTCATGAGTTATAGATTTGAAATATTTTTTGTGAAACACTTTTTTATCATCTTGTACCTCATTCATTGATTCCTAATCATGATTATATAACTCTTCAGTTGCACTATGTAACGTACCATGACATGTGGTTGAATATTAGTATCCTCAATGACCATGTATGGAGGATTCCGCACAATAAATTTTCCCATACCATAATCCTTTTATTATAAAACTTGTGTACTATGATTCATATAGACCTAAAACTATTTAAAATTAAATACAATGTCCAATACCATACCAGCATTGGAACCAACACACCCCGACTATTAATTTTTTCTTGAAAAGCCATCATTCTCCTCAATTTTGATTAACACCTCTATTCGATATATGTAGATTCTAATCCACCATATCCCTCAAATGTGTATATGTTATGACCATAGTACCCCCCAAAAATATTTCAAAATATTGAATATTCATATTAATGATTTTAGTGACACCCAGTTTAGAAGGAAACACCCTTGCCTTCTTCTGATTTGCTACTACACATACAGTACTACCCATCATCGAACCATCAAATCCACCAATTTCCACATTGTTATTCCCATACAACAACTTGGTGCACCATATAGAAGGAATAATTGTGGCCTAAGTCACCCAAAAATCACCACCCCCCATGAGTCTCACCCCTATGACTATAATCATTAATTTTATCCCCCAATGTCTTCTATAAATAATAGAACTCATATCATGATTCAAAATAAATGCACTACTTATCTCATTACTACTCACCCACTTCAATCGAAAATTATTAGAAAATAACCATACATACATTGACTTCAACACACACCCTCAGTGAGATATGATGGAACACTACACTAATACAATAATCCAAACATTGATTTTGTCCAATCATGTTCTGAATCATACGAATGATCATGGGTATTTTAAGGAAGATTGGACGATCTGGAAAACAATCCCAAACCAATATTTATATTATATCCCACTTCGTAGGTAATCATATGACTATTTGATATGAAGAAAGTGTGAACCACATAGGTATGAGGCGTTCTAAATTATGAAAGAATCATATCATCTTGATAATAAATATAGGTTCATGATACGTTTGAAGTTTATCTTCTCGACCATAATTCTCTCATAAAGACCACATACATCAAATACACAATGATCGAAGAGATATACCGATGGATGAAGATTCTTAATGTACAAAATCAAGGTCTGATTCATCAAACATGACACTATATTGAATTTTGAAGATGCTATTGACATTTTTGGGAAATTGTTAATGTGTTCAATGACTTTTGGGCTTAGGGAAATATGGGGAAAAGACACTAAGAAATATAGATTAGAGAAGGGTACAAAAGGATTAGAGCAAGCTCTAGAAATTGATATCAGAGGATTCTCCCCCTATTGGGGGAGGGACTGGCCATCTCTGCCAAGGGCTAGAGCTACAATCTACCTTGGTATCCCACTCAATAAAAAATCAGGATGTTTTTTGATTCTTTATCCAATGATGAATATTTTTTCATTCTATCAAGAAACATAATAATTTTATTCTGTTATTTTTATTTATTTGGAATAAATGTTTTAATTTCCGCTTTCAAAATAATAATGAAACCAAAATAATATTTTTGATTGAAAATAAACATTTTTTATCTAATCGGTAAAAAAAATTTCTTTCATATAAATGGTTTCTAAGAAATTTTTTGAAAATTATTTAACATTATCTAATGGATTTATGAGAGATATTATTAAACTAGATTTTATTTTAAAAATAAATTTAAAATAAATCAATATTTCAATTTCAAAAAATAGACGCGGTTTGGATATTACTATAAATTTAATATATATAATTATTTTAACATGAGCTAAATGAATGGTATTTTTTTATTCCATGAAAAAATAATGGTTTCCTTATTTAATAATTGGATTCAATGATTAATCTCAATTAAATTTATATTTTCAATTTTTTTAAAAAAATTTGTTTTAAAATATTTTTTTTCATAATGAGATGGATATATTCCTCAAGAACTGTTTTAAATTATTTTGAAATATTAATTTATAAATTTCCAGAATTTAATTTAATTTAATTTTGAAATGAAAATGTATCGTCTTTTTAAATGTGTTTTTCAATGTTGAATGTCTATTTTCCTCATAAAGTGTTCCAAATGATATTTAAAAATCATTTTCGTTCATAGATGATATTCTTTGGTATATCATATTCTTTAATGTGGACATGAACTGAGGATTTCATCCATATTATCTTCATGGGTGACTTATGTTTATGATGAAATTATATTTATGAAACCAATTTAATTAAAATTTGTAGTAATTTTTGAAATGGTTAAATGATTAGGGAACTTGTTTCATTTATAAAGATTATGTTATGATGCATGTTTAGGAAAACCATTTCCATTCATCAAATCTGAAATGATGAATGTTTTATGGTCTTATGGAATAAAAATTTATTCTTTTCATTATGTGAGGTTTGGTAAATTAATTCCAATGATAGTGGTTTCATTAAAACCATTATTGAAAGGAACTATATATACATCCAATGCATTGGGCAGTGACTAATATACCATGGGTTATAAAATACTCTAATTGGGAGTAAACCCTATTTAGTAAGAGAATATGTACAATATAGTAGTCTTTGATATGAAAATTGATAACTAATATGGTTTTGTGGTGTATACCCATTACAATATTATAGTCTTATAATTGATCATTTAAATACTCATAAAATGATTATCAGTTATTATCTATATTCCACAAATACATGACATATTCCATTTTATAATATCATATTTTTGGTTACATGATTCCCTTAGAATTGATGTTTTATAAACATGAAATACATGTTCTCGAACCTAAGTTTACCATTTTTAATGAACATAGTATGGTATTCAAATTTTATACTCATGTTATCATACACTTTATATAATTTTTAAATCATGAATGTCTTTTATTTAAACATACTAATCATATAATCTCATAATTAATTATTCATTCATTTAATATGTTATGAAATTTTTTTATTGTGTATCATTTTCATAAGAAGGGTTACAACTATGAATAACACACTATGTAATTATGTAGTTAACATGTGAACTGGTTAATTATGTTTCCCTTATACTAATGTAACTCTACAAATATGATACTTAGATTTTTGATTTTGAAATGTAATGAATGTCAGTCCATAAATGGTAAAATATATATGTGTCAACTGAATGGGATATTATAGTTGACATTAAGGGTCGTGTTTATTTAAGCTTTTGAAACTAGGATTAGAATATTTTTTTGAGGACCCTTCATATATGAATTTAAAATGGGTAACACCCAATTGTTTTCTTAAGGATGGGATTATATGGATTACATCAAAATATTAACTTCTCAATATTATAAAAGTGGTTTTGGTTGGGATACAGATGTACCTATATGTAATAAATCCAAAAGGAACATTTATTTAACTTGAGTGTTACATGTTACATGAAAACATACATTCTTTATCACATGGTTTGAAAATAACGGGGGATATATATTGGTCAAATCACAATTTATAAAATACCTATTATAAAATATTTTAATAGATGTTGACCATTGATGAATTATATTAATCTCATGGTGTTATATATTTAAAATAAAATATACATGATTTAGATATCATGGAATATTTTTCCTAAATATGTGGGTTTCCACTATGATTATAGATTCTCACAATATGATTTTTGGTTTTAGTCAATGACTACAGCCTGAAAATATTAGTTTAAATAGGAATATAATGAAAAATATACTAATTTTACTCCTATAAAACAATTTTTTTTGAGATGGAATGAATAAACTTTTTTATTTTTATAAAACATTCTCAATATATTAATCAAAATGGACATAAAAATGATAAATGGTTGGAACATCATGTTGTTGAGTCCTTCACCAGAGAAGGAATACCATCATTTAGTGTAACCTTATATAGAAGAGTTGTCAAGATAAAGATATGCACCACTGAAGACATATATTTTATCATCTTGTGTTTGGAAAATGAGACATTCTTTTTGGTTTCATACCATTTGTATCGTGAAAGATATCAATGGTGGAATATTTTTACGAATATGATGCAATAAGATGAAATTAACATAATGAATTGGTATACATCAATGAATGAAATTTTGACATGTAATTTTCTTATAATATTAAGATGAATATGGTGAGGAGTTACTTGAAATAAAAAAAATTATATTTAATTAGCCACCATGTAACAACATCACATTTTATGAAATATGTTTATCGAATTTAATTTACATTTTTATATTTCTCATTTCACATGAAACTAGAAATAGTTCATTATATATATATATATATATATATATATTAAATAAATAATTGAAACATTATATTCACATCTCATCGAATTTCCTTTTATTACTTTCAATATGGGTTATCTTGCGCAACATGCAATACTGACTTGTCTTGCACTACCCACAACAATGACTTCCCGTGAATTACACACAACACCAAGTTTCTATGATGCTCAAATTTATTATAATAATTTTTAAAATGTTATAATTATAAACTAGAAATGAAATATATTAATATGAATAATAATAAATACTCTTAATGTTTTTATATAAATAAATAATATTGATAATGAATGATATGTTTTTTGGGGATGTCCTTTTATGTTTAAAAATATTGTTTTCTTGAGTGAATCTTTATTAAAAATAAAATTATTTTTAGACACATAAATAAAAAAATTGGAAAGATTAACATCATTTCAAAAATTATAATTTCTAAATTATCATAGAGTGAATTTTTTGTATTTTAATGAGAAAGGACGTTTTTTGATGAATAGTGAAAAATAATAATTTTTCTTAAAAAACATTTTAAATTAAATATTAATAATATAATATTATATATTATATTATTTAATGGTCACATTAGATCAATTAAAAAAAATATTAATACAATTTTGGTCATTATAAATAATTTCAATTCAAAAATAAATGAAAATATTTAATAATTTATCTAACTTATTTCTAATTTTAAACCCTATAATTTACTCACATCTACAAGATTATCATTAATATTAACTTTTCATCCTACGTTAATTGAAATTCAAAAAATTTACACACATAATTTTAATCATCATAACTTATTTTTTCGAATAACATAAACATTATTTTGGACCAATAATATTAATAAAAAAGATTAAAATTTATCACAGTGATAAAGTCCACATTTAGCATATTTGGGGACTAAAATGTAATATTAGGGGCCCAAAATATGAGAAAACTTTTCGAAAACATATTTCATAGAAATATTTCTTCTATAAACATTCCTTTATTTATTTATGGTTGCTTTTGATGACTTTTTTTTGTAAGAACATGTGTACAACAAGCTTGTTTTAAAAACATCCAAGTGAGTCTTTTTCCTTCCAATTAAGAGGCCAACACATCTCCCACATCCTCACACATGTAAAGCCACATTGGACCATCTATGATCTAATCAATAAACTTCCTAATATAATTTCCTTCCTTCTATAATTAACCCCTTGGATAAAAGGAAATCAATGGAATCCTTTTGGCACAAACCAAAAACAAGTTACCCGATATAAAGGTAATTCCTTCTCTCAAGACTCTTTTTTTCCATCTCCACACCTCAACAATCTTTATTAAAATAGTTTATAAAAAAACAAATATCCTCAATATAATAGTTCTATTTATGCTACAAATTCCATCTACAATTAGACAATCCTCTAACTAATGTGTGATGAACATAGTGTTTAGGTTCTCGACCTCCACTATTTTCGACCTCTGTAGTCCACGTGTACTCTATGAATAGCTTCCTCACTTTTGATGTTTTCTATTTTCTGTAAAAACAATATACATGTCAGTAGTATGTGTAAAATAAACTAGAGCCTCATAAAACGATGATTGATTAAATATTCTTAACCACCACTCATAGTAGAAATTATGATGGAAACTCTCGTTATATATATAATATATTATTTATATTATTCCTGATCTATTCAGTATTTTTTTTTAAAAAAAATTCTATTTATGTTTCATTTTGTGTTAAAACAATATTTCTATTTGAGTAAGTGTGGACTACATCACTCTCAAAGAGATGTGAGTGGTTATCACACTATATGAAATGCATTTAGGATTAGTTTATTTAAATTATATTATATATATATTTAATTATATTTATACTTAAATGATTATATATATATATATATATATATATCATTTTATTTCTTTCATTCTATATGAAAATAAAAACAAAAATATTTTTAATGTGTACATATAATTTATTGTATCCACAAATAGTATAATACATTCTTTAATTATTTATTATGTAGATTATTATAATACATGTATAATGTATATAAATTTTTTTATATAATGTATTACATTATAGAATCATTATATAAGTATAAGGCCAAATGCTATAATAAATTATGACACATACAAAAAACAAACTGAATTTTATCCAATGTGAAATTGTAACATAGAATGTTTATCAAGAAAGTAATATATGGTCATAATGAAAACATATATGATATTAGATATTACAAAATAGTTTTATAAAATATTTATAATAATTGTATAATAATTTTAATGTTATATTGATTGAGTATGGTGAGTGTCAACACACATTTTAAGGGGATTTTATCTCACATTTATTTTCATGAGATACATTCTATGTTTGCCACACATTATTTTTGTGTGGTGTAAATAATGAATATTTTTATATTATATGTTTCTTATAATTAAATTTATTTGTATTAATATATCCATTTACTGATATTTCCTTCATTTGTATTAAGTTTAAATTGTTTCCAAATATGTAATATTAATTTTTCAAAATTTGGTTTCGTTGGAACTCATGATTTCTTATGCACATAAATTCTATTTACAGTTGTATATAATTACATTTTAGATATTATATAATAAAATATATTCTTTTAATGATATTTTAGGATAAAATTAATTTATGTTTGTTATATGGAGTGTATGATCCCCTGTTACCATGTTAAAATAGTGTATTGATATAATCTCAATGTTGTTTGATATTATTTGTGATTTTTATTTCTATGATAAAATATTATGATACACCTCCCAATAACTTTGAGGAAGATCATTATTATAATTTTATTAGTGATTTATTCATGTATTGGATATATCTTAATATTATTTGGCACATAATATTGGTAATAAATTATATATAATAAAGACTGACTATACCCTCACTTCTATTAGAAATCCATGTTTTCTAAAAGGGATTCAATGAACATTACACTATTAACCTAAAATCTATTATAAATTATTAACCCTTTTTTCCAAATTTTTCAAAGGACTCTTCTTGTATCCATCAAAATGAAGGACATTTATAACCTTTTTACTATGAAAAAAATAATGTTCTTTTTTTTCTAGTACGACATGTACAGAATTACCCATCATTAATTCATGGATGATTTATTTTCATGTTTAAAAGCTAAATTATTATGAATATTTATAAAATAAATTCTCAAGATGAATTTTTTAAATATTGTATTTATTAATGAAATTTTTCAAAGAAACAATTATATTTACCTTGAGAAATGTTTTCAAAATATTTTTCAACGTTATTATCTATCTAAGATATCATCTGTTGATGTTACTCATCAATTTCTCAGAAATGATCCAAATGTTCCATTAATATCCTTTCATGAATTTTTATGTTATTTTAGAATGATTCTTAAGACCCCAATTTCACTTCCTTGGAATTTATCCTTTTTAAACAAATTTTTTCACGTATTGTGTTTTGATGAATTGATTAGGAAACCTATCTGACTTCATAAGATATGATAAAATGAAATTTTAAACATACTCATTTCATTTCAGGGGTTCATATGTATTGTTTATGAATCCTATATATTTTTATAGTACATGATATGAATAATTTTTTTATTATAATGTGGAACATATATGAATGATTTTATGATGAAATAGATGAGAATTATATCTAACTACAATTTATATGGAAAAAATGCTATAAATGATCTCCAAGGGTACACAGGTAGAGTCACAATCCCAAAAACAAAAATGTACATGGGTTGTCACCCAACACTAAAATAAATAGGGTATATGGGTTATATCCAAATCCAAAAAAATAAGCTTCATGGGTTTCATCTCATGACTTAAACAAAGTGGGTATATGGGTTCTAGCCCGAGACTAAAACATTTTTGCGTAATGAGTTATAGCCCAAGCCTAAAATAATGCGGGTTAGCAAGTTGTAGACCATTAAAAAAACCATGACAGTAAATGGGTTATAGTGCATGCCTAAAAGAAAGAGGGTACTCATTTTTTAGCCTAATAACAAAAATATGAAGGTACATGGGTTATAGCCCGTGAAGAAAGAAATAGGGTACATGGGGTTCAATCCTATTCGTAAATAAGGTACATAGTTAGTAGCCCCAGCCTAACATGCTATTATGATCTCCGTACGAGGCCTTATAGTAAAATTTCATATTCATATCTATTTTCCACAAATCATATGCATTATTCCTTAGTTATGATTTCATGTCTCATGAAATTTATTTCCTTATTATTAATTTCATATTAAATGGAATTATTTATAACATAACTCATGTTTATAATATTTTAAATATAGGTTATGGTCTCTTAATTTTACGATCACATTTTTATACCCCCTGTATTCTTATTTATGCCTAAATATATCACTTTATTACCCTTACTAAACACCTACACCCACTATAATTTCGGTTTCCTTTCCCCATGTTATGAAGATAGTTTTTAGGTAACATTACAAATTAAGGAGTTATGTCTAGTAGATATTGAATATCTTTCCATTGGATTGAATATTTTGTTCACTATGATTCCAAATACACTAATCTATTATCAGCCTCAGGATTTTATTCTTGTAATAAAATTAATATTCATCTATAATGATGTCATACCCATCTTTTATATGATTGGGTATCCATATGGAACCTATTTGGTAAATTTTACAAGGCATGTGACATACCCTTATCATATTATCATCCATCTAGAATGTATTGTTGATCGATTATTCAGTTGCAAAAAAATGGTCTTAGTATAGAATTAACCATATTAAACCTTATTATCTATGAAAATAATGTAGTATGTTATAATAATATGTAAATAAAGGTTTTAGTTATGTTACAATTATAGCTTTTTGATAATAACAGTTAGATGGTATTCAATGGAATATCCGTAGACATGTATACAAGAATATGGGCACTAATTATTTTCAATGTGTTGGGAGAAACAATGTATAAATTAACATAATTGCACTAGTAAATGTTTTATGTATGAGATGGTTTTTTATTAGGTAATCGACTACTATGGTGATATGAAAAATTAGACTTTTTATATAAATATTGTGAAGTAACTATATAATTATAAACTTCCACTTTGTTGTTTAAATGTCTAGAGTGTGGGAACACTACCAGATAGTTCACAAATCTGAAGGATAATGGTTATGATTGAAATCAGTAATCACTTAAGTCAATGTAAAAGTGAAAACATCATGCGATTATTATTTCTGGTAAGAGGTGTGGTGATATAATTTTGAATGGTATACTTACTATCCTCTCTATAATTGTTCATGTATTATTTAAATTAGTATCTAACCATTATTTCATATATAGAAAATATTTAAACGGTATCAAGATACAACAAAAATATTTATATGTAAGAGTAGAATTGAATACCCCAAATTATATGACGATCACATCTTAAGTATATGATCCCACTCTGGTAAAGTTTTTACCAAATAGGATAAATGAAACTCTATTAGTTCATCCACCTATAATGATTGATGTTATATATTGAAAAGAATAGGTTTCCCTTAATAAATCCCACAACAAATTTCATGGAATGGAATTTAATTTTGATATTCCAAACCAAATTATGATTTAGGATCAGGGGAATTATGTATTTGGATTTTAAATAGAAATCAAATCCATTTTATGGGTTTTTATCTCTATTAAATGTTATTTATCCAAAATGGTTGGGAAGAAACATGACATCAATTATATTCCTATTTTTTTGGAGTTTTTTGATGTCTTTATAGAAGATTATTATATCCTTGAAAAAAATGTGTTTTAGAGTTCTAAATAGAACTCTTGTATAGTTCCATTGTTATTTAAAAGTATAAATATGAAATGGAACTAATTATATTTTTACAAATGATGAAGCCACATTATGAGAATATGGAAATTGGTTTCATTCATCCAATTATGTTAACATGGGTGATCCCATTATATTTTTCAAATAACATACTGTATCAAGGATTATTTTCATTACTTATCAAGAGTTGAAGAATATCTACATCAAGGAAATATATCCTCTACCCCATATTTATGACTAGTTTGATCAACTATGAAGGGAAAAATAATTTTATAGTGTTGACAATCAAGCATAACAAAATCAATTGATAGTATAGAATGAGGACATAGACATGATAAAATTCTATAAAAGGATTGGAAAAAGTTAATATATAGTGATTAAATTTGGTCTTACTAATTCAACCTCTTTCGTCAAGGAATTAAGGAATTTATTATTAAGATATTACATTGATCGTTTTTTTATTCTTAATTGATGATATTATTATAAATTCAATGGAAAAGTTAGATCATGAACATCAGATATGGAATGTACTAATAACCCAATGGTAAGATATATATAATGAATAAATTAAAATTATTAAAATTTTGGATCCAAATTGTTTTATTTCCATGTCGTATAATCTCAACATAGGATATATTAGATGATCCATCAAATATAGATGCTTTTGAATATTTCATAGACTAAATATAATGATTTAGATCCAATGATTCCTGTATTAAGAGTTTATTATTGAATATTTATTTATTATTTACCAATATAGTCTAATACACCCAACTGGTTAACTTATAAGGGAACCAAGTAACTCTAGAAAGATGAGTGTGTGGAAAAATTCAATGAATTGAAGAGAATATTAGTCATCAGAGTTGTACTTATATTACTCTATGGTGTAGAATGGATTTTAATCATTAGTGATGAATCTAATAATTGAATAGGATGTTTTATTATATATAATGACATAGATAAAGATTATAGCTCACAAAAAATGGATGATACGGGAAGAAAATTACAAAACTCGTGATTTTGAGTTAGTTATAATATCATTTTCATTAAATTTATGGAGGGATATCATTATATATTAGAGTGTGATATATATACCAATAAAAAACTATTATAGTATGTATTAATACATAAGGATATGAATATGAATTAGAGAATCTAGTGAAATAAAATTAACGATTTTGAATGACCAATACATTACCACCATGTGAGTTAAAACAAGGTGGATGATGCATTAATCAAAACATAACACTTTAGATAGTATAAGATGAGGATAAAATATCCAATATTTATAGATTTTCGAATGATGGATATGTAATTGTTGAATTAAATGATGAAATATTTTATTTATTAGTTGGTATATCAATAATCTATCAAAGTGATGATTATAGATGTGCATAGTGAAGGTATAGAGCTGCAAAAGAAGACTTGAAAGTATCATGACTTTAATATTGATCTTGTTGGATTTATATTGTTTATGAACTGTGTATGTGTTCCATCCATAACCAATTTGAATGAGTTTTAAAAGGAATATAATAGTTGAACATTGTCTATTAATCCTTGGTTATCATGTTGTATAGAGATATAAAAGAGTAATTATGGTGAAATTTTGTTAAGACATATGTCCTTGAGATTATATCATGGTTCTGAGTATTTCATCATGATAAGGATGATATAAAAAATTCAATGGCTATGTTACAAATTTTACCCCTAAAATAATGAAAATGGAAAATTATATTGTATATTTTTATCAGACTTACCAAAAAATCTAATGTGAACAATTATATTTGAGTTATAGTTGATGTCATTAAAAATATGGTACATTAAATCGTCATTAATGAATATTATTAATAGGATCATCTTTCTATGACAAATATTATGTAAGTGGTATGTTTCATGGAGTAACAAAATAATATATATTGGAATTGAATTTGATGATTAAAAATATGTTCTTAAGAATACATCATAAATATACTGTTATAGTGTTGAGTTTCATCATTTTTTATAATCCTCAAATAGATTTCACGACCGAGGGGTCAATTTGAACCCTAGAGAAAATATTTAGATATGTTTCAATGGAGTTTAATAATGTTTTATATTAACACCATCATCATCATCATACTATAAATTTATTCAAACAAAGAACGTTCAAAACAAAAGAGGGGTTGGCCCAAAGTAACTAGAAAAGAAAAAATTGGCCTAAGGGGGGCGAAAATAGTGGCGGCCAAGGGAATCCCCTCGAACCAGGTTGACGCCCTTGGCCTTCAGGGTGGTGGTAGTGCAAAACCACTATTTTGAGGAAGATACTTGGGAACATGATAATAAAATGATAATGAAGTATTAATACTTTTTTGTACTAGTGTGATGATATTTATAGTTAAATTATTTTATAAGTATTGTAGCATATAATAAAATTATTTTATATGAATTTATTTGTATAAAAAATTTAATTTTGTTATATCTATTATTTTAGGAAATAAAGAGTTTTTTTTAAAAAAGTGAAGACTGTTAAGATTATTATTATATTAAATGTTTCTTATTACCTGTGCATAAAACTATGTAGTATGAATTAGAATAATAACATTCAAAATATTAACTATAATGTATAAAAATAACAAAAAAAATACAAAAAAAAATTAATTAATTTTAAATATGAAATTTATATGTTTCGAATATACTATTTAACAAAATAAATGTGTTTGTATTTCTTTTTGAAAAAAAATAATAAATTATTTGTTGAAAACTTCATTAAATATTATAAAATAAACTTATTAGATATTTTCAAATATCCACAATAAGGATAAGTGGGAAACATACATCACAAGGTTAAGAAACAACAAATTATTTCAAAAAATGACAGAAAAATACCATTTCATCACATCTGGCCTTCTTCTAGACCAAAACATTGCAACAAAAATTTATAAAATTAAATATTTATAAACATTAAACAACTTATCAAACCACATTCCAACAGTAATCATTATTAATTGAACCAAGATCAACCTCATGTCTCAAAAAACTCAAAATCTCAACTAGATCTACCTTCATATCGATCATCCATTCACATTTATAAGCCTCACTTATCTGATGCACCACCATTTTCATCACCGCTGTTATCGTCAAATTATCCATCACTGTCATCACCAGCCTCTTCAATCGACACCGACATCCAGTTCAGTATAGTCTTCCATGAACATCACTAATCACCTTCATCTTCCACTCAACACTCATTGAATAAGGACACATATAGTTATAAAAGACATATTTAACATCACCATCACACCTAAAAAAACAAAAAATAACTTCCTCATCATCAAAAGATACTAGATAATGAAATTATCAGTCACATTTCTATAGACACACATCCCCTCACACAGACACTTCCCAAAACCTCCTCAAAAACTAACACAACCGACCTACCTATGAATGAGTGAATATCCTAGAATCTAGAGTAGAGCACAAGATCGGGGGCCACCACCATAAATTTTAATTCATCTAACACCATCAACGCTGGTTGAGACTATATCATTAAACAAAATTGAAATGAAACCCACCCCATCCAAGAAAACACTAACATCTCCTCCTCCACCCCATCCAACACCATACCACATAGTCTCAGAACCCTCATAAAGCCTGAACATGATTGGATCGAGTCTAAAGGCATGGATGAAAAGATCCGAGGAGAGGAGTAATGTCAAACATCACCACCATATCTTACTCGAACCAGCTAAGATGCAAACACACAGACATCCCCATATGATCAGGGTTTAAAAAGTCCCAAAATATCCCCAAAACAATTTTTATGGATATACATATAACATATATTTTATAGTCACTATATTTGTCAGTTGTTTATCCTTATTTCATTATAAAATATTTGGTAAACATTTTTTATAGAAAATTACAAGTCTTCCACTCAACCTAAATATATAATTATACCTCTCTTTTCTCTTCTTTACACATCCAAAAAATATTTAGGTTTCCCAATTACCTCCCAAATACATTCTTTTATAATCCTTGATATCAAAAAATTAATTATTATGATCATAAATCCACCCTTGAATGGGTTTCGGTGAAAACCTAAGGAGGTTACTATAATAATATGTCACTTTGTTCAATGAGTGGGATTATTATATTTATACCTACAAAAAAACTGATTGATATTTAAATAATTATAATATAATATTCTCAGAATCAATAATACAATAATATGTTTTTTTATTATAATGACCTACATAACTATCATCTTCCCTCAAATGGTAGTTGTTAATATTTCTCATGTGTAATGTAGAGTGTCACCTCATCCCCTGAGGTGACACATTTTCTATCCAAACCACTCACTATTGAGAATTATGATGTATACAATTTATATATTTAAGATATTTCAATATTAAATATACCTATATAAAAATATTATAATATAAATCATTTTTTACATTTCAATCCATAGGGAATGTGATATTATAATTCATCTTTACGATGGACTACAACCTCTTGATGTGTTCTAATGTGTTTATCACAAACATTTTTTATTGATGGTACCAAGTAAAACATTTATTTAAAATACATGATATATATTTAATATATATTATTATATAATTTTAATATATTATTTAAAATTATTTTGGTACATACAACTAGGAAAATGTTAACAACAATCATACATATGTACGACCGACCACCTCCATGAACGATTCATTTCATTTCATATCTATAGAATTTATGGATTACTATAAATAAGTATATATTACATATATATATTTTCTATTTCGTAGTTAATATTTATTATATTATTTCACCATTTTAAAATTATGTTCACCAAAAATTAAAAATAAAGACCAATACAAAAAATAAATCAATTATTGAATAAAACATTACTTTAATAATAATTGATAATAAATGGGAAAAAATAGTTATATGTAAACTATTTTTTTACTATATATATCATATTGTTTTCATAACTGATTATTAGAAAATCATATTTATTATACATTATTGTTTGTAATGTGTGATGGAAGTTGAAATATTTTCTATCAGATTTCTAGACCATTATTCACTACTGTGAGATATAATTTAATTCACCACTCATTTGTTTTCTTTAATATAAATATTGACCCTTTGACATGTTATAATAAGAATTTCCTTAGTTTCATTATATTAAATTACACTTTTGATGTTATTATATATTGTTTCCTATGATTAAAAACATTACCATAGTTGTAAGGGTGTATTGGATCAAAATAAATTTTACGATACATATATCATGTTATAAACATATATTCTATTATGAGGAATATATACTGACCATTGAATCTGTAATATCATGAATTAATTAATTATAATTTTATTTTATGTCCCATTTACATGTTTTCTGTAATAGAGATTTTTATTTAATATTACCATAGTAGTAATGTTTTTATCTAAAAATAGTACTATTTATTTTTATTTTTTATGTTTATGTTTCTGATGCTAATATCATAAGATCCATATCTTAGGAAACATAAGATTTTTCTTCTCCAATAGTTCTTTATATAGAATAATTTTTCATTTCCTCTTATACTTTTTAAAAGTAACTGAAATATTTTTTTGACGAAGAAATTATTGACTTCTATTTTTCACTGAAAAACCATTTTTCCAATATCCATTTAATCATATTAAATATATTTTTAATGGAAATTATAACCATGTTTTAATTTTAAAAACGTTATTAAATGTAAATCTCAAGTCATTTTCAAATAAAAATGGTCATCATAGGTTTTAATTAAAATGCTAAATGACTCATTATTTTAATACATACGACATAAAAAGATATTTTATGCTATCATGTTTTACCATTTTTTTAAAAAGATCAATTATAAATATTAGCGTATATTTTCAAATAATATTATTTAAATTTTTTATATGAATTTTTTTAAAAATGTTATTTTCAACATGGAAATGTTTTTTTCCTCAAGAAATGTTTTAAATGAGATTTAAATATTCTATTATGTGTCCCCAAATATATTTAGAATGAAAATCATCTTGAATATTTATTTTATTTCAGAAATTTTTTTATATGTGGAAATAATATTTCTCTTAATAGATGTTACATGTGATCTTTTAAAATCATTTTACATCTAGGAATGCATCTATTGTTGTTACATGTTCTATAGTAGGGATATTATCTTAGGATACCATTGTAATCATATAAATTGATATATTATGATTGTGATGAAAATATTTTTATGAAACATATTTCTCATCCATGGGTTATACAATGATAAAATTACGATTAATCATGCTTTATTACCCACTATTTATGCATTGATGAAATGACTAAAAAGATTAAACCTTTTTATTTTACCTGTATAATGTAACTATGTATGTTCAAAAAATCCATTATTTTTCATTGGTTCTCATATATAATGAATGTTTTATGATATTCTGGCACACATAAATATGATTGTATTTATTCTTTGGTGGTTATATTATAAATATGTAAAATGGTTACATTATAAGCATAATTGGTGGGGAAAATATATATGTCCAAATAATTAGTTGAAGATTGACATATCATGTGATAAATACAACTAGAATGTGGTGTAAATCAATTTTTTTAATTAAATCAATCAACTATAATTTTTGGGGTAGTGACCCTTGAATACTATGATTATTTGTGGATTGAACTAATTCAACTGTTATTGATTCAGTAATTATCATTGAACAACTAACGAAATTGTAATATATAATTTTGAAGATTCCAAAATTCCATGATTGATGAAATTACAATGATCTGAAGGCTCATGCAATATGAGTCTCTTATACTTCATGTGTTATTAATCGCAATACCTTATTATATGACACATTATTATTCTCTTTAAATTTATGGTATGGTTTTAAAATTTTATTCACATGTCTTCATGTCCCTTTTCTCATTTTAAGTATGTATATATATATATATATCCATTTTTTAGCATATAATGAATATTAGCTCATCATTATTATATTTACATTTACTAGGTATTGATTAAATTTATAATGTATTGTTTAACTAGGAATAGTTATAGTTGTGAATAAATTAGAGGGAGATGACGTAGTGCACCTATGACCCAGTTGTTTTTTATTCCCTATTTCAAATGATAATATAACACTATAAACCCAAAGAATGTGTTTGAGTAATATAATGAATATTAGTCAATCAAATTATGTAATATATATGAAGGAAATATATAGGTTTTCATACATTTCGAGGTGACGTCACACACAATGTGATATCAAGTACATGTTGTGTACTTCCACAATACAATTCTTCCATAGGTATCTCCTTATATGGAAATCATTTTTTAACCCATGAGTAGATTATCATATCACTTTATACATATATAATATGACGGAATTCCTCCTACTGTATTTTAGATTCTATGTTGTGGGATCAATTTGCAACAATTCTTAAAGAGACTCTCAAATGATGATAATGACCAGTCAGGATCATCAAAGAGATGATTGGGTCGATACACCACTATCACGTAGGGGTATAGATTATACATACTCTTAAGTCAATTATAATTATTTATATACTATTTTAAAATGGGGTATTGGTATTAAATATATGGGCGGGTGTTCTCTATTATTCAATAACTGTCTTGGAGAATATAAACAACTGGAGTTGTAGATAACATCATTATGTATAACATCATTACAATTCGAGCCCCTCAACATAAATTATCGTAAGGTTGTGCTTGATATTAAGAATTGTATACATAAATTTAAATAATTATGTTTACTAATTGTACATTGGTTTGGATATATATATATATATATAGATATAGTATATATCTCTTCTTGTATTCTTTATAATCATATATTAGGGGTGATTTTCCTTTTGTAGGTTTTGATATTATATCTACTGTATTTGTCTATTACTCCCATTATATTTTATTCGGAATGTTATTGGGTATGTATATAATCTCCCATGAATGGTATTATCCCACATTTTTAGTTTATTATAAGGGTGAAATATATATCAATATTTCTGTTAGTGGATAACAGTGATGTTAGTGATTATTGACCAGATATGGGGGTGAAACAAGGAGATCTGGAGTTAGGGTCACCTCATATTTTTTTTGGGTGGGGGGATGTAATTAGGTTAGACTATATTTCTTCTTGGGTATGTATTTCTCCCATTTTATCATTATTTCAAAAAATAAAACTAAAATTTATTAACTATATTTTACTTCATGAATGGTAATACTCCATAAGTTAAATTATTTCACTATTAATAGGCACTCTTCTATGAAATTTATATTTACATATATATATATACCTATGAAAAGTTCTCCAATTTTTGTTTTTTGACTTTTAAAATCATGTCATTATCCCCTAATCAATTGCAGGGGGATTGGGGTTATTACACATGAATTTTTGTAGGTAATATGGTTCTTGGTGGGCTGGGTCATGAAGCAGTTGTATCAGTAGAGTATCATCCTTTGGATGTTGTTGGAGCGGGATCCATAGTGTGGATTTGATTGAGATCATATAGAAATTGTTAGAGAGAGAGTATAGAGTGATGATTTCAGTGTAGGGACTCTAGTGTGGATAAGTTGGATGATGTTTACAAATAGTAGGTCTCTTAATAATTTCTAGTAAACTAGTTATATTGAGATATAAGTAACATGGATCAAATGGTATAAGTGTTTTATAGAATTTATTCTCTATACTATCATTCCTAAGACATATTTGGATATATTATCTTATATAGTTACATATTAATGAAAATAATTATTCTTTTTTGATGATAAACATCAATTATTTCATGATATTATCTTGATGATGAACAGTTGATCAAATAGGCCTTAGCATCAGGAACAAATAATGTGTTGATTTCCATACGCTAGAATAGATTAGTTCTACCACCTATTTCCTAGAATATGGTCCGTACACAAGTGGAATAGGTATATTATTGTCTACAAATTGATCTTTGAGTGGAACTTATAATAAATTTATATGGTTTCACATGAATAAAATGTTGCATGAGTTACATTGACAGATATTAATCAGGAATTGTGATGATTCAAACCCACTGAATATTGAGGATTTTATCCAGAGTGTGGTCAATATTTATTGGATTTTATGGGGTTCAACTGAATAGATTGTCGGGTTCATGAAACATCTTCATCATAGAGCATATTTTAGTTCTATAGTTTTTTCGAAGATGACACACAGATGATTATTACAAATCCCATTTTCTAATAATGGAAAATTCATAGGCATCATGGTCTGTTATACCCCCTTGTCAGGTAGTATATAAATGGAATGCACATGTGGTGTGAATGTACCCTATTGATAAAAACCCAATTGGTGATGGTCCTAGGGGAAATACGTCTCCAGGATGATATCGTGAGTTATTATATATTGTGCTTGTGATTATTTTCATGTATTTTCACATGTATATAAAGAAGAAACATCCAAAACTACGAAATGGTCTAATATTTCAATAAAAACAATAATTGTGATTCATGGCCATCCAAATCATATAATTTCTTGATTTGGTGGTTAGGATCCATTATCTTAGACTATTGAGGTTGTTTTCATATGATATGATGAAAGAGGAGGCACATGATAAGCAAGGAGTTTTGAAAATGGAATGATTGGTCAAAAGTAAAATCTTATGATCCATATGATCCAAGATTTATCAGGGTATGATATGTTTCAAATTTTTTCTAGTTTAAATTTTTTATGGAGAAAGAATACAATTTTCCATGGACATATACCTTATTCAACACCTTGAGAAACAAATGGATATTTTCTGGTGACCCTTATCTACGAAGGATCATAAATAGTGGATTAGTGAATAGACACTTTTACTTACATCATGGCCAGGCATTGGGATGAAATAGACAGTAATGTTGAAAAACTTATTTAGCCATCAGTGAGTCCCTGTGATAATTTCTTTATTATAAACTTTATCTATGACATCCATTCTTTTTAGAGTGACAAAATTGGGGGTTTCAATGTACTCGAGTTATGAGATCTATAATACCTTCATTTATAAGAAGTAATCCCAGGCAGTGTAGGATGATCTCATGTGTATGATGATATATTTGATTGATTATAAATTATATGATACGATCCTTGGTGTGGTATATTATATGATCATTATATTCATTTAATTCAAGAGAGGTATGAGGACACATTCCCTAAGGATGATCCTTGTTTATATCCCCCCATTGAGAGTTGATATTCTACATTGAATTTCACTATTCATGGCTTGATATACACACTATCATGTCATATGGTTCCTTGTAGCTATGAGAAATGAATATGAGGATTGGAATTCCATAGTGAATGGTTTTTTTACCTTTTCATTACATTATATTATCTATATGTTGTTCACCTATGATAAGGATGAACAAATGAGGAGGGTTATGGATTGAAATCAATTTAATGAGGTGATTGTTTAGAAAATACTATCTTCCCATGAACACCTAGGACATAATTTACTAATTATTTTTAATGGTTTGGTTCATAGTATCTTACCTCTAGATAGGTGATCACCATCTTCATGTGAAATAATAATATGTACCAAGAAAAAATATCTATAGACTATAGATTTTATTTGATTTCATAATCATACACATAGTTGGTTGAATTCCTCAGTATATTTTCTGTCTTATGAAGTAGTTCATTATCCCCTATTTTATCAGTTCATTATATTCATATTTGGTGGAACTCATATTTACATTGTGTCATAGGTGGAGCAAGGGATACATAAGAGTATGATTCTGCGCATGCTCCATGAATATGATATTTCTGGTGGAGATTTCATAGAGTTAGTAAAATATTATGGATTTAAACATCTTTTGATATGTTCCCTCATACATTTGAATGATAGTGGATCAAATAAATATTTTTGGAATACTTTATTGGGATCCAACCAATAAAATTTCATAGCTCTAGGGTTTTCATAAAATAGTGGTGTACTATAAGAGGTTTTCATAGTGACTATCTGGGATTATAGAATGTTTAGACACCATAATCATTATATTTATACATATTATCTAGACATCAGAGTGTCATATAACCATTGGGAAGTTGAGGATGATGTTGAATGATTTTATATAAATTGTCATACTAATTCATGAATTATGTTGAGTTTAGAATCCCCTTTTCACCCGATAAATGTTTTTTACATATAAAATACGTTATTTATTTGTTTGTGGTAATACATTAAGAGTTTCTAGTGGAACTTGAAAATTGATAAATTTCAATGTGAAAATTTTAAAATACACTACAGACAGTTTATGACCACACACAATGTATATTTACCATGCATGGATCGATAAGCATATCAAGGAATCTATTTTGAAAACATGACCATACATTCCTTGTATAATATAATAAACAACATTCACACCAATAAAGAAAGTGCTGGATACAATTAGTCATGTTACGTTCCATGCATGCCGATTGCACACACCTTGTACATACAAAAACATTATGTAGAAAATTGAAATTCAATGGGAAACATTGACTTCCACCAAATAGTGGTGAAAAAAATTAAATATTATAGTTAACTAGATTACATAACATTTACATTTTAGGGAAAAAATATTAATCTTATTTTTTATTAATGGATGTATCCCTTTGAATTCAGTTTCATCTACTACATAGGGTGTTTTTACATTGCAGTCTCAATCATTATGTAATTCTATTAGGAGTGTTCAATACACTTACAATATGTTACAATGTGATTCACTTATTCTTCAATAGACCTATCATATATTTGTTAACAATCAAAATTTTATTAAATCCATACAGTATGAATATATTCAATAGAGAGTAATATATTTATGAAGGAGTTTATATACACTATTAAGTGGGTAGAAATTGATATTATATTGTATCTTAATTTTTGTGGTATTTTTCACGTGAATATTTTGATTAATTAATTATATATTATAGGATGGTGTAGTGTTTAAAAAAGAACAAAACCATCAAATATAACAAAAGGAGTTAAATTAGGAGAATCTATTACCATTGGGTGATACTATTAATAAAGTTTTAGTTGTAATGATTTAAAAATATGTTTTTATGTAATGAATATCTGAAAAGGGATTGAAATATTAAATATTGAATTATTTTTTATTGGTCAAAATAAAATTATTCACTTGAATCCCTATTTTAGGTTATCTTGTAAATAATTTTAAATATTATTATATGATTTATTTTATTAAACCTAATTGAATTGAAACCATGAAATAATTATTTTATAGTTTTTTTCACTCATTTTTAACAGTTGAATTGTTTGTGATAATCCTTTTAATATTTTAGATTCCTTGTAATCACCCATTTTTATAAACAATTTGATTATCCTAATTGAATTATGACTGCAATTTTGTATCCACTCATTCCCACTAGGATCAATTCCAACATCCAATAGCTATCTATTTTGTAAGTTTATGGAACAAATATATGGCATCTCAGGATGGGGGCATATTATGGAATAATTTCTCAGAAATTGATTGTAAGAAGCAGTGTGTGTTCTAATTTATATTTCATAAAATATATTTTTCTTTATAATTTCATCCTTATTTTCATGGGATCATTTACCTGAAATCCTCATGTATATTTATAAAACAATAGGTTAGTATAATTTAGATTGAGATGATTTTTCCCACCCATTTATTATCTTCTAGAACCAATTTTTGATAAAAATTATATTTTATTATCAAAGAATGAAAATGATACCACATTCTAGTTGGACCGTACATAATGGTTGGGAAGGCATGCAAGTCTGGATGTGTAAACATTCAATATAGTTACTAATATGGTTAGTCTCATTGATAATGATGTTGTGAGTTCTTTATATGTTTTGGATGTGGACGTTTGTAATGAAACCATATAGTGTTTTGATATTACTAAATATAATCAATTATTATATATCAAAATCCCATTTTTAGACCTTCCCTAGAGGAATCTTGAATTTATTTTTATGTTTTTTTCTTTTCATATGATGAATTAATTTAATTGGAGGACATATTTGATCTCGTCAAGGCATAGTTACACATTGGATATCTGATGGACCTAGAGTAATGTTATTGTAAGACAAATCCCAAAAAACCTAAAGGAAATGTAAATTTTTTTTGTCGAGGGTGTCAGACATATGTGGTGGTTTACATAACAAAATAAATATCATCCCTTAGGTCAAAAATACGTTTTCTTACTCATTAAAATCCAACTAATTATAAATATGACCCTTTTTATAGGAAACATACAAACTCTTCTTCTCTCTCTCTCAAATATCTAAATAAATACAAAACATGTAATTCTCATTTAAATGTAATTTAGCATAATTTTATTCAATTCATAGATTCTATTGTTTATAATGAATAAAATGACAAGAAAAAACATTTATATTAATAAACATGACATCCTTTTTGTTTAGTTTTTAGTATATTAGTTCTCTTTTTATAAATAATAACTATTTAATTTAATGTACATGTGTGATTAATACACCAATTGAATGGTCATTAGAAGGATTTTGAGCCATCAACAGTTTGAATCCCTTCGCAACCTCCGTTAAATAAGTGTTCACTCATTTTAGCATGTATTTTACTGATCGATGTGTATGATATTTTCATAAATAATAATATTGTTTCAAAAAAAGATTAGTTTGGTGGGTCGAAATCATCGGTATGGGTCATTGTCGTGGGTTAAAAATACTTGAGCCAAAATCAATCTAGAAAAATAAGTTACATCATTTTTATGAAATAAAATAACAAAATGTATATTTGGATTTACGAGTTGTTTCATTTATATAATTTTCATATTACTAAAATAAAACATCTTATAAAACCGATATTTCACCTAAGGATGATGTGGGATGATTTGAAAAATCCAAACATTAGATCAAAAAGTCATGTGTTCAAATACCTCTTAACATCTTACCTTATTCAAATTTACAAATAATAAAAACCATATTATGTTTATTGTTCAATTAACAATATATTTTTCATAACATTTATATTATTTCAAAAACATTATAAAACAATCATAAAAAAACTTCACTCCAGTTGTTGAGGGTTCCCACCTTCAATAAACAAATCACTAGTTTTAATAATTTCTCAATTAGTATAAAAAATATTTTCATTCTAATTTCAGTTCATAAAACACACAACAACATGAGTTTTGTGTTTGTGTATCATTGATATCCTATAATAGGAATCATCATACATCATTACCCCAACATTCCATACAGTACTACCTCTTACTTCCAATCAATGATTACCAGTAGTAAGGGTTACCTTAATGATGGGTTCAAGGACGCCCTCTCCTATGTATGATGTTGATGACCACCACCTCCACAATCTATAATATAATACCTTACATATCCATACCTTAATACTTGTTCAGTTGAACTCCCATCTACCAACATTACACCTAAAACCCCATCAATGACCGAAACCTCACCTGAATACTTAAATACCCCAAACTCATCACATTAAAACATCATCAACCATTAAATGTATTTTATAGATTAGTTATTTAACATTCTAAGTGCATACTGAGAGTTCATCGGCATCACATGTTCCATTCCTAGTAACTATAACCTAAAATTCATCTAGTTCATTAGATGTCTGTCCCAAATGAATAAAACATTATTCATCATTTTGAAAATGCTATAACAACTTCAACAATAATGGACCTTGATCAATTCATAATATAAAATCTTCATGATATGGTCCACACACTTCAATCAACCACTATAGCATCCCCGTTCATACATGACCTACTAACAATAAAATTTAATCACTTGAGGTCACCCAATTACTGTTTTTCCAAATAATATTTCATTTATATATATATATATATAAATATATATTTTATGTGATTATTTTTATTCAAACAGAATTAATTTTTCCTACATCACAAGTTATATGTATTCTGGAATATCATGGGAATCTTTATTTAACTTCATTATAAATCTCAAACTCCATAATATCGGAGTAGTATTTTAGTATTAACTAGCATACCATTTCTCTATCTTAATTGATCTGCTAATCTCCCACACCATGGCCCATTTGTGTTATTAAAACTCCTCTTTACCAAATTGATTTTTCCCTTAGAGGTAATAGTGTGGTATTAAGTGTCATGTAGAGTCTCATGCTACACTATTGTTTTCAAATTTATATCTCGTAGGCATAAGTAATTATATTTGATATTTTTAATTTTGGATGTTCTTTTAATAATTAAAATTAATAAAAAATCACTAGTTGTAATTTTAATTGTCTTATAGTTCTATTTGTTTTAAATTATATTAATATTATTGGTGATATAGTGTTGATATTTATTTCTAATTCTTGTAAATTTTCATTTTTTAAAACTAATCATTCATATTCATGTCATGAAAAACTAACCAAATAATTATTTCCCACATTCCTGATAGATATTTGAAACCATTTTCAGGTTGTTAATTATACCATATTTCCATAGAGATTCATGGTGTAACATCCCAAGCTAACATGGTACGTTTTCCTTTGAATAGTGCAGTGTGTTGCATTGTGCGGAAGTTAGAGTATTAACAACCCATGACCAATCAAACTAGCCATTATAAATAGCAATGTACACATTTTGATATTTTATATATTATAATTTTCATAATGGAATTCATTTTTGTATTCGGAATAACATAATTATATTACTGTGAATTTTTTTAATTTTTCAATGAACATGCAATATTTGATGAATAGTTATAATAATTGTGTTATTGTTTCAAACTGAATATTTATTTAAATAAAGATTTATTTTATTTTATTTTATTTTATATCAATATAGATAGATAATTCCTATATATGTTAAAATTAATTTATTGGAGACAGTTTATAATAATTTTAGATATATCAAATGTTTATTGAACTTATTACTGCATTTTACCCACCTCCTAAGAGCATTTGAAAAATTGAATAAAACATAATTTTATCGCTTCTGTGAGTTGTATTTAAAAAATCATAGAGGCACAATTAATATTAGTAAGTAAAAGGTGGTTAAATAAGATGAAAATAATTTTTGGGTAATAATTATTATTGACTTATATTTACCATGGTTAAAAGTAAATAGGGGAATTAAGGGTAAAAATGATGTCATAACTACCCTAACACAAGTTCTAATTCTATTGGATAAGTATAATTCAACCAAAAAAATCTTAAAAATATAATATATCCCCCATGGTCCACATAGATTAGATTAGGACATTTATTATTATTTTATTAATGAAGAGTTAAAAGAGTTAAATACAAAGCATAATTTCGACAATAAATATTAATTAGAAGGTTAAAATAATTTCCTACATTATTGTATTTTATTTATAAATTTTATACATTAAATAATTTAATTTATTTACGGCACAATGATGATGCATTAATTACCTTATTAATGAAATATTAAAATAATTGATATTATAAATATCGAAATAAATGAAAATTTAGACTTATAATGAATTAAAATAATATTATAAGTTAATATGACATGATAGGGTTGGTTAAATAAATCTTTTTCTATGTGATAGTGTTTTAATGGCTTTCAAAAAAATCAAATACTAAATAGTGTCAAAATTGTCATAATTCTTTTTTAAAAACAAATACTATATTATTAACTGATATAATATTCATAAAAATATGATGTTCTTCCAAAAGACTTATATAAGGTTATATATATAAATAATGAACCACTTGGGGTTCGTTTGGCAGTTTATAGTATGTTTATTAACCATATAACATAAAAATACAAAGAGACATGTTAAATGTCAAATTATTTAACTAAAAGTTAAATCTAAATGATAATGTTAAAATGGTGACCAAAACCTATCTAAAACCAATTGAATGAGAGTTTTTCAACCAATACATACCTTATCCTCTATATAAATCATTTTAGACCCATTAAAAATCTAATATTATCTTATTTTAAGGTAATATTTCAAGATTTTCGTAATGTGACCCTCACCTCTCTTAAAAAAGGGAAGTTCCACTTATCTCAAAATCACACCTCGAAAGCCATTTGGATCGACCAACCACTGCTCAAATATCATCCAAAAATTCCTAACTTAAACCTTGAGGTCTTAATTTCATCATAAAGACTACTTATGTATCCCTTTGATCAACTCAAAAGGAAACACCCAAAGAAGAGATAATAATTTCACCACCCACAGTCATGTTCTTTTCATCATACACTTCCTCTTTCTTTCTTGTTTCCACACCAAAATAATAAATACAAAATATTCTACCAATTTTTATGTTATTATAAATATGGTACGACCATATTGGTTATTCAATCCATCCTATAAATGAAAACGTCAACATACGTGTGTACGTACAGCTTACCGTCTCCGCGTTGAGGGGTAGTTGGTTATTCAAACACTTCATTATTTGGATGAGTATAATAATGAGTATACCTGATTTAAATAATAAATATAACATGTTAATGATTTTTTATATATTATATTCAATCCAATTACATAGCATTTCTCCATCAATATAATGATATTGTCACACGTGCGTACTTTCGGATTATCGTCTCCACGAACACAATGAGATTCACTTTCCCCATCATAACCATTCAAAAATAATTTTCATTTTATAACTAAAAATAATTTTTAATAACAGAATATCACTCTGTATATGAATTAAATACATCCGATCCATAAAAAACATGGCTTACATTACAAAACATATAAATGAAAACGAATCAGTTAACACATAAAATGATGATACTACTGAATTATTATAAACTAAACAATACTAAGAGATCATATATGATATCATATTTATGTATATAGTTATTGTATAATTTAACAATAATGATTTAACAATTATACAGGTGTTTAACGTAACCTATTCCAAGGAAAAGTACAAGGTAATGGTTAATTTCACAATATCTTTATTATCTGAGGTGATATTTACGTAACTATCAACTAGGACCTCTTTATCATCCACATCCATGTTTTCATAAATATGTATGTCAAATTTTTTTAATAATTACTAGACAATGTGTGAAAGTCATTTATAGCCTTATTTAACCATATATGTTGTGAAAGGAATATTTCCATCGTTTTCCAAACAAGGTACTTTTTTACCTTTTTGACAAAAAATAATGTAAGAATATTTATTAACATATACGACTATTTCCCACCATTAAAACATCATCGAAGCATCCCTTATAATCTTATAAGAATATTTTCAAAATAAATTTTCTCTTTTATAATTATTTGACTCATAAATATTTTTATAATACAAATAAATATTTCTTTCAAATTGTTTTATTTTTTTTACATCTCAACATCCATTGATAGATATTAATCTTGTTTGAATTTGTTCTATTATGTTAAAAATCATATATATTTTATTGAAATTTATATGATATGTTTAACTGTGGATGTTTTATTTATATACCATTCATGGTTTCTTTTTAAATTATTGACATTTCGTATGCTATTATTAATACGAATGATTTTGTTGTGATTCAACCATTTCATATGAGGAATGTATTAGAAATATTAAGTGACGAGTGGACCCATTATAGATCCTTGTTGCATTGGTAGGTGTCATGATACAATTAGATTTGGAATTGGCTGATGCCTTTCCCAATTTGACATATGGTTTTGGATGATGCCTAAATCATTTTTAGACGTCTTGTCCAAGGCCTTGAAAAGATATTTCAGAATGTCTCGAATTATACATTCCCTCATTATAAATATAATAATGATGTTTCATGTTAGTATTTGACTAGTAAGATATCCATTACTATGTTTTATTATGGAATTATTTACTCATCTCATATTCCTGAAAGAAATAGTTCATGTTTATTATTTGTAACGACATGTGCTTTTAATTATTAACTATGCCAAATGATTATGTTACCTTCTGCTATATTTCATACAATTACGGAGCATTTGAACTCACCCATTTCTTATGATTCATTTTCCCATGATATGAAGATGTTAGTTATGAGTGAATTTCAGGCATAATCTATGAGGCTTGGATGTTTCTAATAGAATAAATTAGTTTTGTATTTTCTTTATTTTCAATATTGAACATATGTATGTATCACGTTTCAAATAATACTAAATTTTTCGGTCATTCAGAACATTATTCCTTGTATCATGACAATGTTATGTAATAAAGCACTGACTCTATGTAACTGGGTATGGGGAGATATAGTTGTTATTAGATAAAGTTTAGTACAAACCTTGGAAACTAGATTTAGAAAAACTGTTATTAGGTAACATTATCCTAAGACAGTCTTTGAGGATTAGTATAGAAGAAATTCCAAGAATTTTGGTACTGTATAGATTTTGTGATTTTTCCAAGAAATATATCCATGTCTGGATATGATGAGGTAGAGGTGGCTCTGGCACAGATATACCTAGGGGTAAAACCTGAAAACACAACCTTGAGCTAGACTTGAACGAGAACGGGTCCATAACAACAAGCCTTGATGCACTCTTGGTTATGACACTCCCAGGGAATATTCGTAGGATAATTCTACTTTTTTAAAAACCATTATAAATGATTTATGAGAATATACCTCCTCAAAGAATTTTTATTATTATTATGGTTTATATTCATAAACTGTTCAATTTCTGTTAAGTGTTTTACAAGTTTAGGATTTTGTATTGTGATTCATAATCTAATCTACTGCATGCCAGTGTTTAGAAATGGTGCCTCATGGAAGGAATAGAAACCATATCAAATCATGTAATCCATTTATGGATTTCCATCCCACTCAAGATAATTATAGTGGAGCTGGTGATGCATCTAATGTTGATTAGCTTATCACCATACTTGGATAACTGAAACATGTTATAAATAAAAACATCACCCATATGGAGCATCCTGATCCACAATGCGGAGGATAAATGTTAAACTGATTCATAAGGAAAAGGCCACCAACATTCAATGGGAGTAAAAATCCCTTAGTATATAATCCATGGATAAATTCCTTATAGAATATATTTCATGCTTTGGAGACTAGCAAAATCGAAAAAATTGTTATGGTGGTTTATCACCTCTCAGGAGATGCAGATCAATGGTGGTCATTGTTTTAAAACACAAAGGAAGTTGAAGAAGTATCAAACATGGAATAGAGGGTGTTCAAAGAGATTTCCATTAAAAATATACTTTCCTCATGACCATTGAGCGTATATACAAATACAATTTCTGGGTCTGAGGCAAAAGTCGGTCGAAGATGTCTCAATGTATGATGATAACTTTACAAGGTTAGCAAGGCATGTAATAAATTATATAAATAACCCAAGAAGATAGATTGATCATTTCATTTATGGGATAAAACCATTTCTCCTACAAGAATTATTCTCGCAATCCTTCTCATCATATGAAGATATTGTCTCATATGCTATCAAGATAGAAAAGGAATTTTCTACGTCATATAACATAAAATAAACGATTGAGAAGAAGTGATTTGTTGAAAACTCTATGAAAGAAAATAAGGAATTAAGGAATAAGTGAATAGTTGAATTTCCATCATGTGATAATTGTTGAAGGAAGCACCATGGTGCCTCTCTAAAAGGAAAATGAGTATGCTAAAAATGTGGACATAAAATCCTTCTTTCTAGTGATTTTAAGGGGATTAAAGAAGCTATCAATGTTAAATGATACAATTGTAGGGAGATGTGACATTATGAAAATGAATTTTCTATGTGTTAGGGAAAATTACCCTAGAAATGGATATCGATGCAAGGCCAAGCTTATTCGATCACTACTGCTCTGGTTAAAGCTCCGAAAGACATGGTGGAAGGTAATTTAATGGTTTCCTCTTGTTTTTCAAATTCTTTATTTGATTTTAGATCATCAAATTATTTCATATATTCCCAGTTTTCTATGAAAAGTAGATATTTTCAATTCGACTTAACAAGCTATTTGTCAGTTGAAACACCTAAGGGAAGTATCATTAGAACAGGTTTTTGTGAATTAGTTTATATTATGGAATATAAATATTCTATATCTGATTATCGCATTGTCATCACCATGATTTAATTTAATATAGTCCTCAGAATGGATTGTCTTTTAGACCATGTTGTGAAAAATATTTGTAAGAAGAAAGAGGTTACAATTATCTAAAATGATAAGAAGTGCCTTATCATTATAGTAGAAATATCACCACCAAATTTTTATCTTGATCCACCCCCAGTAGATCTAATAAATTCAATTATCAGGTAAGAAGAGAAATATATAACTATGGCTGAGGAAAAGAATGTTCAAATAGAAGCTGCAACTATTGTGCAAGAATGTGTTAATGTGTTTCCAAATGATTTACATGGGGATCCTCTAAAATGATTAATTTATATTTCCATTAACTTAATTCCTGGTTCAAGGCCCATATCGAATAACCCTTATAAAATTTAAACTATGTAATTATTGGAACTAAAGATACAACTAGAGGAATTGAGTAAGAATGGATTTATTCTCCCTAGTGTTTCTCTTTGGGGAGAACCTATCCTTTTTGTTAAGAAGAAAGAAGGATCTATGAGGTTATACATTGACAAAAGGGATATCAATGATATAAAAATTAAAAAAATATACCTTACCATGAATTAATGATTTGTTTCACCAAATTAATGGAGGTCAATGTTTTTCAAAGATTGATCATAGATCTGGATATCATCAGTTGTTTGTGAAGAAGGAATTCATTCCAAAAACTGCATTTTGACCCAGGTACGGGAATTATGAGTTTACAGTAATGCCTTTTGGATTGACTAATTCTCCCTATTTCTTCATGGATCTAATTAATAGAGTGTCCCAGAGATATCATGATGAAATTGTAGTGGTATTTGTTGATGATATCTTGGAATACTCCAAAATATATGAAGATCATGAAAATCACTGGCAAATTATTCTAAAGACTTGTAGAATAAATGAATTTTAGGGGAAGTTTAGCATATGTAAATTCAATTTTTAGAATACTTATTTTCTTGTCCATATTGTCTCTAAGGATGGAATCATTGTTGATCCTTCAAAGTCCATGTAAATTTATGACTGTAAAGCACCGATGAGTATAACGGAGGTACAATATTTAATATGTTTAGCAGGTTATTATTGATGTTTTGTCCAGAATTATTCCCGGTTGGCTAACCCAATAACGAATATCACATGTAAAGGTTTTAAATTTGTTTGGAGAAAAGAGTGTGAATAATTTAATGAAGAACTAAATAGAATATTAGTTAATTATCATATCTTGACTATATCATCAGGGAATGATGTGTTTGTTATATATAATGATGCTTTAATGAAAGGACATGGTTGTGTCCTTATGTAGAATGACATAGTTATTTCTTATGCATCACGATAGCTAAATATTCATGAGAAAACCAGTCCTACTATTCATCTTTTATTAGAAACAATTATTATTTCTCTAAAAATATAAAGACACTATATCTATGGTGAAAAATTTGGGATTTATACTAATCACATGAGTTTGATGTATATTTTCTCACATAAAGAACTCAACATGAGGAAAATATCACTGCTCTAACAACTAAAGGATTATGATTTCACTACACACTACCACCGGGGGATGAAAAATAAGGTGGAAAATGCTTTGAGTAGAAAGGAAAATGGAGTTTTGAACATGATTAGCGTTGAAAGGGATCTAATTTTAATTGATCTACTTAAGATGGATATAAGAATAACAATGGAAGGTGAAACAACCATACATTTTTTAATGGTTGCCAAAACATCTTTATTGGAAGGATAAATAGTTCTTAGACTAAGGATAAAGAGTTTCAAAAGAATATTAAAGCTGTAAATGATGAGAGATTGACTGACTTCGTATATGAAAATGAAATTTTGAACTTTTGGAAGAGACATTGTGTTCAAGATACACCTTGTCTAAAAAGGGACTTGCTGGATGATTCTCGTAGGTACAACTTATCTGTACACCTAGGGACCACGAAGATGTATAGAGATTTGAATGAACATTTTTGTGTGGAAACATGAAGAGGGATATTGATAATTTTGTGTTAAGATATATGGTTTGTCTACAAGTGAATGCTGTAAGGAAATAGACTAGAAGATTCATACAACCTCTTCCCATACCTGAGTGAAAATGGGATGATATTACGATGTACATTGTCATAGGGCTACAAAATTCTCCTAGATGTAATGATGCAATACTGGTCATTATTGATCATCATACCAAGTATGCAAATTTTCATGATCTAAGAGAATATTTACAACATGATCATTTAGCAAGATTATATATTAATGAAGTTTTATTACTTAATAGAGTACCCTAGTAAATTGTATCTGATAATGATCATAGTTTTACCTCAAGATTCGGTAAAAGCCTTCAGAAATACCTAGATACTAAACTTCCTTTGAGCACTCCCTACCACCCTCAAATAGATAGACAATCTGAATGGACGATTCACACCTTATATGACATGTCGAGATATTTCTCACTTGACTTTCAAGGTATTTGCGATAAATATTTACCTTGGGTATAATTTTTTCTATAATAATAGCTTCCATTCAAGTTTTCAGATAGAACCATATTTAGCGTTAAATGGAAAGAGATGTCGCACAAAATTTACTGGGATGATGTTGGGGAAAGAAAACTCTTAGGACCAGAACTTGTTGAGGAAACAATGGAAAAGATGAATGTCATCCAATCCTAGAAAAATTCATATCAAAGTAGGCATAAGAGCTATGGTGATACTTGATGGATGGATTTGGAATTTCGGGTAGGAGATATTGTATTAATAAATGTAAATCCATAGAATGGAGTTATAAAATTTAGTAATATGGTTAAATTATGTCCCAGGTACATCTGAACATTCAAAATTCTATAATGAATTGGGGTTGTAGCTTACAGTTTGTCAATTCCACTAAGTCTCTCCAAAGTTCACGATGTGTTCCATGTATCGCTGTTGAGGAAACACATGAATAACCCAACGCATGCACTCAACTATGATGAAATTGAACTGAAACCTTATCTTCTTATTATGAAGAGCCTATCAAGATTCTTGATACCAGGGAACATGTGCTCAGAAACCAGACAACTCGTCTGGTAAATGTTCTATGAAGAAACCATATGATGTATGATATAAGGTGGGAACGTGGGGAACTTTTGATAATGAACCACCTGAATCATTTTATGCATTAATTATCAAAAATTTCGAGGTTGAAATTATATTAAATAGGGGATAAGGTAACACCCCAAGCATTCATGGTACGTTTCCCTTTGAAAAATGCAGTCACATTCGTCGTACACAACATGGTGTATTAACACACCACATCCAATCAAACTGGCCATTATGAATAATAATAATCACATATTGAAATTTTATTAATATTAATTTTTAAAATGGACATCATTTTTGGATTCGGATAATCGAAATTATCTAATGGCGAATTTTTGGTATTTTTCTAAGAACATTCAATTTTTGATGAATAGTGAAAACCACAACGTTATTGTTTCAAACTGAATTTTTATTTAAATAATTAGTTATTTTTTAAATTTATTTAATGTCTAAATAGTTAATAATACCTATTTATGTTCAATTTAATTTATTGGAGTCATTTAAAAATAATTATAGATATATAAATACTTTATTGAAGTTTTTACCGTCTTTTACCCACCTCCTAGAAGCATTTAAAACTTTTCATAAAACATAAATTTACCACTTCTATGAGTTGAATTTCAAATATAGAAGAGTCATGGTGAATATAATTATTTAATATCTGGTTTAATAATATGAAAATAATTTTTGATTTATAATAAATTTTGACTTTTATTTACCATGGAAAAAAGTTAATTTAGTAATTAAGGGAAAAAATAATATCATAATTACGAAAAAAATTCCTAATTATAATGGATAAGTTTAATTCGACCAAAAACAACTTTAGGAATAAAATATGACCCTCTTTGGTCAACATAGATAAGATTAGGACACTTATTATTATTTTTGTTAATGAAAAGTTAAAAGAGTAAAATTCAACGTTTAATAACAAATACATTTTTAATATAAGGTTACACACAATATAAATTAGACTATAAATATTAATTAAAAAGATAAAACTATTTCCTAAATAATAGTATTTTATTTATAATTTTGAGACATTAAATAATTTTATTTATTTTTGACACAATGATGATGCTGTAATTATATTATTAATGAAATATAATAATAATTGATTTTATTAATATCCAAATAAATGAAAATTGAGACTTTCGATGAATTAAACTAATTTTATAGGTCAATATAACATGTTAGGGTTGGATAAATAAATTTTTTTTCCAAGTGATATATATTTAATAACTTTTAAAAAAATTCTTATTCTATGTAGTGTCCAAATTGACATAATTGAGTTTTTAAAATAAATACTATATTATTAAGTGATATAATATTGATAAAAATAAAATTATTTTCCAAAAGACGTATATAAGGTTATATATATTAATAATAACCCCCTTGGGATTTTCTTGGTAGTTGAGAGTATGTTTATTAACAATATAATATAAAAATATGAAGAGACATGGTAAATGTAATATTATTTAACTAAGAGTTAAATCTAAAAGATAATGTTAATATGGTGTCCTAAATCAATATAAAACCTATTCGTTGAGAGTTTTTCGACCCATACCCACCTTATCCGCTAAATAAATCATTATTGTGATATTTGAAACTGAAAAATATTTTACTTGAATTTAAAATTTCAGTCATTTCCTAAAGTGACCCTCACCTCTCTTATAAAACGGAACATCCCCTTATCTCAAAATCACACTTCCAAAGCCATTTGTCTTAGCCAACACCCAAATATCATCCAAAAATTCCTCCTTTCATCCTAGTGTTCTTACTATGATAAAAATTAAACCAAAGGTTAAATGTTGATCAACTCAAAAGGAAACACCCGAAGAAGAGGAAATAACATCACCACCCTTATTTAAGTTCTTTTCTTCTTCCACTTCCTCTTTATTTGAAGTTTATATACCAATATAATAAATAAATCACCTTATAAATACTATGATTTTGTTATAAATATGTTTCAACTATATTTGTCATCTTATCCATCCTATAAATGACAAATTCACTATACGTGTGTACTTATGACTTACCGCCTCCACGTCATGGTGTAGTTTGTTATTCAAACAGTTCATTATTTGGATCAGTATAATAATGAGAATAAATAATGTAAATAATAAATATATCATTTTAATGATTCATTATATATGCTATACCATCCAATTACATATGATATCTCCATGAATATAATGATATTGTCACTCATACGTATGTGCGGATTACTGTCTCCACGAATGTGATGAGATTCATTTCCCCATCGTAACCATTGAAGAATAAATTTAATTTTATGACTTAAAATAATGTTTATAAACATAATATAATTCTTCATATGAATAAAATACATCTTACCATAATATACATTGCTTTTATAACAAATCATATTAAGTAAAACAAATCAATTAACACCTCAAACGATGGTACTACTGAAATATTATTAACAAAACAATATTAGAGGATCATATATGATATCATATTTATGTATATAGTTTTTTTATAAATTATTAACAATTATTGAACTATTATAAATGAGGTTTACATACTGTTGTTGTAACACCCTTACCATACCTCATTGGCTTGAGGAAAAGGTGAGGGATACTTGTCATTAAGCGACATTCCCAAGATGCCAAAGGCTGGTAATAAATGCTAAGGGATTCTAAATTATATTGGGGAATTATTTTAACTTAAGACCAAACCAACAAATACTGATTCATGAACTTTCTACCCAAACCAGTATTCCCAAAAGACAACCATGTAGTTCCAATATACAACCCAAAACTAGTGCATCCAACTATATCAGAGTACAAGTGGAAACTAAACAACAACACTATGAGCCATGAAACCAACACAGCTCCACAACAAGCTCTAATCTCCAAGCTCCACCGAGACATCACAATGCACCAATAAAGGGGGTAGATACCTTACCATTGCCTATGTCATGATACATGACATCTACCAATAAACCAACATTCCAAAGCAGGGGGTGAGCACTAAAACTCTGTATGATTTCCCCAAATGACTTCCCTACACATGCCACGAGGATAAAACTGTTAGCACATTTATATAAAATAGTTTATAAAAAATAATCACAAGTGCAACCAGTTCCATTAGCCAAACATGTCCTTACCAAGCCATCACACCCAATCCACAAAACCAAGATAATGAAAACCAAACATGCCACAAGCCATTTCATAATTTACTCACTAACACAAAAATTTCCAACTTGCAAAGCAATTCACAACAAAAAACCAAAACAACCAAACTATGGATATTTCTTCCAACCTGTTCACCCATTCAGAAATAATGGTTCTTCTCATCCACTTATCCTTTAATGGTGGCCCTTCTGTCCACTATCAATCACTGTTTTATAGTGGTACTTCATGCCACTTCCACACAACATTCTAACCAATCACAACCTATCAAATAACCAATCATGGTCACAATAACATAATATCACCCAATTCCATTGCATATCAATCCACTTCAATAAATCAACCATTTATTGACCATAATTTTCTATGCCAAAAAAATTTCAATAAAACAACCACATTATTCAAAACAATTTTTCATCAACCATTTCCAAAATCAATCTCACCTACCAATTTTAAAATCACCATTTTAAAATCCATAACAATAGCATTTCACCATAAATCCCATATTTCCCCAAAAATCCCCATATTTATTTCCAATAAATTTCACATTTCAAAACAAAATTAATTTTATGAATAACAATTAATTATAACAAGTAACCACTAGTTATAACCATGTTGAGTCAAGATAGAAGCTCCCTACCTTTATTGTTCCTGAGAAATTGACCCATGAGCAATCACACCTTCAATCTGGCGAAGACACCACCAAAACCTCTCTAGATCCCCTTGACTAACCATCACATCCATAAAATCATCATCCAGGGTGACCAAAACCCTAGATCAACACACAACAAGTGTAGATCTAGAAAAAAAGAAAGAGGGAAGAGTAGATTTAGAGGAAAACACAAAAAACCATGAGAGAATACTTACTCGGGACCCAACACCTTCATAACACCAAGAAACCTCTTCATGATTCTTCAAAATCAATTGGGAAAGATCTTCCACCCCTTGAGAATTGAATAACCCGCATGATCCTAGAGTGGTAGGAAGAGATTAGAGAAATAGGTTAAGCCCGAGGGAGCCCGGAACTTGTAACCCTATTTTTATGTGGTCGTACAGTTAGCGCGCACGGTTTTGAAAACCGTGTTCTAACCATGCGCTTGATAATGCATTGAGAGATATGGTCCACACTGTTTCCTCACACAATTTGGTAAACCATGCATAGGCCATGCAAAGCCTACTGACTCCCTTTAACTATTTCTTGGAGAACCCGCACGGTTTATAATAACCCTGCTCACACTTTGGACCCCTTTAAGGGCCTCCAAACTCATCCAAAACAATTCCAAACATTCCCAAACTCTTCCCAACTCATCTAATGAAGATTAAACACATATAAAGGTTCATAAAAAGGATACATACCTCAAACTGGGGTTACTACACTTGACCAGGGAAAAGTAGAAGGAATGGGTTAATTTCACCATCTATTTATTATCTGAGGGTATTTTACCTTAGGATCTACTAGGACCTAGTTATCTTCCACATCAATGTTTTCATTAAAATGTATTTCACAACATTTTTAATATTTAATATACTATGGGTAAATGTAATTTATATCCATATTTGACCTTATATTTTTTAATGAAATTTTTTCGTCATTTTCTAAACAAGGTACTTTATGAATTTTTAGAAAAAAATGAGGTATGAATGTTTTTTAACATATACGGTAGTTGAGGAAATTTTACACCGTTATAATATCATAAAAGATTAACTTACATGATTATAATAAAATTTTCAAAATAATTTTTTAATTTTATAATTATGTGAATCTTAAATTGATTCATAATAGAAATTTTCATTTCATTCAAATAGTTTTAATTTAATCAATGTCAACAACCTTTGATGGAATTATAACTTGTTTGAAGTTGATTTATTATAATACAAATCATCTATATTGTATTTATTGTTTTGTGATATGTTGGACTGCGTATTTTTTTTATTCAACACATTTTTTAGGGTTAATGTTTTGAAATTTCTTATACTAGTATCAATATGAATGTTTATGTTTTGTTTCAACCGTTTCATATGAGGAATGTATTGGACATAGTAAGTGAATTGTGGGGACTGATATATCTCATTGTTTCATCAATAGTTCTCATGAGACAATTAGAAATGGAATTGGTCGAGGCCTTTCCCAATTTGATATATGGTTTGTACTGAGAAGGCCTAAATCATTATTAGAGGTCTTGGCCAAGGCCTTGACATGATTTTGAAAAATGTATGGTATTATAAATTCCCTCATTATTAAAATAAAAATTATGGTTCATGTGGTTATTAGACTAGTAGAATACCCATGATTATGTTTCATTATTTCATTATTTTCTCAGCTCGTATTCCTCCCATAAAGTGTTCGAGTTTATTATATGTAAAGGCATGAGTTTTTAATAATTCACCAGGCCAAAAGTTTTTTTTTATATTTTTTTTATTTCATTCCCTTACTGAGCATTTATGATCATCCCTTTATTTAGTTTTATTTTCCCAGGATATGTAGAATTTAATTATGAGTGACTTGCATGAATATTCTAGGAGGATTGGATGTTTCAAATGGAATAAATTAGTGTTGCATTTATTATTATGTTCAAATGTTGAACTTATTTATGTATCATGTTTCCAATAATACTAAACTAATCAGTCATTCAGGACATGATGCCTTGTATTGTGCCAATGTAATGTAATAAAGCTCCAACTCTGGGTAATTGGGATCGGGGCATTACTCATGGTATATTTATTAGAAATACAACAATTTTTTTATTCATAACATAATTATATTGAATCACATTTAAAGGGAACAATGCATTAGATTCATTTTTTTACCACCTTTTTACTATAGAAACAAATCCTACATTTTATATATGTAAAATTTATATAATTAATGTTATTCCATTATATGAATCCACATTTCAGTCCCATTTATCCTTGATTGATCAGTTCATTATTATGGTTCATGATTAATAATTTTATCTTTAAATTTGGGAGTTTGAAAACAATTGATATATTTTGGTCAGATTCCATGAAATTGATTATGGTGGAGAGTTAATATATGTATATATAAAAATGGGTTCAAAACCACTATTATAGTTAATCCCATGATTTCATCATTTTCAAAGTAATAACATGATGAAATTCATCATTATAATCATATGTTGTTTAGGATCCCATGTTGTAAGGGGAAGACAATGATTATGTTGAACATTGATGTATTTTTAAAAGGATGAACTTTTAGTCATAATTTTCATTTATTATCTTTATTTATTACTTATAAATTCATCCTCAGTTTTGAGACTTTATGATTATTTTCACATCATTACATACATTTTATTGTATTGAAAATTATCAGAACCATACTGATTATCCTCATGAATTTTTTATTTAACTTCTATGTGGAGAATTAGATTACATATAATCATATAGATATAATTCAGAAACATTAAATGGATCACAACTCCAATTAAATAATCTCGAAAAATGAGTTCATAATTATCCTATTATTGTAAATATTTTTGTGGCATGTAAATTTATAAAAAGATAAAAAAATTAAATATTACTGCATAAAAGTATGTAATTAAATTGAATATGATTTATGATTTTAATATAATTTATGTTAAATTAATTTTTGGGATTTTTAATATTATCTTCTACATCTATGATATATAAACAATAATTTATCGAATACATCTCTTGTATAGTGTGGACTATTTAATTTGATGTTGTCAATTTTCATAAGGGAATGAAAATTAATGACTATGGTAGATACATGTGTATTATATATGATGGCGTTTATTGAGATTAAAATCCTTTTTTCAATAGATAAATACATTTTATGAATCAAATGAATTACTTTGTTATTAATTTTGAATTAAAATTTTCTTCCCTTAGAATATGCACATCGTTATAGTTAATAGTGAATATTTTAATATAATCAGTTGTTAGCATAAAATAACTTCTTGTGTATACTAACCATGAATGGTTTTAAAATCCATTTTACCTGTAAATGAATCATAATATGCATTAATCTTCATCCATATCATAATATACATGTTGTTCACCTTCTAAAATGTGGTAGGTAGTTGATAATAATGTTACATTCTACTTATAGAGGTTCCACATGATGTATATATCGACTAACCAATGACTGACACATGAAATTCAATGGGTTATGTAGATTGGAACTACCATAGATGAAAATAAATAATGATCTGGTTGATCAGAGTACACACCATAGAATTTATATTACATTCCATATAACCTATTATTTTTTAAATAGTGATGAATCCCTTCAAACAAATTATTGGATATTCTAGGAGGAGGTGTTTTACTCTACTAAATGAATATTTTCCAAAATATAATTAGGGTTTTTAATAATAATTTTATATTTTAGTGTGATTCATGTATTTTCCCCACTTTCTATCGTATACATAGCATGAATTGATTTTTTACTCAATCTATAATCCATGATTGTGGTAATATGAATATATAATCTATATTTTGGGTTATTTATATTATTTTCATTGTGTTCATATTAAAAATATAAGATATTTTCATTTAATGTTTTTAATTCTTTATGAATAATATATTTAATTAATTCTATATTAACTGGGGAAGAAAAATACGACAAAAATGACAAAATTAGAGAGATAAAATTGAACTCAATAGGTGAATAAATAACCATTGTGTGATCATGTTTCCACATAAATTCGAGTAATAATTTGAAAATTAATTTTTATGTAATAAATTACCTGATCAAGGGATTTACCTTATAAATATGCATTTATTTGTTATTGTTCCTATAAAGAATAATTAAATTTAACACCTATGTAAATTTTTTCTCAAATGATTTCAAATAATAAAATATTACATAATTAATTAACCTTAAAAAATGAAATTTCGACCTATTTCATTTTTAATTTTATTCTCCCTTTTGTAAATTCAATTATATTGAAACAATTATCACACTTTTTTCTTCTTCATAAATACTCATTTTTACAGATATTCATATTTAAATCACTACATTAAGACTCATTTTTCTTCTCTGGATTTTCTCTTTATGAGGTACAAATATATCGACAAGATTCCATGTTAGCTGATATGAGGAACTAAATTGATGTATCATGTGATGAGTGGTCCATTGGCATGTACTTCTATGTTGTGGCTATCAACCGATGGAGTGAGGTACAATATTATTTGATGCTTCTAGATTTGGTACTAGTGTCATGTTGATGTAGAGGGTGGATATTATTTCTTAAGGGTTAAGGTATGTTATACCCCATAGGAAGAACTATGAGACTCAAAATCTTGTGATACGAGTGATAGCCTTTTCTTAAAATATATGGACACACTAACTTGTGGGAGATCATTTTGTTTTTTTACATAGAATACTTCATTATCATGTACAACATTACAAAAATTTATATTAAACTGAAATAGAGGTGATGGGTAAAATTACAATAGGGATATGACCTCAAGATATCATATAATCATTAGAAGGGAAACTTATCAGAATATTCTAGGTGTATGATGCATTATTCTAATTTGGTGGGGGGTTATCATAGAAGCATTCATTGTTTTATCTTCTATTAGTAGTTGAGAGAGGTGGTATTTCTATTTAGTTGATGTTGTTGAATAATCCAAATATATATTTTGTGAGAGAGGCATATATTCTAGAATTATACAATAAGGATAAAAATAACTAGTTATATCATGATATGAAGTAGATTTATTTTTTAATTGGGGATAACATTACCCATTTACTATGATGGATACGGGTTCTAGTCATGTCATGAGTTGAGGTGATGATTGAACTTCCCACATCCCCACTGGTGGTACATTTGGGAGTGTTAAATATTAACAAGGATATAAATTGATTATTTTGGAGGGACATCATGATGCAAAGCTTCATAGAGTTTTTCTCTTCGATTACGACATGTCCTTAGTTAAAATCCATTAATTATGATTTGAATGGATTGACATAGCCATGTAATATCCTATCCTCTAGTATATGTGACATATACATTTAATTTTTATGGGGTTTCCAAAGATTTAGAGGGGCCATGATTCTATATGGATGATTTTTTACCCAGATACCATGTTGTAAAACATAAATTTAATTATGGATTGTAGTAATGTTGATAGAATGTTGTACTTGAATATGAAAAGGATCATTCGCCTTCATGGGGTATCCTAGATGATTTTTTTCTACCATGATGCAAGGTTCATGTCAGGGTTATGGAGAATGTTTTAGGTGGAATTTGAGACCATGTTGTGGATGAGAAAAAGGTTTTACCCCTAGATGAATAGAGAGACCAATAATTTGTCCCATGTGTTAGAGGACATTTTATGGTTCCTTGTATTGGACATGGGATGATGATGGGGGATCAAATTACAGTAGTATAATTTTCTTATAATTATAACTATCACTCTAAAATGGTATAAAAAACTTGTGAATTTTGGTATAGGGGACCAAGAATGTAACCCTTATGCTAGTATTATATGAGAGGGATATCTCTTCTTGGTCTAGATATGGTGTATATGATATTAGATATTGTAAAATGTATCTGGGATTGAATGGTGACAATAATTGATGATTTTTTTATAAAGACTGATATCAGTTCCACTTAGTGTTCGGGTAGGGATACAATGTTTTTTAAGAGTATCCCAATGATATAGACTGTGACAACTTTTCCAAGGAAGAAATATATCCTTAAAGATTATCATGACATTCGATGTCCTATATATGGTTGTTGTGGTTTCCTATCTATTGGATGGAACCACACAATTTTAAAGTGTTCATGAGGTATACCATATTTCACTATTGAGGAAATATATGAATTAACATAAACATTTTCTTTATTGGGGTGATCTAAACATCTATGGAAGGGACACCATCAAAGAGTACTCAGTAGAAGTCGAGGATTGGTGCGAGATGATCCTACACAGACTGACCATTCTTTTTTTGGTTGTGCTTTAGAATCATAGAAGAATTCCATATTTCTCTTAGGTTAATTATATCCATATTAAATACTAAAATTCTCAATTGTATTATAATTTTTATTTTTGGAATGAATTCCTTGATGCAGGTTAGAGTGTAAAGAATCAATTTTATCTTTTTATGGATTTGGGACATTTTGTTCGAAATTTTCAATATTTGGTGAAAACAGGAAATCAGATTTCATGGTTCAAATAGGTCTGGTATTGGTGAATTACACTATAAAAATATATTGTATCATGTGTGTAAATATTTTCAAAATAATTTCTTCAAATTATTTGGACACCTAGATGATAAATCTGTCTCCATGATTGTTTCTAGAATTTGGGGTTTACACAAGTCATGACATATGGTTCGTCGATTATAAGAGTTTTGGGGTTGGTAACTAATGGATGTTGTGTTTAGTAAAATAAATACGTAATTTATTTATTTTATTTTAAATTGTAAAACCTGATATTACCTTAAAAATAATGAGTTATGGAAAAAATGTACTGTAAGAAGCATAACCTTGTGGGGATTTGATAATCAGATGTTTATTATTTACTATCATTAGAAAACATGAAGATACTGATTGATAAATAGATCATGGTGAAAATGTTATGATAACTAAAATAGTATACCCATATCAATATTGAAAGATGATATATTCTTATCAAATTAATGATCAACAACTAGTGTGATAATCTTAATTTTTTTCTTCCTTAGTTATTTTTTATCATATATATTTTATTATCTAATTATTTTATATTTGGTCCTGTAAAACTAGATGGATCAGGATCTAGTGTTTCACTATATTATGGTCATTGTCTAAGTTATCATTATTTATCATTGGATTTACCTCATTATTTTTATCTACCACAGACAAACATCAAATTCTTTCACGTTGCGCTAGTAGGTTGTCATCCAATTTAATGGGGGTGGGTTCAAGCTCTATCGAACCAATATATTCATTGATTTTGCAAACATAATATTTAAATTAATGGTTTGAAAACACATTTTTATTCAATGTGGGATTTGGGGGATGGATACAAGTTATTTTTGGATTATAGTGGTGATTAGAGGTGACGAGATTCACTATGACATTGTAAGGGTGTTCAAATTTCCGATGTTCGGACATCTAAGGATTCAGGCCAACATTCATAGATTGTTCCTTCAATTTCATATTTTTGATTAGTGGTTTTTTCGAATGATTATAAAGATATCAAATACATATGATGAAATTGAATTTCGATGAATTTCATTACTACACGCTGTGTATCATGGATGAACACACACTATATATCCCCTTAGAGAACATAGGTTGGGTTTATGTGGAGATTAATATCAGATATTGTAGATTTTGAAATGTACATAATGTGTCTTATTACAGGATGATTATTGTATACTATAGGAATACACCGGGTGATAAATATCTAGGAATATGGTCATTTCCATAGTACAGAATCATGTATGTATATATATATATATGGATATGGAATACGATAAAAGTTTAGAGGAAATGAGCAGGCCTTGTGTAGTCGATACATGCTATGAACAAAACATTACATGTCATGTTGTATGAAATGTAATCACATTCCTTGTTTATGGGAGAATATTCCCAGGCAAAAATGTGAGGTCACATTCCTTACAACACCATGTACAGTTTGTGTTCTTATCCCCAAAACATCTACCTTATGTATTTCCTTCATTAGAACTCGAATGTTTTCCCATGAGTATCCATTCATGAGTGGTTTTATATGTAGAAACCAACTGCATTAATAATAAATAAGTTCATGATCTTATGTGAGGTGTTCTGAGTGTGAAAATTATTTTAGTGTTGGTTGACCAATGTTTTTGAATGATCATAATCATTAATGAAATTTACGGTTTTGTACTACCCTTCACACTAGGGTGTAGGTCCCCAATAATATTTATTATCAAAGAGTATGTACTCTAATGAATTATAATATGGTTTGGTTCATCCATCTATGTATTAATACTATCCCTTATTTATGATCAACTGAAGAGAGGGAACTTTAATAGAGTAGTTGCTCACATGGACGTAGAGAGAAACTGTGAGATGCAAGGACATCCACATATATTCTTTTAAGGTTTCCTATGATGATATGAATTATATATGGACATTTATATCTATATGTTTATTTGTTATACATGTCTAGGATATATATATGGATGTAACCATTCATTATGGTCATAGTTTAATTATAATAATATATAATTAGTTTTGTTTCCCGCTTTCTATGGGTTGATATGATTTCTTCTATATTTTCCTTGTTTACCCTTTATGGTTTTTTGGATTTCTTAGATGTCTTGTAAATATTCACCCATTCATGGGATATGAATGCATGTTTCATGACTTTAAAATGTAACATAAATTTTTGAAGATTAATTGGTATTCAATACTGAAAATTTGGTGTGTTGATTGTGCTCATTGGTTTGAAGTGTAAATCAAGATATGTTTTTACCCAATTCTCATTTTATAGTTTTTTATTTTGAGACTTAATCTCTTTTTAGGTGTATAATTTAACCGTTTCTATTTATTCTATACTATCATATTCGGATGTATTCCTTAAAGTATACTTCATGTATGGTTATAATCACTATTGTTAAATTTGTTCCGAAGGACCAATTACAGAGCAAGGGAAAGGGGGAAAGGAGGCAAGGCCCCCATCCCTATTGATTATATAGTATTATTTAATTATTACACTTCACATTTCATAGATATGTTTTTTTGTTTGGTTGTATAAGTATATCGGCTATGTCCTCCCACTTCAATTTATTCCTTAGTGTATATTATATCCATCCACTTTCATAATGGTGGTCAGATTGGGGCTTTAACTCATGGATTGTTACCAACTAGGCATACCCTGGTTAGCCTGGTTATGACATTAACCTTCCATGAAAAATAAAAGTATAATGAATCATGAAAATGAATCTAGAGATTTTATAAACATTATTAATAAATATTAATATTTAAAATATAAAAATTCAAAAAACTCCCAATCAAAATCCTAAATTAATATAAAATGGATAGGAAAAACACAACATTTCCCATATAATTAGGTGTTTCTTATATTATAATTATATCGAAGAATGCTTAACCTTTACCTTCTATATAATAAAATATTTTTACAACTCCAATAAACTGTTTCCAAAAAGAATTTTTTGACTAATTTATTTATTTATAAATTCCAAAAACACAAAATCCAAAATAAATTCTTATAAATATACTCCCAAAATTTCTATCATTAATCCTAAATATAAATATTATAATTTTATAAATCAATAACCTGAATCATTAAATAGAAATTTTTTATGACGTATATACAAATAGATAATTTAGTTTAATATGTTTAAGAAATTATGTAAAATTAATAAATAACAATATCCATGTCTTCAAGTGATTAAATTACATTAAATAATAAGATTTTATTATTTCAGAAGAATTCGTCAACACCTCCAAAATATATATTCATAGATTAATCATCAATGAATGTAATTTAGATAATAAAATTTTAAATAAATTATTGATATGGGAAAAATTTAAAAAATATTATGCCATTAAGGGTAAGCAATATTATTAGAAATTATATTTCATCAATGAGAATTTGATGCGCATAATGGTATGAGGACATAATAAATGTATATGAAAATAACCTAAGATAATTCATACCCATAAAACATGGATCAAAAAACAATATTTATGGAATAAAAATTTGATGTAATTTTATATTCATATAATTCAACATTCATGGTAGATTTGTATGATTTTTTTGCAAAGGATCTATTAGTGCTCATAAGAAACATTAAAAACTACATATGTATCATGAAACAAAAAACATTCATTATGTAATACTTAATAATATAATTAACATGTCTCATAGTACTAACATATTACTTTTAACTTTTAGAGACCCTATGCTTAACATACATTGACATTACATTAATTTTGCGGAATACTTAGTACAAAAAAAACAGACACTCAAGGACCGTAATAGTTTAGTGTCTTTGGAAACTCGGAATATAATCTTCTAATCATGGTGAAAGATCTTCAACATCTACCATAAAGATCTTCCTATTTTTTATACCTAAAACCATTCTTTTTTATCCTGGGGAAAGGAAAACATAAAAGGGTGATCTCAAATGCTCAGTAAGGGTAAACAAAAGAAATATCAATCACATCATATACATAATAACATAACATTTTGGAAATCTTATCCTGCAAAAGAGATCATAATATCATAACATGGGATAAATCATAGTAGTGAAATGTAATCCCAATAATGATTACTTAAAACATGAGACTTTGTGGAATTCACACATAATCAGAGAGAATCATTTCTTGTTAGTCAAGACTCATTTCCAAGACTATCTTAGTGGACAAAGTCCATTTCTGAACCGAGTTCACTCCTCGTTTCAGTCCCATTTCACTGAATCGGTATAACCTACCATTCCAGCCATGTTTATCTCATGAGATATAAAATCATTAACCAATGCATTGGAGGGAGATATAGGTCCCACCCATCTCATAATGATACCATTCTTATGTGTGCCACAAAATCATAAACCATACATCATAGCATAACCCATGTAATAAAAATGGGAATCCTAAACATCGTGACATCATAAAACAATTCATATAAGATAAAGGAATTCATAAATATAATTCCATCAGAAAATAATCAAATAAATGTAATAATATGGATAGAAATAGAACACTTTATTATCTTAGATGGAAAATTATTTTGATAAAGCACTTGAACTCCATTCTTGAGGAAAATATAATTTCTCCCTCAAAAACACTTTTCCTTTCTTAACATGTCGTACAATTCTAAACTAAAATAATTTGATTAATAATAAACTTCAAAACTTTTAAACTATTCTTCTTGGAAATAATTTTTTTTAAAATCCATTCATTCCGTATAAGTTAAAATAACATTCTTTGTACTTTAGTCGAAAAATTCAAAAAGTACCTCGTACGAAAAATGACAAAAGATTCCTTTCACATTCTTTACTAAAAACTCACCAAAGGGTAAAATTGGATTTAAAAAATTGTAGGTGGATTGAAATAAAATTAAATATTGAGGAAACATGGATGTGGATGATAAAATACACCCTAGTAAATTTCAAAGTATAAACAATCTCAGATAAAAATGAGATTGTGATATTTTCCCTTACCTTAGGTCCAGTTTGCTTCAAAAGCGTCCAAACCTCCTATATAATGATTTAAATAATGTCATTGACTTATTCCAGAATCATAATCATTGTTATGATATCATATCTGGTTCAATTATGACTTTATATTACCCGTTCTTTTGTAAATACCATGTTAAAGAGCGTTTTGGGTAAAATCGTTTCATTTGTCTTCCGTGTTTTGACTTGTAATTATTCATATGATTACATAGATCATGATTACTTAATTCCATAATATAAAACATGATCTATATATAATATATATTCAGAATATACATATATATAATAGATCAATAAATGGAATGAAATACACCGTTCATGGAGACGGTAGGCCGTACGTACGCATGAACGTTGTTTTCGTTTCCTTATTGAGTTGAATGGAATTAAGTAGATGACATACATATATATACACATAAATCCAGTATCATTATTATTTCATATATTTCATGATTACATATTATATTTACTTTATAATCATTCATGAATGGTTAACATGGGGAATGTATCTCATCGTGTCGTGGAGACGGTAGTCCGTACGTACGCACGAGCGATGATATCGTTCTCATGATCGTGGAATTGTATTGGAGTGTATGTATACTATATAAGAATCAATATCACTTGACAATAATCATATATAGTTATTATGTAAACCATTATACCCATCCAAGTATGGGGGTGGTGGAAAATAGATTACACAACAGCGTGGAGACGGTATTCCGTACGTACGCACGCGCGGTGATTTCGTTTTACGTAGGATGGATAGATGGTGAAATAGGGTTGTTTCATACTTATAATTACATATCTGTATATGAGGGATACTTATGTTATTACTTCATAATGAAACAACCCAAGAAGAAGAAGTGGACGAAGAAATAAAGTTGAAAGAATCGGTAACGGACATTACCTCTTCTTTGAAGAGCCTCTTTGAGTCCTCCTCTTAGGGAACTAAAATTGGTTTTTGAAGAATACCGGGACCTCTAGGATGTTTCTAGGGAAGTGTAGAAGATACATTTTCAGGGTTTGGACGAGCTTTAAGGCTCAATGTGGTGTAAGGAAGAGAGGGAGGAGGTGCCCTTTTATAAGGGAGGAGAGGGGCCCCTTTGAAATAACTAAAAATATTATTTTATTATAAAACCAAATTCGGTTTTAAGTAGCTCCAAATTGATTTATTTAGAAGCTAAGGTGTGGATGGGTGGAAATACTCTCATCCAATAGAATTTAGACAATTTTAGGTTCCTATTGTAACCTTATCATTTTGATTTAACATTAAGTAAAATAATTTTACTTTTACCGTTTCTTCTTGTGTTCTTATACTATTAGGTTAATAAACTTACTATAAGTAGAAAAACGAACCCCAAGTTGTTTATTATTAATATATATAACCTTATCTAAGTCATTTGGCCGAACCATAGATTTTTAGGAATAAAATAACAATTACTAATATAAGATTTTTTTAAAAAACTATTTTATGTCAATTTTGACACTATTTAGTAATTGATTTTTGTGAAAATTATAACAGTATGATTAGTTCGAGAAAAGTTAATTACATAAATCTTAACATAGCATATTAACCAATAAAATTAGTTTAATTAATAAAAAGTATCATATTATATTTATTTGGGTATTTATAATATCAATTATTCTGATTTTTCACTGTTATGGTAATTACTGCATCATCATTGTGTCATAAATAAATTATTTTATTTAATCTCTAAAAATTATAAATAAACAATCATTATGTAGTAAATCTCATTATCTTTCTAATTAATATATACAATCGAATTTATATAATATATAACCATATATTAAAAATGTTTTAGTAAATAAACATTGATTTTAACTCTTTTAACTCTTTTTTGAATTAAATAATAATAAATGTCCTTTTCTAATCCAATTGGGCCTAAATGGTCATATTTTATTTATAAGGTTGTTTTTGGTCGATTTAAACTTATCCAATAGAATTAGGACATGTGTTAGGGTAATAATAATATCATTTTTACCGTTAATTATCCTATTTACTTTTAACCGTGGTAAAAAAGTAAAAAGTTACTATTCATCAAAAATTATTTTCATCTCATTGAACCACAATTTACTTACTGACATCAACCGTGTCTCTCGTATTTTTGAAATTCCACTCACAGAAGCGGTAAAATTATGTTTTATGAAATATTCATTTTTTAACTACCACTTAGTGGTTTCACTATTCATCAGAAAATGAAAGATTCCAGAAAAATACCAAAAATTAGGCCTAAGATGTCATGACCCGTCCTCGGGGCCCGTGCCGTGACTACCCCAAGCCCGCCTTCCATAGGCCAGGGGCTGGCGACTAGCACCAAAGGCATAAAATCCCGATAACTGGGAAGGCATTGCCTTTATAAAAGAAAACAAGCACCACAGAGTACAAGCAGAAGTAAAACACTAAGTACAAAAAGAAGTGCTGAAAAGTAAATGGGCCAGAATACAAACCCAAAAGAAAGTACAACTACAACTGAAAAAGACAACAGCTGGGGGGACGGAAGCGGCTCCTGGGTCATCCTCCTCGGATCCTACCTGAAGGGTAGGTACAGATGGCGCAGCTCCTCGATTGTCCACCACGAATCCTACCTGAAGGGTAGGTACAGATAGCCTCCACAGTGCTCTCGTCCGTCAACCTCCTCCGAGTGTCGTCTCGCCGTGAAGTCCACCTCCGGACACTGACTTGTTGTGTAGTCCACCTCCGGGTACCGTCCAGTCCTCGAACACTCGGCCTCCGTCAGCACTGCCTGTCATCTGCAACCAACACAACGAGGTGCGGGCATAGCCCGTGCAGGGGTGAGTATAACGATACTCAGTAGGGACCCCGAGACCCTAAAGGTCTCACTAAAACCAACAGGGATAACCACAAGAAGATCTCAACAGATAAACTCAACTTGGGTATATGCCCATACATATACCTAAGTTATCATGTTACTCATCTCAATCATGAGGAAACACAAGGATCATGAGATCAACGGATAACCACTACCCAGGTATATGCCCATACATATACCTATGTTATCAAGTAACCCATCTCAATCATGAGGAAACACAAAGGTCAAAAGTCTCAACTCAAACCAGGATTTTCATTATCGAAATAGTAACTGCTGAAGAGATCCGTCTCTAGAGTGTACAGTGGTCCTGTCACGACTCTGAGATACTGCTCACTAACCTAAGACTGCTGAGGTACTCCTCCTGTTGAGTACTGCGGGTTTGCGGCCAACTATCGGGCACTCCGTCCGCTGAGGGTCTGTCGCCAAATACCGGTCGCTCCCACTAATAGCCTACAAAGGTACTCCTCCTGTCGAGTACTGCGGGTTTGCGGCCAACTACCGGGCGCTCCGTCCGTCGTGGGTCTGTCGCCAAATACCGGGCGCTCCGTCCACTGGGCTAGTCGACTCACTCCAAGTCGAGTCAGTCAAGCAGTCGTCAGGTCTCAGTCGGCTACACGGTATCCGTACTCTGCACGCTCGTCTCCGGGAGGGTCCGCTCCACGAGCTACAAGTCGATACTTCAAGTATCTCAAGGTCCCACGAAGAAGTAACTCAAAGGACCAACTCGTCACAGGGGTCTCAACGCAACAGACAGCGCGTCGATCAGACGCCCGGTCTGTGAGTTATTAGCCTTTTCGTCCCAGGGGCCCGGTTGGTTTCGTGTGAGAACCAATTCGGCCGTAACGCAACTATACCCCTAACTCTCATAGGGTATACTCATAGGGACCTTTTCTCAACGAGATTACCATCGCCGCTGACGGTTCGTCAAACGAACGTTCTGTCAGAAAGGTATAAGCTTTTCCGTTCTAGGGGCCCGGTTGGATTTCGGTGCGATCCAACCCAGCCACTATCCAACTGCATCCAAATCTCGGAAAAGGATGCCAAAAGTTCCGTATCATCAATAGGAACTCAACGCAACAGACGGCGCATCAATTGGACGCCCGGTCTGAGAGTTATTGGCTTCTTCGTTCCAGGGGCCCGATTGGATTTCGGTGCGATCCAACCCGACCACACTCTGTCTGTATCCAAACTTCAAGAGGAGTAAGCCAAAAGATCCGTCTCACATAGAAGAATTCAACGAAATAGATGGCGCGTCAATCGGACGCCCGGTCTGTTATTTATTGGCCTTTCCGTCTCACACCCACCCTGGAAAAAACTTCCCAGGAGGTCACCCATCCTGATCACTGCTCTATGCCAAGCACGCTTAACTACGGAGTTTTAACTACGTAGGCTCCCGAAAAGGAAGGTGCACCTTGGGTATAGTATACCGAAACGACCGTCTCGATCCAAGGATCGCGTTGCCGCTGACGGCGCGTCATTCGGAGGCCCGTAGCTCAAGTTACAGGCGTTTGGACGAAAAACCGTCTGAAGACGGGGGTCCGGGGCCGGGCCGACCCGGCCCGACCCCCCCGAGAATCGGCCGCACCGGGTCGACCCGAACCGGGTCGACCCGACCCGGTCCGCGCCGGTCCGGTCCGGCCGGGGCGCGGCCCTGCCGGTCAGACCGGCCTGGTCCGGTTCGGCCGAACGGCCGGCGCCGCGAGGCACTGCCCCCGCGGCCTGGTGGTGCCGCGGCCCCCCGCGTGGGGCCGCGGTGAGTCGGGACGCGACTTCAGCCGCGTCCGAGTGCACCGGACCCGCGCGGCCGCGGGTCCGCGGGTGCCGCCGCTGCCGCGCTGAGTCGCGGCGATGCGCCGGGGCGCCGCCGCTCCCGGTTGCCGGCGCCGCCGCGCCGCGCGACCCGCGCCGCCGGCGAGTTCCGCGGGCCACCGGGATCGCTCCGGTGTTCCGATTTTGTTCCCGCCTGCGCCGCTGCTCCTCCCGGGACTCTTCCTTCACTGCGGAATCATCAAACATCTGTCGCGGCACGTTCCGTCGTCGCCCGTCAATTCGCACAAAATGAAGAACGGCGGAGGGTCGTCGGGCCGTGGTCGTTTGTCCCGCACCCTCCGCGTTAGAGATAAACAACGGGAGAAATTAAAGTTCCACGCATGAACGCATATCCAAAACAATTTTTAATGAAATAAAATTGTTTCATAAAAACGGGTTCCTTATTTGAACGGAAACAACAATTTTAATAATTTTAAAATTGTTCACAAAACCAGTTCTTTAACTTTTTAAAGAAATAATTAAGGGAATATAAAAAGAAAAGGGGGGTAATTCCCAAAATAAATCCCTACCTCGCCGTCGCTATCGGATGCGAGGTCGTCGCGGAATTGACCGTCGCGGAAGAAGGTGATCATCACACCGAGGAAGGGCGTCGCGTCGACGATCTCCGAGGACCAAGAACATACGGATTTAATTAATAATAATTAAATCCCTGTTGTTGTTGAAATCCAAAAAGAAAATAAAAGGAAGCGCAACCCCCTACCTTGGTTGTTGTCGATCGAAGGCTATCGCGGGGTTGGATCGTCGCGGAAGAAGCGTCGCGAAGGGAGATCTGTTGGCGTCGCGGTATAAGGCTTCGCGTCATCGATCTCCGCAGGTTTGGCGTTCTTCGCGTTCTTCGCCAAAGAAGAACGCTTTCCTCCAAATCCTCTCCACGCCACAAGTTTCAACCCAAAATAAAATAAGCTTAAGCCTTATTTTATTTACACAACTAAACATTAGAAATTCAAAAGATAAGAAACGAACCATTAATTCGTAGAATTAATTCAACGAAAGAAACAACTCATTTAATTTACGAAAGAAACATCCCAATTAAATGGTCTGTTAAGATTTTAAGAAACGCGTCAGTTGACTTTCATTAAGACGGGTTTTTACGGGTGCGTTTCTTATCGGAAAGAAACAGCGGGGCTCGTGCGGGACCCACCTCACAAATATCCTACCAAGGGGTAGGATATGCTTGGATAGCATCCTATCCAGTCCAACTCAGTTCAAGCCGCCTTTAAGTGGCTTCAAGTGGCTTCATGTGGCTTAAGCGAAATAAAATAAAGTTGTAGCAAAATTATTTTATTTCTTAACTTTAAGCCCGAAAATTAAAAACCACACCCGAGAAAACGCAACCCCGGAAGAGGCGTTTCTAAGCGAATACCGGCGCTGCGATTTCATCGGTGCCCTCAGAATTCGATTCCGGGCACTGGTTCAAAAGTTAGAAAAACCCGCTCGTCCGTTCACTGAACGTACCCGAGCCAAAACATCGGAAAATGATTCCGGGCCCACCGGGCCTCGGAATCAGGTGCCGTCAGAAACTGCATTCTTGTCAAATTCCAAAGAATATTAAGAAAAAAATTCCCTTGAAATTTACGGGTCTTTACATTACTCCCACCACAGGGCTTTACGTCCCCGTAAAACTTCACCACAAACTTAGGGAAACAAAGCGGTACTGAGTACGCATCTGAGCCTTCCGCACCCATGTGCTCACCTGGAGGTTCCCGCGCTGCCAAAGAATGTGCACAAGAGGAATCGACCATCCTCCTAGGATCCGCTCCTGTCGATCCTCTATCCCCACAGGAACCTTCGTATAATACACTCATCGCCACCGTCTAGCTCCTCATGGTCGATGATATGCGAAGGGGTCAAGCAAGTATCTCCTCAGTTGGGATACGTGGAAAACGTCGTGCACCTAGTGCAACTGAAGTGGATGGGTCAAGCGTTAAACCACCTCACCTACCCAGCTGAGGACCTAGAAAGGTCCATTGAACCTCGGAGATAACCTACCTCCCAGGCCACATCTCCGTAAACCTCGTCGAGGTGAGACCCGTAAGAAGACGTGGTCGTCATCCTCGAACTCCAGAGGTCTCCATTCCTGTTAGATCTGAAACTCAAAATGACTGCTGCTATGAGGGTAAGGTTGACCGACTCAAGAGTGATTGGTCTCACCCTCCTGTGCAAGAGTTACCCTGCACTGCCTGGGGTTTCCTTTTCCGCCGACCAAGGAAAACCCATCCCAACATTTGCCTAAAACCGTCAATTTGAGTATGAACAGTTATTGACCATTCCATACTCAAACTAACGTCGTAAGGCCTCGACGCTGCCACCAAGAGATTCCAACTAGAACACTCGCCTCGAGGGTCTGACCACACCATCGGCGTAAGTGTGATTATCGAGTCTCCTCCCAAGGTATCTCCAGACGTGAGGGTCAAGTCCACGGCTTACCGGAAACTCTAGGTCTGGAACAAGATTTGTGGAAGAGAGGAATGATTCATATCGACGTCTGTTACTACAACAGCTAGTAGTGGACATAGACTGTCCCTTGAATCATTTCTAGATCCATTGGGTCACACTCCTTGACCGCATGCAGCCGCACTCTTCCTCCGCCCTCCAGCTCCCTGAGCCTGGCGGGAATAACTAAGGCGGGTGGTTGTATCATGTTAGGATGTACACCACCTCATGCTGCTCACCTAGCGGTGCCTCCACGTCTGCTGCTTTGATTTCTTCTTTGCCGATAAGAGAAATCTGGTCTCATCCCCTGGATGAACCACATTCGTTGCCTAATACAGTCAATCCTGAAATAAAGGATGCATTCATGCCATGGATGACGTCGTAAGGCCTCAACGTAATTACTAAGAGATCCAACTGTCACTCTCGCCTCCAAGGGTCGAGTCACACTGTCGGCATCAGTGTGAGGTCACTGGGTCTCCTCCAGTTGAAATCTCGAAAGTGAGGGTCAAGTCAACAGTTTAACCGGGACTACTCAGTAACATCACAAAATAGGACAGGAAGGCAAACATCACAAGATAAGTGTCTTTATTTTATTGCAGCTCATGGTACAAAGTCACAAAAACAACATCAACATGGAACTAGAACTACAAGAGACGTATCCACTAGTTCCGCTCCTGTCCACCTGCTCCAGGATCTCTACTGCCTTGTCCACTGTTCTACTGTTGCTCAAGCATTCGTCGCTACCTCTACCTCGGTGGCTCCTCAAAAGCCTATGGATCAACTGTACGATGAGTCGGAAAGTCACATGCCAGGTGCCCCTTTCCACCGCACGAGTAACACAGTCTGCTTATGGCACGCCTGGCTCTGACCCCACCCCGGGTGCCCCGCACCACCGGTCCTAAAACCCGAGATCGCCCAACTGCTGGTCTGGTCCTCCTAGACCTCTGCATCATCTTTCTACTGCCCACAGATGACTCGGCTTCTGATCGAAAAACACGCGGCAAAGGCAGCAGCTCCTGAACACGCTCGGGGTGTAGAGCTACCGGTACAAACTCCACCCTGAAGAAGGTCTCGATGTCTTCTCATGTGAAATCCATCCCATCGCAAAACTGGAACAAGTGGCTGCACCACCTGCCTGCTGCTGCCTGAAGAAGGCTGGCAGCAAAGGTCATCATGAAGTCCGATGGCATCCCCACTAGCCTGAAGACTCCCACCACAGCCTCTAGCCAATCCTCAGCCGCCTGCGGGTCCGTCTCTCCCCCGAACCTGGGTGGCCTCTGGCGCTGGAACTCATGCAGTGCGCTCAAGTAGCGGGCATCGCCTACTGCTGGGGCCGGTGGCATCGGTGGCCCAACATATGGTAGTACCGCTGGCGCCTCCGCTGGTGCCTCAACTGCAAGAGGGCCCTGTAACGAAGCCTCGTCACTCAATAGGCTGTCAGCACGCACATCCCTCTGGGCTCTAGTCGGTCGTCCGAGAAAAGGCATACTGAAAGAAACAACGTAACACGGTCAAACGATTATACCTGGTGAGATGACCTGGTTTGAGCTGTTTTAAGGGGGAAAACCTTTGGAAACACACACGCATTCAGTGTTTTCGTGCACAAAGTCAGAAATCAGTTGCTAGGGTCCTGGTGTATGGATACGTCGGCCGCCCGCACCAACACTGGACTCCCTGAACTGAAAACCACACTCGGTACCCTTAACACTATTGCTTCACAGAAAGAAAGATCCGAGTCTGCAGTAGAACCGACCACCTAGGATACCAATTTGTCACGACCCGTCCTCGGGGCCCGTTCCGTGACTACCCCAAGCCCGCCTTGCATAGGCAAAGGGCTGGCGACTAGCACCAAAGGCGTAAAATCCCGATAACTGGGAAGGCATTGCCTTTATAAAAGAAAAAAAGCACCACAGAGTACAAGCGGAAGTAAAACACTAAGTACAAAAAGAAGTGCTGAAAAGTAAATTGGCCAGAATACAAACCCAAAAGAAAGTACAACTACAACTGAAAAAGACAACAGCTGGAGGGACGGAAGTGGCTCCCGGGTCAACCTCCTCGAATCCTACCTGAAGGGTAGGTGCAGATGGCGCAGCTCCTCGATCGTCCACCAGGAATCCTACCTGAAGGGTAGGTACAGATAGCCTCCACAGTTATCTCGTCTGTCAACCTCCTCAGATTGTCGTCTTGCCGTGAAGTCCACCTCCGGACACTGACTTGTCGTGTAGTCCACCTCCGGGTACCGTCCAGTCCTCGAACACTCGGCCTCCGTTAGCACTGCCTGTCGTCTGCAACCAACACAACGAGGTGATGGCATAGCCCGTGCAGGGGTGAGTATAACGATACGCAGCAGGGACCCCGAGACCCTCAAGGTCTCACAAAAACCAACAAGGATAACCACAAGAAGATCTCAACAGATAAACTCTACTTAGGTATATTCCCATACATATACCGAAGTTATCAAGTAACCCATCTCAATCATGAGGAAACAAAAGGATCATGAGATCAACGGATAACCACTACCCAGGTATATGCCCATACATATACCTATGTTATCAAGTAACCCATTTCAATCAGGAGGAAACACAAAGGTCAAAAGTCTCAGCTCAAACTAGGATTTTCATTATCGAAACCGTAACTGCTGAAGAGCTCCGTCTCTGGAGTGTACAGTGGTCCTGTCACGACTCCGAAATACTGCTCACTAACCTAAGACTGCTGAGGTACTCCTCCTGTCAAGTACTGCGGGTTTGCGGCCAACTACCGGCCGCTCCGTCCGGTGAGGGTCTGTCGCCAAATACCGGGAGCTCCAACTAATAGCCTACAGAGGTACTCCTCCTGTCGAGTACCGTGGGTTTGCGGCCAACTACCGGGTGCTCCGTCCGCCGTGGGTCTGTCTCCAAATATAGGGCGCTCCGTCCACTGGGCTAGTCGACTCACTCCAAGTCGAGTCAGTCATGCAGTCGTCAGGTCTCAGCCGGCTACACGGTCTCCGTACTCCGCACGCTCGTCTCCGGGAGGGTCCGCTCCACGAGCTACAAGTCGATACTCCAAGTATCTCAAGGTCCTAGGAAGAAGTAACTCAAAGGACAACCTCGTCATAGGGGTCTCAACGCAACAGACAGCGCGTCGATCGGACGCCCGGTCTGTGAGTTATTAGCCTTTTCGTCCCAGGGGCCCGGTTGGTTTCGTGTGCGAACCAATCCGGCTGTAACGCAATTATACCCCGAACTCTCATAGGGTATACTCATAGGGACCGTTTCTCAATGTGATCACCATCGTCGCTGACGGTTCGTCAAACGAACGTTCTGTCAGAAAGGTATCAGCTTTTCTGTTCTAGGGGCCCAGTTGGATTTCAGTGCGATCCAACCCAGCCACTATCCAACTACATCCAAATCTCGGCAAAGGAAGCCAAAATTTCCGTATCATCAATAGGAACTCAACGCAACAGACGGCGCGTCAATCGGACGCCCGGTCTGAGAGTTATTGGCTTTTTCGTTCCAGGGGCCCGGTTGGATTTCGGTGCGATCCAACCCGACCGCACTCCGTCGGCATCCAAACTTCAAGAGGAGTAAGCCAAAAGATCCGTCTCACTTAGAGGAATTCAACGAAACAGACGGCGCGTCAATCGGACACTCGGTCTGTTATTTATTGGCCTTTCCGTCTCACACCCACCCTGGGAAACATCCCAGGAGGTCACCCATCCTGATCACTGCTCTATGCCAAGCACGCTTAACTACGGAGTTTTAACTACGTAGGCTCCCGAAAAGGAAGGTGCACCTTGGGTATAGTATACCGAAACGACCGTCTCGATCCAAGGATCGCGTTGCCGCTGACGGCGCGTCATTCGGAGGCCCGTAGCTCAAGTTACAGGCGTTTGAACGAAAAACCGTCTGAAGACGGGGGTCCGGGCCCGGGCCGACCCAGCCCGACCCCCCCCCGGGAGTCGGCCGAATCGGGTCGCCCGACGCGGTCCGACCCGGTCCGGTCCGGCCAGGGCGCGGCCCGGCCGGTCGGACCGGCCGGGTCCGGTTCAGCCGAGCGGCCGAACGGCCTGGCGCCGCGGGGCGCTGCCCCCGCGGCCTGGTGGTACCGCGGCCCCCCGCGTGGGGCCGCGCTAAGTCGGGACGCGGCATCAGCCGCATCCGAGGGCACCGGACCCGCGCGACTGCGGGTCCGCGAGTGCCGCCGCCGCCGCGCTGAGTCGCGGCGGTGCGCCGGGGCGCCGCCGCGCCGCGCGACCCGCGCCGCCGGCGAGTTCCGCGGGCCACCGGGATCGCTCCGGTGTTCCGATTTTGTTCCCGCCTGCGCCGCTGCTCCTCCCGGGACTCGTCCTTCACTGCGGAATCATCAAACATCCGTTGCGGCACGTTCCGTCGTCGCCCGTCAATTCCGCACAAAATGAAGAACGGCGGAGGGTCGTCGGGCCGTGGTCGTTTGTCCCGCACCCTCCGCGTTAGAGATAAACAACGGGAGAAATTAATGTTCCACACATGAACGCATATCCAAAAAAAATTTTAATGAAATAAAATTGTTTCATAAAAACGGGTTCCTTATTTGAACGGAAACAACAATTTTAATAATTTTAAAATTGTTCCAAAATCCAGTACTTTAACTTTTTAAAGAAATAATTAAGGGAATATAAAAAGGAAAGGGGGGTAATTCCCAAAATAAATCCCTACCTCGCCGTCGCTGTCGGATGCGAGGTCGTCGCGGAATTGACCGTCGCGGAAGAAGGTGATCGTCACACCGCGGAAGGGCGTCGCGTCGACGATCTCCGAGGACCAAGAACATACGGATTTAATTAATAATAATTAAATCCATGTTGTTGTTGAAATCCAAAAAGAAAATAAAAAGAAGCACAACCCCCTACCTTGGTTGTTGTCGATCGAAGGCTATCGCGGGGTTGGATCGTCGCGGAAGAAGCGTCGCGAAGGGAGATCTGTTGGCGTCACGGTATAAGGCTTCGCGTCGTCGATCTCCGCAGGTTTGGCGTTCTTCGCGTTCTTCGCCAAAGAAGAACGCTTTCCTCCAAATCCTCTCCACGCCACAAGTTTCAACCCAAAATAAAATAAGCTTAAGCCTTATTTTATTTACACAACTAAACATTTGAAATTCAAAAGATAAGAAACGAACCATTAATTCGTAGAATTAATTCAACGAAAGAAACAGCTCATTTAATTTACGAAAGAAACAGCCCAATTAAATGGTCTGTTAAGATTTTAAGAAACGCGTCAGTTGACTTTCATTAAGACGGGTTTTTACGGGTGCGTTTCTTATCAGAAAGAAACGGCGGGGCTCATGCGGGCCCCACCTCACAAATATCCTACCAACGGGTAGGATATTTCTGGATAGCATCCTATCCAGTCCAACTCAGTTCAAGCCGCCTTTAAGTGGCTTCAAGTGGCTTCCAAGTGGCTTAAGCGAAATAAAATAAAGTTGTAGCAAAATTATTTTATTTCTTAACTTTAAGCCCGAAAATTAAAAACCACACCGGAGAAAACGCAACCCCGGAAGAGGCGTTTCTAAGCGAATACCAGTGCTGCGATTTAATCGGTGCCCTCAGAATTCGATTCCGGGCACCGGTTCAAAAGTTAGAAAAACCCGCTCGTCCATTCACTGAACGTACCCGAGCCAAAACATCGGAAAATGATTCCGGGCACACCGGGCCTCGGAATCAGGTGCCGTCAGAAACTGCGTTCTTGTAAAATTCCAAAGAAAATTAAGAAAAAAATTTCCTTGAAATTTACGGGTCTTTACATAAGATATATTTGATATTATGAATTCAAAAATCATTTCTATTTTACCAAATTAAAAACATATCAGTTACATTAATTAATTTAAAAATTAATTCCCGTCGTCAAAACAAATAGCGTGTTCTTAAGAGATAATAACTATCAAAAGATTAACATTTGTTTATGTATGGTTTAAATGTGAAATTACATCCAATGACCAAAATTGTATTAAATTTTAAAAATATATTCTAAATATACTTCAAAACCACTCAAATTAATAATTTATCAATATTAATTATTTCGATTAATAAGTTTGTTTTTAATTAAAATTTAGTAATTTTCACTATTCATCAGAAAATGAAAGTTATCCGAAAAGTACCAAAATTTCACCCTAAGATAATTTCGATATTCCAAATCCAAAAATGAAGTCCATTTTGAAAAATAAAATTTTCAAAATTTTAAAAATTGGTTATTACTATTCATAACGGCTAGTTTTAATAGCATATCATTATTTAGCGAAACTCGGTATTGTGTACAACACATGCTATCGCGGAAGGTCACGCTTGAGTGTAATGCAAGGCAAGTCAAAGATGCGTATTGTGCAAGATTTATTTGGTGTAGCGTACAACAGAATACATTAATGAAATTAAAAAGAATATTTTTCATAAAATCTCGGGGTGTTACATTCTACCCCCCTTAAAATGAATTTCGCCCTCGAAATTCGTCGGGGTTATAAATGGTTTAATAATAAAAAGTTTGTTTAATAGAAACCCACATCGTAAAAAAGAATACCCAAACTTGGATTTAAAAACTAATGTATGAAATGTAATGGTTTCCCAAATTAACTCATCACTGGGTTTTCACGTAGGAGAACATAGGTGAAAATATGGATATGGATGAAAAATCTAACCATAAAGTTATGATGGAGAGTGGTAGAGAACATGGCTATGAAATAGCCAACAATCACAAAGCCATAGATTTGCAATGATCTATGGTAACATCTGATTCATCAGATATAAGGGCACTAGGACAACATTTTTGGTTTGCAAGATCATTTCCCTAAAGATGGTGAATTAAAAGAAATACTTACATGTTTTTGGTACAATTTCACTGTTGTTCGTGATTTGAACAATTTCCACTTCATCTAATAAAGAAATGAATTTGAATTTGTTATTAATGATGTGTTAATAGATCATGTGATATAATGATGGGTCATTCCATCTGTTTCAAACAAAAGGTTAGCAAAAGTTATCAAATATACATAAGTCCATCTATGGTGAGGTTAATCGTATACGATTCTAAAAATGAACTTATACTTAATATATCATACTGCGTAATAAAATAAAACTAGTTTCTACTAACTGGGGACTTCCTGTAGGCCAGTGGTAGGCGATAAAGGCCAGTCGAACGTCGGTTGTGGGTTTGATTCCCAGAGCCTTGTCTGACGCGATGGGATGACGCCCGTCCTGCAGGTTGTCCTTTTTCTAAAGCTATATTACTATAAAATCCCATCAATAACAACATAATCTATTTCAATATTTTGGCTTATCTAAAATACATCGGTCCAAGCTCATAGTATAAAGAAAATGATTACTTAAAATTTCACATAACAATCACGTGAATTCCATCATTTATCCCACATATATTGTAAGATATATCTTGTTGGTCAAATTACAAACATGTGAATACCTTAATCATGTATTCTCTTGAAGAATTAATACCCATTAATTAAACCATAATGAAAACATGAATGCAGTCAAAAGTTAACTCTTTCCACGTACCAAAATCCAAAAATTCTATATACTCAAACAATGATATAACCTTCTCCTTATACCCATCATGAGCTCATTTTTACGGTCAAACATTTCATTTTATCGTTTTCCTTTCATAATGCGCATATCATCTTTTTTTCCAAAAAATATCTCAATCAGATTCTATGGTTACCGGTACCATTGAAAACCACAATAGACCAATACATAAATATTCCAATATTCCACGATACTATATACGACATTATTTTGGAATCCCATTACATAAACACTTAATCATTCCACCACATCTTTTTCATATTCAACATCGCCAATAGTGATCGCATGTGACTTCCCTTTGTCCATTGCCTTAACTGGTTGCTCATGTCGATCATCACTAACCCTTGGATTAGGGCATTTATTAGCATAATACCCCATTTCCTTGCACTTGAAGCTTTGAAGTGTTGCTGGTGCTTTCTATGCAGTCTTTTCTTTATTCACATCATTAAGAACCCTTTTTCCATTACTTCGACACTCAGCTGCTCGATGACCTTCTTTTCCACACTTAAATCATTTTCTAGTCCCTTTAAGACAATCTCCACCATGCTTCTTTCCACACTTTGAGCATAAGGAAACAGTCATCTTCTTTTCACAATTATTATGAGATTTCTCCTTGAACTCCATCTTTCGTTTCTTGTCAAAACAATGAGATGGATAAGTAACACCAACTTCCATTTCTACCTTGATAGCACAACGCACAATTTCTTCATAGCTACTGAAGTCTCTTATAGCTAATTCCCTTCGAAGATTTGGTTTTAAGCCACTGAAGAATCGATCAACTTTACTTTCAGGTTGGATAATAAATCCAGATGCATACCTTGCAATCCTTGTAAAACTCGCTTCATATATACCTATAGATTCATCATCCTTTTTCTTTAGTTCAAGAAACTCTTTCTCCATCTTTGTTCGAAGAATACAAGGGAGGTACTTATTGAAAAATAAGTTCTTGAACTCGTCCAATTCCATGGACTCAATTTCATCTCTTGGCCTCATATTCTTTATAAGATTCCACCATTGATCAGCATCACCTTCCAAATGATACACTGCTAATATGACTTTGTCATGTTCAGAACATTGAAGAACTGAAAATATCTTTTCAGTAGTACTGATCCATTATTCAGCAACAAGTGGATCAGAAGACCCACTGAAAGAAGGTGGACGTTGCCTCATGAAGGAATCAATATAATATTGTTCCCTTCCCTACTCATTTGGATGTCCAGAATGATTCATAGCTTGTGTATGTATAGCAATAAGATTTTTCACTCCATCTCCCATAACATTTGTTTGTTCAGGAGGACAATCATTGCATTGTCCATTACATTTATCAACAAGGTTCCTTCGGGTTCCAACCATCGTCTAACACCCAAAAACAATACTGTGAGAGGTAAAAATAATAATAAAGGGTGAGTAACTTCAATATCTAACATCTTTGGTTTAATCTAATATCGTTACCATAGTTCTAGGACTATATCCTATACCTATACCTATCCTTAGGGACATCCCCAGACATACCTTAGAAATATCTCTAGGGATCTCACTAAAGTTCTCGCATCCTAGATTCCAAAGGTTAACTAAAACTTTCATCTGATACCAACTGTAGAGACCCTAAGCTTAACAGACACTGACATTACATTACTTTTGAGTAATACTTAGAATATAACAAAAGCACACACGCAAGTACCGTAATAGTTTAGTGTCTTTGGAAACTCGGAATATAATCTTATAATCATGGTGAAAGATCTTCAATATCTCCCATAAATATCTTTTTTTTATACCTAAAACCATTATTTATATCATGGGGAAAGGAAAACATAAAAGGGGGAGCTCAAATGCTCAGTAAGGGTAAACAAAAGAAATATCAATCACATCATATTCATAAGAACATAACATTTTGGAAATCTTAACCTGTAAAAGAGATCATAATATCATAACATGGGATAAATCATAGTAGTGAAATGTAATAACAATAATTATAACTTTAAACATGAATCTTTGTGGCATACACACATAATCATAGAGAATCATTTCTTGTTAGTCAAGACTCACTTCCAAGACTATCTTAGTGGACAAAGTCCATTTCTGAACCGAGTTCACTCCTTGTTTCAGTCCTGTTTCACTGAACCGGTATAACCTACCTTTCCATACATGTCAATATCATGAGATATAAAATCTTTACCCAATGCATTGGAGGGAGATATAGGTGCCACCCATATAATAATGATACCATTCTTTTGTGTGCCACAAAATCATAAACCATACATCATAGCATAACCCATGTAATAAAAATGGGAATCTTAAACATCATGACATTATAAAAAAATTCATATAAGATAAAATAATTCATAAATATAATTCCATCACAACATAATCAAATCAATTTAATAATATGTATAGAAATATAACCCTTAATTATCTTATATGGAAATTAATTTTGATAAAACACTTGAACTCCATTCTTGAGGAAAATATCCTTTCTGCTTCAAAAACAGTTTTCCCTTCCTAACATGTCGTACAATTCTAAAGTAAAGTAATTTAATAAAAAATAAACTTGAATACTTGTAAAGGAAGCTTCTTGGAAATAATTTTTTAAAAAATCCATTCATGCTGTATAAGTTAAAAAAACATTCTTTGTACTTTTGTTGGAAAATTCAAAAATTACATCATACGAAAAACGACAAAAGATTCCTTTCATATCCTTTACTAAAAACTCACCTAAAGGTAAAAATGGATTTAAAAAATTTTAGGTGGATTGAAATAATATTACATATTGAGGAAACATGTATGTGGATGATAAAATACACCCCTGTAAATTTCAAAGTATAACAAATCTCAGTTAAAAATGAGGTTGTGATATTTTCCCTTACCTTAGGCCCGATTTGCTTCGTAAGTTTCTGAACCTCCTGTATAGTTATTTAAATAATGTCATTGACTTATTCCAGAATTATACTCATTGTTATGATATCATATATGGTTCAATTATGACTTTATATTACCCGTTCTTTGTAAATTCCATGTTAAAGAGCGTTTTGGGTAAAATCGTTTCATTTGTCATTCGTGTTTTGACTTGTAATTATTCATATGATTACATAGATCATGATTAATTAATTACAGAATATGAAACTTGATCAACATATAATATATATTCAGAATATACATATATATAATAGATCAGTATATGGAATGAAAAACACCGTTCATGGAGACGGAAGGCCGTACGTACGCATGAACGCTGTTTTCGTTTCCTTATTGAGTTGAATGGAATTAAGTAGATGACATAAATATATATACACATAAATCCAGTATCATTATTATGTCATATATTTAATTATTACTTATTATATATACTTTATAATCATTAATGAATTGTTAACGTGGAGAATGTATCTCATCGCATCGTGGAGACGGTAGTCCGTACATACGCACGAGCGATGATATCGTTCTCATGATCGTGGAATTGTATTGGAGTGTATGTATACTATATCAGAATCAATATCAATTTTAAATAATCATATATAGTTATTATTTACACCATTATACCCATCCAAGTAAGGGGGTGGTCGAAAATAGATTACACCACGACGTGGAGACGATATTCCGTACGTACGCACGCGCGGTGATTTCATTTTCCCTAGGATGGATAGATGGTTAAATAGGGGTTTTTTCATACTTATAATAACATATCTGTATATTAGGGATACTGATGTTATTACTTCATAATGAAACAACCTATGTAGATGAAGTGGAAGAAGAAATAAAGTTGAAAGAATCGGTAACAGACATTACCTCTTCTTTGAAGCGCTTCTTTGAGTCCTCCTCTCAGGGTACTAAATTTGGTCTTTTAAGAAGACCAAGACCTATAGGATGTTGCCGGGGAAGGGGATAATAGAATTTATCAGGGTTTGGCCGAGCTTGAAGGCTCAATGTGTTGTAAGGAAGAGAGGGAGGAGGTGCCCTTTTATAAGGGATGAGAGGGGCACCTTTGGAATAACAAAAAATATTATTTTATTATAAAGACAAATTCGGATTTAAATAGATCCAAATTGAGTTATTTCGAAGCTAAGGTTGGGATGGGTCGAAATCCTTTCATCCAATAGAATTTAGACAAGTTTAGTTTCCTATTTTAATCTTATGATTTAGAATTAACATTATGTAAAATAATTTTACTTTTACCGTGTCTTCTTGTGTTCTTATACTATAAGGTTTATAAACATACTATAAGCAGCCAAACGAACCCCAAGTTGTTTATTATTAATATATATAACCTTATCTAATTCATTAGGCAAGACCATTGGTTTTTAGTAATAAAATTAAAATTACTAATATAATATTTGTTTTAAAAACTATTTTATGTCAATTTTGACACAATTTAGTAATTGATTTTTGTGAAAATCATAACAGAATTATTAGTTCAAAAAAAGTTAATTAAAGAAATACTAACATGTCATATTAACCTATAAAATTAGTATAATTCATAAAAAGTCTCCTATTATATTTATTTGGGTATTTATAATATCAATTATTCTAATTTTTCTCTATTACGGTACTTACTACATCATCATTGTGTCATAAATAAATTAATTTATTTCATGTCTAAAAATTATAAATAAAATATCATTATGTAGTAAATCTTATAATATTTCTAATGAATATTTACAAGTGAATTTATCTTATGTATAACCCTATATTAAAAATGATATAGTAAATAAACATTGATTTTAACTATTTTAACTCTTCTTTGAATTAAATAATAATAAATGTCATAATCTAATCCAAGTGGGCCTAAATGGTCATATATTTTTCCTAAGTTTGTTTATGGTCGAATTACACTTATCCAATATAATTAGGACATGTTTTAGGGTAATAATAATATCATTTTTACCCTTTATTACCCTATTTACTTTTAGCCGTGGTTAAAAAAATTAAAAAGTTACTATTCACCAAAAATTATTTTCATCTCATTGAACCAAATATTACTTACTGACAGCAACCGTGACTCTCGGAATTTTGAAATTCCACTATCATAAGCAGTAAAATTATGTTTTCTGAAAAATTAATTTTTTTAACTACCACTTAGTGGTTTAACTATTCATCAAAAAATGAAAGTTTCTAGAAAAATACCAAAAATTAGGCCTTACATATATTTGATATCATGAATTCAAAAATGATGTCTATTTTACCAAATTCAAAATATATCAGTTTAATTAATTAATTTAAAAATTAATTCCCATCATCAAAACAAATAGCGTGTTCTTAAGAGATAATAATTATCGAAAGATTGACATTTGTTTATGTCTGGTTTAAATGTGAAATTACATCCAATGACCAACATTTTATTAAATTGTAAAAATATATTCTAAATATACTTTAAAACCACTCAAATTAATAATTTATCACTATTAATTATTTCTATTAAAAAGGTTGTTTTTAATTAAAATTTAGTAATTTTCACTATTCATCAGAAAATGAAAGTTATCCGAAAAGTACCAAAATTTCACCCTAAGATAATTTTGATATTCCGAATCCAAAAATGAAGACCATTTTGAAAAATAAAATTTACAAAATTTCAAAAAGTGGTTATTAATATTCATAACGGCTAGTTTTAATAGCATATCATTGTTTAGTGAAACTCGGTATTGCGTACAACACACGCTGTCACAGAAGGTCGTGCTTGAGAGTAATGCAAGGAAAGTCATGGATGCGTGTTGTGCAAGCTTCTTTTGGTGTAGCGTACAACACAAGACATTAATGAAATTAAAAAGAATATTTTTCATAAAATATCGAGGTGTTATATAAACTATAAAATCCCTTATGAAGGAATTAAAAATTAATAAATATGTAAATTCGGTCAATACATTGAAGAGTTATAACGAACCCCCTTTTATGTCATTTATCACACATCCATTCATCCTAGTTTTATAAAGAAACCACCATTATTGAATTATTACTACAATGAAACATACATGGTTTATAATGTAATGAACTATCATTGGTTTATAATAGAGTCACACTTCTATAAAACCAAAAGATTTTAGAAAAAGATAAATTTTTTCGATAGCATTTTCATCACGGAAATCCTATATTAAACTACCCGTAATATATAATATCGTTATGAACAAGATATTAAATTTTTAGGTTTGAATTATATTAAATAAATTATGAAATATAAATACCTACATGTACGATTCATTAAAAATGATTGAAAAATTTATAGTAATTGTTCAATAAATTCCTATTAAAGTAATTTTATTATTTGAAAATATTTTTTCTTCAAAATATATTTTCATTAATTTTCATGAAAAAATTTAATAATTAATGTTATAAACGTTATGAAAAACAATTATTTAATGAAAATTAATTCAGAAATCTTTACATAAAAATGTATTATATCTCAAATTATTTGAATTTTAGAAAATATTGCTTTATGGTTAATAGTAAATAATACTAATATTATTAAAAATATAATTTTTCAAGATATTTAAAATAAAAATTATTTTTTATTAATTTTTAAATGTACATAAATATTATTTAATTATATTTAATTGAATAAATTTTATTTTAATAAACAAAATATTTTACTTTATTATATGATTTTTATCGGGATGAAAACAACATTTTTCAAAAAGTGTTTTATAGTAAAAAAAATTTCACCATTAAAATTAATTAAAATAAATCATAATTAGGAATGAATAAAATTTATTTTATATAAAAAATATAATAATATATTATTTAAAATATATATTATCAATACTATTATTTGTAGATTTAATATAAAATCATCTTTTATTAGAAGAAATAATTTCTTAAAACCCTACATTTCTGTCACATCTGTAGAGATTTTTAATGAAAAAAAATCACACATTTGGGAATATAATTTTAGAAAATTGATTAAATGAGTTGAATGATTATATAATATAGTGTCTAGTCATATGAGCATAATTTTCAATAAAAAAGAACAGTGAAAATATAAAAAATTAATTACCATGTTTTTGTTTAATGGATTTTATGGTGATTAAACTGAAAAGATAAGAGATAAAATGTAATAAAAACCATCCTAAATGTATTTTACGTCAATACATAGACCATATAAATTATATTTATCTATAATTATCTATTTATATATTTTATTGAAATCAAGAACATGTGTATACATTTTCCTTTTTGAAATATTATAGGTGTCCAACTAACCTCACCTCTAAAAGGCCACTACTATCATCTTATCTACACACCATCTAACCATTATTTTTCACCCAATAACTAAACAAATAAAATCAAATATTTCATACTCTTATTATAGAATCCATTCTTGTTCATAAATATAACCTTGGAATTAATTATGTGAAAACATAATGAGATTTACCCATGAAGATGTATTGTTCTTCATAGAGAATTTTATATTATCTATTCCTCAATCTCTTTCAATTATTATTAAAATTGTAGGATATAATGACCTCACTATCTTCCCTATACATAAATTTAGTTATATTTATCTGATTTTTGAAAACATCCCCACTTCAATCAAATTGGTTTCAAAATTATCTATCTTATGTAAGGTTGACTACCACCCCACAAACTAATGCCATTAATTTTTCTGTTATATCATATCATGGTTTGGAATTGTGATGGATGTAAATAATATACGTGATATATATAACATTTTTATAAATATATATTAATTATTTCATATATAATGTCTTTACATTCCATTGTTTATTGGACACAATAACGTCACTCATGTGCACCGCATACAACCATTACAAGAAGTGATGTGGTTAGTTTTTCAAAAACACTTTACTTGTAAGGTAATAGGTATATTCTAATTAATATATATTATTTATATAAAATTATAATTATATTAAAAATATATATATATATACTATCTTTAAAATATTATATATCATTTTCGTTCTAACCTTTTCACTCACTGAACTATTATAAATGTGTTCATTTATATTTGTACTACCACCTTCAAAAACTGATTTGACTCTCTCTTTTCATAACCAAACCATGTTGATGATGTCTATAAATATATATAAATAAATAATATTATATTATGTTCATTCATAAATGGTAAAAAAATAGCTTCTATCAATAATGATTTTTGAAAATTGAATCATTTGACATGCATATATATAGCATACCATCTCTATGATTATAAAATACATCAGTTATCAAAACCTTAATTCATCATATTTCATAAAATAATATTGTATTTTATATTTTATAATTTTTTATTGATTATTATTCTAGGGATGATTTATCTATGTTCAATGTTAGAGGAAAAAAATAACAAATCAAAACATATATGAAAATAATAGCAGTTACTACCTAATGTAAGAATTTAACAAGGAGTTTGTAATAAGCTTGTAATAAATGATTATAAATAAATAATTTATTTTAATATGTATATAAATTTGTGGTTCCATAATTTCTTTATAATATAATTATATTTATTACATTGGAGGATAATAATTATATAAAGAACATTGATATTTGTGGTATAATATTTCTATAATCACTTAAATTTATAAGGGTGGTATGAAAAACCATCACTATTCTAAACTATAAGGTGTATATACTTTGAAATTTATTTATTTTTTCATAAATATCCAAATTTTCATGATATAAAATGTGTATTTTTAGTATATTTGGGTATAGGGATTTTGACTCAAAAGATTAATATTGTAGTAAGGGGGTTCCCTCACACATTTTTATGGATATATGGAGGATGAAGAATGTTTTTTTTGGGATGTATATAATGTCCATGAATGTGGTTCAAAATTATTCTAATGAACATTTTGTGAATTTTCACATCCATTTTAGGATCACTCCTCCACATTGTTTATGGTTGAAACGATACCCATCCGGTATTGGATTATTGTCTCAATTTTCCTTCTTTTAGACATATGTTATGGTATATACCTATATTCATTTATAAGCAGTATATAAGACCACAATGTTAATGTTATATATTAAAAATAACTCTTTTCATGATCCATGATGTTTCGGTTAATGTTATAATCTAATGATGATTATGATTAATGTAACTGATGTGGTTTGTGTTTTATGTGACAATATCAGCATTTATCAACATTATTTATGATTATTATTTAAATGATGAAATATTATTATAAATCACACAATAAACTAATCTATTTTCATATAATATGTTCATTTCATGAAAATACTTATTTTACATTCATTTTCCACTCTTTATATACTCAATAAATTCAAAACAGTGTATATGTAGTACTCTTGGTTTCTGGAATGGAAAAAGTTTTTGATGCTTTTCATAGTTTTAATGTTAATGGTGATGAATGGTAGAGTCAGTAGTAATTTAAATGTTGTTTTGAGACAATGTAAAAGTCGCACAGACAACACCCAATTTGTCTAAATGGTGCAGTAAAATCATGCGTAGTTGGTCATAGAGGTTGTAGCTTCTGTAAAACCTCGGGACATCCTGAGAGGGGAGGGGTGAATCAGTGTGACAAATTTTTCATTTAAATTGACAGATTTTGTTCCCAAATTGGTAGAAACTAGTTTGACCTATATGAAGAAAATGTGAATAAATAAAACATTCACATGCAAAGGTATGGCACAAAACTTTTTACATGGTTCACCACTAAGGGATACGTCCAAAGAGCATACACTGACAGGTTGTTTGTCATAACAAATTCCACTATTCTTCACTCATTGTTGATTACAAAGATTTGGGAATAGTCACAATGTCCCAGGATCACTATCTTTACAATTGTTTAGAGATAGCTCAATGCATCCCTTGTGTCACTTCCGTTGACTCCTCCTACCTCACTGCCTTTGGTGAAGTCCCACTCAATTTATAAAAGTGAATGTCTCTTCATCATTGAAAAATAATGCATCCTCTCTCGTATGATGATGATCTTTTGATTTCCAAATTCCACTCGTAGACTAATCTCACTTTACCCCAAAGGTATCGGGCAAACTACCAGCTTTCACCTAGCCCCAGAAAGACCGGCGTGCTTCAGCTACATCTAGCGCACATCTCTAAACCCCGCGTGCTAGTATAAAGATGGAGCTCAAGTCACATCGAACAAGTCCAAACCAGGGCACAAGTTCACCTCAACCACTTGCATGACAGTCACTTCTTCAGCTTCAAGATTGCACGACTGAACTCCTTTTACACCCAAAACAATTCTGGGGTGCAACTGTGAACTATCGCGCTTCTTCAAATTATGGCACACAGGTGTCACCACACCACCTGCATGACACCTTCTTCAATAGATCCAAACATGTGTGACTCTCCTCAATTCTCACCCAAACGGTCTTGGACATGCAACAAAAAAATGTTGTGCAACCTCTACTTGCGCGACACACCACCATATGTGCCACCACTACACATGAGTGGCGGGAGATATGGATTTATCTATGTTTGGATTTCTTATTGAATGAGGAGGGTTAGACCTGCATTTATAGGCATTTGGACGCCCTACGTGACGACACGTAGGTCTCCCCTCAGAGCGAAAGATTCAGCGCACAAGACTCTACCCCTAAAAAAATAATTGCACGACCAACATCCAAACATGGTCTCCCTTCTACCATTACCATATTTTCATGTTATGATCGTGAAAAAAGGTGTGCATGTTTCCATGTGTCCAAGCATTCGGCATGCAAGTCTCTTTTCCAAAAACCACTTTTCTCCATTTTTTGATTTTCAGCCACAAAAATTTGGCAAACATTGGAAAACGGTTCCAACTTCAACATTGATATCTACCTATTTTGTATGATCACTTTTCTGGCACACATTCTAAACATCCACTAAGGATTAAAAACAAACACAAACCATACTTAAATTCATGCATAGAATTTCCGTGGTTTGAAAATTCTTTCCCTTTGGGTTTGTTATCAATCAAAAAATAAATTCAACAGATCACCATCAACAAGAAATATAAAAAATACAGGAATCAACTCATCCAACTCTCTACGTCTACGTGAGAAATGCTCATTGTTGAAAACAAGAGATAAAGCTTAAATTGGGTTCCCGTGTTTTGGAATTCTCAATGATGCCCAATTAAATTTTATTATACTGTCATAGAAGCATTACATTTCCAATGAATTCCTTCACATCCTATCACTAACTCATCGTGTCATAGAAGGACTATATGAAAATGACATGCCTGAGTTTATTCCATTCTCCCCCATTGACAATGAACCCAAATACTAGTAATTATTCATTGTTCAGCTCAAACCACACTCCCCGTAGATAGTATCTCCCCCACAAACCAACATCACATCCATAAACATATTAAAAACAGTTAACATGACTGGGGAGAGGGGAAATTCCTAACCTCCTTATGCACTGGGAGGTGGCTGAACACCGAGGTAAAACCGATGCTTCTCAAACACAGCCATTGATAGTGGCATGGTCAGGATATCAGCCACTTGCTCATTAGTTCCCACATGATCCATTCTAATCACCCCTTTCTCAACTATTTCTTTGATAAAGTGATACCTGATTTCAATATGTTTTGTATTAGAATGTTGAACATGATTCTTCGTAAGATCAACTGATCTCTTGATATCAGATTAATTCACCATTACTAGTTTCACCTCATCACCAATATCTATTATTTGTTGTTTCATCCATAGTAGTTGAGTGCAGGCCTTTCTGGTGGAGATATACTCAGCTTCAGTAGTACTAAGAGAAGTAATTTATTGTTTCTTTATCAACCATCCAACACATTAATTCCTAATATAGAACGTAGGACCACTGGTGGACTTTCTATCCACAACATCGATAGCCTAGACAACATTAAAAAATGATGATAATTCACTGTCGATTCCTGAAACAATGTATAATCCACAATTGTGAGTAACTTGAATATACCTCATGATTCTTTTTACTAGTGTCATATGTTCCTCCATTGGACTACACTGAAAGTGAGCTGCAAGACATGTGGCAAAGACAATATCTGGTCATGATGCTACCAGGTACAATAGGCTCCAAATGATCCTCTTGTACATGGTGGGATCTTCAGAGGTCTCATCCTCATGCTTTCCATGTTTAGTTCCAACTGAACTCAGATTTTCCTTTGGTTTAGAGTACTGCATATGAAACTTTTTCAGCAGCTCCCTTCCATACTTTTCTGGAGAAATGAAAGTGTAATTATTCTTTTAACCCACCTGAAGCCCCATGAAATATGTGAGCTCCCCAATCATAGAAATCTCAAATTATGATTTCATATGCTTGGAATATCCATCCACTGATTTCTACCTGATACCACAAAATATGATATCATCAATGTAGAATAGAATCATGAACTGATCTTTTGGAGAATTCTTCACATATAGATTGTGGTCTACTCCTATTATTTTGAATTCTATCTACTTGGGATACAAGTCCAGGCAGGAATAACATGCTAATGGTGCCTACTTCAAACCATATAGATCTTTTTTTAGTTTGCAGACCTTTTTTTCATCAGTACTAAGAACAAAACCCACTAGTAGTTCAATGTAGACTTTTTCTTCGATTACTCCATTCTAGAATTCTATCTTGACATCCATTCGATATACTTTATATCCTCTTTAGAGTTCAATGGAAAGGAAATGCCTGATTGACTCTAGTCTAGCCACTAGGGAAAATGATTCTTTAAAAGAAACACCATCAATCTGGGAGTATCCCTTACATACCAGTCATGCCTTGTTTCTAATAACACATCCATGCTCATAAAACTTGTTCTTGAAGATCCATTTTCTACCTATCTAATTGTGACCTTCGGGTCTCTATTCAAAATACCATGTCATATTCTATTCAATTTGATCTAACTCTTAATTCAAGGCATTCACCCATGATTCATCCTTTGTAGCTTCTTTAGATGATGATTTCCCCACAACAGACAAAAATGAAGATTGCGTGTTATTCCACATCCTCCTGGTTTGTGTGGGTGCACTCCTGTCCCCAATTATGTCAGATGGCTAATTCTCAGAACTATTATTTCTCCTATGCGGTTCAGTTGCATTCTCCCAAGCCATAGTTTCTTCTTTAGAATCTTATTATGATTCAACATCATGATGTGACTGCTGAGTTTTTTGTACAACTTCCTCTATTTCTTCATTTTTATTTTCTCCACGTTCACTTTCTTCCCAACTTTCTATCACATCTTCATATGATGTCCTTGAGGCATTTTGGGTTTTCTCTTCAATTATATTAACATCACTGCTTTCCAAAATCCTTCCTAATCACTTGTTGCAACACTTGTTGGCTTTACTGTTCATTGAGTATCTGAGGAAAATTCCTTCATCTTCATTATCACCATATTTCCCTTGATTTCCATCTTTATTTCTTATGACACATTTACATTCAAAAACATGAATGTATTTCAATGAGGGCTTCCTTCCATGCCAAAATTCATATGGTGTCTTCATCTCACCCATATATAGTCTTGTTTGATTTTGAACATAAATAGCAGCTTGAACAGCTTCTTTCCAGTAATGTTGTGGAATACGACTCTCAATCAACTTAGTTCGTGCCATGTTGTTCACCTGTTGATTCCTACGTTCAAAAACTCCATTTTTTTGGAGTTCTCACATCAGCTACCTCATGTTTTATTGCATTTTCTCCATGTAATTTTCAAATTCCATGGACGTGTATTCCACTCCATTGTCAGATCATAACACTTTGATTGTCAATCCTATATGATTCTCAACAATTCGCCGATATGTTTTCATGCATTCAAGCACTTGTCGTTTCCTGTGAATGGACATTACAAATGCCATTATACTGTAATCATCTATGAAAAGGACAAATTACCTTTCTCCATGAGTTCCAGCAGCATTTATCAGCCCACATACATCTGTATGATTTAGATCAAGAATATTAGATGCCCTTTTCTTCATTGGACAATATGAACTGCATATCAGCTTTTGACGAATGCAACCATCACAAGATTCTTCACGCTCATGCTTCAGGTTGGGAATGTCCTTGAAAATTCTAAGTATTGATATTTTCTCTATTTCTTGTTGATTGATGTGTCCTATTATCCTATTCCACAAATTTTGTTCTACTTCAACAGTCATGTAATAAAAATTTTCTTTACAATCAACCTCATGCATGTTGCCATCTGCTCTACATCCATTCATAAGTGAATTGCCTATCTTTACCTTGACAGTGCAACCTTTCTGATTAAAAGTTACAATACGTCCCGAGTCACAGAGTTGACTTACACTGAGTAGATTATGACATAGGCCATCTACATAAATAAATTCAGTCTTCATTAGCTCTCTATTAGCTAATTCAGTACTTCCACTTCCTTTGATATTCATTGCTCCGTCATTACCAAATCGTACTGTACCATAAAATTTCCTTTTGATATCCGTTAACAGGCCAGCATTACCTATCACATGAGATGAAGAATCACTGCCTCAAATCTAGGTATTGTTTCTATTTGTAGCTTTAAGGGTCACCTCTGCATGGTTGGATTTCTCAATTTTCTTCCTTTCCTTCAATGAGACATTGGAATGAGTTTGTAGCACATATTGACATTAAATTCTGTCATCTATGTACATTGTTTCTTCATAGTAGAAGTCTTCTTCAAGTGTAAAAAACATGTTTGTAAGAGAAACACAATATTCTTGATGATATTTGACTTGTCTTGAACTCTGGTATAAGGTGTCCATGACCCTTCTCTGCATGTAATGAACAACCTTATGATCAAAGTTAGAACAATGGAAACAGTATCCATATAAAATATTTCTTCCAAAAGATAGAGGATATCAAATTAGTCTCCTTTGTTGACGTACCAGATCTTCCCCATTCAAGTTGCTCCTTGCCTCTTTGCAATATGACATGGTATGGCCCAGATACCCACAGAAATGTCACTTCAGAAGAGGAAATGTATTCTCACTTGAATTTCACCTCATACCTTCTTCCTTGGTAGAATATTTGAACATCCTATCATTTTTGAATGTTGGATGAGAATTTTCATTTTTCCTTTTAGTTTGGATTCAGGGTTTCTTTTTCAGTACTTCAAGGAACATTTTAACATGTCCAATATTCATCTTGTCTTTATTTTGGTTCTTTTCATTTCCAGTAGTTGGTGTCTCAGCTTCAATCCAATTCGACTATTTCCCATGCAATCAGGTCTTTGATCACTAATGATTTTTCCAACCCCATATAAACCACACATGGCTATTGCTAGTAATTCTACATCTAATTATCTTCAAAACAATATTTTTTGCCTTGATTCTTTTAAAATTGATTTAGTCTCATGTTTACTCTTAAGAGTAAAAACTTCCTCCCCATGACCCTCAGCAGTCTTGGATTTTTCTTCCAGTCTGGATGTGAGGACATTGATGACCTTTCACTGCATTTCAATTCTCAGCTTCAGATCTATAACATCATCATTGCATTCAAGGATTTTAAATTGTACTTTAAAAAATTATTCTGGTCGTTCATTTTCAGCTTCAAGATGATCAACATATTGTTTTGGTTCTTCTAAAATTGATTTACACTTATTTAAACTCTTACATTTAATCATAAACATACTAAAAGCATCGTTAAGTTGCAACTGGGGATTTTCACTAATTTTCAATAGATACACCCTACCAGTATCTTCTGATTTTTCAACAGTTTCCATCATGGAAGCATCGTTCGTAGTCTTAAATTCTGGTTCTTCCACATCATAGAATTCATTCTCATCTTCTTCCTCTTAATAGATAAAACTCTTCTTCAGAACATTATTTCTAGATTTGAAGTCTCCTTTTCTTGAGAAACCTTATCTAAGGATTCTGAATGTTATTTGCATCACTGTCATCATCCTCGATCTTTCTTAAGCATGGAGAATCAATGTGACCGACTTTTCCACAATGACACCAAGATAGAGTTAACTTCCCTTTGAATTTCCATTTTCCCTTCTGAAACATCTTGGAAATGAGAGAAAGAATTTATTTTTACTCATCATCTTCACTACTACTATATTTTGAAATTTTTAGTTTCTCTATGGATTTTAATGCCATTTCCTATCATACTCATGTAATATAATCTTCTAGGTTGACTCTCATTTCATATACCACTAGGCTGCTCAAAACATCATCTATAGAAAGTTTCGAATGATCTCATTCTATAAGGACTGACAACATTGCATTATACAGGGGTGGAAGTCTGCTTAATATTTTCTTTACAATGTCAACTACTTTTATTTCTTCACCTAGACCTAAAATTTCTCCAACCGCTTCAATAATTTGCCTGAAGAAGGAGTCTGAATTATCATCAGGATGAATCTTCAGATCATCAAACCTATGCTGTAGGACATTTTGTTTAGACTCCTTCACATTGTTGTCACCTTCATAAATATTTTCATGTTTATACTACATGGAATTTGGTGAGGTGTAACTATTCACCTTTAGATAGATCTTATTAAAAAGGGCTGCTGTGAGAGCATTCTGCGCTTTAGCATTAGCATCAATAATTTTCCTATCTACATCAGTCATAGCCAGCCTAGTTGGATCAGTAACATGTATACCTTGAATAGTGGAAAACAGAACATCCATTATAAGGGATCTTAGATACGATCTTATTATGTTCTTCAAATCTTAAAATTACTTCCATCAAAACGGGAAATCCCCTAACACTGGATGAATTTTCCACGGTGGAAGAAAAAAAGATCAATCACCATCAACCTCCCTTTGATACCACTTGTAGATCCCTGAGACACCCTAAGAGGGGAGGGCTGAATCAAGGTGACAACTTTTTCTTTTAAACTGATGAATCGTGTTTCCATGTTGGTAGAAACTAGTTTGACCTATATGATGGAAATGATAATAAGTAAAACATTCACATGCAAAGGGATGACACATCACTTTTTACTTGGTTCACTACTAAGGGCTACATCCAAGGAGCATACGCCAACAGGTTTTCGGTCATACCAAATTCCACTATTCTTCACTCATTGTGTATTACAATGATTTGGGAATAGTGTCTATGTCCCAGGCTCACTTCCTTTACAAATTTTCATGGATAGATTATTGCATTCCTCGGGTCACTTTCATTGACTCTTCCTGGCACACTACATTTAGTGAAGTCCCACTAAGTTTATAGATGTGAAGGTCACTATATCATTGAAAAGGAATGCATCCACTATTGTGTGTAGATGCTCTGTTGAATTCCAACTTCCACCTGTAGGCAAATCTCAATTTACCCTAAAGCTTTCGGGAAAACTACTTGCTTTCACGCATCACCAGAAAGACTGATGTGCTTCAGTTAAACCTGGCACACATCTCTAAGCCCAGAGCGCATGTTCCAAGATGGCGCGCGAGTCACAGCGCGTAAGTCCAAACTGGTACACAAGTTCACCTCAACCACTTACACGTCACTCACTTCTTCAACATCAAACTTGCGCGACTCAAATCCTTTTACAGCCAATCCAATTTTGTCACGCTACTGTGAACTGTCGCGCTTCTTCAAATTCTGGCACGCAAGTGTCCCCACAAGACCTGTGTGATAACATCTTCACCAGCTCCAAACTTGCACGACTATCCTCCTTTCTCACCCAAATGATCTTGGACATGCAGCAAGAAACATTCACGCAACCTCTACGTGTGCGACCCACCACAACTTGGGTGACCTCTACACATACGCGGCAGGAGATATGAATTTCTCTAAGTCTGAATTTCATACTGAATGAAGAGGGGTCGACCTATATTTATAGGCATTTGGACACCCTGCATGACGGTGCAAAAGTCTCCCCTCGGTGGTTACGTTTCATCACGCAAGTTTTTACCACCAATAAAACACTTGTGCCACAAACTTACAAACATGGGCACCCTTCCCGTTTGCCATATTTTAATGTTTTGATCTTGAATAAATGGCGCGTAGGTTTCTGGCACACATTCTAAATTTCCATTGAGTATTCACAACAAACACACACCATACTCCAATTCATGCATGTAATATCCATGGTTCCAACAGCTTCCACATTAGCGGTGCACCGTTTGTCTAACCATGCGGCCAAACCATTCATGGAGGGCCTGCCAAGGTAGTGGCTAATGCACGGTTAGCGCACTGTTTGACTAAATGTGCGAGAAAACCATGCAACCACTTAAAAAATATCCTATAAAAAAGGATCTCATGCATTTTTTCCTCTAATTGGATCGTTTTCTTCTTAAGTGGCCATGACACCGTATTTTACTTCTCTTATGGTCAAAGTGGGTTCAGCCATCATTCTGGAGGCTATATGAATGCCTCCATTGGTGAATCGATGATGGATTATTGAGGCATGTGATCGTTCTTCATCATTCTTGATAGGTTTCAAAGTTCTACCTAGATTTAATTCTCCTCTTATCTAGGTTTCCTAGATCTACACCCATTATGGGTAGATCTAAGTGTATGGATTCCAAATATTATTATATATGGTCTTCATCTTGCTATGAGAAGATATCTAAGGTGGGGTTTTGGAGAATTGACCCGGGCTTCATGAGAATTCTTTAAACGTTGTGGTTTCGTCAAAACCATTGAGGTATGAGGCTCCACACTCGACTCATCTTGTTAGAAATGATTGGCTTAGATTCAATTGGTTTATTTGAATGGATTTGATTGTGAAAAGCATGGAAAAAAGCTTTTTTAGTGATGATTTATGGGTTTGATGAAATTGTGAAATCTTGGTGAATTTTTGTGCAAATTGATTTGGATTCTTGAATTTAAAATATTAATTTTAAATTATGGAAGTTTTGAAATCCTAAATGGTTTGATTAAAAATGGGATTTAAATAAAAATGGTGATTTATTGAAATGGTTTGAGATTGAAATGACATTGATGGAATTGGTTTTCAATAAAAATGTAGCTTTATTGAAGTGGTTTGAATTGGTTGAACACACTTGGTAGTTGACATGATGGTTGTGTGTGTGGAATGGTGTGTGGGACAAATAAGGGTTAAGGGTCTCCCCCTTCAGCGTTGGGATGGATAAGGGTTAGGGATCTCCCTCATCAGACATTCATATTGCATTCTGGATGGATAAGGGTTAGGGGTCTCTCGTATTAGTGTTGGTATGGATAAGGGTTAGAGATCTCCCCCACCAAACACTCATATTTCATTCAGAACAGATAAGGGTTAGGGGTCTCCCCCATCAGTGTTGGTATGGATAAGGGTTAGGGAACTCCCCTGTAATGTATTCATGTGTATTTGTATTGGATAAGGGTACAAAGTATCCCCCATCGTGGTTGGGGTGGATAAGGGTTAGGGATTCTCCCCTCTTCCATGCAGCATGCATGGTTGGTTGCATGGGGTGTAGAATTGATGGGTATGCAAAAAAGGAATGTTTTTGAAATGTTTCTAAATCTTGTTTGATAATTTTTCTGTAAACTAACATGCAGGAAAATTTGTTTAAACTTCTCTTGGAATGCGTTTGGTTATAGAATGCTTTTGGAATCATGTTTATATTCAGTTATAAATTACTTTTGAGAAAATGTTTTATATCAATTGTTTTAATATAAATTTTTCTGACTCTTCTATACTTGTGGCATGAGTAGGGACGTCATTGGGGGAAACCTACTGAGTGTTACACTCACCCCATCTTTTTCACGTTTGTGATTTTGTAGATGTCATATTCTAGGACACAGGTAAAGGTAATGCATCGTATTGCTAGTGTCTTGTGGTGATGCTTGGCAGATATTGTGGAGCTTTGATATTATGACACATGGAGTTGTAGTGTCATTTTAGAGTTTTTATTTGTTCATCCGTTGTGGACTTTGATGCTTGGTTTGGTCTTCCATGTCTATGTTCTTTGATTTAGTTTGATATTAATGAAGTGTTTCATGGTCTTTCATTTGTTCATGAAACATATAGTGAATTTTTGGTTATGGTTGGTTTGTGGGTTTATTTAATAAAGTGAAAATATTCCCCCAACATGTATTTGAAACCCTTCAGCCTTTATTTCTAGCCTTTGGAATCTTGGGGATATCTATTCAGGCCCAGTAATGACACATTGTACTCTCAAGCCAATGAAAATTGGCGGGTCATTACAAATGGTATTAGCTTGTTCGGTCCTTCCTAACATGTATTCATCAATGTTCATGGTCATGGACTTGAAATTAATTCTTGTCTATTCATTGTATCAAAATCATAAACATGAGTAGGATTGTTGGAACATGAAATGTATTGCATAAAAGGACATAGCTAACCTATTTATGTTGAATTTCATGTTACCAGGTAGTTGGGTACATAAGTGTTTTGGATACACTTCTAGAATGTTGCGAAATCTCATTGTCATGGTTTTCACCAATCATATGAGCATGACATGAATTAAGGAGGAATGAATTCACACAAGGATTTCATATCTCATTGTAAGGAATGAGTAAGGATTTTGTGCAAGGTGAGATTTTTTGAAAAATGAAGAAAAGGGTTTCAAGTAAATTATTTTTAAAACATCGTATTTGATGTATTTTGAAAATCAGTTTATTTTCAAAAGGCATGAGGAATGTTTTCAAAAATGTTTGAACATGGGAAAAAGGTTTTTTTTATACAATGCTCTGATAGACGATGTCATATAATTTTAAATGCTAAGACATCAGTTGCTAGAGAGTGATATTGATGGAGTTTGTTGTTGGTTTAGAAAATGGCACATGGTATGCATTTTCAGAACCAACCCGAAGAGGCTGTAGTGAATATGGATGCATGGGAACCACATGTAAACCATGAGATATTTTAGAGTAGTTCTATTCTTCTCATTCTATGGATACGGGGAACTGGAGGAATTATCCAAGGATGGTGGATCATACAATCCAGTTCATGAAGTAGAATCCACCGAACATTCGACATGATCATGAAATCGAAAAGACGGAGGTGTGGCTATGTGGGATTAATCGTTTCATTGATTTAATCTGCACACCATCAGAGCTAAAGTTCATGTTGGTGACGTATATGCTGGAGGATAATGCCTGTTAGTGGTGGGATATAGAGGTGCATTCTAAATTGGATGAATGAATTACCTGGGAGTATTTTGAAGAATTTTTCAGAAAACAATTTTATCCTCACACGTTCAAGATCCAGAATTTGACAAACATCTATAGCCTGAAACAATAGAGTCTCTATATCACATAGTATGCAGCTATAGTTATGAACTATGTCTGTTTTTTCATCAGATTTTGTGGAAAGTACATCTTTGAAGGAACACATATTCGAATCGGGGATGAGGAAAGATATTTGATCAATGATTCCAGTGCTCAGTATTACAGATTATACAAAGATGGTGAACAGAGTGACTGTTGCTAAACATGATATCTCAGGATTAATAGGAGGAGAAATGATGATACCAAAATGAAATTATGGGAACTAAACCTCTGGGAACTAGAGGATAAGGCACACCTATTTCGGTGGTGCACGTGGGAATCACTATCCAATAGTAGGATCAGTGAACCTTCCTCCATGACCCCAGAGCAAAGCAGGTTGTTTTCAATGAGGTTCACATGACACTACTAGAAAATTAGATTTCCACGCCTATGGACATAGGAGACTGCCATAGGAGGTCACTAATACTAAAATAAATTTTGCGGGATTTTTCCCGCCCCTGCCGCTATCTTCCACATTTTCACCGTTGCAACCCGCCGCCCCATAGCCGCTGTCTTCCTCAAACTGCACCAGTTTTGGAGTCTCCCCTACCAACCCTACAACCATCGGCCACCCCCGTCGCCACCCCCTACGCCTCCCATTGCACTTTTTCGCTGAACCCATCAGATACCACTCCCCACACACCAACCTATACCCTCAACATTGCACCCACCCCTCCCTCCGGTCGTAGTAGATCCGCCAAGGTCAGTGGCCATTGCCTCTATATTTCCTCACATCCACCACAGATATCCCCACATTCCCACCTTGTTTCTAGCACAGATTAAATGTTATATTTCTAGAAGGACCTTTAGAAGCCGCCCTTGGTAGTTTCTATTGGTCTTTACCGATGGAGGAATAGTGACCGCCAAAAGCGGTCACAAGGTGGCTGCTGGAGGCCATTAGAGACCTCTTTTGGCAGTCGCTAAAGGTGTTAATTATAGTAGTGTGACCACAAATGGCGAGATTCTATGGGTTAAGCTAGATCCTATAATAATTTCATCCAGATGGATAATATATAGTGTTATTGTAGGAATGCACCAAGGTCGGGTGTGCATGACACACCTTAGGTGTCGCAAGAATCATATGATTTTATAAGATGTGGATAGAAGAATGAGCCTCATCAACATAACAAAGCATACCATGGGTGATTCTTAAAATACAGTGACTCCACAACCAGGGAAATCTCGGCAAGGAAACATGGAGAACAGTGCAGCGATGATGGAATTATATCGAGCTGAGCAGATGGTGGTAAATGATCAGGCTGGACCATCTATGGTGAGAGGTAAGATTCTTTTGAATTATAACCTTGTTCAAGTTTTGTTTGAGACTTGTGCATCACATTCCATCATGGTTTCTCATGAATTTGACTTTCTATGTTTTAAACTGGAAATTATTACTTCTATTTTGAAACTAAAAACACCTCTTAGTAAAAGAGAATGTCAAGACATTGTATGTAGAGCATGTTCAATAATTGTTGATGGAGATGAGTAAAAATGGGAATTCTCAATGTTGGGCAGGGACTTATATGATGTAATCCTTGGTATGGATTGGCTGACAATGTTTAAGGATCACATCGACTATTATAGGAGAACGATTAGTTTCACGAATACGGAAGGGAATCTACCATATCTTCAAAAAAGAGAGGATAGTAAGGAAAGGTGAAAAGAGTTAATTATAATCAATTGTGGGAATGATTTCTTACCGACTAGCCACAATGACTTTGGCATCAATGGAATATATTGAGGAAAATAGTTTTCTAGCTATTGTGGATCAATTTCCATATGTATTTTCAAATAACTTCTTCGGGTTACCATCTTTTAGGGAAGTGGAGATTACAATTGATCTTCTTCTGGAGACCAGTACTATTTCCCTTACATATTATAGGATGCCACCAATATGCTTATGGTAATTGAATGTATAGTTAGAGGTGCTGGAAAGTAAGGGTTTTATTTAACCAAGTACTTCTCCATGGGTAGCACCAGTGTTGATTGTGAAGAAGGTAGAGGGAACTCTTCGGCTGTGTGTTGATTATTGTAAGCTTAACCAAGTTAAAATAATGAATAGATATCAACTTCCATGAATTGATGATTTTTTTGTTCAATTAAGGGGAGATCTATGGTTCTCCAAAATTGACTTGAGATCAGGATATCACTAATAGTGAGTTTTGAAGTAAGATATTCCAAATATAGATTTTAGAAGCAGATATGGCCACTACGAATATGTAGTCATGTCTTTCGGTCTAATGAATGCACCAGTGGTATTCATGGAATTAATGAATCAGATATTTCGGTGATATCATGATTCTTTTGTTTTTGTGTTTGTGGAAGATATTGTGGTCAGTTCAAAAACAAGGGCTGATCATAAGGTGCAATAAGAATTAGTGTTTTAAACCTTAAAAGATCATCTTATGTATTCCAAACTACAAATGTCTGATTTTTGGATACAAGAATTACGTTTCCTTGGCCATGTCATTTCTGAGAAAGGTGTTTCTATTGATCCTGAAATGTTAGAAGCCATTATTTCTTGGAAACCATCAAATAATGTGTTTGAGATACAATGTTTTCTTGGTCTAGCTGGTTACTACCAATGCTTTGTGGGTGATTTCTCACGACTAGCATCAACAATTACATCATTGAAAAAAAATAATGATGCATGCCAATGGACAGAGGAATGTCAAAAGCCTTTCTAGGAACTAAAAGTTAGGCTTACATCATCATCTATCTTGATCTTTCTAGAATTAGTATAGGGGTATGTGGTTTATTATGACGCTTCAGGATTAGGTTTGGGTAGTTTTATCATACAAAGATGTCATGTGGTTGATTATGGTTCAAAGTAGTTGAGGGTGCATGATAAAAATTAACCAACACACGATTTAGAGTTAGCTGCAATCGTCCATGTTTGGATAACAAGGAGACATTATCTCTTTGGTGATAAACTTTCGATGTTTACAGATCACAAAAGAATGAAACACATCTTCTAATAGTGAGATTTGAATCTGAGGAAAAGGGGATGGATGGAGTATCTGTAGATGATTGACTTTTACTTGATGTAAACACCAGGAAATCGGAATTCAGTAGCGGATGCATTGAGTAGAAATTCGTATGCTTAGTTTGTGATTGAAACTTTAGAGGAATGGAAGTTGATTTCTGTCTTAGCCGACATGCATGTGGATTGTGAAGCCAGAGGTGATGTTGCTGTTTTTATCAGCTACACTTGTTCCAGATTTAGTGAAGATGATCAAAAATGCAAAAAAATTTCATGCAGAATTTCAGGTTGTAAGTTCATATCTCAATGGTTGGGAGACTATTGATGTATGGAAACTTGATGGGGGTTCAGTTATGTGTTTCTAAGATCGTATGGTTGTACCTAAGTCTTCTCAAGAACAAATCCTTCATGCTTACCACCATTCAATATGGGTTGTACATCCAGGTACACAAAATATATATATGACGTTGAAGGTGCAGTTTTGGTGGAGCGACATGAAAAGGAAGGCGGTCGAGTTTGTATCGCAATGGTTAACTTGTCTACAGGTTAAAGAAGAGCATCCGAGACCAGCTGGTATGTTACAATATTCACATATCCCAGTGTGGAAATGGGAACAGATAGCAATGTATTTTGATATAGGTCTTCCCAGAATAGTTTGGAAACACGATGCTTGGGTGATAGTGGATCGTCTAACCAAGTCGTCACATTTCATCCCTATTTATACAACTCATACAGTGGAAGATGTTTCAAAAATCTATATCTGAGAAGTGGTAATGATGCATCATGTACCTGGTTCAATATTCTCATATAGAGATCTAAGGTTCAAATATCTTTTATAAAAATCATTACAGATAGTCCTTGGAACTCAATTCACTATGAGTAAGGCATATCATCATCAGACAGATGGAAAATCTGATCGGATGATACAAACATGGGTAGTTATGTTGTAGGATTGTTTAATGGATTTTTTAGGGTCATGGGGGGATCATATACCCTTAGTGGAGTTCTCATATAATTATAGCTACCAAGCCTTGATACGCATGGATCCTTTTGAAGAATTGTTTGGTCTTCTTGTCATTCTCCACTATATTGGGTGGAAAGTGGTGAAACATTACTAGTCAGACCAATCATTGTCCAAGAAACAATAGAGAAGATCCAGTTGATTATAAAGAGGATGGAGACAAATCATAGTTGTTAGAAATCTAATACATATCACAATCTATGATCGTTGTCATTCATTGTGGGTGATCATGTCTTCTTGAGGATCTCCACAAGTCTGTGACATCGTCATTTCAGGAAGCAGCTCAAGTTATCCTCGAGATACATTGTCTCTTTTGAGATAATGGAATGGGTTGGAGAGGTGGAATATCGGTAAGAATTACCACCAATGTTCAGTTTGGTGCATAATGTCTTCCATGTATCTCATTTGAAAAAGTATCAGCCTGATCCTGACCATGAGATCAGATGGGATAACATTGACATAGACCCAGATTCATCGTTAATACATATCCCGATATGGATTGTCGATAGGAAAGAGAACGTCTATCATAGAAAAATCATCGGCCTAGTTCAGGTTTTATTGCAGCGTGGTAAAATTCATGAATAGACATGTGAACTTGAGAAGGAAATGAAAGATTATTGGCTGAAAATATTTCATTTGGGTGAAGGTTTTCTACTTTCCGAGGAAGGAATGACCAATGGTGGGGAAAATTTAGTACCCCAGGATTCGGGTATGTAACCCTTTCTCCATGTTTTTCTTGGATTTAATGTAAAGGGTGACGAATGGGAGAGTCAGGAGACCTTTAAATGATGTCTTGTGGCAAAGGGGAATTCCCATAGACGGCGCATGGTTTGTTTAAACCGTGCAGCCAAACCGTACAAATTTTGTCTTGGAGGTAGTCACTTCTGCACGGGTGGTGCAAGGTTTTTAAAACTTTGTAGCCAAAACCATGCATGCAGGGTATTCCAAAAAAGTGGATAATGCACGGCTAGGGAATGATTTGTCTAACTGGGTGAGAAAACCGGACGACCACTTAAATGAAATCCTATAAAAGTAGATCTCACATGGTTTTTCCTCTATGTTGATAGTTTTCCCACTAAATATTCCCTAAATCTAGATTTTTCTTCTCTTAAGGTCAAATATGGTTCTACCATCATTTCAGAGGTGATCTGAAGGTTTTTATTGGAGAATCGAAGCCAGATTCTTGAGGGATGTGATCGTTCTTCGATTTTCTTTATCGGTTTTTAGATCTACTTTGATATACTTCTCCTCTTCTCTCGGTTTCTTATATCTGATCCAATTATATGTAGATATATGTGTATGGATTCCAAATTTGATGAGGTTTGGTTTTGATCATGCTAGGAGAAGAGATCTATGGAAAGGTTTCAGAGAATTTACCTTGGTTTCTTTAATGTTCTTTAACTTTTGTGGTTTTTGTCAAAACATTGAAGGTTGGAGGCTTCAATCTCGACTCCTCTTATTATAATGGATTGGATTTGTTTATATTGGATTGATTGAATGGATTTTATTTTGAAAAGCATGGAATATAACTCCTTTAGTGATTATCTATGGTTTTGATGAAATTGTAAAATCTTGGCGGATTATTGTGCAAAGTTATTTGGGTTCTTGAATTTAAAATTTTGATTTTAAATTATGGATTTTCTGAAATAGTAAATGGTTTGATGAAAAATGTTTTTTTCAATAAAAATGGAATTTTATTGAAATTGTTTAAGATCGAAATGACATTGATGGAATTGGTTTTCAATAAAAAAAAGTTTTATTGAAATGGTTTGAATTGGATGAACACACTTGGTAGTTGATAGGATGGTTGTGTGTGTTGAAGGCTATGTGGTATGGTTAAGGGTTAATGGTATCCCCCATCAGTGTTGGGATGTATAAGGATTAGGGCTCTCCCACACCAAACATTCATATTGTATTTGGGATAGATAGGGGTTAGGGGTCTCCCCCATCCATGTTGGGATGGATAAGGGTTAAGGTTATCCCCTGTAAAACATTCATATTGCATTCAAGACAGATAAGGGTTAGGGGTCTCCCCCATCATTTTTGGGATGGATAGGGGATATGTATCTCCCCCTTCAATCATTAATGTGAATTTGGGTTGTATAAGGGTAAGATGTCTCCCCCATCGTGGTTGGGATCGATAAGGGTTAGGGCATCTCCACTCTTCTAGGTAACATGCATTGTTTGTTGCATGGGTTTGTGGAATGGTTGGGTCTGCCAAAAATAAATCTTTGTTAAATGGTTCTAATGTTTTTTGGTTATTTTTATAGAAAATAAATTTCTGGAATTTTTTTTTAAATTTCTATTGGAATGCCTTTGGTTATGAATGGTTTTGGAAAATTGATTATATTCTGTTATAAATTGCTTTTGTGAAATGGTTTTATATAAAATGTTTTTATATTAATGTTCCTAACTCTTCTATCCTTGTGGCATGAGTCGGGAAGTCATTGGGGAAATCCTACTGTGTTTTATAATCACCTCTGCTTTGGTACATTGTTTCTTTTGTAGATGTCGTATTTTTGGACATAGCTAAAGTTAAATCTTCTTATTACCAATGGCTTGTGGTGATTCTTCGGAGTTGTTGTGGAGATCAGAGCTTAAGGAGCATGAAGTTGTAGTTTCATTTGAGAGGCTTGAGTTGTTCATCCAATGTGTACATTGATTCTTATTTTGGCCTTACACATTTGTGTACAATGATGTAGTATTTTATAAATAAAGTGTTTCATGGTATTTCATTTATTCATGAATCATATAGCGATTGTTTATTTATGGTTGGTTTATGGGTTTTTTTAATAAACATTAAATCGTTCCACAACTTGTATTTGAATCCCTTCGGCATTTATTTCCAGCCTTTGGCATCTTGGAGATGTCGCTTAAGGCCCAGTAATGACATGTTTTACTCTTAAGATAATTAGAATTGGTGGGTCATTACAGTCTATTTTATAGTTCTTGCTTACTTATCTCTTTGTTTGGAAACCCATTTTATCATCAAAATTATTATATTATAAAAAAATGTATTTAATAATATTCCAATGATTTATTAAATAATCTTTTAACCATTTTTATAATTTTTACAAAATGATATCAAAGTAATCATTATGTTGTCTTCAAAATCATGCACTTTGTGATTTTATTGAAAATGATACAAGAATATTTGTTTTAATATGTATTCAAAGAACAAAAATTACCACCTCAATGACCGTTATTTATGTTAATATTACATTATATGTTTTCAATGTTATTTTTAGGTAATTATTTTTCGAAATGATTTATTTTTTAAAAATATTTTTTCAATGTTTTATTGGTATTTTTCTCATGAAATAATTATTTACTTTATAATGAATAAATATATATATTTTAATTAATTTTCAATGAAAATTATATACATATATTAAATAATATTTATTATTAAAAATAAAATCTAATGAAAATTTAATTTCCTTATGAAATGTTCTATGTGATCTTTCAAAATACATTTCCATATAAATGAGATCATTTTATGTTACTTAATGTCGAATGGGGATATTTTTAAATGATGAGATTCTCATTCTATCTATAGATGGAGAATGATTGTATAAAATATATGTATTATAGAATCCACAATTTTTCCATTGGTTATTTAAGACTCAAATTGATTGTTATGGATCCCATTTATTTTCCTATGGTTAATAATTTCTCAATGAAATATTTATGTAACACATTTCTTTTTTATAGATAAATCGTGTTATTAATTGAATGAGGTGTGTTTTTTGAGTTCTACAATGATACATAAACCATATATTTATTTATTTTGGGTTCATGTATACTGTTATATGATGGGTCTTCCCTGATAGTATTGAATGGTCCCAATATAGATTCTATGATGGGTGAACCTAGATAGTGCTCTAACGCATCAAGTTATGATTTTTTTCTCCAGAGAATTATATTTAATATTGAAAATATGGTTTTTTCATTTGTGAGGGTTATATAATTGTTCAATAAATAAGATATTCCTATATATCATTTTGGATTATCATTTTTTTTGTTTCATAATGTATATTACAATTAATATTGGCATCACATTACACAAGATCATTGATTCTGAGGACTATTTTATCTGTTAAATTCTTATTTCATGTTTTCATTTTTTATGATACGTGAATTTATGGGTATAAATATTCTTATGTTACCCTAATTCACATTTTTTAGGTCATAAAAACCATTATTCCTTTCTTTTTTCACTAAAGGCATTAAATTTTTAATGATTATGTTTAATATTACTATTAATAGTATCTCTGATTTCTTATGTATCATTTTACATACGTAACTATGTTTTATGTATAATAATTTTTGTCTAAGATGTTTTCATATGGTTTATTTTAATGATTAAAATGGCCCTTGTAATTTAATATGATCCAATTTGTTTATTATATTTCATAATTTGGAATAATAAAATTGGGTCACCTTTATATATATCAATGCAAAAAATGTATGGTTTATGCTTTCCTCACCAGATCTCATAAGTTTTGTACTAGGAAGAAAAAATTTGTATTAAATGAAAGGGTTATGTAACATTGTATATTACTGTGTTTTAATGTTATTTTATATTAAGAATTATGAATATCGTCATAGGACAATATGATTATGTATAATAATTATAATCAATGTCTAAACAACCATTATTGGTTCTTAGAGATTAGTTTTAGATGTTATTAATAAAAATTTAGGATATATTTTAATATGTTAAAGTATTTTTAGTGATTTCGGTAAATGTGATGTATTTCTTGAAAATTTTCAAAAATATGATTTAGGTTATTGAAAGTCATGAGGCTTTATATGAAAATGGACATAGAAAAAATTAATGGAACATATGTATTATCATGTATTTAAAAATGTGTAATTAAATTTATTTATTGATTATGTGAATAGTCCTATTTCCATAAAATGATAACCATATTGTTTCCCAAAATATAAAATCTATTGTGTAACACTTATGTTAAAAAAACCTTTAAATTTTTATTGTGTTTATGTAATTTATGTTATGAAATTATGAAATTATTTATTTTCAACATTATGTATTATTATATAATATTTAAAATTATAGAATCACATGATTATTGATTCATTCTTGGAATTTACATTGAATGTGATATACTATTGTTTTTTGTAAATTTCTATATATAGGATGCCACGAACCAATTTGGGTCTCCATTCAAACAGGTTGTTGTCACAGTGTGTGGCATGGCCCAAAGGGAATTCTCAATCCCCATAGGTGGGAAAATAGTGCATGGGTATCAAAATTACATCTTTTAAATGATTTTACTAATTTATATACAAACAAAAATCCAATTAGAATAAACATCACTGTGTGGAATAATAATAATAAATCATGATATAATAATTTATCAATTTAGTGTTTACAACATGGAATACCCTCCACCCCAAAGACTACAATATAAAGGGAACTGAAACTCCATCCCTAACCTACATGATCTAGGAATAGAAACATCCATAGTATAGTACCACCAAAACCCATTAGTCAAGACAACTAGAAACTTGAACCACCATAACTGAACACTATAACATCACTTGAGTCAAAATTAACAAGTTTACAAACAAACAAAGGTGTATGTATGGTGTGATACAAGTCCATGAAACCCTAATTAAAATATTACATGATATAACATTTAGAGACAATTTAAAATTATCTTTTCCACTAAAACATTCAGATCATTTCTATGAAATCATTTATAGGAAACTATTGAAAAGTAAGGCACATCGAAGAAATACCTCTTTTGAAATAATCATTATTCAAACAAAAACAAACTCACAATTTCTATCTTATATCGATTAATAACACCTTATTACATAGGAATCAAGTCACAAATGAGAACCTAGGGTATATCCGTAGGGATAATATAGCTCATATGGGACCCTAGAACCTCATACCTCGACAAATGGTGGTATAGTAACCACAACCGTCCCTATTCTCATGGAAAATATACATCTAAATCACTAGCACACTAGATCTTGTAATCCCTCCTAGATACTCTGGATTCTATTATGATCAACCCTATTTAAAATGTTACATAGCTCATTATTTTATAAAACAACCTACATTCCATTTCAATAAAAAAACTATTTTCATGCACATTCACCACTAACTAAAGAATTCAAAAATCCCCTATTGAAAAAAAACATGAAATAACATAATTAAATACAAAAAATTTTCCGGGCCAATCCCCCTTCAACATAAACATAAATCATGTTCAATTTCAAAATGTGATTCTAATTATCAAAACAACATAAAATTCATACAAAAGGTTAATAACACAAAAATAAAAATACAAAAATCATTTTTCATTTTGAAATACCTTTCAATGTGGTGAATCACATTTGAATCCCAATTAGTACTCTCTAAATAAAGCATAAATCGGTTTTTTAGAAAACAACCCAATGAATATTGCACAAACTCAATATTTCCGTTTATAAAAATCCACCTTCATTACCAATGCCTGCTAAAACACTTATATTATATATTACTCATAAAAAATGGAATTAATAAACATTTTTTTGTCACAAAAAAGAATTATAAATTCATCTAAATTTTTTTGTGTTGTAACCACCAAACTCATGTCCATAAACAACTGAAAAATGAAACCAACCCCTATATAAAACACAAGAAGACTTGAGAAAGTAAATATAGAACAAAAAATCATGATGCAAACATAAAACCCAAAATTCAACCCGAAATAGAAAACAATAAATTTTGACACAATGAATCCCCAAGAAAGAAGAGGGTGAACCCTAGAATAAAATGGGAAGAAAAGGAGAAAGAGTCTTCAATTGAGAATTGAGGTGGAAAATAATCAAAATATCCCAAAAAATAGAGTTCAAATGGAGAGAATGGAGTACATAGAGGCACCTAGGGTGAAGGAACATGATTGGGAGATGAAATTAGGGATTATTGTTAACGTTAGGGGAGATAGAAAAGGTAAAAACCAAATTTTTAACAACATAGACAGGACACATGGGTTTCAGGCATATTTTCTCAAACCATGTGAAAACTACACGCTAATCTCTGTAGAAGAGGCTCCTATACCATGGTTAATTTGCAGGACCTAACATATCATGAAGAATCCATGTGGTAGATTCTATTTTATATTTCAACCTATCACACAGTAACATGTAGAGTGGCCAATAGTTTGAAAAACTATAGGTCGAATGTGCACATCAATCATCCAACCCTAAAATATTCATTATTATGAAAACTCAATAGGGAAACACGTGGTCAGTCACTAGACCAAGAATAAAAAATAAAAAATCCCAAAAATTCAAACCCATCATGCCCGAAACATGTGAGTAAAACTATAATCCAAATTTGAGTTAGAAAAAATGGTGATATTAAAAACCATGTGTAGAAAGTCTCTCCCCCACCTCCATTATTTATTCTCCCTTAAAAAAACTACCACCATTACTAGTCTAAAAAATGACCCGATAATTTTTAATTACTTATTTAGATTCCCCATGAATATCAAATGAAGATATTTCATGAACACTATATATTAGAAATATTATTACCAAATGAACTCGTCAGGCCATAATGGACTTCCCACTATATTCCTTCATTAAAATAAATAATAAACCCAAAAAATTAATAGATTTATGAAAATAATATCACATTGAAAAATCGAACCCGTTGAGAAAAAAAAAATAAATTGTCAAACAAATGGCACACCATATAAATAAAAAGCGAATGTGAATTCAAACCAAATATCGATGAATAACTTCACAACCATATTTCAATAAAACTGATTGGTTTGATCTAGTCTCAATGTATACTTATAAAATGAAATTTAAATTATAAAATTTATATTGAGAATACCCACTAAAAATCCTACCCTAGGAAAATATAGTGTTCCTAACACAGTGGGGTCTGAACAGACTCACCTTCAAAAGAAACAAGATTACATAGATTCACTACAGTGATTTTTTAAAAAGAAATATGATGGGTAGTCCCACCATTAAAGCCAAATAGGATGTACTTGCATTTTCATAACTATGGAGTCACTCTTTCACCAGTGTGATACACAATGGGGAATATAGGTCCCCAGTGATCTTTCCAAAAAAATGGGACCATTCAGAAGGAAACAACAACACAAGAGGCTTAAGTTATCTTTGTTTCCTACAGCTAATACATAAGATAGAACCAGTTATTTCCCATGACATGAGTTTTTAAATGCCTGATATCTTTACTCAGGGTATATAGATCAATCATTGATGTTTTTAGAATATCCTACCCCATAACCAGAAGCATAGAATCATCGATCAGATTATTTTGTTTCGTTTCATGAGAAACCACACAACATTACAAAAAATACAATATAGAACCTCCATAACATACCCCTATATACAAATTTCACCAATACAAGGAATTGTGATATGTTTATGAATCATCCTCTTTCACATTTATTGAGACAAAACACAGACAAGAAGTAAATTGAAGACACTAACAATAAAATGGATGAATTCTAAATTTTTAAATGAAAATATTGCCTAAAAAATTACAGTTCTTAAAATATTTCACCACATCCACATTTTCATTTGAAATAAAACATAAACCCATGAAAATGTATTTAACATTACCATTATAAAAAAATAATACTTATGATGAAAATGATCCTGAATGCATCCCCATACAATTCAGGACACCAAAAAATAGACTAGAGTGTTTTCGAAGAGGATGACCTACATCCATGACACATTTTATGACCAAAATTTACACACTATTGTAAAATTGTGATTCTATGCCTGTAATAAATTGTTAAATGATCCATATTCCTTTGGTTCCATAACCAGCACGAATATCTTATATTTCCATTCCATTACTGGAATTCCATTAACCACAACCAGGTCGGGCCTTAATTCATAAATTTTGAAAACATACATATTGAAAACTCATGAAACTCAGGAAAACTAAAGCATCATTCTATTTCCGACATCCATTATTCTTCTTTGATAGGATCCATTTAACATTGAATGAAAGTTACATTCAATTGTGAAACTGAAGAAGATAGATATTACACTAACCATCTTGGGGGTCTTCCAATATTGAACCACATGTAAAAACACTTTTAATATGATTAAAATATTTTGGGGGTGTACATTAGTAAAAAAAAGGAAACTATGGACCCAATAAAACTATCCTATCTAGAAAAATGTATCAGAAAGAAACATTGAAGACACTAAAAAAACCATCTTAGGGGATCCAAAAACCACTCTTTAAAAGAACACAATAACCATTATTTCAAAACAAAGTCATCTTTACGAACCCAAAATCAAAACTCCATTAGAGAATAAATAATTACGAATCACAAAAAACCTTGCGAAAAACATTCCCAAATCAAAATAATGATCACGTCCAAACCACTGGTCCTTTAAAAACATCATCTTTTATTTAATAAAAACTTTAAAAATAAAAACATGCTTGGTTGGTCAAACACTCACCATTGGTATTTCATTGACTCTCTTACATGCATGTTCTCATGAGAAATCCATCAACGATCACCTCATAACATTAAACATTCACATAATCACAAATATCTATGAAAGTGGCCACTCGTGGAAATATGAATGTTCAAAATAAAACTTCTACACATTTCCAAAAAAATTATTCAACCCACACATTATATTTTAAATTTAATTTCAATTTAAAAAATTCATAAAATATTTAAAACACTTACTCACCACCAAGTCAAAATATTATTCAAAGCCCGTACATTAAATAGTCTCATCATTTCTCAAAAATAAAATCCCATGGATTTCAACCAAAATTTTAATTCATGAAATTTTTTAAAAAATTTGATGGTTAATAAAATACTTATTAATATTGATTTAAAAATCTTATAATATAATATTTTATTTTTTACAAAAAATCAATTTCAGTAATGGAAATTAATTATTATTATTATACGGTCTCGATAAACATATCTCAATTTATTAAAAAATAATTTTGTTCATGAAAAATTAAAAACCCTAAATAGAAAATTTTTGTAACTTTAAAAAAATTATTTAATAATCCTTATATTTTGATTAGATAAACAAAATTTTAAATAAACCCATTCCAACAATACAAAAATTAATTTCTGAAAAATTCCATTTTGAATAGATTCCATTATATTATTTTTAAAATCCATCACACACCAACCCTAAACAAAACCATTTACACTTTATAAAAATATTTTTAAAATTGAAAAATAGGGGTATCAAAATAGTTTTTATGAACTCAATAAGACACGAAATAATCCACAATCTGAAACTATCCTTGTTGTGTGACTCAGCCATATGGTAGGCGGCCATATATAAATTGAACCACCACTACAGAGCGTAATATAAGACCTTGTCCTTGGCACCAAATAGATTTCTAGAAATTTAGATATCATTGAGAATATTATCCCAACACTCTTTTAATTTCCAAACACAATAATACCCTCAAGAAACAAAGGAACCGAAAGAAACAAAAATTCCCATAGAAACTCATGTCTCGTCATTAGGTGTATTGTCCAAGAACCCTACTCATAACTGTATCATCAATTCCAAAAAAATCCAAACTCTAGTATAACCACAATATTCCCCATATACAGATCCCAAAAAAGTGTGTGACCACATATGATACAATATTTTTAGGAACCATGTGGTGTCACCATCCAACCCCACCCCAGATCCTGTTCGTGGAATGGACCATTGGGCATTCCCAATTCCCACGAGTTGGAATATATGCATGGGTATCAAGTGAATTTTGGAAATGATTTCACCCATTTATAAAGTCAAAAAAGTTCCATATGAAAAAACAACACAAAGTTGAATAAACATTCTCAAACATGCCAAAATAATTTCCAGATTTAATGATTGCAACATAGAATAAGCCCCAAAATTGAATACTATTTGAATACAGTAAAAATAGAACTAAAAATTCATACTAAACCTATTTCCAAAAATAATAGAAATATCTTCAATCGATATCCTTGAAAAAATAGATGAGAAGGCCACTAGTAACCCAAAAAACTACCACCAAACACTCTTCCATCACCTGAGTCAAAAACAATTTAGCCCACATACGCTGAAATGTGTATGTCCTATATGAGCCAAAGCCTAGTAGGATACCAACATAATAATTAGATTTCATTATATAAAATTGAAATAAATTTTATCATTCTATATATCTCGAGAAAATTTAGAACATTTCAATTAAAACTTTTAAGTGATACTGTTGTTAAATATGGTACTTTAAAACAAACCATTTTCCAAATAAACTTGCATGAATGAAAAACACACACATAAGTTACATCATATATCGATGAAGGAAACCTTATTACTTAGGATTCATATCACAAATTTTAGCCATAGATAAATACAGCTGGAAAATCTATCTCAAATAGGACAATATAGCCTCATACCTCAATGAATGGTGGTAATGTAACCACAAATATCCATGTTCACATCCACAAACTACTAGTGTATAGAAGAATTCAAAATCATAGTTGTCTCAAATAATTATCGTAGTTTAGTTTATTTTTTAATCATCAATCTAGCTATGTGAAACAAGGGAAACACAAATCCGAATCACTAGAATATTATATCTTATCAGCTATCCTAGATACCTAGGATTCCTATTTCCTCAACCACATATCACATGCAATAAAATTCATCATTTTCACCAATAACCAACTTATTATTTTACACACAAAAAATCCATTTTCAAATAGTTTCAACACCACTTACACAATTAATAAAACCCCATTTCTGAATGTTAATAATGAACAGAATTAGTTCCAACCACTTCTATGGGCTATGTCCCCTTCAACCCACACATAAAACAACTTCATTTTAAATACAGTATTCCCATTATATAAAAAACATCCAATTGACAATAAAGATTCATAGTAAAGAAATAAATATGATATAATTCATGTTTCATTTAGAAAACCATTTCCCAACATTAAATTCCATTGAAATTCTATATAACACTCTCCAAAAAAGCAAAAACCCATTAATAAGAAAACATCTATAAGAATAATGGATAAACCCAACCATTAATTTTAGAAAAATAAACATTAATCACTACCACATGATAAAAGAAATTAAATATATATTTTTTACAAAAAATTGAATCAATAAACATGTTTTATTTATAAAAAATTCACAATAAACTCATTTAATAATGATAGGGCATTGGTCCACATACCTCATGTGTATAAACATCCAGAAAATGATGTGAAACACCATCTGCACCACCAAAAGACCTAAAAAATCATTTAGAAATGAAAATAATGATCTAACATTAATAACCATGAATCAACCCTAAATAATCTTCCCTATACACTAGAAAAATTAAAATCCAACAAATAAGATGATGGAACATTGAAAAAAGTGGAAATCGAAGGAGATATAGTCCTACATGGTGAATGGAGGGGAAGCCACAAAAAATAACCCCAAATGGTAGTCCAAATTGAAAAATAGAGTGGGGGAGGAACTAAAGAGGAGAAAACATATTGTGGGATGAAATTGTGGATTAAAGTTAAAATTTGGGGAGTCAAAAAAGGGAAAACCAAATTTTTTAATGACCTGGAAAGGCAACACCATTTTCCTGCACTAATTTTCATATCGTACTGCGATCGTTCGACCCACTATTCCAATGATGAACCTACCCCAAAGCTTGTCCTCATGGTCAAAATTTCTATGCGGATGTCATGTGTCAACTCTTAAATGATGGCTCAACTAAGAACACAATCACCTGAAGAATGGTACAATATTGGAGAAAAATTGTACCCACCATGCACATTAATCTTCCAATAAGAAAACATTCATTTTTCATGAAAACTCAAAAGAAAAAATCATAGTCATGAACTAGATAAAAAATAAACAATGGAAATTTCTACTAGTGTAAACCAATCAAACCCTGATCTCCAGAGTATAAATGAAATCCAAAATTGAGTTGGAACAATGTTTGAAATTAAAAATCATGTGAGAGATTGGAGGAATATATTATTTTCCATTTTGTAGCACCCCTAGATTTCATAGAATGTTATTTTATTTAAATAAATTCAATAACATGCGCTACATGAAACACCGAGTTTGAGTGCACCACGATATTCAAAAATAGCCATTCAAAAAGTAGTTACAAATAGTATTAATTGCACTTTGAGGTTTACATACTACACATAATTTTTTATATCCATATTTTTTTCTTAGACATAATATATGAAAAAAATAATATTTTTCAGATAAAAGATATATTTTTCAAAAAATTTAATTTTACAGCCTATTAATAGTGATCCATGTCTTAATATAATATTTGGAACATTTATATTTTCAATTTGATGAAAAAATTTTTCCCTTAGAAGAGGGACATGAAATTTCTGTTTTGATAAATATTAGGTGCCTTTCTCATAACATTCATATTTTGATGAATAGTGAAAAAACTAAATTATAATAAAAAAACCTAAAAAATAATAATTTATAGGGTTAATTTACATATTTGAATATTTTTTATATATAATTAGAATATATTTTTATCATATAATACATTTTGGGTCATCTCAAGTAATTTAACATTTAAATTGGACATAAACACATATCAATCTTTTGATAGTTTTTACTTATCAAAACCCTGCTTTTTGGTTTTGATAATGAAAATTTTCTTTAAAATTAATTAATAAAACATATATATTGGTAATTTGGTGTAATAGATATAATTTTTTAATTTGAATAATCAAAACTATCATAGAGTGAATATTTGTTATTTTACTGAACACATTTGATTTTTGATGAATAATGAACACACCTGCATTAGTGTTTAAAACTAACATTTTACATAAATAATAATTTATATTATATGAATTTTTTAATTAAAAATAGATAGATAATATCAATATAAATTTAATTTAATTCATTGGATTCATTTTATAACAATATTTGACGTATAAAAATTTATTGAGCTTTTTACCGACTTTTACCCACCTTCTAGGCACATTTGTAAATTTTCATAATACTTAATTTTACAACTTAAGTGGATTGAATTTAAAAAATATGAGAGTTACAATTGACATCAGAAAGTAAAATGTTGTTCAATTAGATGGAATTAATTTTTGATGAATGTAACCTTTGAATTTTTTTTAACACAATAAAAAGTAAATATGATAATTAATTGTATAAATGATATTATAATTACCCTAACACATGTAATAATTCCATTTTATGGGAGTATTTCACAAAAATCAACCTTATTAAAAAAATATGATTATTTTTATCGACGAGGATTTTATGAGTACATTTATTATTATTATATTTTAAGAAGAGTTCAAAGAGTAAAATTAAAAGATTAATAACTAATCAATTTTTAATATAGGGTTATACAAAATATAATTTCTACAATATGTATTAATTAGAATGATAAAATTATTTTCTAACTCATGATATTTTATATATATTTTTTATAATTTAAATAATTAAATTTATTTATGAAACAATTAGGATTCAGTAATTACCTATTTAACGAATGATTAAAATAATTTATATGATAAATATATAAAAAATTTAAATTTAGACTTTTGATAAATTCCTGGAATTTTATAGGTTACAAAGACATGTTATAGCTGATTTCATAAATTTAGTTTTATTTAATAATGATAATTTCACTATAATGAAAACGAAATACTAAATAGTATCAAAATTGACATAATTGAGTTTTTAAAACAAATATTCTTTCATAAAATTATATAATAGTCCTAAAAATTTATGGTTTTTCCAAAAGACTTATATATTAATATATATATTATTAATGAACCAATAGGAGTTATTTTTTCAGTTTAAATAATGTTTATTAACCATATAATATAAAAATAAAAGGAGACATGGTAAATGTCAAACTATTTAACTAAGAGTTAAATCTAAATTATAAGGTTAATATGGAGACCTAAAACTTATAAAATATATAGTTTAAAATTTTTTCGACCCATACCCACTTTTTCACTTAAATAAATCAATTTTTATCCATTAAAAACCAAAAATTAATTTATAATAAATTAACATTTCTTGCTTTTTCTAAAGTGACTATCACGTCCCTTATAAAAAGGCACATCCCCTTCCAATAATTTACACCTCTAAAGCCATTTGGAATAGCCAAAACCCATCACAATATCTGACCAACTATATTCACGTCATCCTTGAGTACTTACATTTATCATAAAACTATCTTATGGAGCCCTTATGATCAAATCAAAATGAAGCACCCGAAGAAGATGTAATAATTTCATCATCTCTTTCAATGTTTTCTTCTTCATTAACATCCACATTATTTGTTTTTTTCATTCCAAAATAACATCTCTAGAACCTTGTACATATTATGATGTCATTAAAAATATGGTACTACCATATTCATTATTCTATCCATCCTATGAATGACTAATTCACTAAACACGTGTACGTACAACTTACCATATTCACGTTGTGGTGTAGTTGTTATTCAACACATTATTTTTTGAATGAGTATAATAATGTTGTATAATTTATGTAAATAATAAATATAAAATGTTAATTATTTTTTATATATGATATAACATCCAATTATATATGATTTCACCTTCAATTGAATGATATTTCAACCCTTGCATATGTATGGATTACCGTCCAAACGAACGCGATGAGATTCATTCCCCGTTGAAACCATTCAATAATAATTTATATTTAATGATTAAATATAAATTTTAAGAATTTTAAATAATCCATTTAACGAGTGAAATACATCTTCTCTATTACATACATGACTTACATAAGAAAACAAATAAAGGAAAACGAATCAGTTAACACCTAAAACAACGACATTGGTAAAATATTATTAACAAATCAATATAAACAGATTATATATGTTAACATATTAATGTAACTTATTATTTTATTTTTTAATAACAATGATTTAGATATTATAAATGAGGTTAAATGAACCTTTACTATGGAAAAGTACAAGGTAATGGTTTTTTATCTCACATTTATTTCCTCGAGATTCATGCTATATTTGCCACTATTTTGTTTGTGGTGTATATAATGGCCATGGTAATATTATTTGTTTAATATACCTCAATTTTTGGGTATTTACATATTCAATGTATGATACATCATATAGGGAGTGTATATTTTGTATCTTTCCAAATCATTAATGTAAATTCTAATTTATATTTCAACTCATTGGGTTTTACGCACACTTCATTTATTATTTTACTCAATGATTATGTGTGTAATATCTATTTTTTAATTGATGTAGTAATTTACACTCTGATTTGTGTGGATATACTTTTTTACACATAATAGATTTATTAAAAAACTTATCAAGTCATTAATATGAACATGATAAGGTTAATCTTAACACAATTTATATTTATTGAGTTAAACATCCAAGTCTTTGGTTTTTTTTTACAAGAATACATATGAATGTACTGTGATTGGTATAAAATCAATATAAATTTATCTTGAGTGTATTTATATTTTTCACACATAATTATATCATTTATTTATTCTTAATTTAATGATACATTCTTTATAAGGGATTTTGTCTAAATGTACATTCCATAGATACTTCTTTGTTGATATGTGCCAATTAACATTGATTTGGTCTCTATATTATCCATTGAAATATTATATCGTAAATCCCTTTTTTCTCTTGATATTATAATGTTATGAATAATTTTATTCTTCCATTAGTTTTATTATTCTATTTCTCATTTGGTTAAGAACTCTTTGACTAAAATATCATTTTAATGATTTATTTTTATAAATCAATCTCATAAAAATGAATGTATTAATTTTTTTAATGATTTAATTATATGGACATGAATGTTTTGAAATTAAAATTTATTTTAGAATGTTTCAATGTGGTAGGGAAACTTTTATTTAAAAATATATTTTTATAAGATTCTTGATAAATATCGAGTCTTTAAATTTTTTCATTAAAAATATCTTATTTATATCAAATCGATTTACTGATTATTTTCATATATGTAAATATCTTGAATTATTATGGAATGAGGTTGATATAGTTTAATAAAATCTTCTATAATGTACTGAATTAGTTATGTTTTATTACGGATGTACAATTTTTATACCAGTTATGGTTTTTGGTTAAAATATGGACATTTTGTATGCTAGTTTTAATATGAATATTTAGATTATAAGTTGAAATTTTCATCCGAGGAATGAATATGACATAGTTAGTGATGGGTGGAGCCCGATATAGCTCTTTGATGCATTTTTTGGTCTAATGAGAAAAACTACTATCTTGGAACAAGGCATTGACAAAATCATATTTGTAGCATTGGAACGATCCCTTGACTATGTGGTTATGAAGTCTGAAATTATGTAATCAATCAATATGAAATTGGCTATTGATATTACATGTGATTATTCAAATAGTAGAATATCCATGTGAATAAGTAAATGGAAATATTTGATTTATCATTTCCATGTTTAGTTGATTATTATGTTTAAAAGTATTTTGTTTTAGTCTTATACATTTCCTTAAATGTTTATTCTTATTTATGATAGTTTATTCTATATTGTTATCCTTACGAAGTATCTGAGCTCACCCCTTTCTTATTTTTATTTTTCCCAGGATGCAAAAAATTATATTAAGATTAACCTGAAGAAATAGGCTATGGGATATATGAGTTTCTAAAGGGGATAAAATGTTGTTTTTTATTTCATGATGATATGTAAAACAAATGTATGTATTTAATAATTCAAATGATAATAAATTGATTTGTATTTCAAAAAATTATTCCTTGTATAATGCCATTGTTTGGTAATAATGCACTAACTCTGGATAATTATGGTCGGGGTGTTACATTTGGAATCAAAGGAGGTTCATTAAAAGCCTTATAAGCTATATTTTGAAAGACTCTAAATTGAAAAAACTACCCTAAGATAAACATTGACAATTAGTAAAGATGAACCTCCAAATTATTTTGTAATATAAATATTAATTAAGTTTTCGAGGAAATAAATCTCTATCTGGCTACGAGCTGGTAGAGGCGGCTCTGGAACAATTGTATCTTGGAGTGAATACACTGAAATGTAGTTTCGGGCTTCACCTGGGATATCTGAGTACACAACAACATGTCTTTAAGCACTCTTGGTTATGAAACTCCTAGGGGATATGCTTAAGATAATTCATATTTTCTTTAAAAACAGATTATATGGATTTTAATATAATATGAGAATAAAAAAACATTGTTAATCGTAATGTGTTTTAGATTGAAAATAAGGTTCCATGATATTATCAAAATAATTTTATCACTCAGAATATTCTTTCTTATATTGGTCAATGAATGGATTCCAAGGAAGTTATAGAAACATTGTACATTATGTACAAATTGGGTACGATGATGCAAATGCGCAGAAAAATGGAATATTGTTAGGCGTAAAAGAAATAATTTTCATGCCTAATTATATATCCCAAAATATGATCAAAAATATATACATTAACCAACTCCCCAACTCAATAAAGTGGAGAAAGGTGGAGAATGACAAGATCTCCGTCATTGGAATCTTTGGAGAAAATAATGATCGCATTCCATCATGCCAGAAATGATGAAGGAGGAAACAAGGAAATTGTCTCAATGAATCAAAAAAATGATTTATGTGCGTGAAATAAAGCCATAAATAAATAATTATTGATTAAAAATGAAGAGTAAAATGGAAGAAAATAAAAATTATCCTAATAATCCAATTACATTCATTTCCCATAAATGTAAGGGACCCTGGTATTACCCGATTCAGTTCCCTATTCTATTGGATAAACTCTAGGTCATGGAAGAACCTACGTGGAAATGAAACGATAGTGAAATGTTTCAAAGTATTAATGATATTTTTGTGGGATTATATTAATGAATATTTTCTTATATGTGTAACCATGTGGTTTTTTATGAGAAATTTCAATTTGAGGAAGAATTATCCTATCTATTGTTGATATTATTATAAAGAACCATTTGGGTTTATATGATCCCTAAATTTTTAAAAATTATAGGTTATTAATATTTTTGGATTAAAATGCGAGGTAAGAGATAAAATTTGTGGTTAAATAATGGTATTATTATTTTGAGGAATTTATCTCTTTTTGGGAATGTTATAAAATATATTTTTTGAAAAAGGACCACACGAAAACCGTGTGAAAAACCATCACATCGGAACAATTTTTGGGGAATACCTCTAAACATTATAGAAGGATTTTTAGGTTTCATCACACCTTGATTTTTTCTTACCATTTTTTATCAAGGATCCTTTAAGTCAGAAAATACTATCTCCACTTTCATAGAATAAAAAAGTCTCTTTCTCATAATGTAAAAATTCTTGTTTATCCAAATCACTTCGTTGACAGCATTTCAATCCGAATTAAAATAATTTAATTCTCCTATCAGAATCACAAACAAAATCGAACACATAAATGTCTAATATCATTCATTTTTCATCGTATGAGTCTATGGAATCATTATATTTTCCCACAATTCTAGGAATTTTTTTCATCCTGAATTGAATAATCATTGGGAAATATTTATAAATTATGTATCTTTATATGTTTCACATTCCATAGAAATATAATCTTCATTCTATTCAGTATTATTAACAAAAAACCACAATTGATCATATTCATATTCAAAATTATGAAATTTTAGATTTACCATACAGTTTTCTGAACATGACATGACAACAAATATATTTTCCATTGAATTAATCCATCCATCGACTATCCCAGGGTCATATGAACCACTAAAAAATTAGGGATATTGCCTCATGAAATTTTCCACAATATAAATGTTGATGCAGGATAGGTCTAGTTCTTATCTAATACGGATACCTCCACTATTTCTATCATGTATTAATGAAGATATCAACTTAAAAATTGTTCTATTATGATTCTAACCATGTCAATATACATACATGAAAATTCATTTCCCTCTTAGTTACATTCTAATAAATATTCCCTATATCCTATTTGAAAAATCATTATTAATAAAAGTAGTTTAGAAGAATAAACATGGTAATTTTTAAGAGATATTTCTTTTTAACGTAACCAAAAGGTAAAATAATTCAATGTATTGCAATTAAAATTTTCATATCCTTTAAAGTGGTTTCAACTATCCTATAATTCCAAATATAATGACATAACCATAAATATTTTATAATCATGATCTTTTGAAATGATGTTACATTTATTTCAGTTTGGGGATATTTTCAGATTTAGATTTTTTTATAATTAATCAATAATTATTTCACTATCAACCCATATAATAAAAATTGTGCACTTCTAATCAGTATCTATTTTTAACACCATATAAAACATTTTATAATAAAAAATAATTTACCTTAGGAAAACTCTTCATGACAATAAACATGATTTCATGCATCCCCATACATATCCTATGAATAAATATTAAAACAACATATGATCTTAAAAATCTCAACAAGGTATATAAAATATATCTAATCATTAGTGTAGTTAAAAAAATAAAATAAAATATTTTAATTTACATAAATGTTTATTATAGAAAATAAACAAATTATTTTGACATGAAACCCATAAATATTTTCAATAATAGATACCTTAATTATTTGACTAATAAATTTAAAACCCATCTTGGTAACATAGAGAATCGAATTAGAAAAAAAATTTAAAACTATATATTGAGTAACTATAAACTAGGTAAATTCATTGGAGAACCCTCTACGTTACTCCTTCCATTATTAATATTATGAAATGAAAAAATTCCCAATAAATTAGAGTTGTATATGGGATCACACATAATTTTTTGTATGTCGGGAGAAGTCAATTTTATATGGCCCTCTCCATAATATAATATGATTCTGGATCACCTAACACTATATAGTATTCCCAATCATTTATTTTTTAATGGTCTCACCTAGACCAATATGGGAAAACCAATTTCTCTAGTATAATTCTCATGTAACATATCATGAATAAAAAAATTTATGCTTTCACTTTTCAGCCTTTTAATATTATAAATACTCATTTAAACTCATAATAATATAACATTTGATATCAAATAACCCTTTTCATTTGATACACAATTTTCATTATAAAAATTACCTTTGAAATTGAAAACCCTTTTTAGATATTTAAATACCCAAATAAAAAGAATATTATATATTTATTAAATGAAATATGCAATCGTTAAATGGAATCCAAAACTCATATAATGGTCATAGTGTACGGAAATTCATTGTCACTATATATGGTAAGAATATTACTTTTCTTGTATCTTTTTTAAGATGTTTTGTATAAAATGTATAAAATATTACTTTTCATAAAATGTGAAAATAATGTAAAAAATACTCATAAAATATTATTTATAAATCATTCATGTAAATATAAAAATATTCCTAAATTCATTTTAAACATGTATATAATGAATGGAATGAAATTTTGATGGAAAGACATTAAAATAGGATCAAAATATCAAAATGTTCAACAATGAAATGAAATATAGATGAATTACCTTACCTTGTTTTTGACATGGCATATGAATCATTCTTATCCAGAATATTTGGGGGGAGATGAGTTCTGGTCAATGACCAGAACCCTATTATTTATTCTAAAGAAATATCTTACAAATTACATGAGTCGAAATGAGGAGAATTTTCTAGACTCTCTAATAAAAAATAATCCAAATAAAGAGGGAGATCATTTCTCCATGTCATCTCTAGAGAGCCACCCATGTTGGCGATTCCGCCGTTGATCTTTTTTGCTTCATGGATGGTGTGTGTAGAAATGATGTTGAGACTGTTGAGAGAGGTGAGGCTGTCAATCCTTCGAGGGGTGACAGACCATTCTAGATGAGTTACACCCTTCCAGATGGATTGAAAAATAGTAGAAGAGTCTCTACTAGTCCATATATTTCTCCATTTGAAAAGTTCTACAATATTGATGGCATGAATGATACCCAACATTTCGGCCTCCAGAGGAGAAGCAATATCATATCTTCCATAGAAACATCTGAAAATCTGATCAATATGGTACCTTAAAATCCTCTCTACATCACTAAGGTAATGTTTTTTCTTTTAGGCTCCTTCAAAAATGACTTTAATCCTTCCAGGAGGACGAACCCACCCGAGGAGAGCAAAAGTGTAATTCAGTTTTGGATAGATTTCAATCACTCCAATCCAGTGGAGGGTTTCATGATCAATGACAGAATTGAAAAAATGGTCTTTTTATATCATGATAGCCACTTTTATAGTAATAAGAATCCTAGTTTTACAATAATTTAGTTTAAATGAGATATTGATGAAAATTAAATCGTTTCTACCAAACTAGTGGATATGCAGAAGCTCTGCAATGGCAGTGAAAAAAAGGTCTCTAATATTTAGTGACCTCGGAAGCACAATCTTCCTTTTCAAATCTGACAATATAATGTAATAAAAATCCATATTCACTCAAAAATGTCATATATGTAATTCCAAAGAGAATTAGTAGTCTTACAAGATAAAAAGAGGTTCTCTGTGTCCTCCTGAAGTCGGATGGACATTCTACATTAAGAGTAAATATTAAATCCATAAGACAGTAGAGAACCATCAGTAGGATCCTTTTGTGACCAATTCCCCATATTAGGGTAAGATGAGAAGGTTTTATCCAAGCCTTATTGAAGATGTCGATCTAGCTGATATTATAATCAATGATAGAGAAATGGTGATTATAATATTTTTTTGAGTCCAACAATCCTTTTTTACAGGGTTCCCGAACCAAAAATTCATCATTTGAACTGAATTAATTATTCTCGACAATATTCATAATAAAATCTGAATTATGTGAACCAAAAGAATTGATCATGTCCATAATGGAGCAGAGAGTGGGATCAGGAGTAAAATAATTAGGTATCTTCGATATAAGAGTATAACCAGTCTGGTTATCAAACCAAAACTTTTACGTGGATTCTTTTCTAACAATGCATCTAGAATTTTCCAAGATAGAAGAATAAGTATATTTAATTGAGGTCCAGATAGAGGAAGATATGCAGTGGAAAATACTAGATTTAAGATTATCAAGAAAACTAGTTGTAAGAAATTTCATGGGATGTGAGTTATTATTAACGAGGGAACATGTAAATACAACTTTGAGAGCCTCGTTAAATGTTTTATGAATTTTAATTCCTATACCACCTTCTTCAATAGGCTTACCAAAAGTGTTCCAAGAAACCATGACCAATTTTTTCTCTAGAGTGCTTCTACTCCAGATGATGTTCCTTATAATAGTGTTTACGTGTTTTATAGGACCAGGAAGCCAGTTGTAGAAAATAATGGAGTAAACTATATTAGACAAAATGGTGGATTTCACATGTCAAACCCTTCCTTCCATTCAAAGGGATTTTCATTTCCAGGATGAATGTTGTTTATGAATTTTGTCCACTATGTGAAGGAAATAATAAGATTCGGGACATCCCCAGAAAATGGGGACACTAAGGTAAGTGAATGGTAGGGAACCTTCATTAACCATTAAAACATTAAGGAAATGATTTTTCATGTTAAGGGGAAAATCTATACCAAAATAGATACAAGATTTATGATAGTTAACATAATGACCAGACACCTCTTCATAGTGAGCGATGACGGATTTAAAGTTATTGAATTTTCTTTTGTCCCCCTAGAAGAAGAAAATGATATCATCAGCATAAAGAATATGGGAAGGGGCATGTAAATTCTTTGAGGCAATAATCAGTTTGATTTTTCCTTGTTAACATTGAGGGAAAGAAATCTACTATGATAGACTTATGAAATAGAAAAAATGATAGCAGAGAGAGGGTCTCCTTGTCTAATTCCTTGAAGCATTTAATGTAACCTCTAAGAGAGCCATTAATAATAATAGATATATGGGCTGAGTTAAAAATGATGTTTATTATATTGAAAAAAGTATCATTGAAATTGGAACTAGATATCACATTAAAAATAAGTCCCAGTCAATCATGTCAAAGGCTTTAATAATATCTTGTTTGAGTGAAAAAATTTTCACCTCTTGTGTTTCTATTCAATAAATTATTGGATTAAGAAGAAATAAAAATGCAACCTTGTATAGATCTACATTTAATAATGCCAAAATGGTTCCATGAAACAATGTTTTTTCAAATAGCATAGACTTTAATGGCAAAGATCTTAGTAATAATTTTAAAAATAGATTTTTAGAGGGTGATGGGTCAGAAAAGATGAATTTCATCATCATTTTCAATTTTGGGAATAAGAATTAGAAACTGACAATTTAGACCATGGGGAATTACCCTTTTTTCAAAGAAGGTTCTGAAGAAGTAACAAATATCATTTTGAATGATATCCCAGTGTTTTTGGTAAAAATTGTTCTTAAAGAAATCAGGATTAAGGGCACTGTCTGGATTAAAGCCAAAAATAGTTTCTTTAATTTCAGAATCAAGAGCGATGCCGTTAAGTAAATGATTATCCTCAAAAGTAACCAAGTTCAGAATTATATAAAGAAAAATTTATTTGTTGGTATTGGGGACACTGAAAATGTCAGTAAAATAGGAGACATCATGGTTGGAAATACCATCTTTCATATTAATGAGGTTACCCTCAACCCTAAAGTAGGGGTGATGCATACTTTCTTTCCTAGCTCTTTTAAGGGAGTTTTAAAATTTTGTGTTCCTATCACCATCGTTGAAACAGTTAGTTTGAAATTATATTTCATTAAGTTATCATTAATGTTGTGAAAGGAGATTAATTTAGCATAAATATTGATTTCATTTTTGGGGTCAGTATGAAATATGGTTATGTTGATATCATTTTTTATAATAGTCAAATCATTCTCCAAACTCTGAATGTATTTAAAAAAATGTTTTTGTTTTATAATCCTGGAGACGGTTTTCCATATATACACTTGTGTAACATTTCAATTTTTAAATAAAATTATGACAATAATGTGAGTAATATTTTATATATCCATAATTATCATTAAATATCATATACAATATTATTTATTTATATATACTTATATATATCATTATTGTCATAAGGTGATAAAAAAACCACATCTCCTCAAGGAGGAGGTTGCATAGATGACAACGAACGAATATATAATTTTTTAGTGATTGAAAAGGAATGAAATAAAATGATATTAAATATTTTAATAATTTTAAATATGTCATGAATTTAATAATATTTTTCTATATATGACATATATTCATTATCTATACTATTGATTATTTACATGTAATGTATTAGTGAAAACGAATAACATCACTTTGTTAGATGGTTATCCACCATACATATGTATGATGTTATCATACCAACAAATATATGAAATATAGGAAATTTATATATCATATTATTTTTATATAGTTATAAATTTTTTTAATAATTCAATATATAATCTTTATATCCATCATCATACCCAACCATGAGGGATGGTAATGGAAAAATGAATGGAAAATTTTTTCTTGGTGGTAATATATCTTACAGATAAATGATGATTTATAAAAATATTTAATAGATGGGTGTATATTTTTTTCCACAACCATAACATAACAACATATTATTATAATTTAGATATTGTGGTTATTTTTACTACATATAATATCAATAATTTAAGGGGGGATAAAATAAAATAAAAAATAATGTTAGAGATAGGGACATCTTCTGTTCATAACCGCATTTAAATTGTGTAAGACAGCCTAGGATAATTAAGATGAGGGGGTGGGGGTGAATGGAGTTCCTATAAAAATTTATATTAGAAATTTATTTAAAATCCCCCAATTTTTAAAACAAAATAGGCCATTTAATCAAAGTAACATATCTGTAATACATTTCCATTTGAATTATTTCTCAAAGATTTATTAATTCTCAATTAAAGATATATTTTATATTACCATAGCATTTGAAAACTATCTACTAAAACAAGTTATAATGAATAAAATAACTCTGATTAGCTAAAAAAAATGTAGTTTTTGGATTTGAATAGAAAAATATTTGATAGAAAGGAGAACATTTAACACAGAGAAAAAAACAAGTGGTTTATTCAAAATAATATGTATATTCATCTCCACTTGGTGATGACCAACCACCATTAAAGTAATATTTAAACATGATTTATACACAAAATGTATCAAGGAATACAATTTCATATAATATGTCCAGGTTAACTAGACATCTACCGTACTTTTACATGGGAATAAAATATAACCAGGTCACATAGAAACCTTTTTTATAGTTATATGTGGGTGTAAAAGGTGTAAGATTATAGTAGTGAGAGGATATATTTTATTTTCCAGTTTAGCATATGAGAAAGTGTGTGTTTTTAAAACCAATATACAAAATACTCAAAGGAATAATAGAAAAGTAAAAAATATTATAGAATATAATTAGAAGGGATTATCAATGCTCTGATTGTCATTCTACGCAGATCTGGTCTCTTTGAATATAATATATTTGATGATCGGGTCCTCTTATAGATATAGACTTAGAAACATTGTGTTATGAGTTATGTGTTATGGTTTCTTGTTCAATGTGATTTTCTTCATGTTTATTCATCCTTTTTGAGATTTTTCTACTACAATAGTGTTTGTAGGTTGGTTTATAGCGTGTTCTTATTTAGCACATAGCATGAAAGACTATCATTGTTATTGTTAATGATCTGGTTTTCATCTCTCTAACTTTTTCTTCATCTCATGAAACATAATATATTATTCCTTTGGTGTTTCACTTGGGCCAAATGAAGTTTGATTTCAAAATATCATACCTCATATTGTCAACTGACATGTCATTAAAAGATAATTAATAATATCAGTATCATTAATTATCATAAATATGATTTTTATTAGTGATTTTGAATTTAATTGAAATAATGATGAAATGGATAAGTATATAACATCTTCACTACCATCAGTGACATATGAAAACATTTCTAGGATTGGAGAGTGAGGAGTGGTGATATAGTTACAAGTGACTTTTCCTTTTATTCTATGTGGTTATTCAAGACTGATGTCTCATACATTGAGAAATATTTAAACTTGTTAGGAGATAAAATGGTATCGCAAAAATACTGTTAGGTCCTTTGATTGAAACAATGTCTCTAAATCTATTTAGAATAGTTTTTCGAATTCTGGAACTGATTGCATGATACAATGGTGTCCTTGAAATTGTGTCTGGTCTTTTTTCAATTCTATAATTGGTATTATCATACAATGGTGTCACTATAATGGTGACTCATAATTTACTAATTTTCAAACTAAATGGTGAGAATGTTTAGCAATAGTATCGATGAATGTGATTTCACCTGAATGGTGATTTTTATTTCTTCAAATATCTGCAATCTTTCTTAAGAATTAATACACACAAAATATATTTATAATATTCATAATCATATTGAAACATAAAAAAATAAGATTAAATATGATTTAAAATATTTGAACAATATTGGGGACAATTAAAACTATTGGCTTCCATCAATATCTCTCTTTTTCTGATAAAAAATCCTTGAATTTATATGCCATACACATCATAAAGGAATAAACATTGTTCTTAACATATCAAACAGATTATATGAGATTAATTCCTAAAATCAATGCAGTCCATTATTATGTTAGATCATATATGTAAATATATCCAAAATTCTAGTACTTCTCCCACTTTTGGGACTATAAACAAAATAATGAGAAAAAACTCTAAATGAAAAAAATCAACAAATTATAAAGAACATTTCATTGAATATACTGATTGATTATAGTACAAAAAAATGAAATACACACATCACTATCAAAAATCATCAGTTATATCTATTCAGATTTTTTATCCTACCCTTTATCCTTTCCAGAGATCATAAGAGGAGGAAAATCATCTGCAGAATTAAGAGAGGTGGTTGGAATAGAGTTGCAAGATATATTAACTCCATTAATAATAAATGGTGAAAGGGTTTAGCTAGATGAAGAATGAGTAAAGGGTTTCTCAATGATGATAAGTATAATCTGGATTTGAGCCTGAGTAGGAGCAATATTCACAGGTGTGAAAGTAGTTGTGGACGAAGTGACAAATGGAAGCATGCTAGGTCTAAGTGGATCAAATACTAGGGAAACTATAGATGTGTTTTAAAATTAAAATAAGGCATCAATAGGTTGATTACATTCTTTATTATTTCACCACCATACTCGATGGATTTCTCAAAATCATTCTTATTTTTCATAAGCTTATTATGAATTGTATTAAAATTCTTGAACATCTTGAAATTATATATGATAGCATGAGTCATTGGTTTTATCTTCAAATTATACACTAGATATTTTAAAATAACTAACATCTTTTTATTGGTATAAATATAGGGGAAACAGTAAATCTCTTTCTATAAAATATCTTCTTTAGCATCTATAGCAGTATTAGAGTAATTTTTGACCATATCATGATCCTACTCTTTGTGAATTTCAATATTACATTGGATTTCATGAATTAGACCACCATCCAAAATCTGATGTTATACTCTTATTACTGATCAGAAAAAGACAATGTCCATACGTGGATAGGTATGAGAAAATTAATATGTAGATGAATTAACTGAGGAGAAATAATAAATAATTTTAAGAATAGTTTTTAAATATCTTTAATAATCAGTTTTATAGGATTTAATATAGCTAAAAGTAGACACATTTCATTTTATAATTTGTTGTTATTCTTGAGGAATTATTCAACCACTAAAATCAAAATAGTTTAAATTGGAATAAAACTTTCCATGAGAGAAAATCTTCATCAGACTCACTTAGGATAGCAATAACAACTGGAGCCTAATAAGTTAGAAAAAATTTCCTTATATATTCAAAAAAATATCATAAATACTTAAACACATCATTTGGCTGTTTATTTTTAATACATGCTTCCAGAATATCAAGAAACATTTTATTTTGAGTTTTCCAAATTAACTTTTACAGAAGCATTTTTGCCTAACATTGACTATGTTTAGTCACAATAGTAGGTCATGACATTATATACATTCAAAAAATCGATATGATATTATATCCAAAAGCAATTAAATAATCATGGAATAAAAAATTGTGAGTTTATTCAGGATCATTAGAAAAAGATTTTTTTTGGTTATTTAGAAGATATCACTTCTTTAGCTGTGATTGGATTCAGTTGAAACTCTGTTGAGAGGTCTAATTATTTTACTAAGGGCTTCAAACTATCATCAAAATCAACATAGTTTTAAAAAATGTACTTTGAATCCACAAAACATGAATCAATAAGATGGTAAACTCCAATAATTTCTAAACAGGGGTTCTTCTCCCCCTCAACCAATGCTACCCCTTTATAGATTAGAACCTAAAATTTCTGAACTCTTTCTAGATATTATATTTTCTAGGGATACATCTCAGAATCATACACACATCTTTCTAATATAAAAGATTTTTCCATACTTACATCATTTGGTAAAATGAATTTTGTTTCTACATATTATTCTTCAATATCTTGTTAATTAGAAACATGTGCTTCCAAATTTGCATCACCATTAATGACATATTTATTATTGGATATATCTTCCACAATGTTAACATCACCACATTTAATTAGAGACGAATCTCTAGAGGGAGCAGCCTGAGATGGTAAAAGAGATTCATGAGGAGTCCTTTTAGTCCTTTTGAGAATATATGGATCAATTCCTTTAGAAAAAACTATAGGCTCAGCTCTAGAAACATCAACTTCCATTACTTAATCTGAATATTTCACGGACTCATCTTGTTCCAAACTAGGATCAATGATATCCATAGGTCTTGAAGGGTGCTGAATAGGATTGATGTCCTCATATTTATTTTAATTTTCTTCATCCCATAACATATTCCATGGATTCCAATGAATATTTAGTTACATACAAATAAACATAGATGATCAAAACTCATAATAATCAACAACATATTTATTCTATACAACCAAACCCATTGACTAAATCACATCATAAATGAATGTTGAATATAATAAGGATGTTGAATTTGAAAATTTATTCTTGATATCAATCATGTTAATAACATGGTATTTGAAAAGATTTATCATTTGAACATTCCGTAAGAGATGTAACATGAATATATCCTGATACTTTAGAGTAATAAAGTCAGAATTTATTATACATATCATGTGTTGAATAAATTTTAACAGAAAACTTGTATCTCCATCTGATACAGAAGAATTAGGCCTTCTCCTTTTTCCTTAACTATTCATGTCACCTAAATCCTCTTCAAGTATAAATATTTCACTTGGATGTTCATGGTTTCTTCTATGACCATTGAAGATAACTTCTTTAGGAACTAAATTCAAACACTTCCTTTTCTAGAATTTATATATGATCTAAAAATCGGAATTCTATAGTTCCTTAGGCATTGTGATCATAGTTTGTTTCAAATTCTTTGACGAATTTAGCTTCCATGGATTCGAATATGATAGATGATTCATCATTGGAATTTTTGATATACATAGAGGGTTTGGAGGAGAGCTATTAATTTGAGAGATAAGATATTTAATTTTGAGAGTAGACAATATTAGTGATGAGAGAACTGGTGTGATGGGTTTCGATCATTTTGTGATTTGAATATTCAGAAATAAAAAATATAATTCTCAAGTGAAATAAGAAAATTAAAATAGTTTTGTGGGAAAATATTAAGAAATATAGAAAGATAGGTCAAAACGGTTAGAGCAGAATGTGATGTTACAAGGGAATGACAACAGTGTGACTATGATCGATGATACATCAAATTACTGATATTGAAAACAGTGAGATAGTAAACTGTGAGGTAGTAAATGGTCCGTCATGTATTTTCATTCCAAATTAATGTATGATGTAACTCATTCATTCAAATTTTACTGTATTTTTAAATATATCAGCATGCTGATTTTCTTTTATAATAAATTCTAATTTAATATCACCTTTTTGATAATGACCACTTAAAAAGTATTGTCTTACATAAATATTTTTGTCTTGAAAGAGAAACTAGATTATTAGTCTTGCTAATATAACATTGTTTAGAATATTTTATAGGGACATGTATAAATATATATGTATAGTCTAGTAAAGTGTGTTTCATCCACAAAATTGGAACACAAGAACTAAAAGAATCTATGCAATCATCTTCAACAGTAGATAATGAAAAAAATTCTTTTTACCACTCTTTGAAACTAGAGACTTTCCATAATAGTGACATATTCTCCATGATATTTTTCTATATAAATTATATGTACCAAAATATTCATCTGATTAACTAACTATTTAAAATTAATTTCCTCAAGGATTGAACTGTCATACATTGGTATTATGATTAGGGTATTTGAAAATTCTTCTAATAGTAAAAATATGTAACTATTTTAGATTTTCATGAAACTTAGAAATCACACACACACTAAACATACTATCAGACCATCTATCAATCATGTAGAGAATAATTCTAATTATACCTCTATAATTGGTTTGATCAACGAATTTTCTATTCTCACGATGATATAATTTATGGATGGTACACATATGAGTATAAATACTATTAATGCTATCCAAACCAAAATAGTTTACAATATATTTTGTACAGATACAATTATTCATAACAATTACATCTCTATATTGGATTATTTGAAATCAAATATGTAATTTGAGTTAAAACATTAAACTTATTTCAAATTCATTTTTCATAATTTCTGAAAAAAACAACAAAAATTATTTTTTAAAAGATAAAAAAATAATATAATTAACATAGAACTTTATTGCTGAAACATATATATAAATTATATCTATAAAAATATTATGATCATATATAACATATGTAAAACCAATAAAAATATATAAATTACATAATCTATCCTACCAAACTCTTGGATCCAATTTTAAAACATATAATGAATTTTAAAATTTTAATATTTTATTTGGAAAATAAGGGTTTATAAAACCAAGGGGTTTCTAAACAAAAACATCCTCGAATATATACCCTCTTAAAAATTCACTCACTACATCCAGTTGATATATATTTATATTTAGATGTGTTTTATATTCTTATAGGACTTTTATTACTTCATGTCCAAAAAAATCTGTAAATGATTCTTTAATTAAAATGCCATATTCATGAATATATCCTTATGAAAAAATATAATATTAATTCGTAAAATAACACCATGTTCATCTACTTTAATTATAAACATACAAATTGTTCCTATTTTTATGGTGACTTTTGGTGTATCAATTAGTTTCCAAAATTTATTTAATTAAAACATATTAAATTATTTTTTTCATAGCCATTACCCAAAATACTACATTGATTGAATCATTGATTAGGTTCAACATTTGAAAAAAGGATTGTTGTTTAATGTGGTTTCTACGATAAGCTCTGGTTTGAGTTTCTTTATCAATGTCTCCTACAACTACATCTTAATTATGGTTCATAGGTGTTCTCTAGGACTTCAAAATGAAGGGTTGTTAATTTCAGCTTCTTCATTAGGTTTGGGATCATTGTGACTAGATTTTGGAGAACATTCAAACCCTGATGATTTGTCATGTTATTAAATAGAAGGATCAAAATATTTTTCATTAATGTATATATTGGATACATCATCCTGAATATTTTCTAGGGAGGTATTGGGTTCATGTGGATCTATTTTATCAAATTAGGCATGTACATATTCTTTCACAAAATTAGTTATTTTATTAAATTCGCTATAGGATTTTTTATAGATCAAATAGCCTAGAATCATTCCTCAATCACTTTTAGTTTCAAATTTATCAATAGTATCCTTAGTATTAAGAATAAAGACATTGAAACTATAATAATTTAATGTAATTAACATTGGGGTTCCAATTATTCCCCAAATCATAAAATATTTTCTTAATGAAAGGTCTAATAAAGGTTCTATGAAATATATAAAATAATTTATTAATAACTTCAGCCCAAATGTAAATTGGTAAACCATATTCATCAAGAACATTCTGGGCTATTTCTTGTAAGGTCCTGTTTTTTCATTCAACAACACCATTATGCTTGGGTGTCCTAGGAGCATAGAAGTTACAACTATAGTTAATTTCATAAAAAAAACATGTTTCAAACTCCTGGTTTTCAATATCATGTCCATTGTCTCATTATAAGGATTTAATTATATGAACAAATAGGTTCTCTACTTTTCTAGCATACAATGTGAAATGATATCATGCTCTACTATTGTGAGGAAGAATGAAAGGCCATGTATATCTAGAGTAGTAAAGTACTAGAACATAAACATTGTGTGTCCCATTAAGTCATGAAAATCTAGATGGTCTTAACTAATCCATGTTAGCCAAATCATAAAGTTGATATGTTGATAATTATTTTATTAGTTTGAAAGATATTTTGTTTTGCCTAAATTTTTAATAATGATTACTGAATTTTTCATTTCGAACTAATAGTTTGGGAGGATATTTTACTCGTCAATTCCAAATGATATATGTAAGTGAATGAATTTTACAATTTACCAAACTTCTATTTAAAATCAGAGACTCTATATGAAAGAAAATTAATGAAGAAATATTTTATATATTATGGATTATAAATTAAAATCATAAACATTTTCTTTTTTAAAATATTAAAAACTAAAACATTTTTTAAATTAAAAACATCACATGAATTATATTTATATTTAACATCGAAACCATCATCATATAACAAAGAAATGAAAAAAAGAATTATATTTTAGTTCATCCACTAAACATACATTGGAAATTAAAACTAAATTAAAGGTACCAATCTGGACAGCGAAAAGTATTTTTCCATTTTCATTGTCACCTAATGCGACCATACCAACATAAATAACTATCAAATTCATTGAGCCGTAAAATATCATTTCCTGTGTTTTGAACATACACATTATGAGTATCATAGAACTCTATAGGATATATTCAAATGGATTTCCTAAAAAGTGATCAAACAAGAGAATATTTTGGTTGATATACTTGACAGGGTTCATTAGCATTATTAATAATTGATCTGTGAAACCATGAATTCTTCATGGGGTTACTATAAGTATTTTTAAAATTATTATAAAAATAAAAATTATTTATTCCAATAAAATACATTTAGCATAAGGTTATCCAGTTTTAGAACAAGCAAAAATATTAATAGTTTTGTACATAAAAACTAGTTTTCTATATGTGGTTTCATAATAATTTTTAGCTATGTTCCTCTGTCCTGGTTGGTATCCTATACAAATAGTATACCAAAATGTATCATGTTTATCAATAATTATAGTAAAAGTAGTATTCTCTATTGGTAAACATCTCAAAGTCCCATTTCAATTTCTGATTAGACAGTTTATGTTCATTGTTCTTTTTATGAAATTGGGTATTTTTCCCTTACTTCACAGTAAGATCGGATTTGACAGAAGAGGTAAGTGCATGTTTTTATTTAAAACTTTTTATTATAATTTAACTTATTGTATGTATATTAAAAAAATGTTGTAGTATTCACCTAATTCATCATTAGAAACATTCCAAGAATCAACTTCATCTCTAGAATAGTGAGAATTATGTGGAAGAGATTCTACTGCTACCCTAGATGTGCTTTTCATAAAACATAAGTTGCCTTTATTGGACATATCATCATTTAAGGATTCAAACTCACTTTCCCTAGCCTATAAATCACTCCAACTGTCCTTAATTACTTTTTTATATCGTATATATTTATCCTCATATTTCATATTATTCATTAACATAGGACCTTCAGCCTTTAAATTTCATATTCTTTTACATTCATGAAAAACTATAACATTTGAATTTTTATTCTTCATCTTTTAATTTTTCTATTTTTCCTAAATGTAATAGTTTTATTATTTTTTGGTATTATTGAAAAAAAATCTTTCTATGTAATTTTTTAATCCTTTTGTATATATGATACATTTCATCATCACTGTCTCATTGTTAGGCTTCAATGTTTCTAGTGTCGGAAAAAAATAATCGTTCTCTATCTTCACCGACATTCTATTTGGTTCATCCTCTTCTTCATTGATGACGTAAAATTATTTCTCATTCACCATCATCTTTTATATTAGATATTTTATTAGAAACATAATTATATCACATGATTCTATTATTGGAACTAAAATTACCCTCCATTTATTTGGCAGACTAGAGAGAATTCTCATGTTTTGTTCTTTAGTATAAATATATTTGCCCAAAGAGATTATAGTATTTAAAATATTTTTGAAAATGAGAAAAATGTCAAATATTGGATTTTTGGCTTCATATTACAGTTATCATATTAAATAGTATATTTGTAAAGTATCATGTTCTTACTATTTGTGGTTACTCCATGTGGAACAACTAGACTGTCCTAAATTTCATGGGTTGTTTTACATGAAAAAATCATATTGAATTATTTATCTCCTAAAAACTATATAATGTAATCATATCATTATAGATATTATTATAAGATGACTATGTTGGGTCATACCTTGTATTTCAGGTTGTAGCATGAATCTTTTACTAACCAACAATGGAAGGCAAAATTTAAAAACCCATATATTCAAAATGGATTTCCATCTTAATTTTCAACTGAGAATAACTTATTCCATTAAAACAAGGAGGTATGTTAGTAGAAACACCTTATAATATATTATTTATAAAAAGAATAAATAATAGGTTTTTAAATAGATTAAATTTTACAACTAACATGTATTTTTTGATCTTAAAAAAATTAAATCATAGTTGAAAATATTTGATAAATGAAATATATAAACAAACTATAACACCAAATGTCATTCAAAATATGAAACTCATGAGTGGGTGAATTGACTCCCTATTATATTTACTATTTAAATCAAATATAAGAGTCCCCCAATTTGGGAAACAAAATAGGTTAGTTAATCCATGTAGATGATTTGTAAAATCTTATCTTATTTTAATGGAATCTCAAATATTGATTAATTATCTATTAACGATAGTTGTGGGATTACATTAACTATTGATATCATTCAACTAAAACAAATTATAATTAAAAAACTATTTAATATTAACTATAAATGAAAATAAAAGATTGATAACTTTGATAAAAAATATAAGAATGAAAATATAACATTGAACATAACAGATAAAACAAGAGTTTCAGTCTCAAGCATAGACTAAGTCCTCTCTACATGGGGATCACCTAACACAAAAAAAAATTTAAATATAAACAAGATTAATCCCCACCCTTGATCGGTTTTTAAAACAATATACAAGATATCATAGTAAACTAGACCTCTACCACAGTTTCATTTTGGGAACAAAATCTAACTAGGCCACATAGTGACCGCTTCCACAATAAAAAATGGGAGTAAAATAGTGTAAAAAATTATTAGTGTGAGGATATATTGTATCATCTTGTTTATAATAAGAGATAGAGTTGGTTTTTTATACCGATACACACATAGTTCAAAAGAAAAATAAAATAGTACACAACAGAGTAAAAAAATAAGAAGGGATAAAAAATGCTATGTGTGTTGTTTTATTCAGATCTCATCCCTTTGGATGTTTTCTACTTGAAGCATGGTTCATATTCTAAAACTAGGCATAGAAATAGAGTGTCGTTAGTCTTGTGTTTCAGTTTCTAGTTTAATGAGATATCCTTTGTAGTTATTCTTCTTATATGACTTGATACAGCTTCATGGATTTTTTATGGATAGTTCACAATGACCTCTTCTTAGATAAAATAATGATACTTTTTCACGGATATTATTTATGGTCTGGTTTATGTATCTCTCTCTTATTCTTAAGATCGTGTTCCATAATATATTAATCATAGGGTACCTGCGTTTTGGCCAACAAGGATCATCATATCGACATCTCATACCTCGTACAATCAAATAAAAGGTATAAAAAATATCATTAACAATTCAAATACCATTAAATAGCTTAATTATGGAAGTTAGAAATTATTTTGAATTTAATTTAAATAAGGAAGAAATGGATTTGTTTGGAACTATTTCACAGGTAGTGGTGATATATGCTCAATGTCGTAGGAACATCGGGTTAGTAGCGATACCATAGTCAATAGTGGCACATGCTTTTCATCTAGGTGGTCCCTCTATACCAGCTTCTCAAACATTGTAAAAAAATTATTCATTTAGGTGATGCAATGATGTTTTGGAAACAATATTTGGTCCTCTGTGAAAAATGGTGTCACATAAACGGTAGTCCTTTATAAATTCTATAACCAGTAGCATGATACAATGGTTTCATGGAAATAGAGTTTGGTACTTTGTGAAATTCTGAACTAATAAAATGATATCATGGTTTCATTGTAATGGTGACTCATACATTACTCATTTTTTGACTAAAATTCGAGACTGTTTTCACACATCAACTGTGATTAGGAATTCACCTTAATTTTGACTCATATGTTATCAATATATGAAATATTCCATAAGATGTAATACTCATAGAATATTTTTAGTTTATTTATATGCATATTTTAACATTTTAGAAAAAAAATGAACTTGATTTACCAGATTTAAATAGGATTTGTGAGAATTTAATGAAGAGGAGTCCAACAGATTACACCAATGTCATTCTGTGGTAGAATTTCAACCAAAAAATATGGTTTCTAAAATGATGATACAGATTTGGATATGTTATTTGTATAGCTATTTTATTAACTTATAGTTCTTTAAGGGGTGAAGTGAGATAAAGAGTGTGTCACCTTTTATAAGTGAGGTGGGTGGGAAACTTCTAATTTTTTTGAAAGAGTGATTACTAACCGCATTATATTCATGATACAAGACCAATTAAGGAAAAAATAACTAGAATAGAATTTATAAGGTTGATATAATTTAATAAAAAAAATTTTGGCCAATTTTTTGGTCATTTTTACACCACATATTATATGATTAACAATTACCGAAAATCCTCTTTTCAATAATCATTGTAATTAATTTTATTTGTTTCCACTATCAAATTGCTGAAATATTATGTTCCCATATTTAGAAATTTATAATTATTATGATTCCGAATAATTATTCTATTTTAAAAAATTAAATTCCCAAAAGTGAAATAAAATTATTTAATATTAATATCTTATATGCAGTGAGAGATCATGTTTTCAAGAAATATTTTTCTGAAATGTGATTTTATAGTAACTCAATGAATAATAATTATTATTACATGATACAAGAAAAATATTTAATATTATATAATCTACACATTTTATTTAAGAGATTCCCCATTAGTTATTATTTTATTTTATAAAAATATAGAAACATTGTTCATTTATATTTTTTTAGAAAACCACATTTTGAAAAAAAACAATATTATACCAAAACCAATATAACATTGATTCATTATTAATTAAGTGCATTAAATATAACTAAAATATAATTATGATACATTAAATCATATTCTAAATATATGGGTCCCTTAAATAACTACATTGAATAAAAACAACAAATGTGTAAAAAAAATTAGTATTTTTCAATATTCAATGAAAAAATACCCATTTTCTATGAAATCCAAAAAATTTCCTCCATTGTCAATTTTTTTACTGATTTGATATTTATAATAACCTTTATCAAATTGAAATTATAAATTTTAAAAATTATGAATTTAAATAAAATATTTCAGTAAAATTATTAGTTAAAATTGTTTCTTTTGAATTTACAAAGTATTTATTATTTATATAACTAATATAATAGTTTAATTATTATTAATAAATAAGATCATTACTTATTCAATTATAACATTTGGTTTTAAATATTTTGTAATAACAACCAACTCAATATCATGTTGATATCCCATTTGGGACATGATGTATCATGGAGTTATGTATTGAGGAAATCTATATCATGAATCTATGATTAAGCATGCAACTATGTGGATATAAGAGTTTCACATCCATATGTGGTATATGTTCCTAAATAAAGAACTTTTAAAAATTTAAAATTCATTTTATAGGATAATTATAAATGAAATTATTATCCATTCTTCAAGTACATCCATACAATCATTTATAACATGTACATTTCGATGGGCCATTGATACATGATCAAAATGTTTGAGACAAAATAAAATAATTTCACGTTAATTTATTATGTAATAACATAATGTACTCAAAATAGTCTTATTTATATTTAAGAACATTAAATGGAATCAATTCAAACATTTTCCCAATTAATAATAAATGAGAATGATAATATACATACTTGTAGTAGCTTTACAGATTGATATAAGAAAATGGACATTGTATGATACAATGAAAATAACCATTTTTTGATCTAATCCCCAATTTCTATTCTTCCAACTAAGGTGGTGAGCATTTAAGATTTTTAAATCCATGAATAATTATTACCTGATGTTCTTTATGAATATTGCATGATATGGTTTCTTATATAATTAAAACTCAGGAATGCTGGGAGAATAGAGATCCCTCTGTCATGGTTATGAATCATCATAATATATAATCAGTGGAATCACAATTTTTTTTTGAGAAATATAATGGAATATTAATTTTAAAACATGGATTAAGAAGTCAAAAAAATCCCCATGTAGTAATTCTTATTAGATATATTGTTTTTTCATGGTTAAATGGTTCAAGATAGCCATTTAAAATCACATCATTCTAATTTTCTCCCCACTCTCATGTATATTATAAAATATTTTGTGAAATATAACAAGATTGCCTGGTAAATATATCATCAAGACACCATATTTCTACTTATTTGGATTGATAAAGACACATATCATGAAATTCCATACATTTATTTAGTAATCAGGATAAATAAAATGAAAATTTACCAAAGAATAAAATCACATTTACGACCACCCAATAATAATTTTCGAATATAAGAAAGACTAATGGTAAATTAATGGAACACAACATCCTATATTATTCATGTACATTTTAGGGACACTTAAAGAAAAACTGCACCATAGAAAATAATTAAGGGGAATCCACTAGAATATTTCATATCATGTGTAATATATATATATATATATATTTAAATATTTTTAGTTTGATACATATTATGGTGATAAATTATTTATTCAATTAATATAACTAATTACATTTAGAAATTTTTTATAAGATGAAGTTCATATATATTCATCTAATAGAGCTATGTTTTCTGGAATAAGAAATGGGGAATAAAATATAATATTACTAACTAAAATAATCATGGATTTAAAAATTAGTAAATATGCACCATCAATTATAATAAAATATTTTTATATATTGAATTGAAATATATTTTTTTTATTTTCTCATTTAGTAAATTAATATTGTTATTCTTAAAGTGTAATTATTTGGATCATTTAAAAACACTCATTATGTGTTATATTGAGTGAAAAATATATTGGAAACATACAATGAGTATTGTTTTTATAACTCCATAACACATAGAACATGTACCCTTGTATAGGTCCTATAATCTAATATAAATTAAAAAATTATCAAATATTTTTGTTTTTGAATTTACATGAACTAGAACAATTTTAAATATATCACAGAAATATTCTAGGCAATTTAAAAAATATGTAGTTTGGGTAAAATGTGAATAAGCTATATAACTTCCAGAAGAAGTTCATATGGGTTTACATGGACTATTTTCAATTTTAGAATGGTGAATAATAATTCTTTATAACAATTACAAATGATAGTATTATAATTTGATATGTCTATATAAGTATCTTTCAAATAGATTACATTGATATTATCAATTAGTAAACTGATAATTTTATGAAAACACATAGTAAAAAATATAATTAAATTTTTAATAAATGGGTAAATAATATCATTAAAAAGAATTTATTTATCTTTTACATATGTTTGGGATCTATGCTTAATCAAAAACATACTTATACACCATAATGAAATAACATATTTAAAATGTGGAACTGTTCTTTTGTATTTATGGTATGGTACATGTTGATTCATGAAAATGTTAAGTTATTATTCATGGGATATTCATTAAAAAATGGTACACATATTAAACCACACTAATAATATGGAATCATATAGTATTCTTTAATAATTTTTGTTTGGATGTAATTAATGATTCAAATATTCACATGAGTGGGTATATTAAGAATGTGTTGTTCTAACTTCAAGTAATAATCTAGAACTTAGACGAATTTTTTTATATATTATGGATTCCCTATGTAATCAATGTTTCATTACATATTGGAATACTAAAATAAATTTTTTATATTAGAATGAAATTATATTTAACAAAATAAAGCTGAAAGTATAAAAGATATAATGGGAAGATATAGATTTCATGATTTTTTTCCTTAGATGCCAATAAATACGAACAAAAAACTATTCTATGAAGCCCAATGAAATGTTACATTTTTTGATAAAATTTAACAAAAAGGAGTATATTATTGATTAGATAATATGAATTATTTTTGTAGTGAAAAAAAATAATCTTATGGCCTATAAGAAATCTATATACATCATAAAAGCATCCAAATGTAATGATGCAATAAATTCTAAATAGATTTATATATATTATAAATCATGTATTTATTTATGTAGATCATCTAGTGGATCTAATTCTAATTAATATAAAATTTTAATTAATGAAGAAAATTTAGAAGGATTATTATGTCAGTACATATAAATATAGGCCAATTTAAAAAGGTGTTTAAATATAGGTAAAGCATTGAAGATGATAAAAAACATTCTAATGTTTATATGGTTATATTCTGTAACGAACCAATCTTTTTGAGTAGTATATTAACTTATTCTTATTGATTTAATAAGATGTTAATGGTCAATGAAAAAAGAGGAGTCGATGGCTTCATCCAGCAGACTCGACCCTTATGAAGCCCACTTATCAGAGCTTGGGAAGGAGGTAGCATCTGTGGGCTTCGCTTTGGACAAAGCCCAAGCCGAACTCCAGCGTGTCAAGCTTGAATGGAAACGCCTGCGGGAGAAGTTCAAGTTAGTAGAGATTACTACTAGGGAAATGTTATCTGAGCCTCCCTCAGATTCTCTCACCATAGCACACCTTACACTTAGGTCTTATACCGGTGTTATAAGGGGCTATGTGACGAGACCCGAGCTTCCTTGTGTAATCCTTTTGGGTGAATAAATTGAGATTTCTTCCTTTAGTGATGTTTGTGAAATTTCAAATGTCTAGATAATTTTAGAATGTATTTTATTGATGAATTTCAAAAAAAGGATATTTTAAAATAATTATGAATTCCCTAAATAACTAATGATGTGTAATGATTTTCAAAAAATGGTCTTCTACAAAAGTGTTCAGTAAGGAATTTTGAGTTTAATAAGATCAACATAATTTTTGATAAATAGTAAATTATGAATAGTGATTTTACGCTTAGGATTAGTAATATGACCAAATGGATTAGTAATTTCACTCAAAGAAAGTTTTAATATAATTTAGACACCTAGATTAAGTAATGTGATTCAATAAAATGGGTAAATAACGGTTTCATAAATTATTAGTCAAGTATTATTTTTTTCGGATGAATGGTGTTTTTAATTAAACATTTAATTAAAAATAATTAGAAAATTATTTTTATAAAAAGGACTTTATTTTTTAACTCAGAGCATCGATATTATGTTAAGGTAAATTTTGGGGATTTTTCTGAAAAAATTGAATTTTCGATGAATAGTGTTTTGTTCATAAATTAAATAAAAAAAATTTAGAAAAATATTTTTATAAAATGGATTTAATTTTTTAAAGCAGAGCATTGATATTTGGTTAAGGTTAAATTTTGGGGTTATTCTGAGAAAGTTGAATTTTCAGTGAATAGTAAAAATACAGTTTTAGGGTTTCGGTATGTTTAATGACATCATAATGGTGTTACGATGATTTCATGAGATTGTTTGAGGGTTGGCCGGCCAAGGGTGATGAATATTTGTTTTGGGGGCCCCATGTGGCCTAACTCCATGATAAATGCCAAGGGAGAGCACATGGGTTTGAGAAAAACACATGTGAGGTGTCCCTTGGACATTAATGCTTTGTCCCCTCCCTTTCCCTATAAATACCCACCCTTTCCTCCTTTATTTTTCACTCCCAACTCTCCCCCAACGATGTTATGGTCTTAATACCATCCAAGGAGTCCTCCCAAGGTGCCCCCAAGCCCTCAAGGTCCAATCCTTTGAGTTTCAAGAGTCACATTTTAAGGTAAGGGATCTGACCCCTCTCTTTCTTTTCATGTAATCTCTTTTATGTCATTCCTTTTATGCTCCATGTTTTTATGTAATATGATGTTCTTTTATATTCCTCTTACTGACCTTTCATGTTTATATGATGAGAGATCCCCTCTTACTCTCATCATTTCGTTTTATGAAAGTTTAAGTGATGCCGTTAGGCTGCCGAATTTTTAAGGGATTCTTTCACCCTTCCCATTCTTCAAGTTCGATTTTCATGTCAAGTTTTTCAAGTTCCTTTTTATTATGTTGGGGTATGATATCTATATCTATCATACTGATCTCTTATGATCATATTATGAGGGACCCTATTTGATCTTGCCAATTCATTTTTATTGAAGTTTAAGTGACGCCGTTAGGCTGCCGAATTTTCATAAGAGAAATCTAATTTTTTTTGTCTTCCTTCCATGTTTTTCATTTAAAATGGTATGTCCTCCAAATTTCATTACAGTGTCAATATATCCTTCTTATTCAGTCCCCCTACTGTTTTATGGATCATTTATGAGTGGGTGACCCATGTCCCCTCTCATTTCGATGTTTTCTAAAACCCTGAAACATAGCTGTTATGCTGCAGACTTTTCCCCTCAAAATGCCTCTCTCTTTTCTCAAAAATTATTTTATGTTATAAAGTGAATACTCAAAGCTCTTATTTATAAAAGGGTATTCACATATATATCAAAATGTTCCATTTTAAATTCTGGGATTTACATACATGAGACCCGCTTTCCCTTTCCGTGGGTTTAAAGTGACGTAAAGATCATGTCTTAAAAGCAGTTTTTAAAACGTTATGATTATGTAATGAAACCCATTTATTTTATGCTATGTGGGTTATTTATGAAATGTTTGATGATTATATATGTGGCTCACATTATAATAAAGGCAAATTTAAGGGTGCGCCCTGATAGCGCTCCAATGCATTGGGTAATGATGTAACCACTAGAGATTACAATTTTCACGATACCTTGGTGAATAACCTTGGTAATTTTCAAATGACACCTTGGGGATGGACCTTGGTGATATGTTAATTATTGTCTATGTTAAATGATGTAGCCACATATTCAAGTTATGAAAAATGTTATTTTTATTATGAAATGCCTCATGATTTCTTTCTCATGCCTTAAAGTTCTTTTCATGTCCTTATTGAAGTATATCAAGTTCACATGTAAAATGTTCCTCTTGTTTCCCTTACGGGGCCTTCTGCTCACCCTTTCTTTTGATGTATGTCCCCAGGTTATGAGATGCAGTAATGAACCTAGGATGAACTTAAGGAGAAGCCTTTCAAGTGTTTAAGAAGAATGATTTATGTTGCTTTCATGTATTTTGTTCCTGGTTTCCAAGACACTAGACCTTAAAGATCCTCACTTATGTGTAATATAATGAAAGTTTATGTTATAAAAAGGCGGGATGTTATAGTTGGTAACAAAGGATGGTTTAGTTATTTGTGGAAATTAGGATATAATATCTTTAGGAAGAACCCTATAGAAAAGTTTAAATATAGGAAAACTTCCTGGTATTTTGGTAAGTATTGAGAAAGTGGTTTATCAAACAAATACATCCCTGTCTGGATACGAGCAGGTAGAGGCGGCTCTGGCACAGATGTACATAGGGGTAAAACCCGAAAACACCGCTTTGAGCTAGACTCTAACGGGAACTGGTGCACGATAACGGGCCTTGCTGCACTCTTGGTTATGACACTCCCGGGGGATATGTTTGGTTAATCACAAGCTTTTTATGAATCATTATGAAGAAATTATAGAAAAGTGTAATTGTATAAGCATGAAGTCTTAGTTAAAAGATCCATAAATGAAATAAGTTTCTCACTAAGGTTTTATTCTTTTAGAAAATGGCGGGCAATAGGAGGAACCGTGCCGATGGTGACCGCAATGCACCATGTGCTGACGGCCCTCCGATGGAAGCCGGAATGGAAACATTCATGCGAATGATGAACCAACTGACTCAAGTTATGAGTAATAACTTGAATCAAGCTGAGAGGCCAACCTCACCATGAAGGGAAAAACATTCTGTTGAGTCCTTCATGCATCAACGACCACCAACATTCAGTGGATCTACTGACCCATTGGTTGCGGAACAATGGATAAGCTCCATTGAACAGATCTTTTATGTACTTTATTGTTCGGAACAAGAAAAAGTCACCCTTGCTGTTTACCACCTAGAGGGAGAAGCTGATCAGTGGTGGTCACTGATCAAAAACACAAAGCCACGATGAGAGATGGAAGCTATGGATTGGGAAGAATTTCGGGGAATTTTCTTTAACAAGTATTTCCCTCGTTCCATGAGAACGAGAATGGAGAAAGAGTTTCTCGAGCTGAAACAGAAGGAGAACGAATCTATTGGAATCTATGAGATGAACTTCACAAGGCTTTCTCGTTATACCTCAAGCTTTGTCATGGACCCTAATGGTAAGGTTGATAGATTCTTTGGTGGACTACGACCTCATCTACGGAAGAATCTATCCAACAGGGACTATGATATCTATGAAGAAATAGTTCGAAGTGTTATGAAAGTTGAACTAGAGTTTGGGGAGACACAGTGGTCTCACAAATCTAATGAAAAGAAGAGAACTCTAGAACCAAGCCTGGGAAGAAGTTTTGATCAGGAAAGAGGTGGAAAGCATATACAACATGCCACATGCAATAAATGTGGGAAGAAGCATCCGGGAACTGCTTGATCGGAAGTGGTAAGTGCTATAGGTGTGGAAAAGAAGGCCATATTTCTCAGAATTGTCGTAGTGATGTGAAGCCTCAACTTCCCAACACTAACGACAGAGGAAAGATGGTTCTGGCCCTACCCTAAGACACATGCTTCAAGTGTGGACAGCTTGGGGACTTTGCTAATCAATGTCCAAATCCGAGGGCGGTGGAGGGGAATCACCATCAACCTCAGCAGATGCCAAGAGAGAAAGGTCGTGCTTTCGCTATCACAATAGCTGAAGTTGAAGTCCCTAACGATGTGGTAGCAGGTACTCTTGTTGTCCTCTCAAAACTATCAAGTACTTTATTTGATTCTGGTTCTACGCATTCCTTTATTTCCTCCAAGATTTCAAGGAATATAGAATCAATCCCCGAACTTCTAGAGGTAGAGTTGTCAGTCAAGACTCCAAGTGGGATTATCCATGCATCAACAGTGTTTAGAGACTCTAGTGCTTACTTTAGTGAGAACAATCTTATCGCAAATCTAGTAGTCATTCCCATGTTGGAATTCGACGTTATACTAGGGATGGACTGGCTCTCAAAATATAATGCTAAGATCAAATGCAGAAGTAAGGAAATCTCAGTAGTCTTGAATGAACGACCTACAGTTATCTTCCATGGAGAGATATCCCGAACTGATCCCTCTCTAGAAGCACCTCCTATAGCTTTCTTTATGGAGTTAATCGGTGATGAGGAAGAAGGGAAAGTGAGCATACAAATTGAAGATGTTCCGATTGTTCAGGAATACATGGATGTATTTCCTGAGGAGTTACCTGGACCTCCCCCGGAAAGAGAGGTAGAGTTCTCCATTGAACTCGTACCTGGGTCTCAACTGATATCAAAGACTCCGTATAGAATGGCAAATGTGGAGCTAGAAGAGCTAAAGAAACAACTCCAAGACTTGTTGGAGAAGGGGTTTATCCGACCGAGTGTGTCTCCTTGGGGAGCACCAGTTCTCTTTGTGAAGAAGAAGGATGGATCAATGCGGCTATGCATTGATTATAGATAACTGAACAGGATCACAGTGAAGAACAGATATCCTCTTCCAAGAATTGATGATTTATTTGACCAACTTCGTGGGGCTCAATTCTTCTCTAAGATTGACCTTCGATCTGGTTATCATCAACTAAGGGTGAAGAAGGAAGATATTCCAAGGACTTCCTTCCGATCAAGATATGGGCATTATGAGTTTACTGTTATGCCCTTCGGCTTGACTAATGCTCCTGCTATTTTCATGGATTTGATGAATAGAGTTTTTAAGGACTACCTTGATAACTTTGTGGTAGTTTTTATTGATGATATTTTGATATATTCAAAAAGTCGTGAGGAGCATGAAGATCATCTGAGGGTTGTTTTGAAAACTCTGCGGAAGGATAGGCTCTTTGGGAAGTTCATCAAGTGTGAGTTTTGGTTACAACAAGTGGCTTTCTTGGGGGACATCGTAACCAATGAAGGAATCTCTGTTGACCCTGCAAAGACAATGGTTGTGGAGGAGTGGCCTCAACCCACAACAGTAACTGAGATTCGTAGTTTCCTTGGTTTAGCAGGATATTATAAGAGGTTTGTGAAAAACTTTTCACGGCTTTCTAATACACTAACCAAGTTGACTCGAAAAGGGGTTAAGTTCATCTGGACAAAGGAATGCGAGGAAAGATTCCAAGAGCTAAAGAAGAGATTGGTTACTGCACCTGTGTTAACACTACCCTCTATCGGAGAAGGATTCGTTATTATTAGTGATGCATCTCTGAAAGGGCTTGGGTGAGTCCTCATGAAAAATGACAAGGTAATTGCTTATGCATCTCGATAGTTGAAGATTCATGAGCAGAATTATCCTACGCATGATCTAGAGCTGGCAGCAGTTGTTTTTGCTCTAAAGATATGGAGGCACTATCTTTATGGGGAGAAATGTGATATATACACTGACCACCAAAGTCTAAAGTATATTTTCACACAGAAAGAATTGAACAAGAGACAAAGGAGATGGTTGTAGCTTATTAAAGACTATGATTGTTCAATTCATTATCACCCGGGAAGAGAAAACAAAGTCGCGGATGCATTAAGCAGGAAAGATCCTGTTGTTTTGGCAACAATGAGGATCTTAGGAGATCCCTTGATTAATGATCTAGTAAAACTGGACATGGGAATTTTAAGGAAAGGGACATCATCAACCCTATTCCAAATGATTTCTCAACCTTCATTACTAGAGAGGATCAAGAAGGCTCAAAAAGAAGATCCTTTGCTGCAGGAGAAGATTGAGGCTGTAAAGGATGGGAAGTTCCCTGATTTCAATATTGATCAAGAAGGTGTATTGAAATTTCGTACAAGACTATGTGTTCCATCTATTCCGGAGATAAAGATAGAATTGATGGATGAAGCTCATAGCTCTACATTCTCTATACACCCAGGAAGCACTAAGATGTATAGAGACCTTCGTGATCATTATTGGTGGGATAACATGAAGAGGGAGATTGCTGATTACACTACAAGGTGCCTGGTGTGTCAGCAAGTAAAGGCAGAACGACAACTTCCTAAGGGGGTATTACAACCGCTACCCATACCAGTATGGAAGTGGGATAATATCACCATGGACTTTGTAACTGGTCTCCCAAAAACATTGAAAGGAAACAATGCGATATGGGTTATTGTGGACCGTCTCACCAAGACAGCCCATTTTATCTCTATTCGGGAAGATTTCTCTCTGGATCAGCTTGCCAAGATATACGTGAAGGAAGTGGTAAGGCTGCATGGGGTACCACTATCCATCGTATCTGATCGTGACCTAAGATTCACATCAAAATTCGGGAGAAGTCTTCAACATGCTATGAATACTGAATTGAATTTTAGTACGGCCTATCATCCTCAAACTGATGGCCAATCTGAAAGGACTATTCAGACACTTGAAGACATGTTGAGATTATGCTCAATGAAATTTAAAGGTGGTTGGGATCAACACCTCCCATTAGTGGAGTTCTCCTATAACAATAGCTTCCATGCGAGTATTCAGAGGGCACCCTATGAAGCTCTGTATGGAAAGCGGTGTAGAACTCCTTCTTGTTGGGATGAAACTAGTGAGAGGAAGCTTCTTGGGCCTGATCTCATGCATGAGATGACAGAACAGGTTCATGCCATCCAACAACACATAAAGGCTGCTCAGAGTCGGCAGAAGAGCTATGCTGACAATCGTCGAAGAGACTTGGAGTTTGGTGTTGGTGACAAAGTCTTCCTTCGAATTTCTGCATGGAAGAGAGTCATGTGGTTTGGGAAGAAACGGAAACTCAACCCTAGGTACATTGGCCCCTATGAAATCCTTGATCTCATTGGAGCAGTGGCCTATCATCTAGCACATCCACCGAACCTAGATCAAGTTCATGATGTCTTCCATGTATCTCTCTTGAGGAAGTACATACCCGACCCTATGCATGTACTGAACCCTGAGGTGGTACAACTTGAACATGACCTCTCTTATGAGGAGCAGCCAGTGGAGATCTTGGACCGTAGAGACAAGGTTCTACGAAACAAGACTACCCACCTTGTGAAAGTATTGTGGAGGAATCATAAGTATGAAGAAGCGACTTGGGAGCCTGAAGAAACAATGAAGCAAAAGTACCCTCACCTTTTTGACTAGGCCTCAAGTGTAAATTTCAGGGACGAAATTTCTTAAGGGGGGAAGAATGTAATGACCCAATCTTTTTGAGTAGTATATTAACTTACTCTTATTGATTTAATAAGATGTTAATTGTTAATGCATAAAGAGGAGTCGGTGGCTTCATCCAGTAGACTCGACCCTTATGAAGCCCACTTATCAGAGCTTGGGAAGGAGGTAGCATCTGTGGGCATCGCTTTGGACCAAGCCCAAGCTGAACTCCAGCGTGTCAAGCTTGAACGGAAACTCCTGTGGGAGAAGTTCAAGTTAGTAGAGATTACTCCTAGGGAAATTTTATCAGAGCCTCCCTCAGATTCTCTCACCATAGCACACCTTACACTTAGGTCTTATGCCGGTGTTATAAGGGGCTATGTGACGAGACCCTAGCTTCCTTGTGTAATCCTTTTGGGTGAATAAATTGAGATTTCTTCCTTTATTGATGTTTGTGAAATTTCAAATGTCTAGATAATTTTAGAATGTATTTTATTGATGAATTTCGAAAAAAGGATATTTTAAAATAATTATGAAAACCCTAAATAACTAATGATGTGTAATGATTTTCAAAAAATGGTCTTCTACAAAAGTGTTCAGTAAGGAATTTGGAGTCTAATAAGATCAACTTAATTTTTGATAAATAGTAAATTATGAATAGTGATTTTACGCTTAGGATTAGTAATATGACCAAATGGATGAATAATTTCACTCAAAGAAAGTTTTAATATAATTTAGACACCTAGATTAAGTAATGTGATTCAATAAAATGGGTAAATAACGGTTTCATAAATTATTAGTCAAGTATTAGTTTTTTCTGATGAATAGTGTTTTTAATTAAAAATTTAATTAAAAATAATTAGAAAATTATTTTAATAAAAAGGACTTTATTTTTGAACTCAGTGCATCAATATTATGTTAAGGTAAATTTTGGGGATTTTTCTGAAAAAAAGGAATTTTCGATGAATAGTGTTTTGTTCAAAAATTAAATTAAAAATATTTAGAAAATTATTTTTATAAAATGGATTTCATTTTTTAAATAAGAGTAATGATATTTGGTTAAGGTGAAATTTTGGGTTTATTCTGAGAAAGTTGAATTTTCAGTGAATAGTAAAAAAACAGTTTTAGGGTTTCGGTATGTTTAATGACATCATAACGGTGTCATGATGATGTCATGAGATCTTTTGAGGGTTGGCCGGCCAAGGTTGATGAAGTTTTGTTTTGGGGGCCCCATGTGGCCTAACTCCATGATAAATGCCAAGGGAGAGCACATGGGTTTGAGAAAAGCACATGTGAGGTGTCCCTTGGCCATTAATGCTTTGTCCCCTCACTTTTCCTATAAATACCCACCCTTTACTCCTTTAGTTTTCAATCCCAACACTCCCCCAACGAAGTTCTGGTCTTCTTACCTTCCAAGGAGTCCTCCCAAGGTGCCCCCAAGCCCTCAAGGTCCAATCCTTTCAGTTTCAAGAGTCACGTTTTAAGGTAAGGGATCTGACACCTCTCTTTCTTTTCATGTAATCTCTTTTATGTCATTCCTTTTATGCTCCATGTTTTTATGTGAGAGGATTTTCTTTTATATTCCTCTTACTTCCCTTTCATGTTTATATGATGAGAGATCCCCTCTTACTCTCATCATTTCGTTTTATGAATGTTTAAGTGATGTCGTTAGGCTGCCGAATTTTTAAGGGAATCTTTCACCTTTCTCATTCTTCAAGTTCGATTTTTCATGTCAAGTTTTTCAAGTTCCTTTTTATTATGTTGGGGTATGATCTATATATCTATCATACTGATCTCTTATGATCATATTATGAGGGACCCTATTTGATCTTTCCAATTCATTTTTATTAATGTTTAAGTGACGTCGTTAGGCTGCCGAATTTTCATAAGAGAAATCTAATTTTTTTGTCTTCCTTCCATGTTTTTCATTTCAAATGGTATGTCCTCCAAATTTCATTACCATGTCAATATATCCTTCTTATTCCGTCCCCCTACAGTTTTATGGATCATTTATGAGTGGGTGACCCATGTCCCCTCTCATTTCAATGTTTTCTAAAACCCCGAAACTTAGCTGTTATGCTGCAGAATTTTCCCCTCAAAATGCCTCTCTCTTTTCTCAAAAATTATTTTATGTTATAAAGTGAATACTCAAAGCTCTTATTTATACAAGGGTATTCACATATATATCAAAATGTTCCATTTTAAATTCTGGTATTTACATACATGAGACCCTCTTTCCCTTTCAGTGGGTTTAAAGTGACGTAAAGATCATGTCTTAGAAGCAGTTTTTAAAACGTTATGATTATGAAATGAAACCCATTTATTTTATGCTATGTTGGTTATTTATGAAATGTTTGATGATGATATATGTGGCTCACATGATAATAAAGGAAAATTTAAGGGTGCTCCCTTATAGCGCTCCAATGCATTGGGTAATGATGTAACCACTAGAGATTACAATTTTCACGATACCTTGGTGAATAACCTTGGTAATTTTCAAATGACACCTTGGGGATGGACCTTGGTGATATGTTCATGATTGTCTATGTTAGATGATGTAGCCACATCTTCATGTTATGAAAAATGTTATTTTTATTATGAAATTCCTCATGATTTCTTTCTCATGCCTTAAAGTTCTTTTCATGTCCTTATTGAAGTATATCAAGTTCACATGTAAAATGTTCCTCTTGTTTCCCAGACTGGGCCTTCTGCTCACCCTTTCTTTTGATGTATGTCCCCAGGTTATGAGATGCAGTAATGAACCTAGGATGAACTTAAGGAGAAGCCTTTCAAGTGTTTAAGAAGAATGATTTATGTTGCTTTCATGTATTTTGTTCCTGGTTTCCATGACACTAGACCTTAATGATCCTCAGTTATGTGTAATATAATGAAAGTTTATGTTATAAAAATGCGGGATGTTATATATTCATTTTAAATATACATTTGATTTAATATCAACAAAAATATTTGATTCAGAATATAGATATAAAAAATATATTTATTCAATGGGAATCTACAAGAATAAGTCCATATAAAACTACAATAATATTTTTTTCACCAAATAATTCTGAATTTATTAATGTATCATAGATCCATTTATGTATTAAAGAAAACATCCAAGAAATGAAATAATGTCATTGATAAATAATTATTTAATTTTTTATTAAAAAATACGAAATATTTCATTTAAAAATATATTTTTATGGTGGGAGTAAAATATTTTTCTACCTAGTACCATAAAATGATAGCTTGTTAATTAGAAATTAAACATTTCTATTGTGTTCTCTTAATATGTGGTCAGAAATTTTACTCTATATGAATGATATATATATATATGTATATATTCATTGAATAAACACACATAATGATATATAAAAAAGGAACCTTTCACTATTTCAATATATATTCATTAATGTGATACTGAATAGATTTATTATTGATCAATATGGAATTGGAATGTTTCGAATGAGGTACAATATACATATTTCAATTAAAATCTATAATAAATATATAATGAATTAATAATAATGATAAGGATAACATATTTATTATTACTAGGATCATGCATGTATACTGTGAAATGTACTATGATTTATGTCACATATTATGTGTGGTCTGAAGATATAATCCTTATATCGAAGACATTCATTTGATGGTAGTAAGTACTATAAGCAGGTAACATTGGAATATTAAGACTATGATAAAATTTTATAGTGGGAATTTATGTATAATCATACAGGGTTACATATATAATAGTTTCTGTATAGGTCATAATGATCCTAAATCATAATTGAGATACATCATCAATGTCAGTGGAGCTGTTTCAATTTAGAAGAGTTCTATAAAATTATTTGCCACCAATTCTATAGTGGATCTCATTCACATTTTTATTTCAAATTTCTATAATGATTCATATTCGATATAAACCATTTTCTTATATATTTTCATGGTTCATGATAAAAAATATCCTATCACACTATATTGTGATAATAATGTCATTGCTCATCATTAATAGTATGCACAGTCAAATCAATTGATGAAGCGCATAATCTAGATATATTGGGTTGTGGGAGAATTTTTACTTGGAGGTGATGTCATTGTATGTATAACATTCATAGATGATAACATAGAGCTCACGTTTACTACATGACATCTGATTAGGGTCCTGATAATCATGTGTCAGAGAGTAGAATATACGTAATTATTAGTTGAATTATGTCTTTTTTCTATTCCATTTGAGATGGGGGCCATAAAAAACATTATAATACATTAGATTAATTATATTTATTTAAATATTTTAATCACAATATTTTATTTTATATTTATTATTCGTAATCATCAATATAATTTGATAATTTCCAAGAGTATATATTCCTCACAAGATATCATATAAATACACTAATATCTTCAGAACAAAAAAATTATATACTGTTATTCATATATGTTAGTAATATCTAATATAAAATAAACTTATATGAAAATTATGAAAATAATGTTAGGTTTTGGATACTCATAAGACGATTGAACATATTCTCAATTTTTTCATGGTTATTTACAAGACAATAAATTTTGGGTCATGATGAGACATTGTAAAATATTCATATTTACACATCATTTGATGTTTTAGTCTAAGTGAAACCATAGTGACTCATTAACACTATTATTATAATTTCTGAATTTTATAAATTATGTAATATAATGAATTTAATAGAATCATGAAATCATATATTTAAAGGATATAAGATTTTTTTATCATGTTATAATAACTTTTTTTAAAATGAATATTCCATGTAATGATTATTCCCATTTATTTCTATAAACGTTTCTATCTCAACCCTTTTTTTGGATTGAAACTATTGAATTAAATTCCATTGAAAATGTGTCTTGATGGATTAATTTAAACTTTTCATGAAAATTTAATTAGGAATATAATAATATTAAATGAGAGTGAAGCATTCCTGATGAGATATAGATACAAATGAACTATATTATGTAGTGGGTTTTCGTCTGTGTTCATCATGGTTAATGATTTAAATTCTACTTCCATGATGTTATTATGTATTTTTATTCCTATAGAATAGAATTTAGGTGTACCCAATTTAAGAAACAGATGGAAAATCCTAAAATGTAACCCACATTTTGTTTCAATTAGAATCAATTAAATTATATCAATATTAAAATATGGGAAGAGACATTGTTCTTATAAACATACAATTATTTGAACTCATAAAATATAGATCACAAATATTATGTCACCAATTTTCAAAGGGGGTTGAATAATATAATAATTATTTAATTTTGAACATCTTAATATTATAAATTTATTATCATTTAATAAATGATAAAAATATTTAAAAGCTTTTATACATGTTTGGATGTTTGCAATATGTTTTCCAGTCTAACTAGACTGATATACTGAAATGATTTTAATTAAATATTAAGTTATTTATTGAATTAAATGATACATATTTTATCTATGTGTTTAGAACATGTATGTTAAAAAAAATTATATTATTATTTTTGCAAATGTATTTCTATTGAATATGATAATAAGATTATTTTTAATTAATTATATTTGAATACTTCTCTATAAAAACATTGATAGAAGATTTCTTATGTTTTTAAATCATTTCACATAACATTCCATATATTGATATCCTATACACACTATTTAATATATACAATATATTTATCTCATGAAATGGGAGGAAAAAATTCCTAATTACACATCCTCTAAAGGATGATAAAATAAAAATCAATTCTTCTACATCGTTGGATTGTGTAATAATCAAAGGAAATGATTCAATGTGACTAGTTGAACATTATCTTTAGTTAGAGTAACATAACTGATGAATTTAGATCAAATAATTACATGTGTATCGCCGTTAAAGGTATTATTTAGTGAATCATCTCAAGGAAATTACATCACAATAACACTGATATTCGAAATACCAATATCATCATTAAAAATATAATACCAAGATCGAGGTAATTATTTTTTTTCAAATAAATATACATTTAATGTGAAAGGTTCATCAATTCATGGTAATGGATTCTCAATAAATTATTATTCACATATATTTTTCTGGTTATGATGATTCATCATCCTGTAAATGTTTATTACTCACAGAATAAAAAAAATATATAATTTGGTAGTGTCCGAATATGAATTTATTCTATTACAAAAACAATTAAATCCTTTATAAATTGTTTATGATAGAATATATTATTTTCTCATAATCATATGGCTATTCATCTTTAGTAAATCCATGATTTTGGTATTTAACATCTAATATCATCATTTTTACATTCGATAATAATAAATATCTTTAAAAAATTTACCCATTTGGTCAAAATTGTTATTAAACACAAAAATGTAATATTCATGTATGTTATTTTACTCCAAAAAATAATTATCATTATTAGAAATGTAATTTAATTTATACAATATCTTATATTTTTTTTCTACCCACTATATTCTATATATCATGTTAAAAAATATATATCATCCAAAATGAGTGGATGAAGATAAAAGCTTGATTTAAATACCTCTTCATTCAGTGATCATATTTTTCTATAATGTGATAAAATTTTCATTTTCATCATTCATAAATTTTACAGTGATACATCTTCTTACATTTTGTGATAGTTCATTTTTTATTTGATTATATTAATATTGAAGCTACGATTTTACAATATTTTGTACTTGAATATATTAATGTATGATTTAAATTACATTAAAATGTACATATTTTTTATAATCAGATTTTTTAGAATAGAAATCATGGAAAGATTTATTATAAACGTATTCAGTAAAAAATAAACAAATTCCATCCTAGGAATAATTATAAATATATTTAACATAATAGTGAAGATATTTTTTAAATTTTAATAGTTATGTATTTACCTAATCGAAATACATTATTTTTTTCACCCTTTCCATTTTTTACTCAATGACCAAGACTAGACAATCCCCTGAGCCTCATGGAGAATGAATATTGATTTTCTATGTTAGACTAAAATAAATACATTAATTATAGACATAATAAATTTCAATAAAAACAATGTGACATAAAATAACGTATATCATATTAGAAAATAACATGATATAGCACAAACTTTTTAGCCCATAAGATCAGATTAAACACATTGGGGTGAATCAGGTGTGGATTTTTTTAAATAAAATAAAGAAATCAATTTTTCTTTGTTAAAATTTCTTTATATACATAAAATCTGTTTCAGAATAAGATATATTTTTGATCCATTTTTTATCTTGTATAGACAGTCATATCAAATAGAAAAACTAATAATATATACACATCATTTTTTCATTGTTCGACTAGGATATGTTATTCTAGAATCTTTCTGGGTTTTGGAATATTTGATACACACAATTTCTAGAAATATACATCATGATTTTTTTAAGGGTTTATTTTGTAAGATAACGTGTGTTCAGTGATGATAAATAGTGGGGGAATCAATAAACTTAAACCCCTGGGAATATTTTAGTCTATCTTAAAATATAGAATCCCATTAGACCCTTATTTTAGCTATCAACTATGTAAATCATTATAAATATTCTTTGAAACAATCAATGATTCTTCCATGCTTTTAGACATCAATGGAATTATCAGGTTGTTATTATTCATGTCTAATATGAATATTTGAATGTCTCTTACACGTACCATTTTAGTTATTTCACATAATCAAAAATAAAATTATTCATACTCCCTTATCGATCAGTTTTTACAAAATACATAGTGGAAATTGATATCTAAAAATTTGTTATCTTCCTAATTCTACATTGAATTAATTTATTTATTAAATCTGGTTAATTTCATCCAAAAAAATCCTCATATTAAAAATTTCTTATCCTCTCCAAAAACTCATTATTATAGGAAAACATTACCATATATTTTCAAACAAATTATTTCTCAATATAATTGGATTATTATAATCATGATTCTTTGATATCTCATGTTTCTTCTTCTTCCATGCTATTATGGGGATTTTAATTTAATAACAATAGCATGCTATTCTTAATATTTAACAGATAAAAAAACTAAATTATATCATCTAATCAATTCATTTATTCCATCAAAAAATTATTATTCTCATTATATTAAATTTATATTCACAATATTTTTGGTTAGTATTAATTCATTATACTTTTTTATGGAATGATCAGGGTGGTTATAATTATCAGGTACATTAGTAATTTATTCCAAATTATTCCCCAGTATTATAATATTAATGAATTTTAAATAAATTTTTTTCAACTTCATTAACCATTAAGCCATGACATAATTTTTTAATTAGATAATAAATATCAATATATAATTTTCTACAAAAATCCCATAAAATACATTATATCTATTTTATATAATACATTATTTATGCGTGATGATAACATGAAATATTACATTTTTTCGATCAGTAGAATAAAAAATTAAATAGAAACTATTCATTCTGATGATTTTTTCACATATAATTAAAACATAAATAATCATTTGGTTTGATTCCATATAAAATATTATTTTAATTCTTATTATCTTATCATTATTATAAGAGTATAATGTCAGTTGATTCCTTCATTAAGAACTCATTAGATTAAAAACATGAAAATAGAATAATTTAATATAAATATTAGACATATGAGGTTTAAACATATGAATATGAACACTAAAATGTTCTCCAATCATTTTATATTATTAGCTCTAGAAATTCCTACGACCATAAAACGTTTTACACACATCAATATTGTGACGATCCGCCCTCGGGGCTCGTGCCGTGACTACCCCAAGCCCGCCTTCCATAGGCTAGGGGCTAGCGACTAGCACCAAGGTGTAAATCCCGATAAACAGGGAACACATTGCCATTGTAAAGTAAACAATCACCATAGAGTAAATAAGCGGAAAAGTAAACACTAAGTAAAAACTGTAACAAGCTGTGCTGAAAGTAAAAGGGGCTGGAAATACAAGCCCAACTGTAAAGGACAACTGAAGGGAAAAACATCAGCTGAAAAGAAAAGCCACAGCGTCGAGCCATCCTCCGGAAGTCCCACCTGATGGGTGAGTACAGATAGCCTCCACAGCTCCTCGGTCCAGCCGTCTGCTCCGAGTACGTCCTGCCCAGTGGTCCACCTCCAGGTACTGTCCTGCTCCGCAAAACTCCACCACGATCAGCGCTGTCCGTCGTCTGCAACCAACACAATGAAGTGCGGGCATAGCCCGTGTAGGGGTGAGTATAAGCTACTTAGTAGGGACCCCGAGACCCCCGAAGGTCTCCCGAAATCCACAAAGGATTATCCACAAAGGAAAGATACAATCACTAAGTAACAACCGACACTGCTTAGGTATATGCCCATGCATATTCCTAAGTCATCGATTTCTGTTCGGCTCCACCACCCGATCCCAAGAACAACCCAGTCCACACAGGAATGCAAAATGTAAACCCACACAGGATAGCACAACACAATCCATGAAGGAGAGCAAAAGTAATTCACATAGGAGATAAGACCGTAAATCCACACAAGATAGCTTAGCACAATCCACAAAGGAGAGTAACACAGGATTCCGCTCACACAGGTATACTTCTTCGAATGACGATAAAGATGATCACTAATCCATCTATGTATTTGGACCCACAAAGGATCGATAGGTAACTAACCCAAGCAATGACCCACACAGGATCAGACCCACACAGGATCAATAGGTAACTAACCCCCGCAATGAACCACACAGGATCGGGCCCACACAGGACCTGTAGGCGCTGGCTCACAGAGAACTGATGAGCGCTGACCCACACAAGATCGGATCTACACAGGATCTGTAGCACTGATCCACGTAGGATCACTGAGTGCAGTAGTCGTCGCAGTCCACTGAGGATCTCTGCACAATCGTCGTCGTAGTCCACTGAGGATCTCTGCACAGTCATCGTCGCAAAAGCAGACAGCACTAGGGTTCTCGCACACAGCAAGCTCGTTCATGAGGGTCCGCTCCACGAGGCGAGAGGCTGATACATCAACTGACACAAATTCCTAAGTTGATGTATCAAAAAGTTCTGTATCGTCAACAGGAACTCAACGTCGCAGACGGTGCATCAATCGGACGCCCGGTCTGAGAGTTATTGGCTTTTTTGTCCTAGGGGCCCGGTTGGTTTATAAGAAAAACCAACCCGACCCTACTCCAACTGCATCCAAACCTCAGGCAGAGTGAGCCAAAAGATCCTTCTCACTTAGAGGAATTCAATAAAGTCAACGGCGCGTCAATCGGACGTTCGGAGCTCAAGATATGAGTGTTTCTGCTCCGAGGGCCCGGTTAGTTTCGTGTACGAACCAACCTGGCCGATCACAAATTATTCTGAATCCTTGAGTGTAATATACCGAAACGACCGGCTCATTCCAAGGATCGTGTTTCCGCTAACGACGCGTCGTTTGGAGGTCCGCAACTCATGTTATGGGAAAAAGACCGAAAGGGTCCGAAAAAGGGGGGGTCTGGGACAGGGTCGACCCAGCCTGACCCGGGTCCACCCGACCTAGGTCAAACCCTGCTAGAAACGGTTCAGCCCAGCCAAGGCGCGGCGCGGCCCGGCCGGCCGAGCAGCGCGGGGAGCTCGCGGCCCCAGCGTGACAGCACCGCGACCGCCGCGGGGGGCCGCCCTGGTCAATGGACGCGGTTTTGCCGCATCCTACATGTGTGCCAGAACTGCGTGGCCGTTGGTCTGCTGGCGCCTCCGCCGCCGCAGCGGGCTTTTCCGGCGGCGCGCCGGGGCGCCGCCGGTGCCACCGCCCAGGCAACCCGTGCCACCGGAGGCTTCCGCGGGCCACCGGAGTTGCTCCGGTGGTCCTTTTTCCTTCCCGTCTGCGCCGGTGCTCCTCTCGGGTTCCGTTCTTCACTGCAGAAACATCAAATCACCCTTGCGTCACATTTTGTCATCGCCTGCCAAATCCGCACAACAACGAAGAACTGCAGAGGGTTTTCGGGTCGTGTTCGTTTGGCCTGCACCCTCCACGTTAGAAGAAAACAATCGGTAAAAAATAATCAACATATCAAACAACAATTTAAATAAATTAAAAATTGTTCTTTTGAAACCTGGTTCTTTAATTTAAAAGAAACGATCATGGGAATGTTGAACATTCAAATAAAACCCCTACCTCGTCATGTGTCACACGCGTGTTCTTCGCGAAATTGATCGTCGCGGAAGGAGGCGATCGTCGCGTCGCGGAAGGGCGTCACGTCATCGCGGAATACGGTGGGTGTCGACAAAATCCGAGGTTCAAGAACATATAAATATAATTAATAATAATTAAATCTGTATTGTTGTTTTAAAACACAAAAAAAATTTATGAACTGCAATCTCTCACCTCAACGGATGATCGAAGATTTTGTTGCGGATTAAGTAAAGTCATCAAAGAACGTCGCGGGAGAGGAAACGCCGGCGTCGTGGCACACGGCGTCGCGTCGTCGATTTATGCGGGTTCGGCGTTCTTCGTCTGAGGCTGGCGTTCTTCACGTTCTTTGCGTTCTTCACGTTTTTCGCGTTCTTCGCGTTCTTCGAGTTCTTCACGTTCTTCGCGTTCTTCGCGAAGGAGGATGAAGAATTCGTGGTTTCTGTCAAATCCTCTCAACAAACATTTTTCTAGAAGTCGTGCATTGTTCTTATTTTATTATTACGCCAATGAATTTAAAACAGTTTAAGAAATGATTAAATTAATTCATAGAATTAATTTAATGAAGTTAACCGCCCAATTAAATGGTGCGTTAATAATTTAAGAAAACACGTCAGTTGACTTTTATAATGACGTGTTTTCGAGGGTGTGTTACTTAGTGGAAAAGAAACGGTGGGGCTCATGCGGGCCCCACCTCACAAATATCATACCAAGAGGGTAGGATATTTTTAGATAGCACCCTATCTGTATCAACTTCGCTTAAGTAGCTTTAAGTGGCTTTTAAGTGGCTTAAGTGAAATAAAAATAAAATTGTCGCACAAATTTATTTTATTTCATAACTTTAAACCAAAAATTAAAAACCACAAACGAGAAAATGCAACTATGAAAGAGGTGTTTCTAAGAAAATATCGGCGCTTCGATTTCATCGGTGCCCTCCGAATTTGATTCCGAACACCGGTTCAAAAGTTTGAATAACCCGCTCGTCCGTTCACTGAACGTACCCGAGCCAAACTTCGGAAAATGACTCCGGGCACACCGGGCCTCAGAATCAGGTGCTGTCAGGAACTGAATTCTTGTAAAATTCCAGAGAAAATTAATATAAAAAATTTTCTTGAAATTTACGGGTCTTTACATTACTCCCACCTTAGGGATTTACGTCCCTGTAAAGATATATCATAAACTAGGGAAAGAAATGTGGGTACTGAGCACGCATCTGAGCCTCCCGCTCCCAAGTGCTCTTCTGGAGGTTCCCGTGCTACCATCTGAGACGTATAAGAGGAATCGATCATCCACATAGAACCCTCTCTTGTCGATCCTCTATCTCCACTGGGACCTCCGCAAAAGTCGCCCCATCATCCACGTCAAGCTCCCCATGGTCAATGATGTGCGTCGGGTCGTGCACGTATCTCCACAACTGAGATACGTAGAAGACGTCGTGCACCCAGTGCAATTGAGGTGGTAGATCCAGGCGATAAGCCACCTCGCCAACCCTGCTGAGGACCTGGATGGGTCCGATGAAGTGTGGAGAAAACTTTCCGCCTCGGAAAAATATCTGTAATCCACGTCGAGGTGAGACATGCAAGAAGACGTGGTCGCCATCCTCGAACTCTAGTGGCCTCTGACTCCTGTCAGCATAAGACTTATGCTAGCTCTGAGATGTCCTCATCCGCTCCTGGATGACCTGGACCTTCTCTGTCATGGCCCGGACCATCTCTAGCCCCATATGTGCTGACTCCCCAGGGTCTGTCCAGCACAAAGGAGATTCGCATGGTCTTCCGTACAACGCCTCGTATGGTGTCATCCCGATGGTGGAGTGGTAGTTGTTGTTGTACGCAAACTCAACCAAGGGTAGGTGGTCCTCCCAGCTGTGACCAATGTCGAGGACACATGCGCGGAACATGTTGTCAAGAGTCTAAATGGTCCTCTCTGTCTGACCATCCGTCTGAGGGTGAAAGGCAGTGCTTAGACGTAGCCGTGTCCCAAACGCCTCCTAAAACCCCTTCCAAAGCAGGGATGTGAAACGAGCATCCTGATCGAAGACGATAGATGATGGAAAAATGTGAAGCCATACAATCTCTTGAACGTAGAGATGCCCCAAGCTCTCCACTGAGCCCTGCTCTCTGATGGGTAAGAATTGTGCCGACTTGGTGAGTCAGTCGACAATCACCCAGATGGAGTCATGACCTCTGGAAGTGCGTGTAAGTCCAATGATGATGTCCATAGATATCCCATCCCACTTCCACTTCGGGACCTCCAAGGGCTGTACCAAGCCTGCTGGTACCTGATGCACTGCTTTCAACTGCTGGCAGGTGAGGCATCGAGAAACGAACTCTGCCACAACCTTCTTCATGCCCGGCCACCAGTGCTGTCGTCTGAGGTCCTGGTATATCTTTTCCACTCCAGGATATACCACCAATGGAGAAGTGTGAAAATCTCTCATCACCTCCTCCCGTGAAGCATCTGGTACCAAGGTACGTCCTCTGAAAAGGACGTCATGTTCTGCTCCAAGGGAGAAACCATCAGGTGCCTGTCCTGAGGATATCTGTGCACACCGCGTCTCACAGTCAGCGTCCCCACACTATGCCTCTCTGACCCAGTGTAGAAGTGGAGGAGAGACTGTCAGAGACTGAATAAAGGCTGCTCTGTCTCTATACACGACAAATATCTGCAAGGCGGCTAGCTGCTCTGTCGCCTCCTCAAGTAGCTGAATTCCAGTCCTCCTGCTGAGAGCATCGGCTACTACATTCCCCTTCCTAAGAGTATATACTATCACAAAGTAATAGTCCTCAAGGAACTCGAGCCATTGCCAATGTCTCATGTTCAGGTCCTTCTGAGAGAAGATGCACCTGAGACTCTGGTGGTCAGAAAAGACTGTAAAGCGCTTGCCCATCAGATAATTCCACCATGTCTTCAGTGCGAAGACCACTGCTGCTAACTCCAAGTCATGCGTGGCATAGTTCTGCTCATGCAGCCTCAACTGACGTGATCCATAGGCAATCACGGCCCGCTCCTGCATCAGGAAACATCTGAGTTTTGTCCCTGATGAATCGCAGTAGACAATGTATCCAACTCCTTCCTCAGGAAACCTCAAGATATGTGCGCTGGTCAATCTCTGTCTCATCTCCTGGATGCTCTACTGACATCTCTCTGACCAAACAAAGGGTTTCACCTTCTTCTTCAAAGCTGAGAGTGGTGCCGCAACTCTGGAGAAGACTGGCACAAATCTTTAATAGTATCCAGCTAGTCCCACGAAACTCCACACCTCCGTCACACTCATGGGTGGCTCCCAAGATAGCACTGCTTCGATCTTCATGGGATCCACCGCAACTCCAACCTCAGAAATTACATTCCCCAAGAAGTGGACCTCATGCAACCAGAACTGGAACTTCGAGAGCTTTCCATAAAGCAGGTGCTCTCGGAGTGGGTCTAGCACAACCCACAAGTGGTAGACATGCTCCTCCTCCATGGTCGAGTATATCAAAATGTCGTCGATGAAGACCACGACAAATTGATCGAGGTATGGCGGGAAGATCCGGTTCATGAGGCTCATGAACACTGCTGGAGTGTTGGTTACGACGAAAGGCTTACCCAAGAACTCGTAGTGGCCATACCGACACCTGAAGGCCGTCTTCTGCACGTCCTCGTCTCGAACTCTGAGCTGATGATAGCCTGACCTGAGGTAATCTTCGAGAACCACCGATCTCCCTTGGGCTGATCGAAGAGATCATCAATCCTTGGTAGCGGATAATTGTTCCTCATTGTCACCTGTTTCAGGCGACGATAGTTGACACATAGTCGCATGCTCCCGTCTGCCTTCTTGGCGAACAATATCGGGGAAGCCCAGGGTGAAACACTAGGTTGGATGAACCCCTTGCCCTGCAAGTCCTCCAACTGTACCCGTAGCTCTCTATTCTCAGTGGGGCCATCCGATACGCTGTAGTGGATATCGGGGCTGTCCCGGGGTACAGTTCAATATAAAATTCTACCTCTCTGCGAGGAGGTAGCCCTGGAACGTCATCAGGAAAGACGTCTGCGTACTGATCCACTACTACAGGAAAGCCAGGACTCTGCACGTCCACTACTTCTAGGATGAGGCAAGACAACTGATAATCTATGGGTTGTCCTCTCCTCTACGAGAGTCCATTCGGTTCTGCGAAGGCTCCCTTCTCACTGGTGAAGGTGAACCTGCTCCCGTCGGTGCACACACATCGCACCGTGTGCCTAAAATAGTCAATCTGAGCATGGACTGTAGATAACCAATCCATGCCCATGATGACGTCGTAAGGCCTCGACGCCACTACCATAAGATCCCAACCAAATCTCTTTCCTCCTAGAGTAAGCTCACACTGCCGGCACCAATGCGTAATCGTCAAGTCTGCTCCTGTAGAAGTCTCTAGCCGTAAGGATCGAGCCAACGGCTCGACCGGAATCTCCGAGCTCCGAACAAGGGAAGTGGCTATGAAAGAGTGACTTGATCTTGTGTCTATAAGAACTGCAGCACGGGTGGAATAGACACAGATCGTACCTCGAATCATCTCTAGCGCGCCGTGGTCGTAGATGTCCGCTGACTGGAGTTGTGCCTGTCTCTCCCCGCCATCTCTCTGTGGTCGGGGCAGACCTCCTGGTGGTGGTGGTGGTAGAGCCTCAAAGCGTCTCCCACCACCTACTGCTCGGCCAGCTCCTCGGCCTCATCTACCTCCTCCCAACGGACCACCACGGTCGACCCTCTCCCTCTACCTAGGTGGCCCCTCCACTGTCTGCTGCTCCTCAGTACGGCGGGTCGGGTAGTCACGAGCAATGTGGCCCTGCCCGCCGCATGCGTAGCACTGCATGCCTGTCGATAGAATGGCTTCACACTGTGTGCCCCGCACTGCTGAGCCAGTGTCCTGAGGTTGTCTACGAGAGGGTATGGTCTTCATAGAACCATGAGTTATCTGTTGGCTACCCGCTTCCGAAGACTTCGCTACCTGCCGCCCTGCGGTAGGTCTCGCTGCTGAAGTAGACTCAGCAAGAAAGCTCTCGATCAGAAGGGCTTGCTTCAGTACTCCTGCCTGGGTCGGGATGCTGATGGAGATCAGAGATGCCCTGATCTCATGTCTCAAACCCTGCTGAAGGGTCCGGGCCCAGAAGAAGGGGTCACGTACCATGTTGGTTGAGTAGCGAGAACGATCGGTAAACCTTGCTGCTTACTAGGCGACCGTCAAGCTGCCCTGCAGCAGCTGAAGAAGCTCCTGGATGCACACTGCACGGAGTGTGGCTGGGACGAACATTGAGCAGAAGAGGCTCTTGAAGTCCATCCAGAGAAGAGATGCCTCGTTATGCACCTGGAGCATGAAGCTCCACCATCGGCCCGCTGCTGCGTGAAGTAGGCTCGCCGCGAGGATCACCATGCGGTCTGCTGGTGTCCTCACTAGCCTGAAAACTCATACGACTGCCTCCATCCAGTCCTCGGCTGCCTGGGGATCCGTCTCCCCACGAAACCTGGGTGGTCGCTGGTGCTGGAACTCGTGCAGAGCTCCGAGGAAACGTGCAACGTCAGCGGTCATGGCGGGGAGCATCAAGGGCTTGGTGGGTAGAGGTACCGCCGGTGCCTCAGCTGGCAAGGGGCCCTACACCAAGGCCTCGTCGCTCGGTGGGCTGTCGTTGCGCTCTACTCTCGGAACCCTAGCTGGCTGTCATCGTGGGGCCATCCTGAAAAGCAAACAAGTGCACCACGGTCAGAACAGTATACTTTGCGAGCTGATATAAATTAATCACAAAGAAAACATTGAAACACACATGCAATCAATGTTTTCGTGCATTAAGTCGGAAATCAGAAGTCAGGGTCATGTTGTACGGATACGGCGGACGCCACACCAACACTGGGCTCCCTGGACTGATAACCACACCCAATACGCTAAACACTATTGCTTCACATAGAAGAATGATCAGAGTCTGCGGTAGAACCGACCCCCTCTGATACCAATTTTTCACGACCCGCCCTCGGGGCCCGTGCCGTGACTACCCCAAGCCCGCCTTCCATAGGCCAGGGGCTGGAAACTAACACCAAGGCGTAAATCCCGATAAACAGGGAAGGAATTTCCTTTGTAAAGTAAACAAGCACCACAGAGTAAACATGCGAAAAATTAAACACTATGCAAAAAGCTGTAACAAGCTGTGCTGAAATTAAAAGGGGTCGGAAATATAAGCCCAACTGTAAAGTAAAACTGAAGGGAAAAACAGCAACTGAAAAGAAAAGCCGCAGTGTCGAGCCATCCTTTGGAAGTCCCACCTGAAGGGTGAGCACAGATAGCCTCCACAGCTCCTCGGTCCAGCCGTCCGCTCTGAGTACGTCCAGCCCAGTGGTCCACCTCCAGGTACCGTCCTACTCCGCAAAACTCCACCACGATCAGCACTGTCCGTCGTCTGCAACCAACACAACGAAGTGCGGGCATAGCCTGTGCAGGGGTGTGTATAAGATACTAAGTAGGTACCCCGAGACTCCCGATGGTCTCCCAAAATCCACAAAGGATAATCCACAAAGGAAAGATACAAACAAGAAGTAACAACTGACACTGCTTAGGTATATGCCCATATATATACCTAAGTCATCAATTTCCGTTCGGCTCCAACACCCGATCCCAAGCACAAACCAGTCCACATAGGAAAACAAAACGTAAACCCACACAGGATAGCACAAAAAAATCCACGAAGGAGAGAAAAATTAATCCACATAGGAGAGAAGACCGTAAATCCACACAGGATAGCTCAGCACAATCCACAAAGGAGAGTAACACATGATTCATCTCACACAAGTATACGTCTTCGAATGACGATAAAGATGATCACTGATCCATCTAAGTCGTCAGACCCACAAAGGATCGATAGGTAACTAACCCCCGCAATGGACCACACAGGGTGAGACCCACACAGGATCAATAGGTAACTAACCCCCGCAATGACCCACACAGGATCGTGCCCACACAGGATCTGTAGGCACTTGTTCACACAGAACCGATGAGCGCTGACCCACATAGGATCGGATCCAAACAGGATCTGTAGAACTAATCCACGTAGGATCGCTGAGTATATTAGTCATCGCAGTCCACTAAGGATCTCTGCACAGTCGTCGTCGCAGTCCACTAAGGATCTATGCACATCTTCGTCGCAGTCCACTGAGGTTCTCTGCATAGTCGTCGTCGCAGTAGCAGCCAGCACTAGGGTTCCCGCACACAACAAGCTCGTTCGGGAGGGTCTGCTCCACGAGCCGAGACGCTGATACATCAAATGACACAAAGTCCGAAGTTGATGTATCCAAAAGTTCTGTATCATTAATAGGAACTCAACTTCGCAGACGGTGCGTCAATCAGACGCCCGGTCTGAGAGTTATTGGCTTTTTCGTCTCAGGGTCCCGGTTAGTTTTTAAGGAAAAAACAACCCGAACCTACTCCACCTGTGTCCGAATCTCGGGCGGAGTGAGAAAAAATATTCGTCTCACTTCGAGTAATTAAACAAAGTCGGTGGCACGTTAATCGGACGTCCGGAGCTCAAGATATGACTGTTTCCGCTCTGAGGGCCCGGTTGGTTTTGTGTACAGACCAACCCGGCTGAACCCAAATTATTCCAAAACCTTGAGTGTAATATACCGAAACAACCGTCTCGATCCAAGGATCGCGTTTCCACTGATGGAGCTTCGTTTGGAGGCTCGAGTCTCATGTTACGAGAAAAAGACCAAAAGGTTCCGAAAACAGGGGGTCTGAGCCCGGGTCGACCCGGCCCGACCCCCCCTGGGTCGACCCGACCTGGGTCCGACCCGGCTGGACCCGGTCTAGCCCGTCCAGGGCACGGCCCAGCCGTGTGGCCATGCAGCGCGGGGGGCTCGCTGCCCCCGTGTTACAGCACCGCGGCCCCCGCAGGGGGCCTCCCTGGTCAACGGATGCGGCCACGCCGCATCCTGCGTGTGCGCCGAACCCGCGCGGCCGCAGGTCCAATGGCACCGCTGCCGCCGCGACTTTAGCCGCAGTGGCCTTGTCCGGAGGCGCGCCGGGGCGCCGCCGCCTCCGGCCACCTGCGCCGCCGCGCTGGTAACCCGGGCCACCGGAGGCTTCTGCAGGCCACCGGAGTTGCTCCGGTGGTCCGTTTTCCTTCCCGTCTGCACTGGTGCTCCTCCCGGGTTCCGTTCTTCACTGAGGAAACATCAAATCGCCCTTGAGTCAAGTTTTGTCATTGCCCGCCAAATCCGCTCAACAACGAAGAACTGAAGAGGGTTGTCGGGCCGTGTTCGTTCGGCCTTCACCCTCCGCGTTAGGCGATAACAATCGGGAAGAAATAATCAACATATCAAACAACAATTTAAATAAATTAAAAATTGTTCTTATGAAACCGAGTTCTTTAATTTAAAAGAAAAGATCACTGGAATATAAAAAATTCAAATAAAACCCCTACCACGTCATGTGTCGCATGCGCATTCTTCGCGAAATTGATCGTCGTGGAAGGAGGCGATTGTCGCGTCTCAGAAGGGCGTCGCGTCGTCACGGAATATGGTGCGCGTCGATGAACTCCGAGGTTCAAGAACATATAGATTTAATTAATAAGAATTAAATCCATATTGTTGTTTTAAACAACAAAGAAATTTTAAGAACCGCAATCTCTCACCTCAACGGATGATCGAAGATTTTGTTGTGGATTAAGGAAAGTCTCCGAAGAACGTCGTGGGAGAAGAACGTCGGTGCCGCGGCACACGGTGTCGCGTCATCGATTTCCACGGGTTCATCGTTCTTTGTCGGAGGCTGGCGTTCTTCTAGTTCTTCGCGTTCTTTGTGTTCTTCACGTTCTTCACATTCTTCGCGAAGGAGGATGAAGAATTCTTGGTTTCTGTCAAATCCTCTCAACTAACATTTTTCCAGAAGTCGTGCGTTGGTATTATTTTATTATTATGCCAACGGATTGAAAATAGGTTAAGAAACGATTAAATTAATTCATAGAATTAATTTAATGAAGTTAACTGCCCAATTAAATGGTGCGTTAAGAATTTAAGAAAACGCGTCAGTTAACTTTCATAATGACGGGTTTTCGTGTGTGCGTTACTTAGCGGAAAAGAAACGGTGGGGCTTGTGCAGGCCCCACCTCACAAATATCCTTCCAAGGGGGTAGGATATTTTTGGATAGCACCCTATCCGTATCAACTCCGCTTAAGCATCTTTGGCATAAGTGAAATAAAAATAAAATTGTCGCACAACTTTATTTTATTTCATAACTTTAAACCCAAAAATTAAAAACCACAACCGAGAAAATGCAACTCCGGAAGAGACGTTTCAAAAGTTAGAAAAACCCGCTCGTCCGTTCACTGAACGTACCCGAGCCAAACTTCGGAAAATGATTCCGGGCACATCAGGCCTCCGAATCAGGTGCTGTCAGAAACTGCGTTCTTGTAAAATTCCAAAGAAAAAAAGAAAAAAACATTCCCTTGAAATTTACGGGTCTTTACAAATATTTATAAATTTAAAATGTTTTGTACTAGATAATGTCACTACCCAACATAGTATAGATAGAATGATATATATCCCTTTGACTATATGGTGTTAAGGGAAATATTTGTTTATTTCATAACAAATTTATGATCTTCGTAAAAATAAATGATGTTTTAGTTCTCATTAATTATTTAACATATAAAAATCATTAATTATTTGAAATAACGTTCTTTGATTTAAAATATTCAATTAAACACCCAAAAATTCCTATGAAACATATGATGTTGATGTCTATGATGCACATATGTTTTAGGAAATTTTCATTTTTTTCATTAAATGATATATATTTTATACTTCTATAAAAATATCAAATCCCCATAAATACCCTATTAAAACAATTCCATGTAAACTTCAACAAACTACCAAAACATGACCAAAATGATAACCTTATTTTTTAGAAATGTTTTATTTGGTTATGAAAATCATTTATGTTTTAGTAAAAAAAACTTTAGAAGTAATATTGTTCACATCAGGAATAATAAAAACACATAATCTAAAATAATTTAATAATATATTAAAATTATTCATCAACCTCAATTCATACAAATTCAAATAGAACTCGAAAATAATTTGAAAATTATCAATGTTTCTGATACAATATTAGATAGTCACATAAAATATATTAGTTAAATATTATATAAATTATAACGTGATGGATCTGAATTGCACTCAATTTTTTCCCCTTTCCTGATTGGTCACATGGCCTCAAGCACATGTATGCAACTGCCCGAGATTTCTAACTAACCATGTTGGAAAATAGTGTGATAATGAGTAAAATATTACCTCATTGGAAGAGTGTATCATATTTTAATAATAATGAACAATAATGGATGAATTAAATAGAATACAATAAAAATAAATATAGGTAGACTGATATGAAAAATAACCAAGCATCCTTCAATACCAAAGATGATGAATCATTTAACATGTTTTATAAAAGAAAAAAAGTACATAAAGGTAATAAACAATATTTTTCTCAAAAGAAAAAAAGAACAAAAGGACTAGGAAGTATCACAATCCTCTTCCGGGTCCCATGCTTAGAGGCTATTAAGCATCACATAATGTTCCTATAGTTGTGTGCTTTCAATTATCAATACCTACAATCATATAATCTTTTTGGGACCAATGAATGGCCCTAAGTGGGTGTGATAATAATACGTAGTAGGCCACCACCAAAGGTTCCCACCAATCTATTAGTGAAAATACATAACTAGCAGTGTATAATAGGGAAATCATAACCATTAGTACACAAAAGTAATACCAATAGATGTATCATGAAATTTTCAGTAAACAAGTATAAGTGAAGACTTTATGAAAGAATATGATTATTTTTGGAAGATACTTCATTACTCATTATTTTTCATTAGTCAATTCAATTAGATTATATAAATGTCTCGAGGTCTGACCAAGGCTCGAGGCCCCCCATATAGAAGTAACCATCAACTCATGACATGATAATCATTTAAATTAGTTGAATCATTTTCTAGTAGAGAACAACATAGGTATCCTTCTATGGATCCTATGTTAACATGGTATTTTAAAGAAGATCCAATGATCTCGACCACTATATATGTCTCACATTCCTGTCCTTTACATAATTAACCTCTTGAGCTCATCCAATTACTTTTAATAGAGATAATGGTTCACCCATGTTATATATGGTTCCATTTGTCACATGAGACTAAACATATGTTTTTAACAAGATTCTAGCTAACCACTTCTAATTTCCTCTTTCTTATCATTTAATTCAATTACACATTTAATATCAAAAGAAACAAATGTGAATTAAACAATCACATGGATTTAACATAATAAATTCTTGTGGTTTTAGTTTATATCATAACCAACACATATAATTTAAACTTCTACAAGGATAAATAAGGATAAATCATGTGGGAAAACATAAAATAAATCTATTGTGAAATTTAATCATTTAAATTTTTAACATAACAAGTAACTCACACGGTAAATACATATAATACAAAATTAAATTTTTTACAACCTAATAATGAAAATTCAAGTCAACAATCATAAAAACACTCGACTCAACAATCATATAACAGAAACACTCCTATTTGGTGTCACTAAATAAAGGTTCACAACCCTAAATATAATTTCAAATCATCTAATAAATTAACTAATAATCAATAAGAAATAAAAAGGATTACTTTTCAACCAAGAGACACCTTAAAGGTGGGTGTGTGACACTAAGACATATATAACCATCATAAAAATTAATGAAAGGAAGATTACCACCTATCTCATTTTATTACAACTCTCCTAATCCAACATTTATTAATTATTTGGGTTATAATAGAGTATATTTAGGGGATAACAATGTATCTGATAGTGTTTGAATCAGATATTGAATAATGAATCGAGATCCAAAACCACGCTTTGATTTTCTAGGAGTTCTATTTGTCATTGGTGATTCATTTATATCTGTATCAACGTAAGAACTGGTTTATGACAAAACACCACCCTTAAATAAATTCTTCCCTAAATTTATTTTCCATGGGTAGTGAAGAAATATCTGAGAACAACTTCAACCACTATCATCATACATTATCCTCCCTCTCCCATGCCTCGTCCTGCACTCAGATTTGATCCCATAGCATCTGTACAAATGGAATCAACCATCCTTGGAGATGCTACATGATACGATCTAAAATATTAATGGGATGCTGCTGAAAGAATGATTCGTTAGGAAACTCAACATTCTCGGGCTTAAATGTGTGACATGGATCCAAGAAGTAATGTTTCAATAAAGAAACATAGAAGTCATCACGCATAACCCCATTATATTGAGGAAACTAAAATCAATAGTAAACTATCCGAACCCTCTCAAGATTCTCAAACTTACAAACATATATTGGTAAAATCATTCCATGTCTATTGATGCACTTATGTCCCAACCTCAGTGAAACACTCTAGAAAACATGATCTCTGACCTCAATCTCTATAGGTTTTCTATGACAATTGGCATATGATTTTGGACGAGACTATGTGGTAGCCATCTTATTATGAATCAAATATACCTACTCAAAAGTATCACGTACAAGATGTGGTCCCATTAAAAGTTCCTCACCCACCACCATCCAGCACAGGGGTGATCAATATGTCCTATTAAACAATTCCCTAGAAGGTTCAATCTATATAGTTTCAGGGAAACTACTATTGTAGGAATATTCAACTTGGGAATTATTCTTCTAACAAGAGCACCTAAATTGTAGAACACATGCTTGCATCGTGTCCTCCAACACCTGTATTGTATTCTCTAAATGGCCATCAGTCTGATGGTAATATGATGTGCTCCAAAGAATCAATATACCTAAATACCTCTGGAAACAATATAAAAAATGAGATGTAAAGCATGAATTCCTATCTGAAAAGATTGAATGAGTGACCCCATGATGTCACACAACCTCACAAATATGATGTATCCCAAGATCATCAATATAAAAGGTCTCCTTGATCATCAATATGTGAGTGACCTTTGTAAGATGGTCAACCAACACCCACAATTCCTTATTATCTCGAGGTGACCTTATTAAACCTACCACAAAATCCATCGTGACATCATCACATTTCCACACTGTTACAAGTAACTATAGTAATAGCTCTGCTAAATGATGATTTTATGCCTCCCCCAGTAGGCTAGTGGAATATCTTGTAACAAAACCTTCAACCTCTCTCTTCATAACCAGCCACTAGTGTTGATGGTGCAAGTCACGGTACATCTTGGTATCTTCTAGATGCACTAAAAATTATGATTCATGATACTCCCACATAAACACCTCATCTATTTACACAAGAACCCAAACACATCTATCGATTGGTAAGATCTCACAATCACCTATCATCTGACCAAGAGGTCAATCCTTACCTTCTACACTCTCCTATTGTACTAGGCCTTATTAATCTAATAGATGTATCATTATAACTCTATCTACGAGGGTAGAAGTTAGAGTTAAAGAAGAAAAGTATATATGTACCTGACTATCGTGAACCGCCAAATGCATGTCATAGAAATACTCCATTGGCATCCAATCACTACTGAACTCATACTCTTACTTCATATGAATCTTATTTCTTAGTGAATCAGACAATTCATTGCCTCTTCTAGCCGTGGGGGAATGCTCGAAGTAAAAAAGACTAATGGTATTCCACGAAATTTCATTTCGTCAAATTTAGATCGACCTGAGTAAAGATATATTTGGGACTTCTTTGATCTGTGTACATCATAGATTTCACTCCAAAAAAATAATGTCTCTAATACCATAAGGTATAAAAATTGTGGCTAACAAGTGATTTTTCATTAAATAGTTCTTCTATTGTGGCCTCAAATAATGATTTTTGTATGCAACGAGTTGATCCCCCTTCATATGCACTGCTCCTAGACCAATAACTGATGTGTCGTAGTACACTTTGTTGCACTGAGTCATCTCTAGAAAATTCATTATTACTACAGACATTAATCTCTATTTCAACTCTTCAAAAGCCATCCTGCATGATTCTGACCATATTTACTTCACACCATTCCTTTTCAAGATAATTTTTTGTAATGATAAAAATGAGTAGTCCTGTATGAAATGCCTATATTACTAGGCATCCCTAGAAAACTCTGCACCTCAAATATGTTCTTGGGATTTTCCTAGGTAACCATTGCTCCCACCTCATATGTTTTTATTGATTCGCTTGTTTTGAGATTACATTACCCATGAAATCAATATGATAAAAAATGGTATTTTGAGATCTTAATATATAATAGATTCTCCCTCAAGGTACTCAAAAAAATATCATGAATTATAGTTTGGTCATGACAGTTGTGATAATATACCAAGATATCAACCATGAAAACCAAAAAAATAAGAATCCATGTATGTGATGGAACACCTGGTTCATCCTTTCCATGACAACTGTCAGCATGTTCATGACATCGAATGACATAACCACATACATGTACATACCATACCTTCTACAAAATGTGGTATGAGGAATATCTGATGATCGAACACATACCTAGATATATTCTAAATGTAAGATGATTTTCAAGAATGCCTAATCTACCCAATGCAGATAGAACATTTTATATATCCATGGAATAAGATATTAGTTTTTAACCCTCAGCTGTCACTATTTTTTATAGTACCCATATAGCCTATGGGTACAAAATTCCTTCTTAGCGAAAAGGACCAGAGAAACCCACAGATAATTACATGGTTTGATGGAGACCTTATTATTAAATACATATAGATTCCTCTTGAGCTCTTGAAACTCCATATAACCTGACCTAAAAGAAATAGTGGATAATGGTTGCATCTCCAGACACTAGCTCAATAGAGAACATGACCACTCATACTAAAGATAAACATTAAAAGCCTCCTGGGAAAACATCCCTGAAATAATAAACCATTTGAGGGAAAACTATATAACAGTTTTCCTGGTCAGCTGGATATAAACATTAAATTATTGTTTTCATCCCACTCATCCCACTATGATCGGGTCCCACTTGGATTTCTTGGACATCCCACAGTCACTTGTGTAGAAACGATCCACATTATAGTGATGTAAAACTCCCCCTGTGTTAATAAAAATTGATGAAGGCTTGGAAAGTGACTAACCAGTCCAGCCTATGTATGACATAAAATATTTTCATCTCTAAGACATAGAGATCCAAAACAAAGTGAGGCCCACCAATTTCAAGGGCTAACTCCTTACACTATCACACTACATCCATTTTAATCCCGAACGGATAGTCTAGTTTCATAATGTCATTAGAAGTATAAATAAGAATCCCTAGGGTACTCACAATGGTCAAATATATGAATCTATGTGAAGCCACTCAATAAAATTGTGAAGAAGTTAAATTAGAGGTGGCTAGAATAGTAAATCAGACATTTGAAGGTCTGGTATCCTGCACATGTGTGGTATATTACAAAATATAAGTATGGCATGTACCATAGCCCAAAGACATTGCCTGGATACTTGGTGCTAGCCCGCCCTGGCTTGAATGGCCTGATGTATTCCAGTTCGCTAACTGGTATGAGTCTACAGACCCTTCTTCAGCACAATGAGTTGCTTCAGAACATTCCTCACTAGATTCATTGGGAAACTTCTTACAAAAACACAGCAAATGGAATATCATGTCACATTCCCTTCACTTGACTGGGTTCATCGAGAACGGGGAGAAATTATGACCATTTATTTTACATTGAAATCACCTCACCTTGAAAACAAAAAATATTTTCTGAGTATTATATTTTCTTCCTATATGATCCAGATGACACTTCATACAATTGGTTGAAATAATACTCACTCTTGGTTCCCAACCGCCCTGGATCGTGCCTCCAGATTCCCTCCGATTACATTTTTTAATTAGTACCTAGTTCAGAGTAAAAGTTACAGTAGTCAGCCGAATGATATTCACCTTTGAAAAGATGCCATAACTATGACCATCCAATAATCTCCTAGCACATTAAAGAAAGTTAGCCATCAAAATAAGTGTGTATTTGTGGATCTTAGTAATGTAGGTAGAGTAATCCATAACTAATAGAGTGTCTGCCACCATATGCACAAACTCATGGGAGTTTCTGGACCTCAGCATCTCAAGATAGTAATAGTCATAGAAGGATGTCTAAAAATATATACTTGCCATATCATGATGATTCTCTATCTATGTGGTAACATCACACCACCTATTGATGTAATCACACATCATAAAAGTCTTTATATAAACCATACACTTTAGAGTAAACTCAGTATTCTTGATGATCGATAACATGGACATTACCCATGAATCTACAGCCTATGGCCTTCCTTCCCTAGAAAATGTGTGTGGCTGCTGCTCATGGAACACTAAGGCCAGTTCTTCCTTTGATTTGGCGGATTGTGGTTCTCCCTAAAACGTTTGTATGAACCACATCAAGCCTTAATGGAAAACGGCATCCTCACTGTATCTATTATAATTGTTGTTTCCACGTATGGGACGTCTGGAGGCTCCACCAATAGCCCATGGAATACCACCTCTAGGGTATTATTATCGGCACCCTCCTGGAACACTAATAGAGGTCATCGTTGAGGCATTTGTCCCATAAATTTCAACACATTCACCTCAGTATAATAATAATTATCAAGGTATACAGTAAAAGATAAAATGAACTAAAATGGAAATAAAATACTCAAAAGTTAAAAAAAAGATTTCACAGCTTGTAGGAACTAGACATGGGGTATATATTTAATCCCTTACATGTTCTTTCTCCTAACTTTTGTGTCGTGAAAGCACCCTAGGTACACAAAATTTCATCTCTACATATGTAGTGTCACTATAAACACTCACATTGTCTTGTAACTCTTCATAACATGGTTGTGTAATCTTCTTAGGTACACGACGAGTCTAGATGACACATGGAGTGTATACCAGTCTTCCCTTCTAGTCATGTTCATTTACATGGCCGTAGACACATGGGTTTTCCTATGAAAACTAAACATGGTGTACATAGGTTACAAGGAATGTTATTATCAAAACTCATCAACTCATGTTATATCTCTTATACAACCATATACATGGTCAAAATTGGCATGTACGAAGAGTTCATGATGTGTACTTAAGAAAAAATTATTTTTTTTCTTGAACATAAGTAAAACTGGATGGATTTCATAGGATCACTTGTCTTATTGTCTGCATTTTTTTGTAGAAAGCCTTAGAAACTTTCCTGGAACCCATGTTTTGATAAATAAAGAAATAGTTTTCCATATTCTAATTTTTGGGTTCCCATACTCCCCATGAATGCTTCACACCCACATACAGCATATAACAACACAACCTATATCCCATGAGAGAAATTTCATCCACCAAATTTTTATTCAAGAGGACTCATACTCTTAATGATTACTGTTTGGAATCCATAATATTCAACCATAACATGTACCAATACACCTATCACATAAAAAGGAATATCAATCACAATATTTATCTCAACACCATGCATATCTATCATGAAATCTATCAAAACTACATGAAATCCACAATGCTATATAAATGTAATGGAAATAATATATGACATGTGATTTATAACAAGTGAAAATATGATACGTGATATGGCATTACCTAATCTCACTAGGATTCAATAAAATAGATCAATTATGATATCAATAATAACAAATCCAAATCTAGTGTGTCATCTAATGGGGAAATAGAAACAACTCTAATAAATATAAATTAAAAAAATCACATTTTAATTTAAGGTAATTTGGATATTCCCTATACATGTGGTAGATACTCCTTGACAAATCTAAATACCAAACTTCATTTCCTTATTATATCTTTCTAATGTCACCAAATAATAAGGAAAAATGGAAAATAAAACTCTTATGATGAATCTCTGTAATTTCCTAGAACTGGATACCACTCAATTGGTTCCCCGTACGAGGTTGGGCACATGGCCTCAAACTCATTTACCACAATTTCAGTGGATTCTGACTACCATCAAGGGCCTAGGGTTTGATATTGGGAAACAATTCCCTAATTGGTAGAGTGTAAAAAGGAGGAATGATGATAAACAACAACATAAGTAGCAAAGATAATATAACTAAAATAAATAGAAGAATGATAATAAGTTAAATAACCAAGTATCATTCAATACCAAATATGATGCCACATGTATCATCGTCTTGAAAATCACCCAAATATTTACATTAATGTAGTAAAAATTTTTAGTCTCAAACAAAAAGAAGAAAAAATAGATTTTTGGAAGAATCACAAGCCTAGGATTGGACTAATTCTCTCTAAATCCTATGATGAACATCCAATACGTGTAGCACAACACTGGCCCTGATCAATACTTGTAATTATATAATCTGTTTTTGCCGAAATAATGACCAAATAGGGAATGAGACTAAATACTAGTAGGAACACCCCAATGTTTTGTGACAATATATCAATGAATATTTATAAAAGATAGTGTATAATAGTGAAGGCGATAACAACAGGTACTCAAAAGAAAGAAAAAAATATGTCTTAGAAGATAATGGTAAACATGTATAATTGAAGACCAAATCCATGATTGTAAATTGGCTTAGAATATTGTTAATTAGTAATTATTTTTCATTACTAAATTCCATTGGATTATATAAATGTCTTGATGTCCGGCCTAGGCCCAATGGACCCCAGTATAATTGTTACAATCAACTCGTGTCATAATAATTATTTATATAATTTGAGTCATTTTCTTGTAGAGCCAATCATGGGTATACCACAATTGATCCTAGGTTATCTAGGAATTTTAATTATGTCTTAATGTGCCTAACCACCATATATGTTGATATCTCACAGAATTAAAATAATCAACCTCATGAGACCATCCAATATCTTTTAACCAAGACAATGGTTCACCCAATGTATATAAGGTGCAATTAGTCAGATGATCTTGACCTTGTTTTTAACTGAGATTATGTCTATACCATTGTTAATTTCTTATATTTATCATTTAACTAAAATACACATTCCATCCCACAATCAAAACATTGAATTAAATAATCACATGAATTTAACATAATCAACTCACCTGGTCACAATTTACAAAATAACAAACACATGTAAATTAAACTACTAAACGACCAAAAAAGGATAACACATGTGGGAAAAACATGTAATCCTAATTTGTAATATTTTAACATTTATAATATTTAACATAACAATTATCTCATGTAAAAAATTTATATAATGGGAAATACATTTTTTCCATATCGAGAATGGGAATTCAAGTCAATCATTATATTCATTTTTGGCCAAATGACCATTCAATGGAAACAAACAAATGGGTATCCATAAATCAAAGTTCACAACCCTAAACATGCTATCAAAACATATAATAATTTTTTTAATCATCAATAGGAAATAATAAGGTACATTATTCAATAAATAGATCCCTTGAAAGTGGGTGTGCTACACTTTGGCCTATATAAACATCAAGACCATTCACAAAAGGTAGAGGACAACCTACCCCATTGTAGTATGAGTCTCTTCATCCATTATTAGTATTTTATTTTCCCTAGAATACATTATATCAATAGGAATCTAATGGATCTAATGGTTAATGAATCAGATATCAAACGATGAATTTGGAGCCAAAACCTCACTATGATTTTCTAGGCATTCTGAATATCGATGGTGATTTGTTTCTTTTCATCTCATGTGAAGAACTGTGTTCTTATATAACTAAAAGTAACAATTAAATTCTCCCAATTTTTGATTCAATCATAAATCTCTCATGAAATAGTACCAACAATACATTAGAATCATTTTTGCTCGGTTGTTTACATATGACTTATTAAAACTCCCTTTCTTCTAATTTTCAATAATAAGTATTTAATTCCATTTAATATTGATATTTATTTATTACCTCATATTTTTTCTTTAATAATATTTATTTCATCTAAATTTACATCATTTAAATGAGGGATATACAATCTATTTTCAGTTCTGAACATTTATACCCATTTTTGGTCAAAGTGGCTATCTTCAGATGGGTTGGGTTGAGTACCTGATAAAAATTACGTTAAGAATGAATTATTTTTGAAATAGTACAAATGATTAAATTCATTAAATTTCACTAAAATAATTGTTTTGATATTTATATATTTATTTGTATTTATGAATATTTCTATAAGGATTGATTAGTTCTTGAATGAATAATACATAATAATTTTGAATCATTTGAAATCATTTTACTTGATCCAAATTATTTTTGAAAACTAATCAAGATAAACTATCAACATATAAATTTATAATATAGATAAATTAGTTTTTGTTTAAAATTATAAAATAAAATTAAAAAACATATCATAAATATTAAATACAAGAGGTTCATTCTTATATCGAGACATAGTCCTCTACCTTTAGAGATCATCCTCCACACAGAAGATGATATAATATGAAATCTGTGTTCCCAAACCTAGATCACATTTTAAAATATTTAAAAATATTTAGTACACACATGAAATATTAATTTGTTATAAATCAAAGAAAAAATGAAACATTCCACACAAGGACATCTAAAATCTTATATATTGGATAAATAAATAGGACAAGTAGTATAGAATATATCCAGTATCATCCTATTTGATAAATGAGATAGTGTGTATATATATATATATTGTATTATATCATACATTGGTAAAGAAGTATTAAATATAAATAGAAATTAATGATCTAGGAGTGTGAAGTTTATAGACGCGTGATCTGTTAAATTGTAGCTCGAGAATTTTGATTTTAATCATTAATGAAGCTTGTGTCGAGTTCATTCATTATCCTAAGAAAATCATTGTGTCGCAACTCTTGTTTAACGATTAGTCTTAATCATTGGATGAGATTATATTCTTCTTCCTCAGTTGAACATTTACACCAGGTGATCTCTCTATGCTCCAAAAAAAGTTAATCTTATTAAATATCATATATTATGTGAATCATGATCTCTTTCTTTCCACCCAGTACTTTTTTTATCTTAGTTTTATCAATATGAATGTATTTGTCTCTATCTATATTACATGAGGCAGTGTTCCCCAATTTTATCATTAGTAGGAACTTTGGAAAAAGTAGACTCATTCTGCATTTTCGGACATTATTTTTTCAAAGATTTATGAAATAATCATTAAAATAGTAAATGACCTCGAATTCATTGAATATATCTAATATTTTAATATAATTAATAAAATGTATTATAATAATGTAATGACAGTGTCTTAGAATATGGAAGATTTCCACGTTTAGGTTGCATATATGGTGGTTTCAATCTATGGAGGCATGAAATAGGTGCTGTGACCCTGGTTGAGTGTTACGAGCAGTGTCATAGACATAAATTTTTTTTCTATGTTGGGGGTATGAGTATAACAGTGTGATATTTATGGTTCATCCTCAAGTTTTATCTCATGATTATCAATATTTCCACTATGTGGCATGAAATCCTAGGGGTATGTTGATCAATGGTGTCTCATAACTTTTCAAATTGACAGTCCAGTGGTATGATAATTTGACTATGTGATTTACTAATGGTATCTCAGATATAGATATGTTTATACTAGTGGTGCATCATAAAGAATGGGATCAGACTCAACAGTGTATTATAATTATACTAACATACCCCATATTCTATTAATATAGATTGGTTAATGGAAAACATCAAACACATCAGTATTGATAGGATCATGAATTTGTGGTAATTAAAATTTGGAGATAAAAATCTCCACATTTTTGATAATCGAATATCATAGAGTTCAGAAAACAATATAAAACTAACAATAAGGTATCAATTTTACTATATTGGTATAAACATGATATCAAAGGTAATAACCAAATATAACTCCTATCTTATTGTTTCCTCTCGAATTGGGGATGACATTGTTGATTTAAGGTTCAAACATTCCAATCGGTTTCTAACGGGATTGTTCGTAGAACCGGAATCATCCAATGATTCCATATTCATTTAGACCTACTTCCCAAAGGTAGGATCTCATCAGTTGTGGAATAATGAAGCTTAGGAATTTTCATTGGTCGAGAGGATTGGGGGTTGGACTCATAAAACCTTTTTGAGGTGAATTATTGTCTACTCCGGGACTCTCTTTATAGATTTTAGTTATATTCATTAATTCTTATTACATTACAAGGTATAAAATGTGATTTCATTTAAATATGAAAATCAATGATTGATGTGAGAAAATTTAGAGAATCTTATATATATATTCGAGGATATTCATCAATAGAGAATCCTATGTATTTGTTAGAGATTCTCAGTTGATGGTATCCTTAAATACATAAAAGGCTCTTGGTCATTATGATAACCATACTGTTTTTAAATCTAATCAGTGGGCAACCTGAATATTATTGTATTTTAGGAGGACATGGATTATTTCAGAGTTGGGATCGTACCGGCTGATAGGCTACCTACGCATCCTTTGTTTTGGAAAAGGAATCACAACCCACGTAGTTCGAGTAAGGGAGTATGGTATTTATGGAGGATTGATGGCTCAAAGAAAGATGTCATGATTACTTTTACAATATAATCTCACGTGAGTCATGCTCGGTGTGAGAAACAATAGGTATTGGTGAAAACAGACAATTGTTCCACGAAAGATGAAATGACGTAGGGCATATGTGTGTATAACTGCCTAAATAGACAAGGATTAAGATTTACTTCAGGGAAGAAGTCCAAGAACATGGTCTATAAAGGTATATGTGCTTTATGGATATTTGGATACTCTAATATTGGGGCATACTCTTAAAGAGGATGCCCAAGTTAGGAGGGGACTTATGATTGGGTTTTACTCCTAAGAAGGAATCCCACATCAAAAATGAATTTTGACTGGTTAAGAGAAAATAAGACTGTGGCTTATTCCTGAGATGAAGGCTGAGGTTAAGGGACTTGAAAAATTAAGGGACTTGTGGATTACTCCTGAGGAGGATTCCCATATTTGAGACTGGGGATTACTTCTGAAATGGAGAACCAGGTTAAGAGAATTATGGTTGGGGCTCACTCCTGAGGAGGATTCCCTTTTTTGGGAACTTTTATGATTGGGGATTACTCCTAAGGAGGATGCCCAGATCAGGGGATTTAGGGATTATTCATGAAAGGGATGCCCAAATTAATGAGGATATTTCCTGGGACTTACTTCCGAAAAGGAGGTCCAGGTTATGGATTCTCAAATCTTAAAGGATGAGGTTGAATGAATGAAATATCAATCTTTAGTGACATAAAGATGCGTAAATCACTAAGTTTTTAGAGATGTTCCACGATGTTCCATTAAGATAAGGAAGCCAAATCATGAAATCATGTCATAAATGGCTTTGAAGAGCGTCTTTAAGACTGCATTTTGAATAGGAGAGGTGGAGTGGAATATGAGGGGTGAAATGGGCAGGAAAGGCACACAAAAAGATAGGGGCGTGCAAGTCTTAGCAGGCACGTAAGTACTGCGTGGGCGCGCATGTCGTAGGCGTGCAGGTATACCTGTGCGTCACATGTTTACTTGTGCGATTTTTAGCCGTTAGAGTATTATTTGGGTGATCCTTGATCAAAGCTGTTAGAATTATCCCTAGAGGCTTTCCAGAAGATGGTGAACAAGTTATGGTGAATAATTAGGGTGGCGTGCAAGTGTGTCCATATCCCATAATGGTAAAACACATAGGCGTGCAACTGTTAGTGAATTCTAAAATTTAGACATTACTTATCTTGTTTAGACCATCCATTTAATGTAAATAATTACATTATAAGTGTTCGGAATACCTGAGGAAAAGACTTGGGAGTTCAGAGCTTTGTATTTGAATTCTGGAATAAATTCCTCTTTAAATAGGGGGCCCACATAGTCTATTTATAGGCTGGAGAAGACCACGAGCGATTATTACTTTGGGCGCGCAAGTCACATGCACGACCATTAAGAGGCATGCAGGTGTACCTGCGTGACAGTAAGGGAACTTGCGCGACCCTTGTGAAATGTTCTCCCTATTCATTCCTTTTTCAATTTTTGATATTTTCATCAAATGATGAATCAGTTTGTGCTAAGTCATTTCCCTTTCCATTCTTTTAGACAATGTGACAAAAAAGGATCATCAATAAAAGTCCCCCCTCAGAGTTGGATCTAAAAAAATAAGGATGGAACTCTGAGGAAAAGAAGAAAAAAAGGGAAAGAGGTGCACAGGAGGACACCGCGCTACTATCGTCACACAGGTGTGAGTCGTGCTGGGCTGGAGCGTGCTGGCTGTAGGCGCGCAGCTGGTTGGCCTAGCCTATACATATCCGATCATTTGTCGCATAGGGAACTAATTTCTATATTTTCGATCTTTCACCTTGTAGGTCAACATCACAATTCAAGATGCTCATTTTACAGTGTTTCATTTTCTTTCATGCTGCTATCAAGGTATTGGACTTCCACGGATATACTTGCGTGCCAAAAACTTGTGTGGCACATTAACACCTACGCGACACATCCATACTTGTGAGACATGTTTTAAACTTGCACACCTTAATGCCTATGCCATTTTTCTGAATCCCTTCACAAATTTTATGAAAAATAAACCCATTTAAGAGTTAATTTATTAAACTTTTGTGAAGATTCAAGGGCTCCAAGAAGAATTGGAACTACTGACGAACTAGAAAGCAAAAGAATTGATGAAATGATGGATATCATTGGCCAGGATTATTATACATTCTGTGATAGCACTATCCCAGATTGGGCAGTTTACATGAAGAAATATCATCTTAACATCTCACAGAGCATCTACCAACCTCTGTATGGTCATGGTCATTTGCAAGGAGTCAATTTTCTAGATGCAAAGAAAAACTCTTCAAATATGAATCTGTACTACTACTTCTCTATTTTGGTTATGCTATGCATTAAGAGAAACAACAATGGTGTAACCTTTCATGTTTTTTCTCTATGTAATTTCCTTGCAGATATGAAAATGGAAAACCATGGGCTAATATGTTTTCCACTGCCAGTTGATGGAGAGAAAACTATCAGGACATTAGTAACAATATCTGACAAGTCTACTCTCTCCAAATGGATCTTTACTTCCAATGATCCATTCCCAAATACATTTATCCATCTTCCATGACTCTTGGACTGAAATAGATTCACTGTTTGATCAGCAATTTTTTTTCTAAAACCACACTCAAGAACATTATTTTACAATTTTTCCATGAAGAGCTGGTATCACTATATCTCCTATTGTATCCAGTTAAATGAATGAATTCTAGGTGGCTGCTAATGAAGCCCAGGATGTCGTAAATCAAATGAAGAGTTATGTTGAAATCCTTTTGTAATTCCTGAAAAAGAGAAGAGACCCCAGTCTGTGGATGTCCTTCTAACATTTGTGCATGAATGAAAAACACTTTCATCTTAAATCATTTATGCACACATTTTCCTTTTCTACCTGCATAATATTTTACCTAATCCAATGGGCCTAGTAAAAATAGTTTGATTTTTACTAGGATTAATATAAATAACCCTACAAACATTGAATCTTTTAATTTCTCAATATTACCTAAATCATAAAAAATGAATGTTTAGTGAGCTGGAACTTGACTTTTATTAAGATTTCCATTGTATTTTTTTGGATGTTCAAAGTCATGCATGTACGACATAAAGAGGATAATGTTTAAGGTTGAAATAGATTTGACCGAATTGGATTAGAATTGACTCAATTCCTTGAAAATTTATCTAAAAACATATTAAAATACTCAATTATTAGTGAAAATATGTAAACTATGACTTAAGAATATTTGAATCTGAGGAATTATATGAAAAAGAGCTAAAAGGAATTATATGAAGTAGTTTCCATGAATGAAGTTACAATTATTTAACAAACCCGTTAGGGGGTTGAATTATATAGGGCCACCTAAAGGAATTTGCTGCATATTCAAATAAATAGAATCTTTTGGCTATCAAGTCTGTTATGTAGAATTTTTATGCAAGGTCGCCTAAGGGTACGTGATGCACAGTTAGACAAAAAAACACTCAGAAATTTACTTTCCTAGAGCTAAAAAGCCAGTGAATGTTTATGAAGATTCAAATTTTCCAAAGTATAGAGTTTTCTGAATGGAAATAGGTACTTGAATATGGAGAAGATATTTCCAAACAAGATTATCGAAGAATTGGATGAATATCACTCCTACAATGGTCGGACCTAAATGTAGGGAAGGAGAATATAAACAATAGACTTGAATGCTTTCATATCATGAGAAGGGATATGGGATAAGTATGTTAAGGATGACTATTTTTTCGGATCCCTATATATTTTCAATATGAAAAATAAGGACAAAAGAAGAATTCTTCCCAATAATGAAGTTACCAGTATTTAACAAACCCTTTAGGGGGTTGAATTATGCAGGGCCACCTAAGGGCATTGACTGCATAGTCAAATAATATCATCTTTTGGCTGACAGGTCCATTATCTAGACTGTTTATGCAAGGCCGCCTAAGGGCATGTGCTACATGGTCAAGTAAAAGAACTCTCAGAATTTCAGGCCTATTGTTATTAGAAGTCAATAAAAAGGGTTATGAAGATCTAGATGTATTAAAGATTAGGATTACGACACATAAATATGGGTATTGTCCAATGTATGCAGAGATACACTGATCAATGATGACCATAATCATATTGTGGCTGGGTCTTGAATGGAAATGTTGGACATCACTACGTATCCCATAAGGATGTGAATCAAGCCATACGTAGTTATTGGACTACAAATTAACGTCATGTGGGACAAAAGGATTGGAGATTGTACATTAGGGTCATAGAGATTGGGCCATTATAAGAAATACACAGTGTGTGTTTTCATGGGGATTTTTCATCCAAGGGACTGAAAGTGGAATTTTGGGATAGGCCCAAAAGACATGGGGCTGGATTCGAGGGACACTCGAACATTCCTACGTATCCCATAAGGATGGGAATCAAGCCCACATAGTTCTAGAAATACCCTCTGTACAAATTTGGTTCATACATGTGAAGGGTGATAGGGGACTTTAGTGCAATGATGGTCTAACCCAAGATAAATTTTTTGGGCATTGCCATGCATGCACGTAGTCTTTGGAATGATACATGATTGAAAAATCAATGTAAATAATGGTTCCCTCTCAGGTGAGGGTATGAAAGAATATTGTATTTTGTTGTCGTACATGACAAAAAGTGTTGTACTGTTTAACGCCATATAGAAAGGACAAAAGTGAACCAATGTAAAGATATTGATTCTAGGGATGGTTTCACAAATCAACATCGTATATGATGGAGGTGAACCGATGGGGAGAGATTGGTTTTGGGCTTGAACCTTGCGGGGTTGCCTACGTACCCAGCCTTGAAGTCAAGGGTCAAAGTCTGCGTATTTAAATTAAATAATGAATTAGTGATCAAGTTGTTCTTGGAAACAATGACCTAAAAAGAAAAGGTGTTGGGACTTATACATCGTTTGCATCCCAAAGAGAGTGTTTTGGTTGAAGTTTTCTCTAAGCTCACATGATTCATACTCGGTGTGAAAAACAAGAGGTGAAAACAACCATAACAATGCACAATTTAATGTAATGTAGGACATATAAAGGGACTATGCAATTTAAAGTCTTGAATTTAGGACTATTAGTGCTGCACAATTGAGTGTCATGTAGCAGAGACAAAGTACAGTTTTATGTCATGTAGGACATATCAAAGGACTTTCTGTACAGTTTAGAGTCATGTAGTTAGGATGATGGGGACCACACAGTTTAATGTCATGTTGGACAAAAATAGGACTTTTCAGTTTAATTTCCTATAGCAAGGAAAAAAGAGAACACATTTTAACATCATGTTGGACGTATTAAGGACATTTTTCATATTTTAACGTCATGTCGGGAGAAAAAAGGATAATATAGTTTAGCATCATGTTGGATGAAAGGGATGTGAAAATTGTTTAAGGATGTATGCATGGATCATTGCTGTATATTTTAATGTCATATAGTAAGGAAGATGAAGGGGACACATTTTAAAATCATTTTGGACGAACTAATGACTTTATTCATAGTTTAACGTCGTTTGGGACGAAAGTAATACAAATAGTTTAAGGTCATATGTGTGGACTGTGGATGATGGAGTTTAACGTCATGTTGGACGAATGTGACGTGGAAATAGTTTAAGGTCATATGCATGGATCATTGTTGTATTTTGTGTTCATACAAAATATTTATTCTGAAATCTAGCATTGGTTGGAGTAGTGATGAGTTCTCCATCCATTGAGATTAATGAATAAGCTCCATTGGAGTAGAACTTATGTATTGATTAAGGTACTTCCCATTTTTGCTCAAGCTTGAGAGGTTTCTTTCCTAGAATCTTTGGAGTTCTGAGAACTAATACAAATTCTCCCTGAGTGAATGAACTAAGACTATCCTTTTGGATGAAAGCTCATTCTATTCGATTCTGATAGACTTCTAAGTGGTGTAGAGTGCACAATATTTTTTCATCTAATCATTCCAATTCATCCAATATCTTTTGAGATTGTTCATCTGTAGATGATTGATCACAAATGGATACTCTGAGTGAAGGTAATTGAACTTCAATGGGAAAGATTGATTTTGTTCCATATACCAGTTAATATGGAGTTGACTGAGTTGCAGTGCGGGTGGTAGTCTGATAAGACAATAAAGCATAGAAGAGATTATCAGGCCATGATTTCTTATCTTTATCCACCTTCTTTTGTAGTATATTTGACAGAGTCTTTTTGAAAGCTTCTATCTGGCAATTGGATGGTGTATGATACCAAGATGAATGACTGGATTTGATGTTGTATTCTTCATAAAACTTCTTCACCTTGGATGAACAGAAGTTGGTGCCATTTACCATAAATATGGTACGAGGGATACCAAATCTGGTAATGATGTTAGACTTGATGAAGCTAACAATTCTTTTAGAACTGACTTCCTTAAGAGGTACTTCCTCTACCCATTTGGAAATGAAATCGGTAGTATTATGAATATACTTCAACTTATTGGTCATAGCTGAAGGGAAAGGTCCCACCAAATTCATTCCCCAAGTGGAAAATGGCCATGAGTAATTATTAGTATGAAGCAACTCTATAGGTTGATGAAAGATGTTGGCATGTACTTGGAATGAATGATACTTGGTGAAATCAACACAATCTTGTATCATTGAAGCCCAAAAGAATCCAATTATTCGAATCTAATGAGACAGTCTATGTCCAGACTGGTGGGCACCATAGACTCCTGCATGAACTTCTTTCATGAAAGCCATTGTCCCTTCACCATCAATGCATATGAAGAGAACTCCATCAAAAAAACGCTTGTAAATAATTTGATCTAGGTCATCTGGGTTATCATAAGGAGTAAAGTCGACTGCACGTCACCAGATTTGTTCTTTCCCATCTCTATCAGGTGGAAGTGTTCCATTTTGAAGGTATTCCGTGATAGGTGACATCCATCATGTAGTATGACCATACAGTTCAGAAATGGGACTATTTTCATTGATTTCCTCTGTTCTAGCTCAAACATAAGGTGAAGTTATATGACGGTGGGCAATACTGATGGTTGTCTCGTCCTGATATGGATCATCCAGAGCTGTGGCTATATTATCCAGTGCATCAGCTTGAGCATTTTTTGATCGCGGATCATAAGAAAATGTCGGTACCAATTGAAATTCCACCATTAAATCTCTGACTTATTCATAAAAAGGGATTAGTTCTTATTTTTTGATGCCATAATCCCCATTGACTCGTTTTATTATCAGTTCTAGATCACCTTTCACCTTTAAGTGATTCACTTGTGCTTGAGGCGCCAACTCTAATCCTTCAATGAGAGCTTGGTATTCTGCTTAATTATTTGTACCACCTTTCCACAATAAGAAGGAATAAGGTAACACTAATTTTTCAGGAGAAATGAGCACAATTTCTAATCCAACATTGTTGAATTTAGGATTTTCCATTTTCCTCCCTGTTGGACTTCTGGATGCACCATCAAAATACATTTCCAATTCCTGAGGACTTTCTTGAATAGAGAAGACTTCCTCATCATGGAGGTCAATATCTGAAGACGTGTCTTCCACTGAGGGGTGTTCAGACCGGAAATCAAACATATCTTGGCCCTTTATTTTTTTTGAGACACATACTGAATGTAGAATTGCTGCAAAATAACTTCCCACCTTTCCAGATGTCCTATAAGCATTGGGCAACTAAGGATGAATTTGAGCGGGTTATTGCGAGATACCAATTGGACCTTGTGATGTTGCAGGTAGTGTCTCAACTTCTGAACTGCAAAAATTAATTCCATACAACACTTCTCAATACATGAATACCGGGTTTCTACTTCAAGTATAGTCTGACTGAGGTAGTAGAGGCTGTTTTCATTCCCAGATTAATTCTTCTGAGCAAGAAAGGAACCCAATGATCATTCTAAAGCTATCACATAGAGGATAAGTGGTCTTCCTTCAACAGGTGGCATGATTACCAATGGACTCAAGAGGTATTTCTTGAGAATATCGAATTCTTTTTTACATTATTCAGTATACTAGTACATAACTCCCTTCTTCATCAATTTGGTGAAGGGTAAACTTTTACCACCCAAATTGGTGATAGAACGCCAAATATAGGCTAAGTGTCCTTGATGTCTTCTTAATTCATTCAAATTTCGAGGAGGTGACTTACCAAGGATTGACTTTGTCTTCTCAGGATCAACTTCAATACCACGATGGTGTACAACAAAGACAAGAAATTTTCATGAGGTTACCTCAAAAGCACATTTTACGGGGTTCATCTTCAAATTATGTTGTCAATGTTTGCAGAATATGACTTCCAGATCAGCCAAGTGATTAGAACGTTGTTTGGATTTAACCACCAAATCATCTATATAGTATTCAACAAACTTCCCTAAAAGGGTTTGAAGATACGATGCATGGCATGATGATATGTTAAACCTGTATTCTTTAAGCCAAAGTGCATTACCCGGTAGCAAAACACACCCTGAGGGGCTCTGAAGGCTGTGGATTCCCCGTCTTCTGCGACCTTTTAGATTTGATTATATCTGGAATATCCATCTATGAAGGAATGTTCTTCATAGCCAGTTGTTGCATCAATTAAAATTTCTATAATCGGAACTGGGAAATCATCCATAGGAAAATGCCGATTAAGATCTCTGAAATCAATGAAAACTCAAATTTGTCCATTCTTCTCCTTTACAGGGACAATATTAGCAAACAACTTGGGATATTCAACTTATCTAACGAAGTTAGATTTGATATTCTTATCCACATCAGCTTCCTTTTTGGTAGCATAAGTTGGGTGTGTTCTTTTTGCGGCTTCCGTAAATCCTTGATGTTCTTCTGGTAAACCCAAATGATGAGTAGCAATATCAAGATCAATCTTGGGAATCTCTGTATAGTTCCAAGAAAATATGTCTCGATTGTTCTTTAAAAAAGAAAATATACATCTCTTGGTCTCCAAGAGTCCTGGCCGCACAGATTAATGTGGGGCGTGGATATTCTTTTGTACCCGGACTTAATTTCTCTGAGTTCATCCACAGTGGTAGAGATACCCTCTTCAAATGCTGGTGGTGCATCTCTAATATCATCCTCTTCTTCTTCAACATGTGTTATTTCTTTCGTTTATACGTACATTGTTGATGATGACGCATAATTTTAATGATCATAAGAGATATCAAAATTTGCACATCATGAAGAAGAATCTTCCATTTCCGACCTGATTGATGATGAAGGGTTTTCTCTGTGTAATAAAGAGGAGATGATGGATTGAGAATTGACATCATCGTTCACCTCCAATTTTTCTATAAATTTTTCTGGATTGATTGGTGATGTATAGAGTTGTTGGATTTTAGCAGATGAAATGAAGATGTCACCATTTGTGCTCTCATCACTGCTTGGTGGGTTACCAATTTCTCCCAGGTTGTCTGGCTCGATTTCCGTAATTAAAATTATGGATCATTCAATAAGATTATTTTGATTTGGGTCTATCTAGTCAATTTTACTAATAGTCAACACATAATCTGTACTCACATGTGTAAATTGATTTACTGGAATATTCTTCTAACCATACAGAGCATTAACTATGGTAATCTCCTTTGTTGTGGATTCCTCCTTTCCTTTCATGTGGTAGAATTCCACCTCAATGTATTTATATTCACATGTATTGAATGGGGGAAATATCACCATATAATGTCCCAACTTGACCGTCAAAACAAACTTGATACATCGATGGTATGTTTAAGGGATAGCCGCATGCCGATGTAGCCATGGTACTCCAAGAAAGATGTTGAAGGCTGAGTCTTGATCAACAACCATGAAATCTGAATTGGACACAAGATCTCCAAACCGAGTTCCAAGTGTAATCTCACCTAGTGGTTCTGGTTCATTTTTATCATATCCTTGTAACATCAAGGTATAAGAGATTCCATGAGGCCCAATCGACGAAGTGTATGAATGGGAATGAGGTTGAATCTTGAACCATTGTCAATGAAAACTCATCAGATTTCTACGCCATTTAACTTTCCTGATAAGTAAAAAGGTCTAATATGTACATGCACTAAATCATCTTTATCATTATCTGAGAAAGATATCACTTCATTGCATTCTACAGGATTATTCTCTACATGGTAGACTTCAGCTGCAGTAATTTCAATTTCAAACTCTTGAGAACTTGACAAAGCCTCAATGAGTGCTTCACGAAGATCCTTTGATAAATTCAAGGCATCTAGAATTGATAACATGGCCGGAACTTGGGCCAAGTGTTTTAATATATCATACTTTTTATCCAAAGTTTTGTGTTTCTAAAGAGGAACATGTGGTTTAGTAGGTTCCTTGGAAGTTGATTCTTTTGAATTTGATGCATCTTGTACTAGGGTAGGAGTTGGTAATACTTCTGGCTTAGGAAGATTAGACCAATTAGGTATATTTACATGCTGAGAGGAAGAATATGGAATATTAAACCAATCTTCTAGAATAATTGTGCTAAGGCTGAGTCTGCCTTGTGTGGAAAAACATTCTTATTCTTGTCGATCTCGTTAAAGGGCTCTACCATGAGTTTCCACTACATACACAGTTCTAGCAGGGGTAAATTGGAAAAGTGGCTTCTAAAAGGTCCATGTATTTCCCTGTAGCATGAGCCTTTGGAACTTCCTTTTATTCCTCTTTTTGATATAGAGAATTCGGGCTCATCAAAATCGAAATTGAGATTGGAATATGGATCTGTTAATTGATTCATTTTAACCAAACTGAAAATAAACTCTTCATCCGATGAAGACTCTGCCTAATTAACTTGTTTAGGTTGTGCCGTTTGGTGGGGTAGTGCCCGTTGCTTCGAAGTAGATGGCATGATGTCTTCCAGAGTCAAAGACAACTTAGTCTTTGACACATACTCATCTACTTCTGATTCTTTTTCTTTCTTTGAATCATGCCATTTCATTGATGATTTTCCCTCTGATGAAGAGGGTTTTGCTGCAGCATTCATGGCAGAAAGAACAATTGGTTTCTTCAATTGCGTTCAAAAAATAGCATGAGTTAGGTTGATCATCTTTCTGACCATCCAATCCTTATATTTTTGTGCATTTTTTTCTTAACTTATTTCCACTTGCCTTCCTCCTCTGTAACTATAGAATTAACACATGCTACCTCAGCTGAAGAGCCTTTTAGTTTGACTTGTCCCGAGTCGACCATATTTTGCAGGAGGTCCTTGAAAACAAAACACTCCTGAATTGGATACCCCAACATTTGATGAAAGGGAAAATATTTGGGACAGTCTTCATCTCCTTCTTTGATTGGCCTCTTGGGCTTTGGAAATTGAACCAAATTATTTTCCAGAGATGAAATGAAATAACCAGGAACTTGTTCATTTTGGAAAGAGTAAACATTGCTTTTCAAATCCTCAAATAGTTTTTGCCTTTGATCTATTTGATCATATTGATGAAATGGCCTCTTTTTTGACACTCAGGAGGTGGATCCCTTCAAGAAAATGAAGGTTTTGAAGTAGAAGTAGGTACAGGTTCTTGATTAAGCATAACTGTAACAGTCTCTACTTTACCCATTCTCCCTCCTAGAGCTGATTGAATTACACGAGATGTAGCCCTAGTCTGTATAAGAGAATAGTCAATATGTTGAGCGATTAAAGTAAGGTCTTGAAACCCTCCTGTGTATTTCACAGGGATCAACGGTGTGCGTAATTCGTCACATAGATTTTCCACACATATTGGAAACAGTTCCGCTTGAGGGAGTGCTAATCTTAGGGAATATGTTAATCCATTCCAGCGAGCAATGAAATCTGAGACCCTTTCATTCTCCCTTTGCATACAGTTTGTAAGATAAAAAATTGTTGTCTTTGGCAACATTGAGCTGAACTGAAGAAGGAATCTTTGACGAAGATCCTCCCATCCGGTAATTGACCGGGATTGCAAGCTTGTGTACCAAACAAAAGTTGGTCCTTGCATGGTTCGCCCGAAGCATCTAAGTTTTTCTACATCTTGCTGCTCCGGAGTCACCATCATAGGATCACAACATGTCACATAATGCGTCAAATGATGTTCAGGATCACCTGATCCATTGAAAATAAGGAATACAGGATTCCCAAAACTTGATGGGGGAAGGATTGAATCTACCCATTCAGGGTAGGCTCTCTTTTCTGGTTGAACTTGTGCATGTTTCCCTTCCATAGTCTTTAAATGAGCTGTTAAGGACTCAATGGTAGTTATTAACTTTTGAGAAAAATCTAGTTGAACTTGGAATTGGGCAGGTGTAGTAACTGGAGTTTGGACAGGTATGGCAGTTGGTACTGCAACTGATGGCAGCACCTCCAATTTTTTTTGCACATGACCCGTAGGATTAGACCTATGTGTGTGTACTGATAAATGAGGATATTCTTGATCCTTCTTAGTAGCTGCATCAAACCCCCTTGGCTGACTGACTCCAGCTCACTTAGGAGGAAGACTACCTTGAAGTAGTCATGGATTCATCCTTCTCAATTCCTTAATTTCTTCCTCTTGTTGCACAAATCATTTCTCTAGTGAGAGCGATTGGCCTTCTCTAGAGGAAAGATATGTAACCTGATTATTTCTCTTCCCCTTGTATGATCCCTTTCAGAGAGGGGGAAGTGGGTAATTTGAAGGAACACCCAGATTTTGGGTAATCGTTTGATTTCATGTATACACACCTTCTTCATTTGTGTCTGTGTGTACAACTTCTTGAACAAGAACCTCTTCATTTGATTCCTATGAGTGAGAATCATCATGGGGATCATAAACAACGTCATTAATGACATTAATTGATGCATAATGAAGTTCATCCCTTCTATCAGCATTTCTGCAATATTGAATTCTTCCATGTCTCTGATGAGACATTGCCTTTCGTTGATTCGATCCCTCAGGAACTTCTTGGCAAACCATAATTTGGAGAGAGTCTCCTAATAATATGGCTCTTCGTTCCTCTTGGGGCTTCTTCTCTAATCGATAGAAGACCGAATTTTTTCGAGGGAGGGATTGAGGATTTGAAAAAGTCCCCAGTCTGGTGGACCGGTGTTGTTCTTGTTGTTCCCACTCAACCCCTCAAATCCTTTTTGTTAATTCCGATGGTTGGTTTAAAAGAGTCCCTAGTCTGGCAAGATGGGGTGGCTCTTGACATGTTATGTCTGAGAATTTCATAAAATCTCCATTGATCCTGCGGACCTTTGTCCTGAAATTAGCTGGATGCATCAATCGATATCCACTTTTATCACCATGCTCAAAAGACCAATTGATGATTTCTGACACTTCTATCACTTGATTATGTGCTTACTCCATACGAGAGGCATGTTCAATATTCTCGTTTTCTTGATGCAAGATTAATTCAACAACTTTTTCTCTGTATTATTGATTTTGAGAGGAACTACTTGAAGCCTGTGCTTGGGAAAGCCTTTGATTACAAACAAAGTCAGTTGATTTTTGCTGGCCATGGGCAATAACATTTCATGAAACCATTTTCGGCGGGCTTTTCTAACAGGAGAGCACAGTGAAATGTAGTGCTCCATGAACATCCCATCATCTGACATGAATACCAGATGGGGCATTGGAAATTAACTGGAACAATCTTCTTAGTGCTCTAAGGAATGAACACTGAAAGTTTCTCTACTGCTTTTCAGCCTTCGGATATCGAGAGACTGATAGAGAGGAAAAATCAATATGATGTTGTAAACATTATATTATCTTAACATGATTTACATATTTATCATAAGATAATACTGTCTTTTTCAACTGAAAAAGATTTTTCCATATGTTGAGACGAATATCATGAATTCCATCTTTCATCAACATCTCTGGAATGTCATACAAAGAGTTATCCAGAGGCCAAAACATAACTGGCACATCACCTTTTTCCAGTTGTTTTCTCATTTTCAACATTTCCTCTTTATTATTCAATGAATATTCTTCTACCTGATTTGACCAGAGCTGGTTCATCCTTGTTGCTTCATCGGATTCAACAATATTGGTAGAAAAATCACTAATCAAACTAGAAGATGCCTGACTTAGGGGTGGTTCGGAGAATGACCAACACCCTATGCTAACTTCTTGTTAAGAAAGTATTTCACCTGATTGTGATGAAGTAGTAGACATGACTAGTTTCGCACATCCAAGTTCCTCAAGATAATAAGGATTTCTCGGCATTACATTGTCCACTAGAGCATTTTCCAGGCAATGTGCATCACTATTACGGAGGGGATTTTTGGAGCGAAATTCATCATCATGAGGAGGACCAACATGGTGGGTTATTGAAAATGATGAGATCTCTTGCTCCTTGGTCTTCTGACCACACAGAGGGTTCCTGTGGCACTCATCTGAAAATGAAACATTAAGATCGACCAAATTGTCATGAAGCAAGCCTTCATGAGGAAATGTCTGTTGAGGAACTTATGAATTAATGTTCCCACTATTGAGAAATGAGGGGGTAGAATCTTGGATTCCAATAAATAATTGTATGAGGGCTTCAATAATTCCAGCATCGTGCAAGGCCTTGTTACAGATTGGCTCTTGATCTCTTGACTGTGCTGGGCAGGTCTTCTTCTTAGACACCTTATTACTCGGCTTGGAAACCACTTGTTGACGAATGTGGCTACTCTGAGCATGTGTATGTGACTGATCAGGAGAAATGGAAAGGTTAGGCTGACAATATCTACTCAAATCAGGTTTGTGTGCCTGACTTGGTTCTGTATGATTTGTGGAATACCTCCCACAACCCTCTTGGACTGAAATAGATGTGTGTGTCTGTTTCAGTGTGAACTGTTTGTTTGTCACTCCACTGGTAAAGATAGATTTATGTGTCTTTCCATGAGATGCTGTTGAAGCTGTTATAATATCATAGAAACCATCCAGAATATGAGTAGGGATTTGCTTCTGCTCTTTCACCATTGATAGAATATGTTTGGTGACATCAACTGCCAGAACGGGGATATATGTCCATTCCGTGCTTTGAATAGTTGTGTGTACCTGCTCTTGTCCTCCATTTCCTATCATTGAATCCTGACAGTACTCAGGTGTTGGGGGCAGAAAGTTGAGTCTACCTCCTGTTTGTTGCCGGAGCTTTTCGACTGATTTCTCCGTGTTCTACCATGCGAGACAGTTGGTAGGCTTGATCAATACTAGCAGGTGTATGTGCCTACTGATTGAACTTCACCGAACGTGGTTGACGAGCTCCATCATATGTAGTCAGACGAGCCTGCTGACTAGGTGACGATTTATAAATAGGTATATGTTCTTGCCTATATTACTCCACCAGAATTTCCTGGTGTGATTGGCGTGATGTTGCCAGATGAGTCTGTTAGACAATGGAATTAAAAAGGATAGGTGTATGTGACCGTACATTATTTTCCACCATGTTAGGTTGGTGGAATTCTCCAGAGATTGTAGATAAGGGAACCTGCTCACTTTTGACTGGATTTCGCCTCTGGCAATTCATCTTGCCTGCTCGGTTTTGAGGTACTTGAGCCAAACGCCTAGAGTCGACACCCTCATCATGTTGAGGGCACACTCCTGCACGAGTCTGGTGGCGATTGTTTATGGGAGACCTCAGGAAGGACTCCTAAATTTTTTAGTTAAGTCCATGAGGGACCTAATCATTCACCTCCCCAGAATATGGGAGTGAATAGTGATTGTGTTCTGGGGATAACGACCAGAAACGGCTGGAGGTGGTGGTTAACACCGCCTGCTTCTTGTTCACTGGTCGTCGCTGTCCGGATGACCAGGGTGAATTGGTCACATGGAGGGCTTATTGAGCAGCCTCCAGAGTTGGAATGGTACCTTGTTGACGGTACTCCTTAACCAGAGAATTTGATACCCAGCTTCGAAGACGCTGAGTAGGTGATGTCGTCCTCAGAGCGGACGATGATCTAGCTGGAGCAGCAGCAGTGGCATTCACAGCAGCAGTATTCACAACTGTGAACATGAGAGCAGCCATTTCTTAGAATGCTGAAAATATTGTAAAAGAGTGCATGTATGATATAACAGACATAATCAAGAGAAAATCAGTGACAACATCTTTTGGATGAGCACATATATCATTGATTGATTTGTTAGACCTCTCATTGAGTAAATTTAGGGGCATAACAAATAATCAAAGCATCATTTTATCTTGGTTAATTATTCATGTCCGGTTCACCATTTTTTGTTACCTCTGGAATTGGGGATGACCTTGTTGATTGAAGGTTCAAAAATTCCAATCAGTTTATAACGGGTTTGTTCGTAGAATCAGAAACATCCAACGATTCCATATCCATTTAGACCTAATTTCCAAAGGGAGGTTCTCATTAGTTATGGACTAATGAAGGTTGGGAATTTGAATTGGTCAAGAGGATGGGAGGTCGAACTCATCAAAACTTTTTTAGGGGAATTATTGTCTACTCTAGGACGCTCTTTATAGATTTAAGTTATGTTCGTGAATCCTTATTACATTTCAAGGTATAAAATGTGCTTTCCTTTAAATCTGACAATCAATGATTGATGTGAAGAAAATTTAGAGAATATTTTATATGTATTAGAGTTTATTCATCGATAAAGAATCATTTGTATTTGTTAGAGATTCTTAGATGATGGTATCCTTTAACACATAAAAGTATCTTGGTCATTATGATGACCATAACGGTTTTAAAGCCACTCAATGGGGCACTTGAAGTTTTTTTCATTCAGGATGACATGGATTATTTCAGAGTTTGGATCGTACCTGCTGATAGGCAACCTACGTATCCTTTGTTTTGGAAAAGCAATCATAACCCACATAGTTTGAGTAAGGGAGTATGATATTTATACATGATTGATGGCTCAAAGAAATATGTAATGATTAATTTTACACTATAAGATCACGTGAGTCATGCTCGGTGTGAGAAACAATATGTATTGGTGAAACCATACAATTGTTCCACAAAAGATGCAATGATGTAGGGCTAATGTGTGTATAACTGCCCAAATAGATAAGGATTAAGATTTACTTCAGGGAAGAAATCTAGGAATAAGGTTCATAAAGGTATATGTGCTTTATGGAGATTTGGATACTCAAATCTTGGGGAATACTCCTAAGGATGATGTCCCAGTTAAGAGGGGACTTATGATTGGTTTTTACTCCTGATATGAAATCCCAGATCAAAAAGGAATTATGACCGGTTAAGAGAAAATAAGACTGGGAAATATTCCTGAGAAGATGGCTCAGGTTAAGGGACTTGAAAAATTTAGGGACTTGGGGCTTACTCGTGAAGAGGATGCCCATATTTGAGACTAGGGCTTACTTTTGAAATGGATGCCCAGGATAAGAGAATTATGGTTGGGGCTTACTCCTGAGTAGGATGCCTATATTTGGGAACTTTTAAGAATGGGGCTTACTCATAAGGAGGATGGACAAATTAGGGGACTTGGGACTTATTACTCAAAGGGATGCCCAAATTAATGAGGATTTGTCCTGGGACATACTCCTGAAATGGATTCCCAGGTTAAGGATTCTCTCATCTTAAAGGATGATGTTGAATGAATGAAATATCAATCTTTAGTGACATAAATAAGTGTAAATAACTAGGTTTTGAGAGTTGTTCCACGAAGTTCCTTTCAGACAAGGAGGCCAAATCAAGAAATCATGCCATAAATGGATTTGAAGAGTGTCTTGAAGACTGAATCTTTAATAGTTGAGGTGGAATGGAATAAGAGGGGTGAAATGGGCAGGAAAGGCACCCAAAAAGATAGGGTCACACAAGTCTTGGAAGGAGCGCAGGTACTGCATTGGCATGCAAGTTCTGTCCGTGCATGTATATATGCGCAGCACATGTGTACTTGCACGATTTTCAGCCATTAGAGTAATGTTTGGGTGATCATTGATCAAATCCTTTAGAATTATCCCTATAGGCTTTCCTGAAGATGCCACACAAGTTATGGTGAAGAAGTAGGGCGGCACACAAGTGTGTCCATTTCCCTTAAGGGTAAAACACTTAGTCGTTAATGTTTTAGTGATTTCTAACATTTAGACCTTACTTCTCTTGTTTATAACTTCCATTCTAGGTAAAGAATTACCTTAGCAGTGTTCAGAAGATGGGAAGAAAATACTTGCGTGTTTAGTGCTCTGTATCTAAATTCTGGAAAAAATTCCTCTTGAAATAGGGGGCCCACATGGTCTATTTGTAGGCTGGAGAAGAATCCAGGCGGTTATCACTTGGGGCGCGCTAGTTAGTTGCACGACCATTAAGTGGCGCACATGTATACCTTCATGATAGTAAGGTAACATGTGCGACCCTTGTGCAATGTTCTTCTTATTTATTCATTTGTCAATTTATTATATTTTCATCAAAGGATGAATCACTTTGTGCTATGTTATTTACCTTTCCATTCTTTTAGACAATGTCACGATAAAGGAGTGTCAACACTTATCAATCACGGAATATGTAGATGGTTCATGGAAAATTATAATGATGTAGGATGTATCAAATATAATAGGGTTTTAAAATATATTTACATAATTCCATGAAATACGTATAGGTTGTGTATCCCATAAAAATTATTTAGAAAGACATATTAAAAAAAATCCCCATATTGGGTTTAAAAAATGATATATAATAGATTAAAAACATATGTACGGAGAAAAAAAAATAGTAGATATATACTGATAAACATTTCAAAGTTAATTCCCATAATAATGTAAAAAACTATGTTCATTTAATTTGAATTTCATGATCTAGATATTCTATCACTTAATCATATTTAAAGGGAGAAGAGGTTGAGAGCTTAGGAATAATTGCCACCAATTTCGGATGAGATGAGGTAGAGGAGGAAGGTAATTATATGTAAAAAACTGGTCTCAAATGTCTACGAGCCATAGTAAGAGTCATGGGAAGAGGGTGAAGTCTATGTGTTAAGGGTGAAAAATGATTGGATATAAATTAATAATAGTAATGTTTTTAATGAGAATGGTAAATAGATCTATCAGGCATTCCTGAAATAGCAGAATTAATGGGAAATAAATTAGGAGCTACAACTATAGATCTATTAATATATAGATAATACTTCAATATATTGATTAAATCTATAATGATATAGAATCCCCATTCTATGGAACAAAAACGTAACCCTTCTCTTACATAAGCTTATTCATCACCGGGGTCATCTCTTTAAGCTGTCTAAATTTCTCTTTAATGGATTGAGACATAAGAGGCTTTCAAATATTTTTATCCAACAATTAGATATTTGATTCCACCTGATACATTGTATTGATTTGAGAGGGATAATTATTAATGGATTTAGAAATAAACTATCTATTACAATAAATATATTAAGAAAAGGTTGAAACTAACTCGATAATATGGTAAAAATTATTCTGAATTATACTCACACTATCTTGGGGTTGATCTATGACACTACCAGAATCATGGGAAGATGCATCTCTATGATCAACTTTTACAACTAATATCAACTAATCAATATCAAGAATTGGAGAAGGAATATCACCATCAAAAGAGAATGATGAATTACCCAGATACTTTTAATAATGACATCGAAGGACGATCTCAAACCATTTTTCATTTCCTAAACCAAAGACTAAAGAGAATATAAAGAACAACTTCTCATCTTATTCTCAATTTCCACTTCCTATATTCATTGCATCTTTTTTAGATGAATATATATGCTAACTAACGAAAAAAATTCATGGAATATTATTCACTCAAATTTTTCAAAAGAGGGGTTTGAATTATTACACACATGTGAAACTTAGACATCATTCATTAACAAGAAACATTTAATTTAGATTGAGTGAGTATATATACTAGAACAAAATGAGGATAAAGAACATGTTCATGCACTGGAGGTATCAAAAAACTGAATTTTACAAGAAGACCATGAAGATAAACATCGGTTAATAGGGATCCTTACTATCAACATGAATACAAAATTCATGATTATCATCCATAAAATATATTATCAAAATATTACAGAATATTCCCCACTCCTCTACCATTGGGTCCACCCAGAGGTCTTCAATAAAAACTTACATAATAGGTACCACACTATTAGAAACAACTACAACATGTAATTTCTAATAACCACTTAAACATAGAGCATCTACAGTGTGATCAACACTAGAAGGTTTGACATCTAGCTACATGCCAATAGTTTGTGTATCTTTCATCTAAACATCCTATTGAGAATCAATAGATGTGGACTCACCTTCCAAAATATCTTTTAAAATGTACTTCTGATCATCTACAATATCTAAAAGATCATATAAAAATTAATCATCAATACTGACATTTTCTCTCTTTATGTGGTACATTCTATTCAACAACAATGATAACTCTCATATGTTAAGTCATAAAAGAATATGGAACATTGTGAAATGTGGAAAATAAATATGATTAAAGGGTATCAAAAACCATGTTTTCATAAAGAATATCCCTTTATGGGTAATTATCCCACTCACCCAATTTTTCCTCAAGATCTGGATTCATATCCCCATACTTCTTCTTGATTCATCCAATATCATCATCTGATTCGCATTCACTTTCATCATCATAATCCACTTTTTCAATACGATTTTCTTTTTCATTTTCCCCCTCAACATAATCATCATCATTTTCTATATACTTGGAACTTATATATTGAACCTCACCATATTCCCATGTCTCTTCATTACAAATCCTAACTAACTTCTCACTTTTTGGAATCCTCTTAGGTAGACATGGATCTCCATAGTTGATGGGAAAATATTTTAGAGAAAGTTTAGAGTCAGTAACTTCATCAACATATTATTCTTTTTACACTACTTAATCAATATCATCTTCCTTATCTGAGTGTTAATCAACTTCAATAGGTTCTATACATGGATACACTGCATCCTTTGGTCTTACTAGATGATCTAATAGATTATATTAATCATACACATTCTCATAATATTCAACCCATTGTTTCTTTCATGTTTTCCAGCTTATTTTCATTCATGACCATGTGAATCTTGCTATGCATAAGACACCATAGTCAATAACATACAATTAATCATTAGTAACTAGTACTTGGTACTTAAACATGAAAAATTCATGTTATGATATATCCACATAATTTATTGGGTTGATTATTTCACCATGTCACACATATATACAATTAGATATCAGCTGATATTAATCAAGTAACCTTATGTCATCCTAGAAAATAGATAAACTTCTTGAAATATAAGGGTTCCTCTTTTCTCGAGATAGGTACATGTGTATAATGTTGGCATCATGGTATGTCAAGAATAGGCATATGAATCATTAATATCATTTAGGTTATTAGGAAATCTAAAATTCCAAATTATACATGAAATCAATATCAAAACTGAGAGAATAAACTTCTATCTTGTTTCAATAAATAAAATAAACTGGGAAATAAATCTATGGTTCAAAAATTCAAAAAAGATAAGAATTTCACGATGACATAGAAAAAAATATTGATAACTCAATGGCATGATAAAATAACATTATGATGGATTAATGGTATGAAATACAATGATATTTATAAACAAATTGTATGATAAATAATTTTAGACTTTACCATTGATTATCATTCCTAATAGAGGATTAATACAATTCATTATCTCAAAATTCAAAATCTAAATGAATATATCTACAAATTTTTGTTCTATTCTAATAAATTCTAGAGTGATTTCTCTTTTTTGAAATAGATCTCTAAACTATTGATTTCTCATTTTTAGTTTGTTTTCTACTAGAATAAGAAGTAAGATTTTTATATATTTTTATCATAGTTGAATAGTCATAATTTATGGGGACATGTTAGAATTGATATCCATAGTCTTTTAATGTGTTCTTCATCCAAAAAATTCATTCACAACAACTTCATATATGAATGTATTCTATTTCAGTAGTATACAATGCAACATAATTTTGATTTTTACTACACCATCAAACTAGAGACATTCAAAAAATGATACATGTTGTAGATATGATTTTATTATCCAACTTGAATCCTCCAAAATAATCATTATAATAACATTCTAAATAAAATTCTTCACCTCTAGGTTAGAAAATTACTATATTAACTTTATATTTGAGGTATTTAAAAAATATTTTAATATAAATTTAGTGTGACTCTTTCTGATTATTTGAAAATGGGCCCATATAAACTCACTGAAAAAATATCTAGTTGAATAAGAGTTATGTGTAGAACATGTCCAATCACACCATTGTAACTAGTTTGATGAACTAGTTTCCGAGTATCATCATGATCCAATTTACTGGCAGTACTCATAGAAGTATCAATTCATTTAGCGCTATCCAGATTAAAATGTTTTAAAATATATATATTTTTAGTTACATTTGTTAAAAATAATTCATTATTTGTTTTTGAAAATTTTAAATCTAAAAAAGAATTTGATTTTACCCATTAGACCCATTTCAAATTCATTTATTATTATTTTTGGAAATATTTGTACCAAGATAATTTCTTTATGATCTAAAAATAATTTCATCAACCATAATTTGTACTAATAGTTCATATATTGAAAATCATTTTATGAATAGGATAGGATTAAGTATTCCATATGAAAAACCATTGGAAGTAATAAAATTGTTTTCTAAATCATTATAAACTCTAAAAGCATGTTTTAAACTATATAAATCATTTGTAAAAATTTATGGGAAATTAATGTAAAATATAATATATTTATAATAAATTAATGAACTACCAAAATATTCTGCCATTGTTTAATAATATAATCAATTTTTCAAAAAATATTATATGTTGAAATTATTTTAACAAAATAAAGTGAATTAGATATTTTTTTTAAAATGTTCCTATAAAAACATCATTATTAATATCTCTTAAAATGTGTAACATAATTTAAATTTAGGAATATTTTTATGTAATAGAATTTTATAAGCCTTGGGGAATTCATAATATACACATCATAATAATGTAATATGTAACAAAATTATCCTTTGTAAACAATGAGACATATCAAAATTTTCATACATCAAAGAATATATTACATATTATATATCAAAATTAAAAAAGCATATTTCTTTGGAAAATACATAATATATTTTTAATGCATGTGTAATTTATTTTTCTTGTACTTATCTTATAAACATATGTATTATGTATATTTTTTTTTTATTTATGTCAATAAAAATAATAAATTGATATATATATTAAAATTGTGGAAATATTATTTATAAACTAACAATAAGAAATATAATTTTTAACCTAACACAAAATTTATGGTTTTCAAATAAAACATTATAAAATTATATTTTCATTGAATTATGAAAATATAAAAGATTTATATGATTGACAATAATTATTAACAGAAATAAAATTCAGCATCAATATTTTCTTTAATATGTTGTTCTACATTGAACATAGAATAAATTATTTTTTTCAAAAATATTATTTGAAGGAATAATATATAACTTATTTCAGATGATATCAAAATTAAAATAGTGGAATTTAAAACCATAAAAACACAATATTTTATTTTTCAAGGATCCAGTAAACAATAATAAAATTGTTTAGGCTATTTAGAGTCTTTAGGAATCATTAAAATATCATCACATTAACATCCAAAATAATGTTATGGAACTTCCCTTACTAAGAATTTCACTAAATGAAAAACTATTAAATAATAGAAAGTCGTACTCATTTATTATTGTGTGTTTATTACCATTACAAAATTTACGATTATCAAATCATTATTTAAACTTACAAATGAGTTAAGTAACTATTACACATTTCTTTACACCTCATATAATTTTCCAAATTTCATAGTCAACTATTATAATTTTTTTATAATATTAAAATTAATGTATTGTAGTTGAATTATTACTAATTTTCCACTGTCTACGCATGGTAAATTTTATGTATCACATAAATATTACAGTTATCCAAAAAACTCATTAAATTTTATCTTTCTCAATAAAATTTATTACATATTTATTATTATATATTATGTATTGAATCTGATTCAACCCTTCTTAGATTCTCAATATCCACTTCGAAAAAATAATTTCATATAAAATACTATTCCATGAATTCCATTAAATTTAAATATTTCAGACACCAACATTTTGAAAAATCATTCACATCCCTCATAGTACCCCTATTTATTTCATGAATTTTCTCCTTTCTACTACTTAATTGTAAGAATATGTTACATAAAATTGTAAATATGATACACTTCTTAGGGTACTATAATAATTTTACAAAAATAATCATGTTCATAATATTATATGTTTCACTCGTGGGTTTTTTCATTTTATTATTTACAAAGACACCAAAATCATACACATAAATGTAAAATCTTACATGAAATTTAAAAATACATAAGGCTTCAAAATATATTATGTCTCATAGAATTTAAAATATTTATGAATATTTTACAACACATAATTTATAAATATGATTCAATATTCCTAAATTCCTTTCTAACACGTCATATTACATTGTAACAAAACCAAATCTTCTAACGCTAACATCAGAACAAATATAAATCATCACATAGAATATAAATACAACTTACGTTAATGCAATAAATATTATATATACAAATTAAAATAAAAGTCACACATTTCTTTTAGAATCCTTAAGACATGTTTCTTCATTTAATAAAAAATCCTTCTTGATAAGTAATACCCAAATGTATTCTTAGTCATTTATACAATCATTCTCTTCAAATGTACTACATAACTAATATATTGATCATCATTCAGAACTATCTCTCACATCTATTAGAAATATATAGATGAATTTTGTTTTCTATGAATCAACACTTTACCTAAATACTCTTTATTATCATAAAATAAATTAAAAATATTTAATATATACAATATATAATATGTTTATTCCATTATTAAATGTATAAAAAACTTTCCTTGTCAACATGGTTTAAATTTTCATCATTCCTAAGACAACATTTCATCACACAACATTAGTTTACACTGTATATTTTATTCACTTAATGAAAGAAAATATAACTAACATTTCAATTTCATAATAAAAATTTAATTTGGTTCTTCAATTTCTCTATTTTATTTTTTATATATATCACATTCACTTCTAAATTATTTATCTTTCTCCATTTTATTAAAAACAAAGACATTGTATAATGTATTGTATATAATCCAAAAAAATAAATTCATCATACTTTTATTTAACAACTACTTAACATTAAAACATAATTATTCGCTTGATATAAATTGAAATGTTTCTTCATTTCAATTTATGTCATTAATTTATCAAACCATAGTCCATGGGAGCTACTCAATGTAAAAAAACACAATTTGTTAACCATAATATCAAGGTTGTCTATAATATATTCAACCATGTACTTCAAACTCTTATTTAACTTTATAATATAAATTAAAATACTTTAACATATATACACCTACCATACTACAAAACATACACATAAAACATTTATGTGCAAAATTAATTATCCACCATTCTAGATCAATCTATTTTATTTTAAAATTATTTTCTATCCAATGAAGTAATGCCTTGGAAAGTGATATTATTATAAAAAAAAGTCTATTCTTCCACTTATTCAATGATAATTTGAGGTAAATATATTTTCTCAATTCATCATTAGAAATCCCACAAAAGGGTTGAACTCTATGAAATCCTTATCATGGGAGGACATATTTAAAATAAAACATTTGAATCATTTTATGATAGATATAATGATACATGGATTTAACATATAATATAATATGGAAGAATTATAAAATTATATAAATTTCATGAAATTTAAATAAACCACTTTTATGTCACCTTTAATTACCCACACTAATAAAAAAATACAAAAAATAATAATAAATATGGTGTATTTTGATTTTTCATTTGTGAGATAAAAATTTTGGGGGTTGTATCTCACCTAGGGATATTTTCTATTATAGGTATATCTTATGAATAATTATTCACCCCTTATCTTTTATATATCTCTTAATGAGTATCCATAAGTAAAAATATTTGATTTATTTTTCAACATCCTCATTGTAATGGGTATTTATTATATCATTATCCTTCAACGAAAATTCTAATCATTGTTCGTGTTTCATAATATTTATAATCATTAAAATATTTAATAGTGTTATGAAGAATTATATTTATATATATCCAACATTCACGATCCTCTAAAAAATAATCACATAAGTTATTTAGTTATTAATTATTGATATCTTATAATCGTGATTTGATTTATAATTTAAATATTCATGATGTAATAAATCATATATATATTCTTATTTTATTAATGAATAACCTACCCACAACCAATGGCCTGATGGCCTACATTGTTTATTGATTTTTGATAATCCACCTTTCAAGGGGTGAGGTGGAACCCTTACAAGGCCTGTATGCGTAAGTATTAGATGGACCATATTCCTTTAGAGAAATTCATTTCATGTAGGCTTCAAACATTACATACAACCCATAATAAATACTTGGAACTACTTCTCCCCTATATCTTCATCATGAAATCAACTATCCACCTTCACAAGGTTGTTCGACTAGTCTATCTCGTGCATGCATAGGCTTGTCCCAATGGAAGGTGTTATACCCTATCATTCATGCAATATATGTATCTTATTCTATGGTGAATGGTCCATGCTCATCCTCCTTATAGAGATTCTTCATTGTAGGTTGTAAAGTTTTCTTCTGCACTTAAGGTGGCCCAAAGGCCTTGAGGTGGCCTGAAGGCCTTATTGGCCCAAAGGCTTGGGTGGGACGAAGGGCTTAAAGGACTTGGGGACCTAATCGACTGCCTGAAGGACCCAACATGAGCATATTATTGTCTTCTACAGTGCCAAATAGTGCTTTCTATAGTTCTCACTACAGTATCTATTACTATACTTCATTTTTCCTAATACTGTACTACTAAAGTACTGCTACATTACTAGAAATTCTGTATCTACCTATATTTGATCCCGGGTCTCCTGGATGAACATAAGAGTCCTCACCAACATGATTGAGGCTCATGTGATTGAATTACTTATATTCTCATACAACAATGAACAAAATGTTCTTATTTTCATTATCTTCATTGAATCATTAAATCTCCAATATAAAGTAGAGTTTCTTATATGTTTTTTTTAAAAATTATCAATACCGACATTCATTCCACTTATTTTAGATATTTATTCAAAAAAGATAAATATTTTCATATTAATGAATCATTTTGATCAATCAGTAACAAATTTTATCATCCTAATACTATTTCATCTCTTCACAAAGGTTTTTATTTTACATCCTTAGTTCCACTACCATGATTTATCTCAACTGTAGAGAAGGGAAATAGAGAAACCAAAAATACTTTATATATACATAAAAATTCCAAAAATTCAGAAATAACCTGTATGTATCGATCATCTATGATAATATTATTCTGGATTATAAAACATTTGATTCTATTTAGGCAAATTATGTGATTTTTTTAGCCTTTGGTGTGGATAATAAATTATTATTGCTTGGAATTTATCCACTAATGATATAGTGGTAATTTACAAATATCATACCTCATCAGTTAAAAGGAATGTTTTTTTAGTAGCATCATTATTCGGTAAAAAATATAATTATAATAATAAACAATTTTGATGTCATTTAATATAATATATCTCATATAATTATAAAAGATATATTAAAAAACATTGGGCTCTTTCATAATAATCATTAAATATCTTCAACCTGTTTTTAGTTTTTATAGATTCATATTTTTCTTAACATACTATTTTTATTTAATTAAAAAATGAGTTTCAATTTATTTTAGTATTTAATAGTGATCCATAATACAAGGAATGAGAATCTTATTTCATAATTTCATTCATTTAAGTTCATCAATGAGACAAATTAATATTATATTACATTTTTATAAGATTTGATGCCTTTCAAAAGAATGGGTTTTTATATGATAATAAAAAATATAATACATATTTATTTGATTTGGGTAAATATATTTATCATTCTTATAATTATTGAAATCCTATCATCGAAACTAAAATAATGGTCTTGATTTTTAAATTAATTCATTTTGGGTAAGTGTTTTAGATTAGTGTATCCATATAAAAAACTCTAAATTATAATTTTTCTTCAATATTTTAGTCATTTCCCATATTGTTTTTTCAATGTACTATTTTTATAATAATTTTTAAATATTTCATATCCTAATTGTTCCCGAATGATTTTCATAAAATATTTGTTTCCCTTCATTAATGTTTTCTAAACATTTAATCTCTTTTATTCTTTGAAAAATTCCCCATTCAATAAAATCCCAAATCCAATTATAGGAAGCATATCATTGTACACCAATCATCCAATTTTTTTTTAAAATAGTTTATATAATTATTTCATTTTCATCTTTAATTTCATCATTATATTTTGAATTAGATAATATTTAATACATTATTTATTTCAACATGAGAACCTTCATGTAAATTTAATCCATTTTACTTTTGTATTTTTCATTAATATAAGGAATATGATAATTAGATATGTGATTAAAAATTTGTATAACTCATCATGTGATATCTCAAATACATCTAACATGAAAGTAAACATTTAATTAATCCTCATAGGTATGTTCCGTATATGTTTTTTAAATAATTGTTGACTATTATAATGTTTTTATAAAACCTGTTCTATAGTTGAATATATCATTTTACTCTTTGAATTTATAAATAATTCTTCCATAATCAGCCATTCTAATTTAATTATTCATTTTAGTCCAAGTAATTATTTGTTTTATTTAATATGAAATTACCTTAAATCGTACTCTCATGATTATATAAAATTTCATTACTATTTCTAGATCATGTCAATTTGGTAAAAGACTATTTAAAAAAGCATATAAAAATTTAATTCATTCAATTTCCATCAACATAAACATTAAATTCTATCTAAATTCTTACATGGGAACCATTATCTAATATATTATAGCCTACTAATCATAGATTCATATCATATTTACATTATGAGAGAATAAAATGTATAAAATTGTTCATTAGATTATGATAATTATAGGACTATAATATTTAGACTAATATGATGTAAAATATATTTATAATATATTTATCTAACTTCATTCCATATTGATCATTTTAGAGGGGCATTTTATAATTATTTTACAGATTATTGTTCATATTAATTGAATATTATTTCACTATGTTTGTTTTGGAATGATTCATTTCTATCAATTTTAGAAGTTTTATCATATAAATTACACTCCAAAGTCAGCCAATCTGTTATCCATTCATATTCATAATTCGCTTTGTCTTCCATATTATGTTGAATAAAATAACATTAGGAGAAATGTCATTTTTTAAAATATTACATCCAAGTTATATACCTAGTTATTCCCAGGTTTCATTCCCACTCATTAAAATATATTCAAAATATATAACTTGTGTTTATAATTATGAATCTAAGGAAATTACTCTTATGTCACATGATTATTTTTAAATACAAATAAATGAGTTATTTACATGAGATTCAATTAGTTTGAAAATGTTTATTACATACTCTAACAAGAAATATCAAAAATATAATGTAAAAGTTTGTATATCAATTGAACGAATAATAATCATCATGGATAACTCCTTGAATTAAATAATTTTCCTTTATATTGTATAATTTATGTAATATTTATTACTCAGCTCTATATCAATTTAATTCCACTCCCCATTTTGGTAAATATTTCTATATGAATGTCGATTAACTTCCCAATTGAACACCTAAATTAATATTATTATCAACTTAACACATTCATTGTTCATCATCTTTAAATAAAATGTTATTATGATCTTATATATAACTAGTAACTCTATTATCAATAATCATAATATATGATTTATCAATCATTCATAGATATATAGAAATCCCAAGAAATATTGTATATGGGTTCAAATACTCATATGTATCTCCTTCGTATTATTAATCTTCTATTTTTTTACAAAATAACATGAATATTAGTTTTTTTATAATTAACATTTTGATATATCCATTAAAAGTAATTTTTTATTATATCAATATTTATTTTGATTAAAATATATAGGCATTCAGTCTCATATAATCATGGATAAATACATATCTAATTAATGATTTAAAATTCATTGGAGTAATTGAATTAAAAATTTACAAGACAATCATAATTTAGTTAACAGTATGGTGGAATTCACAATCATATATAGAAAATATATTAGTAAAATGAAGACATCATATAATGATAGTATTATAACCATTTTCTTGATCATAATAGTAATTAAATGAATTCTAATATATCACTATATATTTCCTTAAAGAATTATTATTCGAGAAACTAATACCTTAATCATGAAAATACCATCATCCACCAAATATTTTATAGTCAAAATGATGTATTATTTCAGATCACAATATGCATTACTCTCAAATTACAGAACCATGATCATATTTTGTTTCGTTACTAAAGTGATAAAATGTAGGTTCTTCTACTCAATGAATGTTATGATCATACCTTATTCTTCATTCATTAGTAGAAAAAACTATAGAATCAATTACGAAGGTAATCTAAATTTGTATATTTATATCTTGGAAACCTAGTTCAATATAATAACATTGTAATTCTAATTTTTTATTATGAACCTAATAAATATCATATTTTGTTAACTAATATTATTTTTAATATATATTCACTATAATGATATATTTTTTGGGTCCATCCATTTTTAAATTTATTCTATTTATTCCCTAAACGAAACATATGTTTCAATTAAATTTCTATTATTAATACCTATGTCCCTTAAAAAGTAAATAATATTTTTTTTGTATTAATTCATAATTACTTATTTGTATTTAATAATTATTCTTTTATATTCTAGATTTATATTATAATATAATGTATGTTCATGGTGAAAATTTAATATAAAAATATATTTTAAATATACAATCCTTAGCGTGTTATATATTTCTAAGGATATTAAATTACACAAGAATTTATGTATCCAAAATATTTCCTAAAATAATTTCAATTACTGACTTTTATTCTCCCCAATATTGAAAATATTTTTCATAAACATATATCCTTTACAGATCTTATATTTTCTAAATTATTAGTATGAACGATATGGATGAAAAATAGTAATTACTTAGATTATGTCACGAACCAGCCCGGGTACACAGGTAACCTGATAATCGAGCCAACCCTGACATAGCCCGAGGGGAGTTCACAATCCCCAAGGGTCGGTGACTAGAACCTAGAATCATACAACATACAAGTGGGAATGATTTTTCCACATGAATGCAGAAGCAAGAAAAACAAAACGGTATTCATAGAAAAAACAACTCCACTGTGAGTGATGTACCAGAATACAAAGAGGCATAAACTGCCTAAGTACTACAACCGAAGAACCAAAAGGGGAAACAGTCCTATGGTCCCAAAGGACACAAAAAACCATGTCCAGATATCAAAAACAAGATCCACCTCCAAGAGGTCCCTTTCTTTTGCTTGATCCTGGAATAATAATATCTACAAACACCTAAAGGCAAAATTATGGTGTGAGCTTAAGCCTAGTAGGATACCACCAAAGAATCCGTATCAAATGTCAAATATAAATTATCTTGATAAAATCATTCAATTTTGAAATAAACAGGTTTGGAATTTCAAAATTTATTTTAACAAAATATACTATACACTTTAAAATTATGGAAAAACCAATATAAACAAATGTTTCACAAATAATGGAATATTTCTAAAAAAGGATTAAGTAAAAAATTTATATAAAATAGTTTATATATATTCTACAGGCATGTAGGGTAGTTCAAAAACTGTTTCATACATTTATATCTCAAATATAAATAATCATGTGTGAAACATGGTCATCGACCAAAAGGTACGATAGATTTAACTAGTTATAGGATTCCTCACTCTCTATCTAAACATAGAAAAATCTGTATACACATGTCCCTATGACACTGTCCAAAGGAGAATCGTCACCTACCCATCGGGGATGTGACCCGCTACATGTATGTTTTAGAACGATGTCATATCGAAGAGTTTATCGAAATAACTCACTAACTACCTAAGTCTTGCATGTGCTCTTAAATGATGGGAGAACAATTTTAATAATGCTTAAAATATGATCAATCCCATTCTTCCATTTCAAAAGTGCGCATTTCATTCCATTTAAAACCAAAACATGTTTTATTCAAAACATGCCATTTTCACAAGATTAAACCAATGTGTTTCTATAAAATCATTTTAATCCATATTCACCATTTTGAAATCCATTCAAAAACAATTCCATCATTACTAAATTTATTTCCACAATTATATTCAACAATTTAATTGAAATCATTTCCATCAAATCCACAACCAAAATCAAACAATTTAAATCGGCATATTTCCATAAACACACCCATTTCAATGGAATTTGGGTTTTCCCACATTTTAATGCCAAAACAATTTCAAATATCTCAATTAAATGGAATTTAGTTTTTATCAGTTAATTGAAAACAAATTTTAGCAATTGAATTTAAATAAACTATTGAAATAAATCAAGAAAATACAATGATAAATAATTTGGCAAGTCGGGACGGAACCACATACATTGAAGGTTTTGACCAAGACCACAATGGTCGAGAACGCCCAAGAAAACCGGGTTGCATCTTCAAGAAACCACCTTAGATCTCTTCTTATTAATTGATCAAGAAAAAATCTCTTCATATCTGGTACCAAACACTTAGATCTACCCACAACGGGTGTGGATCCATGAAACTAAGAAAAGAATATATGTAGATCTATGTAGATCTAAGAAACCAATCATGAATTATGAAGAATGATCACAAACCTCAAGAATCCGGATTCGATTCACAAAGATGAGATTTTGTATCGCCTCTGGAATGATGGGATAACCCTCTTTTACCTTAGGAGAAGAAAATCCCCAGGTTAGGGCCTCTTAGGAGGAAAAACGCGACACATAGAGGTAAAATTGAGCGACATCCACAATTTAAGGATCTCATTTATGTGACCACACGGTTTGAAAAACTGTACACTAACCGTGTGTGAGCTACTGTCTCAGCCACCCTTGTCTCACGGCTTGGCCGCACGGTTAGTCAAATCGTGTTCCACCCATGCGGAAGGTTCTGTCTAGGTTTCAAGGTCGACACAGTTTTGACACACGGTTTTTCAAACCATGAGAAAACCATGCACGACACACTTTCCTCTGGTTTTTCTTTAAAATATCACCCAAACGCACCCCCAAGACACTACTTAAAAACAAATTTACTTAAGATCATAAAAAGTACCAGAAAATGTAATGTGATGTTACAACCTCCCCACCATAAGATCTCTCTGTCCCAAGAAATCCTTTGAAAAAACCTCCACGTCAAAAAGATGAGGCAATTGATATCTCATTAGTGCCTCCCTTTCCCACGTATAATGTGAATCATAACAATGATTCTATAGTACACATACCAAGGGTATAGTTCTCCCATGAAGTGCCTTGGTCTCAGAATCAACAAGCCTGACTAGTCATTCTGTGACAGATAAATCTGGTTCAATTTCAAGATCACTCCAGCTCACAACATGAGATGGATCAGAGAGATACTTTTGCAGCTGTAATACATGGAACACATTATGTATCGATATCATTTGTGGTGGTAGAGCTAGACGGTAATTAACTTTCCCCAAAAGTCCAATAACCTCAAAAGTTCCTACAAAACAAGGAGCAAGCTTCCCTTGCCTCCCTAGCCATCGATGACCTTATCGGGGTGAAACATTCAAGAACACCTGGTCACCAACTCAAAATTCTAATGGTCTACGGCGACGATTAGTATAATAATTGTATCAAATCTATGTTGTCAACATTATCTGATGAATCAACTGGATCATAGATGTCATCTCTTGGACCAATCTCGGTCATACCATAGAGCTTTCACCAAACTCTGACAAACATAAAGAATATTTACAAGGACGACCATACAAAGCCTCAAAAGGAGTCATTTTGATCGCAGATTGATAACTGTTGTTATAAGAAAACTCAACTAGCCCCAGATGAACATCCAAAGACCCACAAAAGGAAAGAACAAAAGCACAGAGCATATCTTCAAGGATCTGAATAGATCTTTCTGTATGGCCATCTGACTGTGGATGGTAGGTCGTGATCAAACAAACCTAAGATCCTAGCGCTTCTCGAAGGCCTCTCCAAAAGTGAGAAGTAAACCGAGGGTACTTATCAGAGAATATAGCAGATGAAACTCCATAAAAACGAACAATTTCCTTCACATAGAAGATTCCCAACTCTCAACTTTGGTTGTACTATGAATAGGAATAATGTGATCTGACTTGGATCTCCTGTCGATCAAAACCCATTTTGTGTTCTTCATTCGCTGGGTTTTAGGTAACCCAACCACAAAGTCAACTGATATTTCATCCCACTTCCACATAGGTACATGAAGTGGTTGAAGCAAACCCGAAGGTTTCAGGTGCTTGTAATTCACCTGCTCGCATGTATTGCAATGAGATACAAACTCAGTAATGTCTCGTATCATACATGGCCAAACAGAACTATCGCCACATAACATAGAACATCTTTGTGGTTCCTGGGTGTACAACCCACTGAGATTTATGGAAACCCCCATCACAATCTTCCTTGCCGGTAACGGCTCAACATAACAATTTCTATAACATAGAACACCCTATTTGGAGAATGACCACGGAGTGTTGGTCTCCCCACCATAAAGAGAGTCCCTAATGCTATGGAATTCATAATCCTATTTTTTCATGATGATTTATCTTTAGGAGAGCTATGTCAACTGAACACTGAATAAAAAACTTCATTCCCCTTCCACTGAACTCCAATTTGAAATTGAGAAAAAAGATCTATCATACTCCACTCTTATGAAGATTCTTTCACAGCCTGTGATGAACGTTTCTTACTTAATGAATTTTCAACTACATTCCCATTGCCCTGGGTATAGGAAATGTCAATGTCGAAAGATTGAAGGTACTCCACACAATGCCTTTAGTGAAGATTTAAATATTTTTGTGAGAATATATAGCTCAAGCTCCTGTGGTCTGAATACACAGTAAACCTTTCTCTATAAAGGTAATGCCTCTAACACATAATTGCGTACATTATAGCTGCATGTTCGAGGTCATGGGTAGGATAATTCATCTCATAAGCTTAAACTGAAGAGACCCATAAGAAAAAACATGATTAACTTGTATGAGAACACATCCCATACCTGAACCTGATGCATCACTGAAGACTAGATAACCTTTCCCAACCTCAGGGGGAGTTAGCACCAATGAAGTAGTCAAAAGACGCTTTATCTCAACAAATGAACTATGAATTTTATCATTCCAGGAAAACTCCACTCCCTTTCATGTTATAGAAGTCATTGGAGATGCTAAATTTGAGATTTATTTTACAAACCGATGATAATATCATGCAAATCCAAAGATTCACAGAATCTAAAACACATTTCGTGGTTGTTCGCAAGTCATAACAGCCTTCACCTTTTCAGGATCAACTGATATACCTTGTTCTGACACCACATGTTCCAAGAATTTCACTTCCTGAATCCAGATATCGCACATTGAAATAATGGAATAAAGTTAGTGATTCCTTAGAAGATTCATAATTGTTCTCAGATGATGCACATGATCCTCCTCAAATATGCAGTAGACAAAAATGTAATCCACAAAGACCACCACGAAAGTATCTAGGTACTCTCGGAAAACCATGTTCATTAAATCCATTTAAATCGAAGGAGCATTTGTTAGGTCTATGGGAATAACAAGGTACACATAATGGCCATACCTACACTGAAAAGAGGTCTTATGAATGTTATTTTCTTTTATCCGCAACTGATGGTAACCAGATCGAAGATCAATTTTTGAAAACCACTTAGCCCCTTTCAGTTGATCAAACATATCATCAATTCGTGGTAATGGATTGTTGTTCTTTTTCATAACTCGATTGAGCTTTCAATATTCAACACATATGCAAAGTGAACCATCAGCCTTTTGGCGAAGAGAATTAGTGTTGCCAAAGGTGACAAACTCGGGCATATAAAACCCATCTCAAGAAGATCGTCTAAATTAAACTTCAGTTATTTTAGTTCAGATGGAGCCATTCGTTAAGAGGGAATAAAAACTGGTTGATTACCATGAATTAATTCAATAGGGAAATAAACCTCTCATACTAGTGGAAAACCGTATAAGTTATAAAGAAACATGTTGGAAAACTCAGCAACAACTGGAGGAAGATAACCAAACATTGAATATCTCTCTAGATCAAAAGAAAACACTGATATATCTTTAACCAACTCTCGATTAGAGGGTCCAGCTCTGCATGACCTTGGGTCCCATCCTCCTTGAAAAACAAGAGGCACACCACTGGGTGTAGTAAGGTAGACCCGTCAAAGATAACAATTGATCTGGTCTTTACTAGAAATTAGCCAATACATCCCAAATATGACGTTAAGATATTTCATGTTGAGAACCAGAAAACTCCAAGAAAGTTCAACATCTGATAGAGAGAATACATAACCAGGACTACGGATACACTTTTTCCTCATTAAACCAAGGGGTGTAGTAATATCCATCGCAAAAGATAAATGTTCCCTTGCTATATTAAACAGATTAAACAGATGGGTTGAAATAAAGGAGTGGGATGCACTATTATCAAAAATAGTTGTCACTAATGATGAAGCTATAGTAATGGTACCTCTCACAGTTGCAGGACCTGCTTTAGCTACCAATGTTTACACTTCCACTACATGAAGAACCTTCATTCTGGATGCCTATGGATGGAACCCTTTTGTACGTGAATCATTTGTTTTCCCATCAGTTTCTGGAGGTGTTGATGATCCTGTTCCACCATGTGGAGTCGAGAAGTGATGGCAGAATCTCTATAAGTGCCCTAAACGTCCGCAAAAGCTATAGTTCGTGGGTGCCTCAATGAAAACCCTTTTATAATTTCCTAGCTTCCCACACTGATATCATGTCTATGCAGCCCCTCCAGGTGCTATAGGATGTTTGGGATGACTCTTTGTCGAGAACTATCATGAGAAAAGTCACACTTCTGTTTTCCTTTAAAGCAACCAACACTACCACTATGAGGAAAAATCGACCGCCTTCAACCCTAAAATTCCTTCCATGTCCATCCCAACCATCACCGCCATATCCATCACATCAACATAGGTGGGAAAATTTAGTAGGAAAACCTGGGAATGGATATATGATCGATTTCCTATCTCGAATTTTTGAGCCTTCATCCTCTCATTAAATATAATCTCAGGAGAAAACTCTACCAACTCAGAAAAATGATTTGAGTACTCAGTCACTGTTTAGTTGGCCTGTACATTCTTGAAAAACATCACAACTTTGGCCAACACCATTGATTCGTGATAGAACTGGTTAGTGAAATGTACCCTAATGTCATTCCACTCCAGACCCTCATATTTCCTAGCTATCACCATTGTGTCCCACCATCTCCAACTTGGTCCCTCCAGCACGAAGGTGGAACACTTCACCTTGATCACATCAGGTGTCTCCAAGAAACCAAAAATATGGTCAATCTTACTAAACCATTCCTCATCATGTTGAGGGTTAGTAGTGCCTTTGAAAACTGGTGGATTCTGGCATAGGAATTCTTGAGAACGACTTCAAAGAATAACACTATGAGGATATGTAGCAAGAGCATGAATAGAAACTAGAGGTTGTGCTTGTCCCAGTGCTTGGATAGTGTGAACAATCACCTCAACCAGACTCAGATCCACAATAGGACTTGCGTGCTGAGGTTCAGCAGTAGACTATTTTTGGATCTGAGATCCACGTCTTCTCGAAGGCATGATGCTACACAACATAAAAAGACAAATATTAACACCCAAACCGAGTGACAAGGAAAACTATTCTTAATAGAAGGTATTAACATGATTTTTATTCCACTCTATCGAAATAAAAATATGGAAAATACTAGATTTAAACCCCAAGTTGTATTTCCCTAACCAACCCATGTGAATTAAGGTTCATTGTGGTGAGAGGTGGCCAGACACTCAACCACAACTACCTCCTAAGTCCTGACAAGAAAAATCAAATAGATACAATCATCAAGGAGAGATGCTTAACCTCTCTCTGATACCACTTTGTCACGAACCAGCATAGGTACCCTAGTAACCCCATAACCGAGCCATCCCTAACATAGCCCGAGGGGTATTCCCGATCCCCATGGGTCAACGACTAGCACCTGGCATCGTACAACATACATGTGGGAATGATTTTTCCAAAAGAATGCGGAAGGAAGAGTAAAACCAAACGGTATGCATAGGAAAAAACCCCACTGGGAGTGTTGTAAAAGAATACAAATAGGCATAAAATGAAAAAGTACAACATCCCAAGTACCAAAAGGGAAAATAGTCCCAAAGTCACAAAGGACAGAACTCATCAAGTCCAGAGATCAACAACTAGATCCACCTCCAAGAGGTCCCTTCCCATTGCTCGATCATAGAAGAAGAAAATCCACAAACAAATGAAGGAAAATGTAGGGTGTGAGCCTAAGACCAGTAGGATTCTAGCAAAGATTCCATAACAAATTACAAATATAAAATATCCAGATAAAATTCTTCCATTTTGAAATAAAAAAGTTTGGTATTTCAAAATAATATTTTAACAAAACATGCTATACATTTTAAAATGATTGAAAACCCAATTTAAACTAATTTTGTATAAATGATGTAATATTTCTAAAAAAATGGATTAAGTAAAACATTTATATAAAATAGTATATATATATTCAGCAAGCATGTAGGGTTTTTCAAAAGCATTCACATACATTTATATCTCAAATATAATAAACAAGATAGCAACATGGTCATCTCCCAAACGGTAAGATAGTATTAACCTATTATAGGATTCCACACTCTCTATTTGAAGTTAGAAAATAGTTTATACACACGTCTATATGAATTTGGCCAAAGGAGAATGATCACAAATTCATCGGGGATGTGGACTGCCGCAAGTATGTCTTAGAACATTTTTGTATCATAGAGTGTATCCAAATAACTCACTAACTAACTAAGGATTGCATGCAGTCTTAAATGATGGGTGAAATATTTTAAGAATTCATAAAATAAAATCAATCCCATTATTCCATTTCAAAAGTGATAATTTCCTTCCATTTAAAATGAAAACAGGTTTTATTCAAAACATGCATTTTTCACAAGATAAAACCACTGGGTTTCTATCAAATCATTTTAAGCCATTTTCACCCGTTTGAAATTCATTCAAATCCGATTCAATCATTACACAATTTATTTCCACAATTAAACTAAAAAATTTAATTGAAATCATTTCAATCAAATCCACAATTTAAATCGGCAAATTTCCATAAACACACCCAATTCAATGGAATTGGTGTTTTCCCACATTTTTTTCCCAAACATATTTCATATATCTCAATTCAATAGAATCAAATTTTTATTAGTTAATTGAAAAAAAACTGATCAATTGAATTTAAATAAGTTATTGAAATTAATAAAGAAAATAAAATGATAAATAATTTGGCTAGTCAGGACGGAACCACCTACCTTGAAGGTTTTGACCAAGAACACAACAGTCGAGAACACTCATGAAAACTAGGTTTCTTCTTCAAGAACCTACCTTAGATCTCTTCTTCTATAAAGATCAAGACTAGATCTCATCAAATATGTTACCACACACATAGATCTACCCACAATATTTGTGGATCCAAGAAACAGAGATAAGAAGAGAAGTAGATTTAAGTATATATAAGAAACCAAACAAGAACGATGAAGAGTGATCACATACCTCAAGAATCCGGATTCGATTCACTAAGAGGAGCCTTTGGATCACCTCCGGAATGATGGTCGAACCCTCTCTGACCTTAAGATAAGAAAATTCCAGACATAGGACCGCTTAAAGGACAAAACGAGGCACTTAGAGGAAAAATCGAGAAAGATCCACAATTTAAGGATATAATTTAAGTGACCGCACGGTTTTCCAAATTGTGCGCTAAGCGTGCATGAGATACATCATCGTCCACCCTTCTCACACGGCTTGGACACACAGTTAGACAAACAGTGCGCTACCCATGCAGAAGCTTCTGTGCAGGTTTCTAGTCTGGAACTGTTTGGTTCCATGGTTTGCCAAACTGTGCACAAACAGTGCACAACACACTGTCCTCTAGTTTTTCATTAAATGATACCCAAACACACCCCTAAGATTCTAATTCAAAAAAATGTCACTTAAGAACATAAAATGTACCTGAAAACATAACTTGATGTTACAAATTACATTTAATAATTTCATTTCTTTGGATTTCTTGACCACTCGAGGATTAAAATATAATATATAATATATTAAATATGTTACTCATCATAAAATACTATGTTGACATTTAAAAAAATCACCATGATTTTTCATTGTGAATAATAGGGTACACAATTAATTCAATAAATTTCATGAATTCAAATTTTTTACACTAACACGAAATCTCATCCGTACATTTAATATTTTTTAGAGTCAATTAATTACTCTTTGATTAATATACGTTGGAAAATTTATAACTAGTAGCCAGAATTACCAGAAACCTCCTCATATTAATCATGTGAACTAAAACACCTCAAATTTCATTGGTAAATGTTAAAAACATATAAAATAAACTCTATAAAACATTCAATGAATTATCCCTCTTGATAATTCTTCTTATATGAGTCGAGTGACTCTTTTTTAGCCTCTGTAATTCAATTTCAAAACATATAACTTTTATACCATCATTTACGAAAAAATATTTAATTTATATATATTCCATAATGATTAATAATCCTTAAACGGTTTCTTACTCATCTATCAAGATATAGTCCTCACCACAGAATCACATAAGATCTATTATTCACTAATAATATCCATACCTTTCATACTTTATAAATCCATCAAAGATAAGACTTACACCACTAAAATAAACTTGTTTTTTATTTGGTACAATATATTCTATTTTAAAATTAGATATAGGGGTACTTCCTAGAATACATTCATCAATTAATAACAATATGTAACAGTAATTTCCCATTTATAGATGAATTATCTTCGTCATATATTTGTTATTTATCGATTTATCACAAATGGATTCTTGTACTTTGGTATTTTATTATATATTTATATAATTCTTTAGTTATGATTGGGGTGTTTATGAAGAGTTTTTTGAATGAATTATCACTATTTAAATATGTGAAATGTTTGATCATTTTTATTAGGAATTATGTATTATATCTAGATATCCATGAATGTTGAGATGTAAGGAATTGTGTATTCTATGGTAGTAATGTTTTTTTGAAACCCCATTTGAATGGCCATGACAAATTATATAAGTAGAAATATAGGGAAAATCATTATTGACACATGGTTTTTCATACTGTGGGAAAAAACTTATAAGTGTGTGGCCATAAGATAGTATCACCACATTGTTGGGGCACACTATTCCAAATTTGGTAGCACAACCATGTAACTACCATGTCTATATCTAGTGGCTCCCCAATTTTTGGGACACTATTTAAAAAATGATTTTACCATGATACATGAATTTAATTCCCCAAAAATGGGTTTCAATTCAAATAATGTCCATAAGACCATTAGTGTTTCTCTTATTCTTATAACATATCAAACTACTCTTCCTCCATAAGGTCATAATGAAATTAATTTTATTCTAAAGGCATTATTTCAAAATATAAAATTATCTTTAAAATATAGATTTACTATTATGGTTTCATTTTCTATATTTATCTCTTGTCATCCTCTCAATATCTCACACATTAATCATTAGATATAGTCTTCCATGAATATATCTATATTTCATTTTCTAGAACATGATGATATCTTGTAGAATATATTTATTGAAATAATATCAATGCATTCAACTAGATGTTCATATTTTAGTTCCTTGGATTCATCATCCATTGAGTGGTAGCCATCAAATTTATCTTATTTAATTGATATATAAATTGTATGATAATACTTTTTAATATTTTATCCTATATTTTTTTTGAAAATAGTTTTCTGATTTGCTGAGGGAATTTTTGTATTCAATTTTTTCTTTAAAAACTTGATATATTTCAAAGATTTTGTATATCTTTTTCCTCATTATCTATAATTTTGGAACTAAAATTATGAAATCTTTTTTATGAAATAATTTTGATTGATGATATGTTTTCAAGGAAAAAATTATTTTTTATATGAATTATTTTAGCATCGAATATGGAATAATTGTGTCGCTTTCTGTTTATTAGGATGAATTTTTGTTGTTATATAACAAAATCAAAAATACAGACACACATTTTCGTTAAGTACCTCCATGAAAATGTGACAATACAATTGTATATATAGTTTAGTGTGTGTGTTTGTGTGATTGTTTGCATATAGATATGCGAATTAATCGTCTAAATGATAATCTATAGTAAATTATTACATTTATTTTACTCAAATAGATTTCATTATTATTCATTTATAAAACATTAACATATTATAAAGTGTTATAAAAATTATTATATATAATTATTTTTCAACTGGGATGTGGTTGGTTGTTAATAGGGAATTCCTTCTATATTATACTTACCCATTACGTGGGAACTTTAGTGCATATACATATTTATTTTATTAGAACATATGAAAGGGAGTTTTATATTATTTATATATCGATCTATCTTCAATCCATGGATATAGAAAGTGTATTTTCATATTAGGGCTTGTTTATGTGTGGTTTAATTATTGTCACAATGATGAATTTTATTAATTATTTTGATAATTTATTTAGTTTGTATTCATTGTATGTGGTAATATTGATTTTTTTTGTTAATTTCGTTTCACCATTTGGTTTAATTCATTATAATGAATTATTATATTAAAGAAATTTATATATTTACAATGATTAATATTATTGTCTTACTTCCTTTAGGGAAAATAATGCCCCAATGCTGTCTAAACCCCATGAAATTTTCAATAAGATTTTGATATCTGGTATATATACCCTAGAGTTAGTATATCTATATACATTATCAAGACATTGTGTAGTGGAGATATGATAGAGATTTTTTATTCTTCGTCAATCTATATGTCATTTATGCTGATAAAAATCTAAAAAAAATACCGACATGAAATTAATATCTTAAAATACGAATCTAAACATATTATATTAAACATCATGTTACATATGTGGTTGAGTTCAATAGTGGTCAAAAAAAACTCTAGATCATTTCTTTTATCATCACCATGGGGTCACACAATGAGTATTTAATATCATGCATTAGTTTTAGGTCTTATAACTTAAACTACATTGTTTATTTAAGATATTATGATTTATAGAAAAATGATTAATAGAAATCAACAATTCAATTTTATAACATTTTATTTTAATTCATTTTTTATTATAATTAGAATGATTCTATTCCTCCAGTTTCCATTGATTGGATACTTTGTGGTGTTATTTTTTTAGTTATATAAAATTGAACCAAATAGATATCATATAATCCAAAAAGAAGACGATAAAGATAATATTTTTCCATATATACTAAAAGTGAACTATTAACATGTTCATAGAATCATTTGGTATTTTCCATATATTGATATGGGAAATTAGAACTATGTACCCAATCAAATGGATCACTATGTACTGATTTATAATTATAATCCGACCATATTTTGGGGGGATTAAAAATATAAAAGTGAACAAAGGTATAAATCGAATGAATGTGGTCATTAATTTCATTGGAATATCACTAAAATAAATGACAATATGTTGGTTTATATGACATAAAATCATTCACACTAGTGGTGGGATTTAGAAAACTAGCCTATTGTCAACCAAAGAATTAAATGTAAGGTCTTTGAATAATATCTCAACAAAAATATATATCCTCCCACATTCTATAATAAACTAACCACCTATTTATATAACCTAAAGTTATGGAATGTATTTTTGAAATAGTATACAACTAATTTTATGACCTTATTCTTATTTTCAGAAGATTTTATTCATACTTCATCCTTGCAGGCACACAATTTTTATTCTAGGATGTAACCTTATATTTTTTCTAAGTTAGTCATTATATGAATCATTGATTAACCCAAGAAGGTAAATAGATCAATGGTGGTGGAAATATTAATTTATAAAAATTTGGATCGATGACATTTTTTTATCTCTATGTTAAATATTTGGAACTAAAATTATTGGAATAAGTGGAATGGGGAACCAATTTCCATAATGTTGGTGGATAAAAAAATCGGATGACAAAAAATGTAATATTCCTCAAAGAACAGAATGTATGTTGGGTTTTTTTGAATTTGGTTCAATTTTTCACATTAATATTTATTATATAGACCCATATATATTATTCAATTCCTATAATATGATTAGAAAAATCAATCTCTATTATAAAATTGAACTGATATCTAGTGATATAAGTGTATCTCATGATTCACATAATCAATATTCCTCAATGGGTATATCACATAAGTACAATTCTAATCCACATAAATATGATAGAAAAAAGTTATTCTATTAACATAATGAAACCTTAGGCCAAGTAATCTCTTCCCAGAAACAATTATCAAGAGAGAGTGAGTATGTAATTTTATTTTTCATTGTAATTCATCATAATGGATCAATAAGAACCTTTGAAAATGTGAGGTACATTTATTTTTAATTCAAACCTTAGGAAAGAATTTTGTTTTGATAATGGTGCATCCAACTCTTTTATTTATTCTCATGTTTATGATAAAATGATTTAATATAATGATATTATACAAAATATTTTGAGACTATATATACCCCTACGAAAATATTAGTGTTGAGATTTTATGAGTACAACATGCACCATAACTATTGATGGGAGTGAAATAGTTTTGGACTTTTCTATAATTGATAGAGATGTCTATGACGTAATTTTATGAATGGATTATCTTCCTTTATTTATGATCCATAACATCATTTATACTCATCATGAAATTTTTACATATTTTGATAGTGTCAAATATATAATTAATGTGATTGTGATGTAAATGTATGAAGAGTGGATTGGTTGGTAATGGTGTTTATTTATATCTATATTCATTTGTCTATATTTACTTTGTGATATGACTACTATATTGGTTCGTGATATTTTATAATTATCATTAACCAATTCAATGTGGTTGTTCATAAAAACCTCCCTAAGTTACCAACTAATAGTGAAATGGAATTTTGTCTTGTGAGTAGGGGCTAATAAAATTTCAATTCTTAATTCTATGATGGAACCTAAATTATTGAGATAATTGAATGGCCAATTATAATAGTATAGAACAATGGTATTATCAATCATAGTGTTCCTCTATGGGTCGCAATTATTTTTTTTGACGTTGGTGAATGGAAATCATTGGATATGTATTTATTATCTTAATATTAACCATGTTGAAATAAATAATTTATATCTTCTAACCAAAATGAATGATCTGTTTGATAAATTTATTGGAGAAAAAGGTTATCAAATATTGATTTATGATCAATATAACATCATCTTTGATTGTGTAAATATTATATTCTTAAAAAATATTTATGGATTATTTATTACAGTTAAAAATATGTGGTTATTACTGTTGGAATTATTAAATCACCATATTATTTTAATTTATTAATATAATATTTTATTGGTATATTGACTATTTTATTGTGGTGATCATAAATGATATTATAATATATTACATGACAATGTTCAATCATGACAATAACATCACTATAGTTTTGGATATCTTGGGTGTGCATCACCAATATGAAATACATTAAAGGTGGAATTTTTGGAAAAAACATGTGCGTTTACTTGTTCAAATAATCTAAAAAAGTTTAGTTTAAATATATTTTGAAAATATAGAGTCTATTTTCACATGGAATCCAACATGTAATTTTTTTAGATTCACATTTCATAAGGAATAAATGAATATTATACAAACCTGGATAATGATTTCTCATGAAATTACTCCTTGTTGAAAAAAAATTTCTGTATAGGTGATCCTTTCCAATTGAACAATGAGATTTGTAAATCATCCCAAGACCTTAAAGTTCACCTTAAAATAAGATATATCTTTTTGATTCTAGATTTAGGATAAATATATATGTTTTACCTTGACATATATAGATCTATGTTGGGTTGTGTTCCATTGAAGGGAGATCATGTTGTCGCTTATGGACTATGATAATTATTTGTTAACAAGAAGAACTCTAAAATACATGATTTATAATATGATGCTGTTGTCAATACCTGGAAAACAACAATTCATTATCTTTTTAGGGATAAATTTTTGGTGTTTATAGATCATAAAATAATTAAAAATTATCATAAATTGATTGTAATATATAGTAATGACTATTGATAGAATAAAAATATTTATTTGGCTTCAAAAAATTGTTTTTGACACTATTAAAATTGAATAATATGGTATATTATTTTAGTAGAAATTCATATAATCAGTTTTATAAGGAGACTTAAGATAATGATACATATTTTATGTCATCATTTTTATGCATTAGTTATTTTTTGATAAAAGATATACAATAATTTTCCATATAGTATATTTTCCTATTGATTTTCTGTATAAGGTATGTGTATTCAATAATAAGATCCTGAATTTCAGTCCTTGATGTAAATAATCAATATTGGGATGATAATTAATGTATGTATTATAAATTAAAATTCTATGATTTGTTTTATAGATTAGATTGTGGTTCTAGAACATTATCTTCTAAATGATTTTCAGTTGAAATGTGATTTAATTTCTATGTATTTTTTCTCTAGTATAACAAAAACGTTTTGGATATATTATTCTATAATGGTTTGTGTGGAATGGAACAAAAAAACATGCTCAAATCATCTATTAGTGAAACCAATTTTTGAGGGGGCTAAAGAAATATAAATTCATTGGAAGTTGTAATGTTTAACGATATATTGGTATACTGGTATTGAATTTCTCTAATAATGTCCCTAGTATAAGATATCATTTTGTGATATCACTATAGTAATCTATCAATAATTTTTTGATAATGATGATAAAAAATATTCATTTAATAGATATAAAATCATGATATATGAATTAAACATTGGACGATATTTTCATAACATGTGTGATATATTTCAGTATATCTTTGGATGAACACATAACATTAGAACATTTCTCATAAAAAACAATTATTAGGCCTTAAAACATATTTCTTTTTTTAATTCATTGTATGGACCCTTGTAGTTAAATTTTTTTTGGTTGGAAGAAGGTGAGACATCACTTATTAGATAATGACAAATGTGTGGGATAATATAATAAATTTAGATAATTATAAAAATGATTGCGATGACATAAAGCCATCAGAAATAATATATGAATCTGTACAGTTGGTGGTTATAATTTTGAAGGGTGATCTTTGTTTAGAGTCTCTCCAAGGATAGAAAATTATTATTATTTATTTTACTCATGTTGTTTCCAAGGTAATTTTATCCTTATGAGATATTTCATGGACATGGAGATTTGTCATATCAACTGGATTTACATCCAAGGATTAGTATTGTGTAAAATGAGTATCATGTATCATAATTGACGATTTCCTGACAAGAGTCTTATCATATTATTTTATGGTACAATCTTGAAAATGAGTCATATTGTAACACCCCATGATTTTATAGTGTGTTATTATCACAAAATTATTAAATAACTTGCACTACACACAACACCGACTTCAAGCACACCATGACTTACCAAAAAATCCGTTCAAAAGAGGTTATGAATAGTATTAACTAAATTTTAAACATTATATAATCCTTATAATTTTAGAATCCATATTATGAGTTTCTTAGACATAATGTAAGAACAAATTCATTTTCAGTATTGCACTTTTACTAACCATTAATAGTGAACCCTTTTTAAATCCAATATTTTAAACTTTTATATATTAAATTTGAATAAATAAATTTACTTTTTAGAATGGTTAAATCAAAAATTTACAATGAAACATCCCAATCTTCCATGGTATTCTTTCATTTGAATAATATAGTAGTGTATGTTATATGCATCTTCGAGTTTTAACACACACCGCAACCAGTCAAACTAGCCATTATGAATAGTAATACCTACATTTTGAAATTTGATAAATATTATCTCACAAAATGGACTACATTTTTGTATTTGGAGTATTGAATTTAGCCTAAAGTGAAATTGTTTATCTTTTCAGATAACATTTATATTTTGATGAATAGTGAAAATTACAAAATTTTAATTAAAATTTTTTTTAATTGAAATAATTTATATTGACAAATTATGAATTTTAGTTTTTTTAAAGTACATTTAGAATATATTTTTACCATTTAATACAATGTTGGTCATTTTACAAAATTTTACAATTAAAACGGTCACAAACAAGTGTCAATCTTTTGATAGTTATTATCTCATAAAAACACGCTATTTGTTTTGACGATGAGAATTAATTTTTAAATTAATTAATGAAAATAATATGTATTGAATTTCGTAAAATATAAATGAATTTTGAATTCATAATATCAAATATAGCTTAGGCCTAATTTTTGGTATTTTTCTAGAAACTTTCATTTTTTATGAATAGTGAATCCACTAAGTGGTACTTAAAAAACTGAATTTTTCATAAAACATAATATTACCACTTCTGTGAGTGGAATTTCGAAAATCCGAGAGACATGGTAAAAATAAAGGAGTAAAATTTGGTTCAATGCGAAAAAATAATTTTTGGTGAATAGTAACATTTTACTTTCATTTACCACGGTTAAAAGTGAATAGGGTAATTAAGGGTAAAAATGATATTAATATTACTCTAACACATGTCCTAATTCTATTGGACAAGTGTATCTCAACCAAAAACAACTGTAGGAGTAAAATATTATCATTTAGGTCCACTTGTATTAGATTAGGACATTTATTATTATTTAATTCAAAGAAGAGTTAAAAGAGTTAAAAACATAGTTTATTTACTAAAAAAAATTAATATCGGGTAATACATAATATAAATTCGATTGTAAATATTAATTAGAAAGCTAAAAAGCATTTCTACATAATAGTATTTTATTTATAATTTTTAGAAATTAAAAAATTTAATTTTTTTATGACATAATGGTGATGCAATAATTACCTAATTAATGAAGAATTAGAATAATTGATATTATAAATACCCAAATAAATGTAATTGGAGACTTTTTATATATACCAATAATTTTATAGGTTAATATGACATGTTAGTATTGATTTAATTAACTTTTTTTGAAGAAATCATTCAGTTATGATATTTACAAAAAATCAATTATTGAATAGTTTCAAAATTTACATAAAAGGGTTTTTAAAACAAATATTATATTATTAATTGATAATAAAATCTTAAAAATCTAACGTTCAGCCAAAAGACTTATATCATGATTGGTGTATCATTAGTGGACCACTTAAGGGTCTCTTGAATGTATATATTATGTTTATTAACCATATAATATAAAAAATACAAATGAGACATTGTAAAAGTGAAACTAATTAACTAAGAGTTAATACTTAATGATATGGTTAATATAATAACCCAAACCTATGTAAATTATATTGTTTGAGTGGTTTTCGACCCATCCCCACCTTAACTTTCAAATAATCCACTTTGGATCCTTTAGAAACTGAATATTAATATATTATAAAATAATATTTATAGCTTTTCCAAAGGTGCCCCTCACCCCTCTTATAAAAGGGCACTACCCCTTCTCGTTAATTCACACCTTCAAAGCCTTTTGGTTTTGCCTAACCATGCCCAAATACTCTCTCAACATCCCTCAATACAATATAGAAGCCTTATTTGGATCAGAAAGACAAACTAGGGATCACTTTTGATCAAATCAAAAGGAAGAACGTGAAGAAGAGGTAATGTTTTCACCACCTTTTTTCAAATTCATATCTTCTTGAACATCATATTTATTTGTTATTATCATTCAAAAATAATGAATACAATATCTATTATATACTGTAATATTATTATAAATATGTTACAACCATATTCAGTATTCTATCAATCCTTTTAAAGAAATGTCACCATACATGCATTCGTACGATTTACCGTCTCCATGCCATGGTGTAATTGTTATTCAATATATTATTATTTGGATGGGTATAATAATTATGTGTAATTCATGTAAATAATATATATAACATGATAATTATTCTGTATATAAGATATACCATCCAATAAAATATTATTTTTATATCAAAATAATGATATTTTCGCTCGTGTGTACGGACATACTACCATCTACACGAATGCGATGAGATTTATTCTCCATCGTATCCATTCAAGTATAATTTTTAGTTGATGATTTAAAAATAATCTTTAAGGACTTGATATCATTTTGGATATTAATAATATATAACCTATCAATGAAAAACATGGCTTATGTAACAAAACATATAAAAGAAAACGAGTAATTTAACACCTGAAACGACGATAATACTAAGATATTATTAACAAAGAAATGTTAAATGATCATATATGATTAAATAACAATGTATATCATTCTTGTATAATTTAATAACAATTATTTTACCATTATATAGGAGGTTAACCTACCACTAACCAAGGAAAAGTACAAGGTAAGGGTTATTTCACAATCTCTTCATTATCCGAGGTTGTTTATACATAATTATCTACTGGGACCTCTTTATCATCCACATCCATGTTTCATGAAAGTGTATTTCAAGACATTCTTACTATTCTATAGAATATGGGTTAAAGTAATTTACAACCTTTTTTGACTTTTTATAAGATGTTCGTAAATGAATCTTTCCATCGTTTTCCAAACAAGTACCTTTTTAACCTTTTCGACAGAATTAAGGTAAGAATATTGTTTTTAACTTATACAGCGGGTGCAGATATTTTCCGCTGTTATTAAATTTTTGAAGCTTCCTTTACAAGCTAATAAGGATATTTTCAAAGTAAATGTTTTATTTTATAATTATGTGACTTTTAAATGATTTAAAAATGAATAATTTAAGAATTTCTAAAAGGCACTCTTTATCAAAATGTAAATTTTAATTGTTTTAAATATTTATCATTATAAATATTTTTTATTAATATCCATGTTTTCAAAATGATTTTAAGGATTTATTTATATGGACATGAATTTTTGGAAATTATATTTATTTTCAAAAGATTCAAAGTGGTATGTGACACATTGATTCTGAAATCTCGTTTAAATACATTCTTAATAAATGTGTGACTATTAAATAATTAAAAAAAAAGATATATTTATCTCAAATAGTTTTGATTTCATCTAAGTCAACATACTTTGATAGATTTTAAGTTTATTTGACATTCATTTATTACGATACAAAACTTCCATATTGTTTGGATGTTTTTGTAATGTGTTTGACTATGGATGTGTTATTCTTATACCATTCGTGGTTTATATATGAAGTATTTACATTTTTTATGCTAGTTTTAATACAAATGTTTATGTTATGTTTAAACCTGTTATATAAAAAATGAATTGGACTTAATAAGTGATGGGTGGAGCCCGCTATAGCTCTTCGATGCATCAGTAGGTATAATGAGACAAACTAGTGTCTTGGCTCATGGCCTTGGAAAAATCTTATTTGTAGTCTTGGAACGAGGCCTTGGCTAGGTGGTTATGATAGTCTGGCATTATGCATTCCATCATAATGAAAGTTGTTATTGATATTGCATGTTTTTATTCGATTAGTAGAATATCCATGTGAATAAGTAAATGGAATTATTTCATTTTATTTTTTCCAGACTATGTTTAAGTTCAATTTTAAAAGGCTTTTGTTTTAGTTATACATTACCTTAAATGTTTATTCTTATTTATGAAAGTTTCTGCTATATTGTTATCCTTAATGGACATTTGATCTCACCCATTTTTCTATGTTTTATTTTCCCTAGGATGTGAAGAAGTATTGTATGAATGACCTGCAGGGATAGTATGAGGGGATATGAAGACAATATATTGTTTTAGTTTTTCACATATTGATGTAATGTAAACTTTATGAATATATCTAGTGTTTCCAAGGATACTAAACTAATTGGGTTTTTGAGACATGATCATTCTTGTGATCGGTCCAATGTTATGTAATAATGCACCAACTCTCAGTATCTAGGTTTGGGGAGTTACAGTTGGTATTAGAGGAAGTTTAGTGCAATCCTTGGAAGGTAGATATAGATAAACTCTGATTAGAGCACATAGATCTGAGATGGAATTTGAGGATTAGTGTAGAAGAACTTCCTAGAATTTTGGTATTTTATAAATTTTGTGAGTTTTCTGAGAAATACATCCCTATCTTGATATGAGAAGTTAGAGGAGGCTTTGGCACAGATATAACTAGTGGTAAAACCCAAAAACACCACTTTGAGCTAGATTCGAACGAAAACTGGTGCATGACAATGGGCCATGCTGCACTCTTGGTTACGAAACTCCCGGGGGATATGCTTAGGATAATTCTCATTTTCTTTACAACCCATTATGAAGGGTTTATGAGTATATACTTTCTCAAAAGAGATATTTTTATGATTATGGATTATATTCAGAAACTATTTAATTTATGATATGTGTTTTAGAATATTGGGATTAGCTATTGTTATTCATAAATGAATCTAGTGTATGCCATTATTTAGAAATGGTTCCCAGTAGAAGGAATGAGAACTCCAGAAATGCACATGATCCCAAGAGAAATAAGGATCATGTATTTCATGGTCTTAAGCCAGAATTTATAATAGAAATAGTCTCCCATGTATTGTCATCATATAAATAAATAATATCATGTGTTGATAAGATAAGTAAACAGTTTACTTTGTCCAATGGCTTTGAAGGGAAGCAAGAGAAGAAAAGGATGGAAGAGAGAAAGATGGATAAAGGGAAGAGGGAAAAGAAGAATTTTCCCATATGTGATAATTGTGGGAAGAAACACCATGGAACTTGCCTAAAAGGAATGGGAGTTTGTTATATTTGTGGAGGAAAAGGGCACAAAATATGTGACTGCAAAGGTAAGAAAATGGTTTCAAATGTACAATGCTTAATTTGCAAGGAGTTTGGACACTACGCAAACCTATGTCCCAATCATAAGACTATGCCGTAAATGATGCTATTGGATAATAATCAAGTTATTATACTACCACAGATGAAGAGTAATGTTTAGAGATCTTATGTTGATTATGTCATTTGAGTGTTGTATCAACAATGTACTTGTTACAATAATTATGGATTATATAAGGATTGTACTGCAGTACTATTCCATTATGGACTTGAGATTGTGTGGAACAACGAAAAGTTACTCAATAGAAGGATAAATTTTTGGAAAATATTTGGTTGAGAGAAAGATAAACCATAAAATGGTTCTGATACTGAGGTAGTGATTTTAGAATAATACGTGATTGATTTGGATAAATTATATTGAATATTATTGACTACCTTGAAACTGATTAATGATTTGTATATTCCATCATTTTTGGGGTTTACAACATTTTTGGATTGAAGGAGTATATCTGTTATTCTTTAAGGGATAAGGGATCATGAATGTAATCAATATGTTTTTATGGTAATTCATGATATTTCAGTGTTATAAAAGAATACATGATCAAGGTGTTCACATGTTATTACGCGTAAAAATGGATCTTTGTTGTGTTTACCTTCCTTATAAATTTTATACTAAAGTATTTTGGATTGTTCTAGTTTGGATTATTTTAGACTTCCATAAAAATGACAACATGGAGGTTGGGCGGCCGCCCGTCACATCCGGCAAGGCTGTGAGACTTGAACCCACAACCGAAGGGCGACAAGGGTGTATCACCTACCACTAACCCACGTGATGTCTTGGATTGAATAATGTCATTTTTTAATGGTTATTCTAGATGAATTATAAATTCATTTTTCAAACCCTATACGAAGAGGATAAATAGAATACTATTTTTAAGATCTATTATCTTTTAGAGTGAAATATGAGTTTTTGGCAGAACATAGTTAAAATATAAGACTCTACTTGTCAAGTATATATTTTTCTTCTTCTCTTATTCAATGAAGAAATTAATTCTTATACATTAGTGAAGGGATCAAAAAAAATTGTTATCCCTATACTATATGTTTTACAGAACCGATGGTATTTTAAATCATCATAGATTGATAAATTTTAGTCCCTTAAATTTACACTTGTTTATGATTGATTACCTCAGTCACTACCTATAAATATTTATGTTTTTCCTCCGATTATATGTCTCTAATTACCACCAATTTTCTCTAAATAGAGATCATAATTTTGTGGTGACCATTTCATTTCCCTTTTCCTCTTATTAAGACTAAATTTATTTAAACCAATTTCTGATGTGGGTTTTCCCACAAAGATATTTTCTATATTCAAACTTTTATTTTTGAAGAACAAATTCAAATTGTGGGGATGCAATTTATTGTAGGAGGGGAGAATGTAACACCCCATGATTTCATAGTGTGTTATTTCTTCAAAATAATTCAATAACTTGAACTACACGCAACACCGAGTTCAAGCCCACCATGACTTACCAAAAAAGCCGTTCATAAGAGGTTATGTATATTATTAACTAAATTTTAAACTTTATATAATCATTATAATCATAGAACCCATATTAAGAGTTTCTCATACATAATGTAAGAACAAAATCATTTTCAGTATTGCACTTTTACCAACTTTTAATAGGGAACCCATTTTAAATCAAATATTTTAAACTTTTATATATTCCATTTGAATAAATAAATTTACTTTTTAGAATGGGGAAATCAAAAATTTACAATGAAACATCCCATGATTCCACTGTATGCTTTCCTTTGAATAATACAGTAGTGTGTGTTGTACGCAACTACGAATTCTAACACACACCACAACCAATCAAACTAGCTGTTATGATTAGTAATACCTATTTATTGAATTATTATAAATTTTATCTCTCAAAATGGAATTCATTTTTGTTTTCAGAGTTTCGAATTTAGCCTAAGGTGAAATTTTGGAACTTTTTGGATAACATTTATATTTTGCTGAATAGTGAAAATTACTAATTTTTAATTAAAAACAACTTTTTTAATAAAAATAATTTATATGAATAAATTATGATTTTGAGTGGTTTTAAATTATTATTAGAATATATTTTTACCATTTAATACAATATTGGTCATTGTACATAATTTCACTATTATACCAGACATAAACTAGTGTCAATCTTTTGATAGTTATTATCTCTTAGAAACAAGCTATTTGTTTTGATGACGGGAAATAATTTTTAAATTTATTAATTCAACTGATATATTTTTAATTTGGTAAATAGACATCAATTTTGAATTCATAATATCAAATATATATTAGGCCTAATTTTTGGTATTTTTCTGGAAACATTCATTTTTTGATGAATACTGAAACAACTAAGTGGTAGTTACAAAACTGAATTTTTCATAAAACTTATTTTTACTGCTTCTCTGAGTGGAATTTATAAAATACACGAGACATGGTTAATATCACGGAGTAAAATGTGGTTCAATGAGATGAAAATATTTTTTTGGGAATAGTAACTTTTTACTTTTATTTACCACGGTTAAAAGTGAATTGGGTAATTAAGGGTAAAAATGATATTAATATTACCATAAAACATGTCCTAATTCTATTCGACAAGGGTATATCGACCAAAAACAACCTTAGGAGTATCATATTATCATTTAGGCCCACATGAATTAGATTAGGACATTTATTATTATTTAATTCAAAGAAGAGTTTAAAGAGTTAAATTCAAAGTTTATTTAATAAAAAAATTTATATGTAGGGTTATACAAAAGATATGTTAGATTGTAAATATTCATTAGAAAGATTACAATATTTTATACATAATGGAATTTTATTTATAATTTTTAGAAATTAAATAATTTAATTTATTTATGACACAATGGTGATGTAGTAATTACCTAATTAATGAACAATTAGAATAATTGATATTATAAATACCCAAATAAATGTAAATGGAGACTTTTTATAAATACCAATAATTTTATAGGTTAATATGACATGTTAGGATTTATTTAATTAACTTGTTTAGAAGTAATCATTCTGTTATGATTTTTACAAAAATCAATTATTTAATAGTTTCATAATTGACATAAAAGAGTTTTAAAAACAAATATTATATTATTAATTGATATTAAATTCATAAAAATATATGGTTTAGAAAAAAAGACTTATATCATGATATGTGTATCATTAATGGATCACATGGGGGTCTCCTGGATTTATATAGTAAGTTTATTAACTATATAATATAAAAATAACAAGAGACATTATAAAAGTGAAAATAATTAACTAAGAGTTAATACTTAAAGATAAGGTTAATATAATTACCCAAACATGTATAAATTCTATTGGATTAGTGGTTTTCGACCCATCCCCACCTTAAAATTTATGTAATCCAATTTTGAGCCATTATAAACCGAATATGAATTTATTATAAAATAATATTTCTAGTTTTTCAAAAGGTTCCCCTCAACCCTCTTATAAAAGGGCACTCCCCCTTCTCATTAATTCACACCATCGATGCCTTTTTAATCACCCAAATCCTGCCCAAATACACTCTCAACTTCCCTCAATACAACCTAGAGGCCTTATATTGATCATAAATCCAACCTATGGATCCCTTTTGATCAAATCAAAAGTAAGAACCCAATGAAAAGGTAATGTTTTCACCACCTTTTTTCAAATTAATTTCTTCTTCAACTTCTTATTTCTTTGTTATTATCATTCTAAAATAATGAATCCAGTATCTCCTATATATTGTAATATTTTTATAAATATTGTAAAAACATATTTAGTATTCTATCAATCCTTTGAATGACATGTCACCAAACGCGCGTACGTACGGCTTACCGTCTCCACGTCGTGGTGTAATTGTTATTCAATATATAATTATTTGGATGGGTATAATAATGATGTGTAATTCATTTAAATAATAAATATAGCTTGATAATTATTCTGTATATAAGATATACCATCCAATTATATATTATTTTAATATCAAAAGAATGATATTGTCACTCGTGCGTACGTACGGACTACCGTCTCCATGAACTCACTGAGATTTATTCTCCATCGTATCCATTCAAGTATAATTTTTTTGATGATTTAAAAATAATATATAAGGACTTTATATCATCCTGGATATGAATAAGATACAGTCTATCGATGAAAAACATGGCCTATGTAACAAAACATATAAAAGAAAATGAGTAAGTTAACACCTATAATGACGATAATACTAAGATATTATTAACAAATCAATGTTAAAAGATCATATATGATAAAATAATAATGTATATGATTCGTGTATAATTTTATAACAATTATTTCACCATTATACAGGAGGTTAACCTACCTCCAACAAAGTAAAAGTACAAGGTAAGGGTTATTTCACAATATCTTCATTATCTGAGGTTGTTTATACGTAATTATCTACTTGGACCTCTTTATCATCCACATCCATGTTTCTTAAAAGTGTATTTCAAAAAATTCTTACTATTCTATAGAATATGGGTTAAAGTCATTTATACCCTTGTTTGACTTTTTATAAGATGTTTATAAAGGAATCTTTCCATCTTTTTCTAAACAAGTACCATTTTAACCTTTTCGACAGAATTAAGGTAAAAATGTTTTTTTAACTTATACAGTGGTTGCGAGTATTTTCTGCCATTATAAAGTTTTTGTTGCTTCCATTACTATATTATAAGGATATTTTCGATTTAAATGTTTTATTTTTAATTATGTGACTTTTAAATGATTTTAAAATGAATATTTGACGAAAATCTGAAAGGTAATCTTTATCAAAATAAAAAATTAAATGTTTTAAAGATTTATCTTTCTAAATCTTTTTAATTAATGTCCATGTTTTAAAAATTATTTTAAGGATTTATTTATATGGACATGAATTTTTTAAAATGATATTTCTTTTCATAAGTTTCTAAGTGGTATGGGACACTTTGATTCAAAAATATTTTTTAAATTACTTCCCTAATAAATGCATGACTTTTAAATAACTTTTAATAAAAAGAGATATTTATGTAAAATAGTATTGATTTCATCTATGTCAACATCCTCTGATGGATTTTAAGTTTATTTGAGGTTGATTTATTATGATACAAAACTTTCATATTGTTTTTATGTTTTTGTGATGTGCTTTTTTGTGGATGTGTTATTCTTATACCATTCGTGGTTTATGGATGAAGTATTTACATTTCTTATGCTATTTTTAATACGAATGTTTATGTTATGTTTAAACCTGTTCATATGAGGAATGCATTGGACTTAATAAGTGACGGGTGGAGCCCGCTATAGCTCCTCGATGCATCGGTGGGTCTCATGAGACAAACTAGTGTCTTGGAACAAGGCCTTGGCAAAATCTTATTTGTAGTCTTCGAACGAGGCCTTGGCTATGTGGTTATGATAGTTTTTCATTATGAATTCCATCATTATGAAAGTGGTTATTGATATTTCTTGTGATTATTCAATTAGTATAATATCCATGTGAATAAGTAATGGAATTATTTGAATTTAGTTTTTCCATACTAAGTTGAAGTTCAAGTTTAGAAGGCTTTTGTTTTAGTTATACATTTCCTTAAAAGTGAATTCTTTTTTATGAAAGTTTCCTCTATATTGTTATCCTTACTAGGCATTTGAGCTCACCGCTTTTTCTATGTTTTATTTTTCCTAGGATGTGAAGTATTAATTTATGAATGACTGACAGGGATAGTATGAGGGGATATGAAGACAATATATTGTTGTTGTTTTTCACTTATTGATGTAATGTAATCTTTATGAATATATCTAGTGTTTCCAAGTCTACTAAACTAATCGGTCATTCGAGACATGATCTTTCTTGTGATCATGCCAATGTTATGTAACAATTCACAGACTCTGGGTATCTAGGGTTGGGGCGTTACACATATGTTATATTGGATTATAAACCAATACACATTATTGAGAGGAAATATGATCACATTATTGTAAAAATAATTTTTTTATTAGAGTTTGTGGGGATACATGGTTGGATTCATTATGATACATGGGAATGTGATAAAGAAATGATTAATCAGAGTCCAGAGATCTTACAAGACATCATAAAATAAATTTTGACAAATTATTAAATAAATAATGGTGTGGGAAATGTAATAAAAATAATTTGTAGAAAATTATCACTTTATTATGTATTTTGAACATTTATAATTCTATGGTGATCTTTCAGGGCATTCTTGAGTGTATTTACATGTTTTTTATGTGGTTTTAGTGGTGAAATATTAGAGAATATTTAGTAGAAACCAATTATTATCTATAAATAACTGTAAATAAGAGAATATAAGTGAATTAGTAGGTTCACTATTGTTTTATGGTTTAGACTGACCATGAAAATACCAAGGTGAAAATATTCAAATGTGAATATATAAAAACTAATTTTTGGAGCCACAATTTTTATGTCATTCAAGTCAAAAATGTGATGGTGTGACTTTATGATTCTAACAATACATATATAGAGAAACGTTTTCCAAAACATTTGGATCAATTTTGAGACTACCTGGGAAATATCAACTTCATAATTTATAGTTGGAATACGTTTTGAAAACCCCTACAGCCTAATTGTATGATGTGCAATTAATGTACCAAATTAAATTTTTCAATTTTTAATATGGACCTATGGACCTCATTTTTATATTCTTCTAGAATCATGATTAAAAATTCATACCTAAGATCCTAAAAAAATCCCATTAATTTGGAATACGTTGTGGAAAATCTGTGTACATTGGACATCAATATTCTATGTTCTTTCATCATTTCCTCTAAATTTATATATATAATCTCATATTCTCTCTCTCACACATCATTAGATGTAGTCTTCCATAGATAAATATAAATTATCATTTTTTTTATCATGATGAGATTTTTAGGAATCTTATATTGGTAAAAAGATAAATGTTTTGATATATATGTTCATAGTAGTGATACATGGTTTTATTATCCATTTAAAGGTAAGCATATTTTCTCTAATTATATAGGCAAAACATAAACACTCTATTTTATTAAAAATCTTTTCTTTGATTTTCTATGAAATTTTTTTCTGACTTATTAATGAAAAACATTCTGGGAAAAGAAATTGTAAACAAGGGAAATTTTTTGGATATTGGATAACTCATTTTATTATATTAATTAAGACAAAGTTTTTAAATAAATAAATATTAATGATGAAAGAAACTTGTTAAATTAAATTTTTTATGTTAACATTTATGTTTTAGATAATTTTTTTTCCATTGAATATGGAACATTATGATTTTGGTATCTTTATTGGTATGGAATATTTTTATATATACAACTTAAAAGAAGTGGGGTGGAGCATGGATATGAAGTACCACCTTCAATGTGTGATTACATTATTGTGTGTATCATTGAGTGTGTTTTTGATTATATGTGTCTGGATATGGGAAATAATATATCAAATCATTAAGGTCGGTTAAATCTTGCCCTTTTTTTAAATTCTCATTTTTATTTTCTTTTTATGAAATGTTTACAATTTTTATCTATTTTACATAGAATTTTCTAAAAAGTTTTTATCACATAGGAATTTCACTTTAATTATATCAAATATTCATACTGAGTTTATACTATCCCCCTACTTGGGAAACTTTTGAAATTTTCATATGTTATCTATTGGGATTGGGAAAATGGGGAGGATTCTTATTTATATAAGGATGCATCTTGATCTTATATGTTTGGTAGGTGGTGTTGTAAATTTATTCTAATTTTAGTTGGGTTTGTGATCATGTTACTTTGATTTCATTGTGTTAATTTTTCTTTTTCTTCCACCAATTATTTTTACTTTCCCATTTTCACTCATATATTGGTGGTTATTTTGTTTTAACATTTTTTGTATTATTTATACTCATGAATCATATATTTATATATATTTTTATACTTTGAGTAGTATTCTTTATTTTTTATCTCCGATGGGAAATCACCAAACAATGTTCCCTTAATCCCATAACAATTATTATAATCCTTCAGTATCGTGGTGATGCCTGCAATGGTGAGTGAAACTTATTACCTTCACTAGAAATTGTGTTTTTTAAGAAATTATAGTCCATTAAACAACTAAATAAAATTAAATCTTTTCTCTTTATTTATCTAATTTATAAAAACATAACAAATAAGAAATTTTTCATCATAATCTAATTTATACTTCTCAAATAAATAGTAAATATAACAATATATAAATTTATTTTTGAACATGTACTCGTAATAAATATGAGTAAATATTTTCAAAAAAATATTTCATATATTTTTTATTTTATCAAATTTATTTTGAAATAATAATTATTTTTTTAAATGAACATATTAATCATTGAAAAAATTAAATGATTAAAAGAAATATGTTTTTTTATTTTAGAGGTTTTTTGAGAAATAGTTATCTCATTGAAATATATCTATTTTAATATATAATATTTATATTCTTCCAATTAAAATATTTAATTTAGATTTAGTTGGTGGTTATTAATTAATAATCAAAATGATAATGGATAATAATAAAAATTAAAATTCAACACTATTGTATTTTTTTATACCTACAATAATTCATGATTTTTCATTCACTCAATACAATAATGTAAATATAATATAATTATATATTAAAATTAGTAAATTATTCTAATATTTTTTAAAAAAAAATATTTAAGAGTATTAGATTAATAAATAAAAATGTAGAAAAAATAAATAATTCATCTTATTTATCACAATTAAAATAAAACATTTAATTAAAAAATTACAATTTTTTATCAAGAATATAAGGAAATTGTATTCCATTATTAAATTTTTAATAAAATTATATATTTTATAAAATAAAAATTTAAATTATTTACCATCATTTTAAAAGAAAATCAATATTTATTATGAATAATATTTAGTGTGTAATTTTTTTGATAATAATATATTAAAAAATCATATCATTAAATTATAAAAAGTAATTCCCAAAAACTAAATATTTGATTAAAATGAGAAAATTTTATAATATTCTAATATTTTTGGAATTTATTTTATTAATTTAGTAAATAAAAAAATATTATTTACGCTCTAAAATTTATAACCAACACTATAACATAACTTCTTCTTCTATATTGATATTAATTGATATGAAAATATTAGAAATATAAATTTATTGTGTTGAATAAATCAATAAAATCACATTTTCTGAATATATATTATCAAAATATTTCTTTTTATTAATCATTTTTTATCTTTTATTTTATTTCATTTTTTCAATAATAATTTCAAAATTAAAAAATATAAAAAACATCAAAAAATAACTTTTTTATTATAAAAACTATATTAGAAGTTTTTCATAGATTTTTTTAAAATGAGAATATTTTTTTATTATACACCAAAAACATAAGAACAATGCATATTTTTTTAAAAAAAATGTATTTTGATTTTTAATTAATATTTGAATATCTAAAATATTATCTATATTTTATTCAAAATAAGAACAACCCAATATTAAAAATCATTTAATTAATGTAAAAAAACATTTAAAAAATGGGAGTAATATAGGATATCTCTATATTCTTATATAGTATTTATAAAATATATATCCAAGAAGAATTTAATAAATAGTTTTCAAAATTTACTAATATAAGATCTTAATTATAATGAAATCATTTCTGAAAGATATTATTCTTCATATAACGGTATATATATTAAAATTAATCAATATTAAAATTTGAATTAATTCCAAAATATAATTACATAAAATTTATAAAAAAATTTTATTTCATAATAATCAGATATATTGACTTCAATTTTATCAATTCAAAAATAAATAAAATATAATATTAAAAAGTTTAACTTACTTAAATGAATCATACATTCACCACTATATATGTAATTATTCTAAGTAATTAGAATATCTTAATTTAAAATAAATTAAACGTTAATCAATAAAATAATCTATAAATTATCCCGAAAGTAAAAAAATTGATTAGCTGACAATAGCCGAAGAATGAATCCTTAACACATAATCTGAATTGGGTTATTTAGAAAAAATATATACGAATAGATATATAAAAATTTAATTATTAAATATAAAACAATAAAATTTATAATTACCATTAAATATTGAAATGATGAAGGGAATAATTAGAAAAAATAATTAATATTAATAAAGTAAACAAATAATTATTAATGGTCTCACATTAAATCAAAATAAAGGATTATATTTTAAAAGTAAATCATACAACCAATGTATTCAAAAAATTATTTTTCTAAATTAAATAAATAATATATTAATTAAAATTTTCATCCTCTAACATTTATATTAACATTAATGAGGGTACAATTATTTACATTTATATTTGATGGATCTATTAGCCTAATCGTATGGATCCTCCACCTCAATCGATTAATATTTTGTTATAAATAATTATAGTGCATACTAAATTCATTCCATTCTGGAATTTGGATAGCATAATAGCTAAATTATATAATGTATAGCTCAATTTTCTATATTACTATTAGTACTTATATAAATAAAATATTTTTAAATTTTCATAAACAGAAATGGCAATTTTCAATAATACTATTGAATTTCCAGTTTAAGAGGGAACTTGTAAAAATTATATAAAGAAATCAATGGATGATTATAATTTCAACAAACCTTATAAATATTTCTCTTTATTCATTCTTCTATAGTTTTATAAGATTAATTTGTAGTTATTTTCCCATTATAGTGTAGAAAATATTTTATAAATATAAATTAAATCATATAAATTATGAATAATGTGAGACAAAAAACTCATATCCATGTCATTTCAGTATAATAATTTGATTATTTTTAATAATGTATACATTTCCTTACATCATCTTATATTGATATCCCTATATTCCTATCTTTAATTTAATTTCTCCCAAAATTGTAAATAATAAAATGTAAGGAGGTATTATAACAAACAAAATTTATATCTCTATGTACGAGTAAAGAAAAATATTTATTAATATAAAAACAAGTATCTCCTAACAATTGAAATTTTTAAATAGGTCCTAGAATATGAATAAATAGTGATTTATGATTTTTTTAATATTAAAATGAAGGGTTATAATGCAATCTCTAAACCAAAAAAACATTTTAAATTGAAATAAATTATGCAATATGATTATAAATTTTCTTGAACAAATTTGATTATTATAAATAAAATTTTTTTGTATATCTATATCATTATTAAGATATTAATTAATGTTTTAGATTTGGATTTATATATGATTCACCATAATTTACTATCCCCCATTGACTATATATATATATATTAATATATATATATATATCAAAAAAGAGAGTGATAATTCTAAAGGTTGACAATGTTGATGTAAACATTTCATATATGAAATTATTAATAGAGAAATGTACTAGATGACATTAAGGGAGGATGAAATCTTTGGAAAATTCCATTATAAGTGATCTTATTTAACAAAAGTCATTAAATATTAACATTTATGATAAATGATATTGTTTGGGGAAGTTATAAATTAATTCATATAAACGTCATGATAGATATTAATAAATAAAATAACAATAATTGAATACATTCAAATTATTATTTTAAAATAAAATCATATAAAATATTATAATTATTTAGAAAAATAATGTTTATGATTTTGATGATGACTATAATAATATTAAAGTTAGAAAAAAAAATATGTATATTTATTATAATTTTTATTATTAAATATGTAATGTATTCAATTATTAATCATTGTAGATAAGGGGATAATTATAATTTTTCATTTTATTGTGTGAATGATAAATATTATCAAATTTAAATATAAATAATTAATGATTTACATATAGTAAAATATAACTTTATTTACAAATAATAATTTTTTTTATAAAATAAATAATAAGAATATTATCATATATGAAAATATTATATAAAGGATAGATAAAAGACTCCAAATATGTTACTTCCATTTTCAAAATAAACATTCTCATAAATTTTCAAAAAATATTCATTTATTTGATGAATAATATTTTATATAAAATTTGGAAACATTTTTAGAAAAATATCATATATTGATAGTTCATGATATAATAAATTAAGGCAATTTTTTTTAAAATACATTATTAATGACAATTTTTATAATTTTGTTGATAATAATGTTAATATATATCTATAATTTTTAATTTTTTGTTTTGATTCAATTAAATTAGTATTCAAAAATGATATTTCTATAAAACACCATGATGTATAAATATAACTTCATTGGATAACCTACAATAAATTAATCGATGTAAAATTTTCAAACCATATCTCTTTCGAAAAATAACTTATATAAAATACAATTTTATTATTATTTATCTTCAAAACTAATGATAATATTAAATGTTGTTATACATAGAAATTTGAAAATCTATTTTTGTTACTATTATAACACAAAATAGTGAAAATGACCAACCTTGGTACCCAAAAACACCATTTTTTCACTATGTATATTAAGAATAAACTTATTATTAATATAAATATTTTATTAATTTGATCAAAATACAAATATATAATAAATTGTTATAGAATATTTTTTAAAACATCAAAAAATATTATATAATATTTTGAAGATAGATTTCACAAAATAAAAAAACTGTTAAACTCAATTGTAATATATGTTAAAATTATTTAAAAGAATATGAAAAATATTTAATATCAAATTTAATTATTTAAAATTATTAATATTTGGAAAAAATATAGTAGTTATTGTTTTAATGAAGTCATATATAAATATTCTGACTTCATTCACATAGTAAATTCCATATAATAAAAAATTATTTTACTTGAATATATTTAAAAAATTATATTAATAACTATCATTGTATTCCTTTGAGGTTATATTTAAAAAAATTGAAAATCAGGAACACCATTTAAAATGAACGTATATTTACATTATTGGATTCATTTATTATACTTATTCATAGGATTTAAATTATTTTCATGATGGGGTGATTTTTAAAATACATGATTGATTAAAAATTTGAAATTATTTGCCTAAAATTATCTTAATTTATTATTTATAAATACAATATAATAAAATATATTATATTAGACAAACTAATAATTAAATTTAATATGATGTGTTCTTTATATGAATAAAGAAAAAAATTATTGTATTCTTTTTATATGTTAATTAAATGGAAAAATAATGATTAATGAATAATATTTTTCATATATTCATAAAATATTATAAATTAAATATCAATACCACAAATGTTGTGGGAAACAAGATCCTTTAATATTTTTTACTTATAAATAAATTTACAATATATTTAATCATATCATTTTTAAAAAAATTAAAATATTAATTTTTAAAAATAGATCAAAAAATCATTAAAAAATATCACATTTTCAATTCAAATCACAGAGATTTTCATAAAAAAAATATTATATATTATTAATATAGTTATAATATAATTATGAAAATCATTTTAAAAATTATAAAGACATTTTATTTTAAAATTTCAGACATACATCCTTGAAATGGATATATCAAACATTTATTTATGATTCCAATATAATATTCCCATTAAATAATTTTAAAAAATATTATATATTTTGTAATGTTTTTTTAATATATCTGTGTTACTTAAAGTTTTAGAAGACCATCACATTCCATATTAGTAGAGAATTCATGTGTACTAACATGTGTTTAGTGGATACAACTCTCTAAAATATTTTTATAATTTAATTCCATTTCAATGTTATACAAAACAATAAAATTAATTTTAAAAAATATAGACATCATTAATGAAAACAATGTGTACTTGAGTATTAAAATAACATCAAAATATTTCCGAATATATAATAATGTATCTTACAATGAAATTTATTTTAAATACATTTTTTATTAGTTTTAAAATTTCATTAATTATAGATAATGAACATATTAGTGGTTAAAAAATATACTTTTGATACTTTTTCTTGTAATCAATATAATAAATATTTTATCAAATTCACTATATTTTATTGTATTTATTATATTATTTCATACTTTTAATAGTAAATTTATTAAACAAAGGGAATTTTAACTAATATAATGTTTTATTATTAATATTAAGAATCCATATTGATTAATTAAGGAATATATAAAGGAAATAATGATGGTTTATTTCAATGGAATATATATAATATGGCCTATGATAGATGTATTGTGGCGAACACTATAATAATGATGATACACCACAAAAAAAAATTTATACTATATCAATCATATTTATATCTTTTTTTTGTATTATTAAACAATCCACATTCAATATAATATCATTTTACAATCCTATATATAATCCTTTTGAGAATTTATTTATATATTTTGGATAATATTTTGTTCATCAAAAAGTTATTTAATAATTCCTTAAAAATGTATTTTTTCTATTTTTTTTTATATTTATGTGACTGCTAAATTATAGATATAGTGTTTTAGATAAATTGATTAATTATGGATTTCATTAGTTTGTGGTTCCATTGAATATTGTTTGGTAATTAACATAATTGTTCCCATTGATAATAGATTTGATTACATGAATATGAAATAAATTTTGAGTATTTTTGTGTTTTGTATTATTTATTATCAATCCCTATACATTTAATTATGAATAATGGAATATGTATTAAATGTAAATATTCAATTATATGCTTACTATTAGTATTTTACTTTTAACTAGACAACTCGTATTTTCAATACATAAAAGGTTTTGGTTGGTTATCAAATTTATTGTGTTCTCTATAAATATCATTCAATTAATGAAACAAATAAAAAGGGTTAAAACCAGATATAAATGATTTAATGGATTGATAATATAAGTATTGTTATTTTTCAGGTCACGTAATGGCATGATTATATGTCTTTTGAATAGGTATGTATTACATTGTGCATGGGGTCTATTCATTATTCAGACCTAAACTATTTATAAGATGTAATCCCATTTATTTTGTTATATATGAATCATTGTGTCATTGATTAAATTCATTATTATTAGTAAATTCATTTGATTTTTTATGGGATAACGTATCAATAATATATTTTATATGTATTATAACATTTATACATTAACTGTATGTTGTGACTTTTGATTATTTGTTGAAATCCCATAATCAAATATTATTATAGGTCAAGTTTATTGTTTAAATATGATAAATAAATATAGAATATTGCAATAATTTATTTAAAAACATTCTATGGGTGATAATGGTGCTTTAGTTAATGGTTCTATATATTAAATGTATCGTTGGAAATGTTTCAAGATTCCATTTAGTATCATGTAATAATTGGGTCACAAATATAGAAATTATTTGTCATGAGAATAATTTTATCTCCCTACATTCCATTTTAACTGAAATTTTCATTTTCCTTATAATTAATTGTAAATATTTATTTTTGTTGATAATTTATTTGGGTAATGTTGTAGCGACATTATAATGAATGGAAATAAATTCATAATATTAACAATGACTAGTTTATGTTATCATATATTCTATATAACTTATTTACATAATATGTTAATTATTTTATTTGAATATAGTGTTTGATAATGTGATTTCTCATTGTATATATTTGAAGATAATACATTTTATATATTTACATCCATTGTAATGTGTAAGATATAATTGAAATAAATTATTCACATAATATTTCTAACCTTACATATTCTTGTATCCTTCTAAATTATAGAGTTTAATATGTGAAATACCAATAAATTTATTTTCTATAGTCACAACATGATTCTAAATTGGGAAATACATTTCATAACATTTTCTTGTTGTTTTGGGTTTTTTTGGTAATATTGTAGTGTTTTTAGTATATGTTAATTTTTTTCACATGGTTAGGTGAAACTGTAAATCCTTAACCCGGAATAGTGTAGCATCTGGTGGATTATCACATTGGCAGTTTCCCAGTTTATTGTGTTACTAATCAAATAGTATGACTAAACTATGTATATTCTATATTACAATGAATTATGACATGGTTAGAAAACAAATTTCACCACATTGAGTACATACTATGAACAATGAATTAATATGTTTTTCAATTTATTTTATAACACATTATATCTCCTCTTAACCCTATTCATAATTCTATATCCATGGTTATTTACAATAGGTTTTTCAATCAAATATTTAAAATATTAAAATCCTTATGGATTCCATTTTTGATAGATCTAAATGCATTGGATCTAGGAGACTTGAGATATGTAATGGTACAGACCTCTCTGGCCCATTCCTTTGTCAAAAAGAAGGTAAAGAAGTGTTCTAGAGGGGAATATGGACCTTTCCCACACTTTCTTGAATTTTGAAACTACACTCCGTGTAGTTTGAGTACACGCCGTGTACTCCGTTTATGGGTATACCCCGTGTTGCAAGTCGTGTCCTTGCTGTGTGGAATTAATGAGTACATGTTGTGTGACTAGTTCAACATGCCGTGTAGTTCCTCCCCACATACGAGTTACCAGTCAACAGCCGTGTGCCGTGATAGAGCCACATCCCTGTCGTGTGCAATAAATGAGTACACGTTGTGTGTCCAAACTACACGCCATGTAGTCCTTCCCCGCATATGTGTTACCCTGAAACCGTGTGTTGACCAGTCAATGGCCGTAGAACCGTGTTGGAAGCCGCATGGAGACTATGTGAAAGAACTGAGTACACACCGTGTACATTTTCTTTTCACCCCTATAAATGGAGGGGTCCCCTCCTCCTTTCAACTCACACCTCTCCTCACATATCCTCTAAGCAGGTCTCTCTCAAGAGACTCGAAGGCTCTTCTTAACATAACTTCTTCGTCCAAGCTCATATTTATGATCCGTCAGCGGCCACAGGATCGTAATGACGAGTAAGAACATTCGTGACTGGGTCCAATGTCCTTCCATCGGCCTTTCCATTCTGAATTCTACCCAAGGAGGTTTTTCCAGGACCCAACAGAGGTGATGGATGGTGACAGACGTCTTCTAAGGTTGATATGAGGGAGCGTTACGATCAAGAACATGTTGAAGTGGGGTTCTTACCTTAGTCTCTCTAATTTGTGCATCATGTGGGGTTGGTGTTCTTTTGATTAATTGAAACACTTTTGAACCGGTTTAATAAAGATAATAACTGGATTATATAACGAGGATGGGAAGTTGTGATTGCTGTTAATTTATATCCTGTGATATTTTGTTGTGAATTGAATGATCTTCAACCTACTAAAAATCACGGTCGTTGGGGACCTTTGATTATACAATTAAATGTTGACCTCTATTTATAGATTTTCTTATGGGTGGAAACCTTGTGGAATGTGGAATTTGGTTAATCACGTAAAGTTGGCTGTTTAAAATCTGTAACCCTTGTGTGATCACCCCGGTTAAACAATATGGAATAATGAACATGTGGGTGTTGTCTTGGATAAGGTGCATGTGATGGGGGTGTTTTATGGGTTGTTGTGGATTGGGTGAGCTGCGGGGCTGCGATTGGCTTGGTTGTGGGTTGGTGTGAATGTTTTGATCGTGATGGGCAGCGGGGTTATGATAAATGGTATTAAAGGGATAATGATGTATGGTGCAGTTGTGGTTATGGTGGTTGGCAGCGGGGTAGCAGGGATGGGTTTAAATGTGAACGCGCTATGGGTTGTGATAATAACTTAAAAATTGGAAGAGTTAATGAATGGTGGGGCGTGGTAATGGAATGAGTTTAATACTATTCAATGGGGTTGGTTGGTTGATAAGAGGGACTTTGTTGTGCTGCTTATGTTTTTTACAATTTGGTTTGTTGATGGAAGGGATATGATTACGAACGATTGGTGTGGTTGGTTGTGGATAGTTGCCCAGTAGTTAAGGATCAAAATAAACTAATTCTACTGAAACATGAAATCCTAAATGGGGTGGGGGTTGTTGTTGTATGCATGCTTCGTGGAAGCAGTGCCGAGGCACGGGCTCAGTTTCTTTGTTTAGAAGCTATAGGTTAGGCTGTGTGTTTGGTATATATATATATATCTGTATCTTTTGTGTTTTATCGCACACCCCCATGTTGAGCACTTAGTGTCAAACACTACCATTTTATGGGAGAGGGTGTTTTTACCTTAGTTACTATCTTCTTCCTGCTCCTTATCCCCTAAGATGTTATGGCTTGAGGCAACCTTACACCTAAGACACTTCGGGTAGGTTTCGATTGGGGTTGTTTTATCCCATGACTCTTCGGGCAGGTTCTACAATTTCCCAAGAATCTTCGGGATGGGTCCCAGGTGTGTGTGCGGGCAGGATGCGTGGTTGTGAGGCCTAGGTGTGTGCGGGCGGGATGCATGGTTGTGAGGCCCAGGTGTGTGCGGGCGGGATTCATGGTAGTGTGGCCTAGGTGTGTGTGTGCGGGGAGAGTGTGGCAGCATCAGGATGTTCGTCGTTAGGAAGAGCAGCTAACTAAAGGGAAATGGTGCGGGGTACCCATACTCTTGTTCTTATATACTACTACATGTTGTTCTTGTGCTTTTGGTGAGTGTGGATGGTGAGCTTGGGTGGATAGAATTCCTTTCTAGGATTCTTCTGTTGTTCTCACAGGACATTATGATGTCTCCCCACTTGTGTACAATAGCTTTAGGTTTCCCTATTGAGTATACTTGTATGCTTACCCTATGTTTACTTTTAGGCATCCACGAGGACTACCAGGGCCGTACGGGACCCTACTAGTCGGACAGTTGGAGTTGTTGCTATTGGTGTACCTTTGTTTTCTTTTGGTATTGTACTTTGAGCTTTCTTGTACTTGTACCTTGTTATAAAATTTCTTAAACATACATGTGGTCTTGGTTTGGGATTATTTCTATACACTTGTTCTTTTTTCCTTTTTTGTGGTTGACTTGTCCTATTTCCCTATCCTAAATAATAAAAAGGGTAATGCCTCCCATATTTGTGAAAACTCATACCCTTGGTTATAGTCTCCACCCCGGGGCCTACTGGAGGCAGGACTCGGGGGTCATTATCTCCCTTCCACCATTTCCAGCTTAGGAGGAGCATATTTTGTGGGAGGGGGTCATGAAAGAATGGTATCAGCGGTGATGGTTGAGAGATATGATGAAGTCTGGAGTTTGGAATAGTGAGGATTTCATGGGATGGTAGGGCAATAATGTTAGTTAATCTTAGTGCGTGACATAGGCCAGGGAAGACCAGCTAGGACACAAGATTTTAGGGCCCCCTGTGTTCCGATGCAAGGACTCTGAGCCTACCGAAAAACCAAGTGAGACTACATTGATTACAGGGTAGAGACCCTAGGGAAGGTACATGCATCATCATGATTATATTTTACTTGATTTGGGTGTTTTGGGAAAAAATTGAAATTAAATGATTAAATAAAACATTGATTCTTCCTTACTAGTTGGGCTTAGGCGATCCTTGTTTACCGTCCAGCTATGGCACCTGGATGTCGTCCCTGGGTGGCTCAGACGGTCGAGGCCCTACAGATTTAGGCAGTCGATTAGTTGAGGATTGACAGAGAGGAGGAAGATAGCTAGTGGTAGAAGACTCTCTGTTCATTCCAGCGGCAGACCCTCAAGAATTACGAGGGTAGTACTTCGGATATGGAGATGGAGGGGTGGCTTGAGGAGATAGGGATCTATTTTACCTTGATCCGTGCTCCGAGAGAGTACTGAGTTCCCTTAGCAGTCAGTCAGCTGAGAGGTGCGGCGTCACAATGGTGGATGCTCTACCTCGGAGAGAGGATAGAGGCAGAGGTTCCATGGGCTGACTTTGAGAAGGAATTCCGAGAGGAATTCTTTTCTTCCATGATCAAGGCGGAGAAGCGGAAGGAGTTACTCTCCCATTATCAAGGGAGTATGACTGTACGAGATCTGGGGATCATGATCAAAGATCTCCTGCAATTTTCTCTAGATCTCTTTCCGGATGAGGAGTCTCGGGCAAGACGTTTGGAGGAGGCGCTTTTTCCTTCTCTCCAGTATGTTGTCACCCCATTCACCCTTCCGACATACTTGGTGGTAGAGAAGAAGGCAGAGGTTATAGAAAAGATGCACTCATTGGGAGGTGCTCCCCGAGAGGGGATCCAACCATGTTTGTCAAAGGGGAAGGAAGTCACCAGTAGGGCTCCTGCGACGGGACCTTCCAGGTTCAGCCCAGTGGGGAGCAGGCCCCAGCAGTTCTAGTTCAGATCTTCGGGTCCTCATCCCTTTTTCACGAGCCTGAGATTGAGGTGTTTTTCTTGTGGAGGTTTTGGCCACGTTAAGAGTCGGTGCCCGACCCGATCTCAGTACGGTGGAGGTGGATAGGTTCAACGCACACCTCAGCAGTACCAGTTTCCGGTGAGGCCCATCCAGCAGCAGAAAGACCATGCCCCTCCAAGAGCAGACATTGCGGGAGGAGTCCGAACTCAGTGTGCTCCTAAGGGACCTCGACCAGGGCATGGTCGGGGAGGTGGATGACATCAGAGAGGTAGAGGAGCTGGGTGTGGACAGTTGCACGTAGCAGATTTGACAGCTCCAGTAGGACCAGATGTGGTGCGAGGTACGATTTGGTTGTTCAGCACTCTTGTTTCATCATTGTTCGATTCGGGAGCTTCACACTCCTTTGTTGCACGTAGTTTATCCCATGCTTTGGGATTAGACATAGAGATACATTCCGTAACACTGGTACAGAGTACACCAGTTGGAGGCCAGACCAGCATATCTTGTGTTTTTCGGGGATGTGGGCTGACGTTGGGACCCCATCGTTCTTGTGGGGAACTTCTTCTGTTACAGATGCAGCCAAACGATGTCATCCTAGGCATCGACTGGTTGTTTTCTTTTAGTGTTGTTATCGACTACTTCTGGAGATGAGTCGTGTTCTCCAACGTGGATGGGCAACACATATCTTTTGTTTACGAGAGGAGCTATCAGGCGGGAATCCAACGTGTGGAGCCTATCCATTCTTTGTTGAGCGGGTTATCATTGTTTCCAACTGATACAGAGATTATGGATTTCCCAGAGGTTGTTGGGGGGTTCCTCGATGCTTTTCCTAAGGAGGTTGAGACTCTACCCCCCCCCCCCCCCCCCGACGTGACGTTGAGTTCGGAATAGAGTACAGCCTGCTGCCCATCCGATTTTGATGGCCCCTTATCGGATGTCACCTTCGGAGTTGCGAGAGTTGTGGATTCAGATTGACGATTTGAAGGAGAAAAGTTTTTTTCGACACAGCGTGTCACCATCAGGTGCTCCAGTTTTGTTCGTGAAGAAGTTAGATGGTGGTCTCAGGCTATGCATAGACTACTGAATGTTGAACCAGGTAACGGTCAAGAACCGCTACCCCTTCCAAGGATAGATGATCTCTTCGACCAGCTGAGGGGAGCAGGTTGGTTCTCTAAGATTGATCTGTAATCGGGATACCATCAGCTGAGGGTAAAGGATAGTGACATCTCGAAGACATATTTCAGGTGAAGGTATGGCCACTTTGAGTTTCTAGTGATGTCGTTTGTAGTTACGAATGCACCGGCTGTGTTCATGGGTCTTATGAACTTTGACTTCCGAGAATTTCTGTACCGGTTTATCGTTGTGTTTATCGATGAAATCATGATCTACTTAAGGTCATCGGAGGATCACATTGAGCATCTCAGGGCAGTCTTAGAAGTCCTTCGACGCCGCCAGCTTTATGGGAAATTGTCAAAGTGTAATTTCTTGACACAAGAAGTACACTTCCTTGGGAACGCAATGTCTCAACCTGGAGTTTCAGTGGTCCCGTCGAAGGTGGAGGCAGTTGTTTCTTGTGAAGCACCCAAGAGCGTGGCAGAAGATTGTAGTTTCTTGGGATTAACAGGTTACTATCGGAGGTTTGTTTCAGACATATCTCGAGTTGCTACTCCTTTGATAGCTTTGACGAGGAAGAACCAAGTATTCCTATTGAGCAAGCAGTGCCAGAAAGCTTTTGACTACCTGAATGAGATGTGGGTCAGTACTCCCGTACTCAGGTTTCCAGAGGAAGGGTTGTTGTATGAGGTGTTTTTTGATGCTTCTGTACTTGGTCTAGGGTGCGTGATGATGGAGAAGAAGGGAGTGATTTGTTATAGGTCAAAGAAGTTACACCCTAATGAGCGTAACTATTCCACCCATGACCTAGAGCTTGCAGCAGTAGTGTTCACACTAAAGTTGTGGCGACATTTCCTCATTGGGGAGTTCTTTGTGGTCTTCTCAGATCACAAGAGCCTGCGTTATATCTTCTCCCAGCATAACCTGATGTTACGGCAGTGGAGATGGGTAGATTTTCTCCAAGACTATGACTTTGAGATATCTTACACTGAAGTTAAGGGCAACGTTGTGGCTGATGCCCTATGCAGGAAGTCGCATCAGGAAGTGGTTCAGGAATCTGCTGATGCTTGGAAAGCAATGGGAGAGTTGCCTGCCTTACACATGGATGCAAGAGAAGAAGGTGTTAGTGGTTGTTTGTTTCAGATGACGGTGCAGTCCTCCTTGTTGCAGCTGGTGGAAGAGTCTCAGTGGGGGGACTCCGAGGCGGAAGTGATGCTGGATCGTGTTGATCAGGGGAATGCTCCAGAAGGATGGCCAGAGGACAACCTACATTGGATGATTTTCCATGGAAGGTTTTTTCTTCCAGAGGCGATGTGTGAGGGAGTTCTCTGTGAGTTCCATAGCTCAGCCTTAGCAGTACATCATGGAGTTTCAAAAATTTACTGAGGCCTGAGGGAACAGTTTTGGTTTCCTGGGGTGAAACAGGCAGTGGCAGAATTTTTGGCTAAATTCCTAGTGTGTCAGCAAGTGAAAGTTGAACACCGTGTTCTTAGTGGTTTGTTGCATCCTTTAGAAGTCCCCAAGTGGAAGTGGGATGACATCTCAATGGACTTCATCAAAAGACTACCCAGAGCTCAGGGTGGTTATGATGCTATCTGGGTGGTCGTAGATCGTCTGACAAAATCAGCTCACTTTTTAGAAATTATGGAGTCAGGCCCAGTGAGCACCATAGCACAGAGGTACGTAGACGAAGTGGTACGTTTTCATGGGGTACCGAAGACTATCGTCTCAGATCGGGATACTTGGTTTACCTCACGAATCAGGAGGGGGTTACAACATGTTTTTGGAACCTAGCTACGCCTTAGCACTATTTTCCACCCCCAGACCGATGGGCAGATGGAGCAGACTATCCAGACGTTGGAGGACATGTTGCGAGCATGCATTCTATATTTTTGAGGATCATGGGTATGACACATTCCATAATTAGAGTTTTCCTACAATATCACCTTCCACTCTACTATTGGCATGGCACCGTTTGAGGCTTTGTATGGAAGGTCATGTCGTTCACCCATTTGCTAGGAATAGGTTGGGGAGGTAGGTGCTCTTGGGAAAGAGGTAGTCCAAAGCACCATAGAAAAAGTCTAGCTAGTACGTGAGAGGTTGAAAGCGGCTCGGGACTGACAGAAGTCTTATGCTGATCATCGAAGGAGGCCCTTGGAGATCGAGGTGGGGGATCATGTGTTCTTGAATGTTTCCCCTCGACGGGGACAACGGAGGTTTGGAATGGGGATCAAGCTCTCACCTAGGATCAACATTTCTTTTTGAGGTACTGAAGCGAGTCGGCGAGGTGGCATATCAGCTGGCCCTGCCACATCAGTTGGAGAAGGTTCATGACGTCTTCCACGTCTCCCAGCTTCGTCGGTACATACACGATGACTCCCACATTATCGACTGGTGAGAGTTAGATATGAGAGCTGAAACGACCTTCGAGGAACAACCAGTCAGTATCGACTATCGTAAAGAGAATTTGCTCTGTGGACGAACCATTCCATTGGTTTGTGTGTTGTGGTGGCATGGCGGCCTCGAGGAGAGCACTTGGGAGCGGGAGACCCAGATGCACGCTTAGTACCCAGAGTTGTTTTGACTTGTGTTTTCCCTTGTTCTTCTGAGCTATGTGTTGATATTGTACTTGTACCTTGGATGTATGGAATGCTTGGCTTGTTAGTTGTGAGACCTTTTTGTTTCCTGGTTCCCTAGTAATGTATGACACGTCCGGATTTGTTGGGAAAGGGAAAAACCATACCCTTAATTGAGACTCATTAATGTGGATGCAATTGAACCCGTTTAGGCGAGTCAGTGCTGCCTAAAGCAGATAGTATCTCGACATTGGAGAAGGAATTTCCCAAACCCACATGTTCGGGCAGTGTGTAGGGTGTGCAGTGTTGGGGGCAGTGTGAGTTGAAAAAAATACTAATGTTTGAAAGTGGGAAGACCCAATTCTTAATCGAGACGCATTAATGAGGATGTGATTAAACCCATGCATGAGAGTTAGTGCCGCCTAAAGCGGATAATATCTCTACATAAGAGAAGGAATTCCTAACACATGTGATTAAGGTTGTTGGTTGGGTTCATGTTATAACGAGAACCCTAAGAGGTATCTTGTTGGGTTTCCTCTGGGTTGGTTTTGAATTCTCGGGGAAGAGAATGTTTTAAGAGGTATCTGATGTATTGGCCCGAACCTCTCCGGCCCATTCCTTTGTCAAAAATAAGGTCAAGAAGTGTTCTTGAGGGTAAGATGGACCTTTCCCACACATTCTAGAATTTTGAAACTACATGTCATTTAGTTTGAGTACACGTCGTGTACTCCCTTTCCGTGTATACCCAGTGTTGCAATCCGTGTCCTTGCTGTGTGGAATAAATGAGTACAAGCCGTGTGGCCAGTTCGACACGCCATGTAGGCCATCCCTGCGTACGCGTTACCAGTCAACAGTCATGTGCCGTGTTGGATCTGTGTCCTTGCCATGTGAAATAAATGAGTACACGCCGTGTGTCCAAACTACACGCCGTGTAGTCCTTCCCCACTTATGCATTACCCTCAAACCGAGTGTTGACCAATCAACGTCCGCAGAGTCGTGTGGGAAGCCGTGTGGAGACCGTGTGATAGAACCGAGTACACGCTGTGTACCATAAAGTACACGCCATGTACTTTTTCTTTTCATGCCTATAGAAGAAGGGGTCCCCTCCTCCTATCAACTCACACCTCTCCCCCCCTCTCCTCTAAGCAGAGCTCTCTCAAGAGACTCGAAGGCTCTTCCTACCATAAATTCTTTGTCTGAGCCCCGATTTACGATCCGTCAGCGGCCACGGGATCGTAACAATGAGGCAGAAATTCTGAGCCCAGGTCCGTTGCCTTTCCTTTGGCCTTTCCTTTCCGAATTCCACACGGGGAGGTTTTTCTGTGACTCGACAGAGGTGATGGGCACTGATGGACTTCTTCTAAGGTTGATCCGGGGGAGTGTTGCGATCAAGAACCTATTAAAGTAGGGATCTTACCTTCGTCTCTCTAATTTTTACATCATGCGTGGTGGGTGTTCTTTTGTTTACATGAAAAACTTTTGAACCGGTTTAATAATGATAATAACTGGCTTATATAACGGGGATGGGAAGTTGTGATTTCTGTTACTTTATATCCTGTGATATTATGTTGTGAATTGAATGGGCTTCTACCTACTGAAAATCACGCTCGTTGGGGGCCTTTTCTTACACAATTAAATGTTTCCCTCTCCTTATGAATTTTCTTATGGGCGGATGCCTTGTGGAATGTGGAATTTAGTTAATCACATAAAGTTGGATGTTTAAAATCTGGAACCCTTGTGCGATCACCCCGGTTAAACAAAATGGAATAATGAACATCTGGGTGTTTTCTTGGATACGTGGCTTGTGATGGGGTTGTTTTGTGTGTTGTTGTGGATCGGGTGATCAGCGGGGTGTAGGTTGGCTTGGTTGTGGGTTAGAGTGAATGTTATGATGGGGATGGGAAGTGGGGTTGTGATAAATGGTTTTCAAGGGAAAATGATGTACGGTGCAGTTGTGGTTATGGTGGTTGGAAGTGGGGCTGTAGGGATGGGTTTAATTGTGAATGGTATATGGGTTGTGATAATAACATAAAAAGTGGAAGATTTAATGAATGGTGGGGCATGGTAATGGAATGGGTTTAATAATAATCAATGGGGTTGGTTGGTTGATAAGAGGGACTTTGTTGTGCTGCTCATGTTTTTTTTCCTAACTTGTTTGTGGATGATAGGGATATGTTTACAAATGATTGGTGTGGTTGGATGTGGATAGTTTCCCATTAGTTAAGGAACTAAATTAACTAATTCTGCTGATACATGAAAACCAAAATGGGGTGGGGGTTGTTGTTGTATGCATGATTTGTGGTAGCAGTGTCGAGGCACGCGCTATGTTTCTCTGTTTAGAAGCCATTGGTTGGGCTGTGTGTTTTGTATACATATATATCTGTATCTTTTTTGTTTTATCACACCCCACCCATTTTGAGCACTCTGTGCTGAACACTCCCATTTTATGGGAGAGGGTGTTTTTCCCTTAGTTAATAGATCCTTTCTGCTCCTTCTCCTCTAGGCTGTGATGGCTGGAGGTGACCTTACACCTAAGACTCTTGGGGTAGGTATCAATTGGGGTGGTTTTAGACCAAGACTCTTCGGGCAGGTTCTAATGTTTCCCAGGAATCTTCGGGATGAGGCCCAGGTGTGTGTGAAGGCGGGATGCGTGGTTGTGAGGCCCAGGTGTGTGCGGGTGGGATGCATGGTTGTGCGGACAAGGTGTGTGCGGGAAGGATGCATAGTTGTGCGGCCCTGGTGTGTACAGGCGGGATACGTGGTTATGAGGCCCGGGTGTGTGCGGTCGGGGAGAGTGTGGCAGCGTCAGGACGTTCATCGTTTGGAAGAGAAACTAACTAAAGAGAAATGGTGTGGGGTACCCAATACTATTGTTCTTATATACTACTACCTGTTCTGCTTTTGCTTTTGGTGAGTGTGGCTGGTGAGGTTGAGTGGATAGAATTCCTTGCTAGGTTTCTTCTGTTGTTCTCACGGGACATTAGGATGTCTCCCCACTTGTGCACGAGAGATTGAGGTTTCCCTATTGATGATACTTGTATGCTCACCCTAAGTTTACTTTCAGGTTTCCAGGAAGACTACTAGGGCCTTGCAGGACCCTACTAGTCGGACAGTTGGATTTGTTATTGTTGTTGTACCTTTGTTTTCTTCTGGTGTTGTACTTTGAGATTTCCTGTACTTGTACCTTATTATAAAATTGTTTAAAAATGCATGTGGGCTTGGTTTGGGTTTATTTGAATACACTTGTTCTTTTTCCCTTTTTGGTGGTAGAATTGTCCTATTTCCCGATCCTAAATAATAAAAAGGGTAATGCCTTCCATATTTGAAAAAAATCATACCCTTGGTGCTAGTCGCCACCCCGGGGCCAACTAGAGGTGGGACTCAGGGTTCATTATCTCCCTTCCACCATTTCCAGCTCAGGAGGGGCATCTTTGGTGGGAGGGGGTCGTGACAAGATAATAGTATATTCTTTATTTTTTCCTTGTTTTTCTAGATCTCCTCGATTATTGTTTAAATAAACAACATATTAATGGTTTTTTTGTATATATGTATGGATTTCATCTTGATCTAGTTAGTTCTATGATATATCTATTATGAAATAAGATGGTAGAGAGTATATCTATATAGATCATTGTGTGTTTATTCATTAATTTCACTATAAAGTCATTTATCTATTCACTATTGATATTGGTAATGTTTAATCAATGTGTTTGGTATCATTTTAATTTCATGTGTTCTAATTTCTCTTTTTAAGACCATGTTTTATATTTGGAATTGGGATCCCATAATACTGCTGGGTGTACTAATTGTTTATGTAGTTTTTTTAATAGAATTACTTTATTTTATGAACCATTATTTCAATCTCTTTTTAAATATATCTCCCAAATTGTTTCATGACATGAGTGATGGATCCTGGACTATGATTATTTGATATTCTTTGTAAACTTGACTTCACCTTATATATAATTTTATCAAATTTTATTTAAATGAGTGTAATTTTATTGGTTTTATAATTTTTTTTATTTATGTGTGATACATCCATGATCTGATATGAAATATGAAATGAATGAATTCAAATTTTGGTACTTTGTATATATAAATGCCTCATTATGTGGACTTTTTCAAATATTTGAAGCCTCCATGAGAACATTATGTCAAATGGTAACTATCTGATCTTTTTGGGGTATATATTTGAGAAAATCACACTAGTATGGTATTCATGTATCATTTATTTTCCATAATACTCTAACTAATCAATGTTCTGATAGGGGGTTCACAACTATAGGTGTTCCTTTATAATCATGCTAGATGTTCTAGGAAATAATGTATCCACAATCATCTATTGAAAGAGGTGAAAATACAATATATAATATAAATAATGTAAACTAGTATATTATAATAATTGTAATATATTTAAATATACATCTCTTTTTCCATATGAATAGATGAAATGAAATGTTTGTGTCCATGGACTACAGCCTCCCCATAATGTATTTTTTCGTTTTCCATTAAGACAAATCATGAAATGTATTGATGACTAATTTAGTAAATAATTATAATATTTATAACAAATTTTAGATTCTTAAATTTTAAAAATATTAATCATTTATCCATTTTTATATAAAATGAAATCTCCAAGCATGTGTATGTGTTGAGTACCGCCACTGTGGGGAGGTTAATTTTTACATTTTTTTCAATAATCACCATACATGGATGGTAATGATAATTGTTTAATGTTTAAATTTGAAATTTAACATATGAACATTATTTTATAATTATAAATTATTTTAATAAATTAATTATATCGTTACCAAACTATTCTCATTAAACTAATCATCTAATATAAATTTACTTAGAAGAATCTCATTAATTCAAAATTTATTTTTTTATTATATCTTTTGCATTATATTATAAGTTATTTATTATTATGATATATCACAATAATAAAAACCATATTATATCATTATGATACTGTTATATGTATATTTTAATCAAATCACCTTTGTATCATCAATTCATCATGTTGTGTTCATGTTTGGATAAATTTTACCACCTATATGAATAATTATATGACATTTAATAATGTAAGAATATGAAAATAAATATACTATCATATTCTTTTATAATTATATAAAGAATTGTTATTTAGAAATCAAATATCAATATTTAACTCATTAATTAAAAAACAACATTAATTGAATAAAAAAACAGTAAAATTCTTATTATTCATTTCTTATTCTAAGATGAAGACTAACATATTCATGAAATGGTATTTAAACATCATAAATCTGTATAATCCTTAAATTATATTTACATTACTAATATTTTAATGTTGAAAATTGGTGAAGAACTAATAAGAATTCCACTATTTCAAATATAGTTCCAAATGATAAAGGTTACACACAAATGGAAAAAAATAGGATGTATCTAAAAAATATACGTGTAAATTAATATTTAATTTCTTTTTATAAAAGTATAATTATAAGGATTACAATTTTATATATTTTATTAAAATATTTAATTTTTTACGGAACATTGTTCCCATTCGACTAAGTGTCATAATAAGCTAAGTTGTTCATGGGTTAAAATTCAATTTCTTGTAACTTATTTATTAATGTGCAACATGATGCCTTTGATATGGTTTGATTAATATTGAATGAATTTATTATACTAAATTAATGAGGTATTGATATTATATCATGTAGTCTATTAAAAATTTTATTAGTTTAAAATATAATCAAATTGAATGTTGTATTGATCAAAATGTCACACAATCCATAAGTGATTGTTTCCCATGATAAATTAAAAATATAATATTTTTTACCAATAATAGATATAGTAAAATTTTATTCTCTATAAAACCAATAATAAATTAATTTTTATATTCTTTTTATTTAATAATTTACTTCATTATTCAATTTCCCCCTGACTCATATTTTAACATAACTATTTTTTTGTGTAAGCAACCTCAAATCTCATTCCCAGTTGAGAACAATTTATTTTCGACAACCTAATTAATTAAATTTATTTTAAACTGTCCCAATATATTATATAATTAATTATTAAGGCAATTTTACATTTTTTTCTTACTTTAAAATATTTAATAAATTTTTTACTTTTTCGAAAGGTTTTTTTCATCAAAATGGTAATATATTCTATTTTAAAAATTTCTTATAAACATGTCACTCTGTTACCACACTAATTTTATTTGAATCATTATCTAACCATATTAAGGGTTTCTAAATATATTATTTTCCATTATATTTATAAATTACCACATTTAAAATTATTTCTAATGATCATGGGTAATTCTTATTTCAACATATATTTGTCTAAAACTCATAAAAAATATATTCCATCAATGTCAATTTACTTTGACATATGTTATGTTTCCTTAAATATATTTTTAATATTTTAAAAGACACTATATTTTAATCAATTATATAATGTACATGTTTTAATTTGGATTGATCCCTCAATTCCATTGTCTATATTAGCCATCCACTATGTATGAACATAAAATTTCACCTAATGTCTTTTCATTGTGAATACTGGATTTTTTAATTTTATTGATGGGAGTACACATACATTCCATATATATATATATAGACTTTGGGAAATTATTTTCATAAATAAATACATTTATTATAAATTTTACAAATTTCATATTATTTATAATTTTTATTGAAATGTATTTATTGAAAAGGTTACTACATTTTGATGGATACAAATTTATTTACCAATGGTTTATCAAATTATGATAATTTATAGAATTGTTAATGAATTTCTCATGAGAATCCAAATGAAACAAATTTTTATCACATTGGATCACATTTTTGTGATATGTTATTGATTTAATGTTGTTATACAATGTTTTGATGAGGAAGAGTGTTGTCATATATCATCCTCAAATTCATTATTTTGATGTTTATATCTATTGAGATAAGTATTATCTATAAAGATATATGTTTATCATGGGCATATGAAATGATGGTTTTCCCATGAATATAATATTTATTATACTAATTATTATTCCAAACATGGCTTTTTAAAATGTTTATGCTAATTATCAGGACTTTGATAAACTATTATGCACCATATTTATTAAATCATGTTTTCGACTATTTTGATTCATGAAATATGTCATTAAATGTGGTATTTGTTCTTTTATGATAAATAATTTATTAGTAATGAGTTTTCTTTTGTATATTTATTATACCCATATGGTTATATAAGGTTCACTTATGATATTTGATTTTTTTCACTTATGTTTACCCAATCATAAATTCTGATGTCATATTTATCGTATATTTTAATTTCCCCAGGTTAATAAGGTGAAAATACAATCTATAATGTATAAGATAGATTCAGTTGTGGCTAAATTATGGATAAATTTTATTGAAATTTAAAAAATAATTATCTTCTATATATAGACCTCAAAGTCACTAAGACATCATTTCGTGTAATTTTGTGATTATTTTTGAGTTTTAATTACTTACTTATGAAAATTTTATAAATTAAGGGAATTCATTGATTAAGTAAAAAATGTGGAAATTTCAGTTGGGTAATATTATTTTTCTCGGCTATTTTTTTATTAATGGTTTTATGAATAGAGGACACAGTAAAAACCATAGGGATAATACTATGGGTTTAGTCTCAATATAGGATATCATCCAAAAATATTGGTAAATTATTGATTATACGGTTCTCCTAAAAATTTCATCTCTATTAGGATACTACAAGTTGGTATTGGATTTGGAAAAAATATACCTAGGAGAAATAACATTACAAAAGGTTAATTTGGTATTGAATTTATTTTCACCTCATACATGTCAGGAGATAATAACAACACATATAGATTGGCTCTCTTGTGGTATACGTCTGAGATAATCTCATTCCCTTTATAAACCCTTATTAATAATTCATATCACAATTACATTAAAGGACCAAACTATGTATTATGATTGAAGCCAAATTACTTGATCCGAGTTAGAAGAAAGAGAGTTATAAGATATACCACATATAACATAAAGGAAATAAATATGTCATAGGTTTAAATAATGGTATTATTATAGCATAATATATAGGATTTATAATTCATATTCATATTCTATGAATCGTTTGTATGTTATCATGAGATTATTTTTTATTATATGGGTAAAACAAGATAAAAATTTTTATGTTGATAATGATATATATCATAAAACAATAATTAATTATAACATTATAAGCAATAATATATAATTTTTTTAATCATTATATATTCCACGTTGGATATAAATGTTTGTTTCCAAGTATTTTATATTTTAATGAGGTTAATAATATAATTGAAATTATTTTTTTATAATCATAGTTATATCCAATAATGTGTGACATTTACAGATGGTATTCTATTAAATTCTATATAAAAGTTGGTTTTGTAAAAAATATATAGTTTATTCATCAGTAATTATACATTAATAAGGAGTTAAACATATATTATATATAATCAATAATCATTAAATATGATTTTTTATAAGGGTACATTTGCGGGATAACTATAGATTATTACATGATTTTTGTTTGAATGTCTCTTTGGATTAATTTATTGAGGATTTTATCAAATAACGTGTGGATTGATTTTGCTAAAATTGAGTTATAAAGAATTATAATTGGATTTTGAGTTATTGAAAACGTAATCCATGGTATTTCAATTTATGCTTATTATTTGTTTTAAATAATGATAAATATTTAGTAGTTTTTAAGTATATGAATAAGTGTTTAATAAATATGATACTAAAATAGAGTTAATATTATGAGTTATATAAAATCATAGATTTGTTTAATGAATTATAAATTTAAATGTTTTCAGGGGTGGTATGTTATTGGGAATATATGATTAGATTATGTACATATTGGTGTACGAAATTGTATAAAATGTTAAAATGTTTTTGGAATTATATGTAACCTTTTATTGACTATGAGTCTAAGGTATATTTCATGGAAAATTATGTATCTGAAAATATGAATATGTTAAGAATACAATCAAAAAATTTATTGTTTTGGAATAAATAAATTAGGGATGACATAGTTTTTTAGAAGTAATGTAATTACCTTGGTCTTAAGAATTGTTTTCCTTTTTATAAACCATATTACTGTAATTAAAAATTATTTTTTCTATTTGTTTTGTTGAATATAAATATAATGTGACAAAATCATATTAAATATTGATTAATGTAATAACATTTCATTCTTATATAAATGTTGTGTTGCATGAAATTCATATAAAACTAATAATTCTACATCCTTTATGAAAAATCACCAAGTACTAATTACATCAAATAAATTTACATAAATCTATAGGGAATGTAGATATAAAAAACATAAATCATTACAACTAAGAAATCACCCGGATCATCGTCAAATTCAATGATTATAAATAGGAAAAAACATCCTATAATAGAGAACAGACCGAAGATAGGATAAACTTTTATAAAAAATATATGATATGATATACTAATTATTCCATGTTATGTGGTAGTGGATTGAAATAGTGATTTACTAAGTCTATATATTTGAATGAAATATAGTTTTTGAATATATAGATATTTTAAATATGATCATTGCCAATTTATTAATTGTAAAATAACTAAAAGGTATATTAAATATGTGTATTATAATGTAGTTAATTTAGAATAATATATCATACAATGAAATATCAAAATAATATGAAAATAATATAAATAAGTATATATATTTATATTTTATATATTAATATTTATATTTTCATTATTAAAATACTAAATGATTTATGTTTAAAATTTAAATAATGATTTTAGTAATTAAATATATGTAAAATGAAATTTGAGAACATAAATTATTCATTTTATGGGGTTTTTTATAATTTTTTTGAGTACAATATTAATATTGTTTTTTAAAAGAACAGTTTTATTAAACACTATATGTTTTATACAATTATATAAAATGTGACATGTTTCATATTCCATTACATAAAACTAACATATTAATTAAAATTTCATATTTTATAAGATATAATATCAATTATGGAGGGATAATGGTGTCTTATCCTATCAATGATCAATATTATGCCCAAAACCATAAATATTATAATATGTGAAGAGGAAAGAGTAGTAAAATAGTTGGATATCAAGATATTTTGTTGTTTTATTAGTTATTTGATAATAAATCCTTGGGAGAAAATGGGAAGAGTGATGATATATCATTTTCACTGATGATGGAGGTTTTTTCCCAAAAAAATCATTAAGGGGAATACCAATTTTTTTACGAATCTCGATTCTATTGAATAATGAAATAAATCCTTTATGAAATATCATGAACCATGCTGAGTTGAAAACCAATCTAGTGGTTGTCCCGATACTTGGTAAGGCCTAAAGGTTATTCTTTAACTCTACTGTATAGTACATGTTCTAAGGTATCCTAAAAAAGGTTTGAGAAATATTTACCTGGTTAAAGAAACATTAAACAACCAGTATTAATAAATAAATATAATATACAAATTCCCAACCAATAAATATGAAAACAATATTTAGAAATGAATTACATTATTTTACAAAATTCCCAATTGTACAACAACTAAAATTTAATATCATATCCTACTCAAAAAATAACCACATAAAATGGGGAATCACCCTCAAGACATCTCCACAACATCACACCGATAATTGAAGCTAAAAACCTGATGTGTCATCTCTCCAATGACCTTTTCCATACCTATATCAAAAATTACAAAGTCTACTTACACCTAGTGGTGTAAGTAGGAATTGAGAATAATCCCAATAGGATTAAACCCACCATAATATTCTATTATATAATCATTATAACAGCAAAAAAATTAAAGTTTTTATAAATAGGAAATTCTAGAAACAATTTTAATGGGATAAACCTTCAAATAAATAATGTTTTCATGTCGGAAAATATAAAGAACGATATTTTTTAAATAAAACACCCATAATGCTAAAATTAACAGTCAAAAAAACTGAATGTCGATGGTAAGTACAATATAACAAATTATCACTTTTCATGGAAAATAACACAAGGTAGTAGTGTATATTGGGATAGTAGGTACATCATATCTCACTGAAATATTTTTTAGGAGCCACAACAAACTACTTTCTCTTGCACGAGACACCAGTAGGGAAGACACCCATAGTAGTGTGATATCCAATAAATCATCATTATTTAGTTGATTTTTTCATTATCTATCATGCTATGTAAAACTAGTATAAACACACATTCTAATCACAAGCACATTAGTCCCAGTCCACCCTCCTAGATGCATGGGCTTCCCATTTGTGGTCTATCATGTTCTACATGTTATAAATTACAATTTTTACATCAAAAATAAATTTTTAAATAATATACCTAGAAAACATCACTCCAAACAAGTTCTTCACTCACAATGTAGGTAATTAATCTCTATTGAAATTTTACAGAACATCTTCATGATTTTTTACATGTCTTTCCACAAAAAAAATTCATTTCAAAATACACTTTTAAATAAAAATAACCAACCAGAAAATTACAAATGATAATTTCCCACCCAAACACTATTTAATAAATAAATATCAAGAATCATAAAATAACTACAAATGATAAAACATGGAATAAAGATGAAAAAATACGAATTTTAGGTCAAAATTAAACTTTAAAATTAATCATTAAATTAATTCAAATAGAAGTAGTTTTCTCAGGACACACAATAGATAAGAAACATTATAAATAGTTTACTCTAGTAGGATAAATTCATAAATGAATTCTTACACATGGAACCAACAACATTTAATGTCTAATACCCCAAAATGATTTTGTGAAACATCACCTGCTCAATAACTTCTTCAAAAGAAAGTGAAATCGAACCCTAATTATGAAGATTGAAAGAAAAAACTAACTATTAAATCCTATTGATGAAATAATAGATACTATAATTTTATAAATTCAATACAGAGTGAAGAAAACCAGAGATGTGAAATAATAAAATAAAGACTCACTTACATTAGGAAGCATGAGGTTTCCCCCAACAAAACCCCTTCAATAATGGTTTCCAATAGATCTTTAGGGATATTGGAAACCTTATATTATTTTAATGGTTTAATGGGTGAAGAAATAGGTGAATTAAAATTATTTAGGAATGGGAAAGGGGAATGTCCATTTTTTATGTCATTAAAATTGGGCATTGTTTGTACCCACAGTTTAGTAAACTGTGTGCCCAATTCTGTAAAAACACAAATTTCCATTTTTATCAATGATTCAAGGGGGATCCTAGGGAAAATGATAGGCCAATACTTTAAGAGAAAATACCTGAAAATAAGTATATTGATGTGATAATTCTCCCCACCATGAAAACATTTCTACCTAAAAAAGTCAACATCATGCTTGAACAAAAAACGAGAATGGATACCCTTGTTCAACCCACAACATCAGCTCTCATGCTCATGCACATCATTTTAATGCTCCCAAAAGAACCGTGATAGTGTAATTTACCTTCCCCAAATAAAAATCTATAGGGAATTTACTATTTTCATTAATCATTCAAAAACTGATAAATTTGGCTTTGTTTCTAATTCTTCTTAATTAAACATGTAGGATGGATCCATGTTTTTTTGTTTAGTTGGGATACATGGAATATTTCGTGAATAGATGTTAATTGTGAGGGAAAAACAATCCTATATTCCACCATGTAAATCTTCATTGTGATCATAAAATCTATGATATACATCAACGTTAGCATTGCCATCTTTCCCAAAGGATGACAACGCCAATGAGGGACCACCTTCAAGAATAACTGATCAGCCACAGTGAACTCAATCTATCAATGCGTATGATCAGAATATAATTTTTGGAAAGTCTGAGCTGCCAATAACCACATTCTAATCACATTTACCTTCGTATATGTCTCTTTCATATTGTTTTTATTCCATTTATATTATAAGAATTTTTAATTCTAATTTCAATATTTTAAATTTCATTTAAATTTAATATATAATTTATGTGTTGTTGGATTTTAATGTCACCTAGTTGAAACTTTATTATGTTTCAAGTAGGAGAATTTTGAACCCTGTAAAATATAAACTATAAGTAACATATAAAAGAAACAATACAAATGTATTATAAATATAAAAAATTTTATAAAATAAAAAAAATTACGAATATTACAAATGAAAAAATTTACATTGTATATATTTTTTATTTAAAAATAAATATTTAAACATCAAAAAATTTATGTCCATTATATTTTGTACAAATAAAATCGATATTAAATTTAAAACATTTAATTTACAAATGAAAATAAATTTAAAAAATTTAATATCAAAAAATAATAAAAAAATATAAAATTTACATTAGAAAATTCTATAAAAAATAATCATTATGTATAAATATTTTATTTTGAAAACACTATTTTAGTAATTTAGAATGTTAAAATATGAATCTAATTTTTAAAACCATATAAAATTATCTCTAATTCATTTTCGATATTATAAAATCCTACAAACAATTATTATTAACATGTAACAGAATAAGGTTTTTCAATACGTTATTCGATGTGCTCTAGAAATTTAAATAAATTTTTTAGAATATTTTGGTATTTAAAAACATATTTGATAGAGGGATGATTCGTAAAATGAGATCAGATTACTGTAAAATTATAAGAAAACAACCTTAGATTTGTTTTTAAATTTGAGGAATTGATAGCACATCAATCCAAGTTGTTGTTTCCCTAAGATGGCTAAAAAAATAATTTTAGTACATTCAAACAATAAAACATGTATTTTATGTTTAAAACAGGGAAAACTATTGAAATTGACAAGACATATTTTGAACTGTGTTTATTATTATTTTTTAATTTCTCTATAAAATGATGTATTAATTTGATGTGCAATGATTTTGAGAGTTATTATTTTATAAATAGGGGGTTTTTTAAATATTTATAAATTAAAAATTATAAATACAATGTAAATGATATTTCGCACAGAGAGTAACCATATAAAAAATAAATAAAAATAAAAATTATATCATATATATAATAAAAATAATAATTTATAGGTATTTCAACACATTTAAATACAACATTATAACATTTCATGTAGCTAACTTTGGAAGCCTAAAAAATATAATCTATAAGTAAAATATATATTAAACAAAAAAAATAAATTAAGTATATAAAAAATAGAAAATAGAAATTATTTTAAAAATATAACAATCCAAAAAAAATTTACATGACATAAATTTTATTGATTAAGAAATAACATTTACCAATCAAAAATAAAATTCTCATAAAATATAGTATGAATAATATCTAATTTCAATTTTAAACATTGACTATGTAGAATTAAATTAGTCAAAAATACTGTGAACGTAAAAAAAATAATAAATTATTATTATTAGTTTTATTTAATATTAATTTCTTTTAATTAAATTAATAATATTAAAAAAATATTATATTAAAATATATACAATAATTAGAATAATGAATAATAATTGTGATTTCAATAATATAATTCTGGATATAATGAACCTTCGACCACATGGGAACTATGTAAATATAAGGTGTTCATTTTTTACTAAAGTACCAAATATCGACAAAATGAACGTTATTAACTTAAATGATTTCATAATGTTTATAACATTGTAATAAGTGATATAAATGTAATAATAAACTTGAAAAATGCTCTTAAGAAAGTAGAAATTAAATTCAGTTTATTATTCAAGAGACTAAAAATGATTGAGTCAATTCAGACATGAGATAAGGGACTTCGTAACAATCTCCTTTCATTGAGGAATTTTTATTTTTATACATGACTTTATTTTATATGGTGTATAAACCCCTTTCAACTTTCATTTAATTCAAAGGTAATCTTTTTATATGAAGTGTTTTCCTAAAAAACAAAGTGGAATTTTTTTTAACGTAAGCGGTGACAAGGACCTTTCCGCCGCTGCGAGTATTACTTGACCATTGACTTCCTTAACAAGTCGAAATGTTTTTAAAAGAAAAAATTAAATACTATATACTCTTTTTACGTATTTTGGTATTGAAAATGATTTTTAGAAAGGATTTATTAATTCAATATATTGAAATGATATTTTATTATTGCAACATGGAAATGATATATTTCCTTTATGCTTTTGTTATGTGTTATGATCATGTTATGGTTATTGGGAATTATTTACGTATAAGGGCGGTTCTGTGATAAACTTAGGTCGGGTGAGCCTGATATAGCTCTCCAATGCATTGGGTAACATGACAGAGGTAAACGTGAATGTTTCTCCTAAGAGATTTAAGGAATATATTGTGATGGGTATTCCAAAGTAACTCCCTATGTAGCTGTGATAGTTACAGTGTAAGTATGATATGGATGCCACAAGTTATCTTTATAATTAATAATTTTTATATGTCTTTCATAAATCTTATGATATCATGAGGTTAGTAAATGATTTCATGTTTTGTATGTATTTATCAACAAATGTTTTCATTCTTTGTTTTATAAACCTTATTGAGATTTTTATGCTCATCCCATGTTTTGAAATGTCTTTACAGGACTTAATTATAAACATGGTTAAGGATGGGATGAAGTGAAATTCATGTTGTCTAAAACATTCACTAGACATGACACTTTTTTTAAGAGTTTTTATTTTATTAAAAAATTGAAACTATGTAGATATATCTACCTTTTAATCATTTAAGATGTAATGGTTATGTCCTAATTCTATAAAACAATAAACCTGAAAATATCCTCAATGTGAATTATACGTTTAATTCAATATCATGTAATGTTAAAGGCACGGTTCTTATAAATATAACATTATAAATTTTAATATAGTTATAGTTTAAATTAATAAAATGTCTAATAAAATTTTATAAAAGATAAAATCACATCTATTAGTTGTTATGTGTGATGTAAGGGATTGGGATAATTGGTAAATACATCGAGAAATATTTGTTATTATGAACCTATTAAATATTATTTGGTGCATACATATAACTTTTTATGTATATAACAAGAATACATATTAATCTATCATTATTAATCATTAATGTTTTGTTATTTCATTCAAGGGTTTATAATATTATAGTTACCAAAGAGATAAGAATCTATTTTATAATAGAACATTTTTTGGAGATTTCAATTACTTTTGCTGATGGAAACTTATCATTATCATTAATAATATACTATTAAATTATTTTTGAAAGGTAATTCAATTATTTTAAATATTTTTTATATAACTTATTACTTCATATGTACATGATTCAATATATTAATTATTTAAAATAAAAACCTATTTTATTTATCTTTTAATCAGATATATTTTTCTTCCACATCCATTTATTAAAATTTTGTTTTAAAAAATTAATTTTATTTAATTAAGTTGTTTATTAAGGAAATTTTATATCATTTATATCTTATAAAAATTGTTTAATAGAGTCATTATTCAATTTTAATAAATTGATACCATCTTTATAATGTGGAAGGGAATGGTTTTCTAACGTAAAAAATAATAATTAAATTTTCCTCAAGCATAAAAATTTTAAAAAATGTTTCTTTTACTTAATGTATTAAAATTATTTACAATGAGAAAACAATAATGAAATTATATTTCAATATTTCCAATTAATTTGCATTATTATTTTCATGTATATTATTTTATGTAAAAAACCTATAATATTGATGAATCAATGGTTGCTGGATCGAAATATGTATGTAGTTAGAACAATACAAGAGGGGAGTGAATTTTAGTTTTTAAAAACATTCATTATCAATCATCAAATAAACATTTTTTATATGTATATACAATAATCCAATTCAAAATACCCTTAAATGTGATAAAACAATGTATCATAGTGGGTCTTAGTACCTATGAAAATGGTAATCGTAATTGGGTAGGTTATGATAATTATCATAATTAGATTAATTATGATATGTATACCACATGTTGTTTTAAAATCCTACTTGTATCCTTGGTGAATAAAATTACTAGATTAATTGAATAGATTATTGTAATTATAATGGTTATAACAATCATAGTATTACAAAAATATATTATTCTACCAAACCATGTATAGAATCATAATCATTAACACAATGTAAAACATACGTATTTTAATTTAAAAAATTACAATGATATGAAATATGTATAGAAGGAAAAAATAAATGTTTTATCCTTCTCTTAAAATTATAGAGGAAATGTAAATAATACAATTATTTAATCCCAAATAGAATGGTATCATTTACCCTAGGATAAATGTCCCATGATCTATATACTCAATAAATTTTACCTAACCCACACAAGGGTATTCCCTTGATTTGAATATTGTATTCAGTCTATATGTCTATCGCAAACAACCCTCAATTAAGAAAGTAATCAGAACCTCTATCTTACTAGCCCTAGAATCCTTCGATTCAAAAAACATCAACACCGATATCTCTATAGATCCACAAAATCCCTTGACCTTAGTCATAATTTATTAGATTCTCACAATTCAAATCCAAATCCATGATGAAATAAGTTCATTGAATAAGATATTCATGACTTATATTCTTAATAGATTACACACAAGGAAGTGATTTTGATGGATCTATAATGGAGTATCTCTAGATCATCGTGATTGTTTTGAGCTTTGTTGAATGGCCAAGTATTTATAGCATTTTCCCCAATAATCATATTTTTCATGATTATTCAGTGGGACATTGGCACTTGACACATCAAGGGTCATATTAAAATTGAATAAACTATGTCGTTTTAATACATAAAAAATTACATGACATTTTTTTAATTGAAATACATAACTGATTAAAATAAATTATTTTTATATTAAATATTTCATTTAATAATATTTATGACTTAATATAAATGATAATATTATGTCTAATTATTTTCATAATGAAAAGAATATGTGGTTGCGATTGAAATAAAAATAATAAATTAATAATAATATCATGGTATACAGTTAAAATTATAAACCTATTAAGATTAAAAACATGACATGCAATTATGATTGTACACCAGTTAAAATTTAATGAAATGCATATAATTATAGGAGAAAATAAAACATGCAGTTATTATTGAAATGCAGTTACAATTGATATACAATTACAGTTGAAAATAATAAATATTGTTATGATTGAATACATTATAAATATAATTCAATATAAATAACCATGGAATATATATTATATATAGTTTTTTACTTCTATAGAAAATTGAATGGAAAAGTAAGAAACAGAACATTTGACTCAACGATCTTCACATTATTGGAATGAAAAAAACACAATGATAAAGAAAAAAATTCTTATCTCCACCTGGGTTTTATAACACTTTTAACAATAATGATTAATATGACTAATTCATCCTTAGGATAAAATTTTCCCTATGGAACATACTCTCTTCAATATAATTTTCTACTCCCCTTTTCATTTGTATTCTCCCACTTAATATAATATTCTTCTATTGTTGAAGACACTCTACCCACTATAAAATAATACCCCCCTTTGTGGTTTTCATAAATGAAAATATATAGATATACATTTGAATGGTTAAATAAAAAATATTATGAAACAATAAATATGAAACATATCATGCATTTGATTTGATAATAATTACAATATAAGATCAAAAAGAAATAATTTCTATTCCCTTTTCTTCTTAGAGGGATTAGAAATTGATATATTCATCTTTTTTAAATCATTTTTTTCTTCCAACAACTATTCAATAGATTGTTTTTTTACTCGAAACATTTCTTCTCCCTTTCCATTTGAGTATTCTATGGGATTTCTCTTTTTATGAACGTATTTATTGCTAACAGCTTCTGCTTAATTTTCACTTTCCTCATTCACTTCTTCTTCTTACTCTTATTCTTCATATCTTCCATACTTCTCTTTATTTGTATCTACATATTCATTAATTTTATTTATTTATCTATTTTTTGATTCTTTTTATTCTCATTCATGGTTGATAGTTTGAGGAGTTAATAATTTTCCAACTATTTGTTTTCATATTTCATGAATAAAAGGAATAGATATGATTTCATTTAAAACAATGTCAGTACAATATATCTAACCAATTTTCAATAAATTATCGATATCAATGGCCTGTTAATTTTTCTTCTTCATTCTATTATTTTTCTATACATATTTGATCAATTCATGGATATTAATTTTTTTCATCTAGGACCTCAGTATGATAATGTATGATATTGGATTCACCCACATTATTTTCACCATTTTCTGTTCTCTATTCGGCTATAACCTCATCATGTACTTCTTTTTTTATTCTGTGATATCATGGGTGGTTCAGAATCAGCATACTTGTTTTTTAGAAAAATTAAATTTAAATTCAATTTAATATTTCTTACTCCGTCCAGCTATTTATTTATTATTTTTGTTTTTAAGATATTTTTAAAATTTTAATGATTTTAAATTGAATCAAAACATTATCCTCCAAATCGTATATTCATTAAAAATAAGATCATTGAAACTTTGAGCCTCTAAATTAATTTCCAATTTTCATAGCATAAAACATTTAGAATGAAAACTTATCAAGATTATATGAAACATAGAAAACATATATTTAATTTCTATGGACTTTATTTTATTGATAATCAATAATATGAATCCCATGAGATTTAATTTCCTCATATTAAATAAATATTTGAGTAAATATATGTCAAAAACCATTAGGGTTTCCTTATCAACTTCTCTCATACTAAAATTCCTTGTATCTAGAGGGCTATTAATCAGTTTTCAGCTGAAAGACGATTCACCATTCTTTAATCTTCATGAATCTCTAATAGAGATTACCCTTCCTTTTGTTTATCAAATTTCCCATATGATTTAGAAAACCAATGTGATGGTTATAAATAATCTCCATGAAAAGGAATTACCACAATATTTTCATCCTGATTTACCTTAGTGGTGTAATTATTCTCATACATTATAAAAATAATTTAGATTATCGTATATTTCCATAGTTTTATAGAATTCTAGCTCCTCCTCAAAGTGAACATGCTTATGATCAGATCTGGGTATATAAATACAAATATAATATCAGCCTTGGAAGTCTGTAATTATTTTAAATAAATAATAAAAACAATAAAAAAATTATTGTGATATTAAGCATTCAACTTGAATGTTTATAGACAAGATGTACTTCAAAGTTATTTTTTGGAGATGTGGCAGTTGATTCTGACATGATAATTGAGACAATCTCTAAAAAATAAAGCAAGGAACTCAAATGATTATAAAAAAACAAGATAATTTATTTGAAGGGAATTTGATCTTAGATGATCTTAACTGAGATATTGATATGGTAAGGGGTTTTGTTCCCTTCATATAGCTGATGGAAATACAATTTTTATATTTTAGGACTCATATTAGATTAGCAAAATACAATGGTTGAAAATTATTTCAAACACATGAATTTTTTACAATAAAATATAACGTATTAAAGATGAATCTAAAAATGATTTAAAATAAGGTGAATTTGTTTAAATACCAAATTTTTTTGAAATGTAATAAAAAGTGTAGTGTTTAGAAGTTGTACCACTAAAAGTATCAGTATTATTTAATTAGTTTCAATATATTTTTCATATGAAATGGACATTGAAGGTATTACAAAAATTGAAATTATAAATATAAATATATTTTAAATTCGAATTATATTTTTATTACAAATAAAATAAAATAGAAATTATATTATCAATAAAAATTTAATACATATAAAATTGTATTTCAAACAACATTTTAATACCGAAAAAATGAAAGCTATAAAAAATGAAAATGATTACAAACATGTAACCAATTAAAAATATGAAGTTGAATGAAATATTGAAACCATTTAAATACATGAAACCAATTATATAAATAAAACCAATTAAAAACATGATAACAATGAAAAGCAATAATCCAATTAAAATTGTGAAACTGATAAGAAGCATGAAACTATTTAAAACATAAAACAGATAAAAATACTGAAACTGATTAAAAATATGAATATAATTGTACTCCAACTTTGAAACAAATTAAATTAACATAAGGAGATGGTTTGAAGAAGAAGTATATGGGAATGATTTCTTTATGATGGTCATTACTAGATTCTATTTAATGTATTCAAATCTATTAGTAATGAATGATTTTTGAAAATATCATCATGTTGTTCTTTCATTATGATGAATTATAGAATGATATATCTTTTAAGTGTGTGATCCCTAAGAAAGTGACGCCTAATATATATGTTTTTTCATGAGAGTGATATGTAGGGTTTTTCATAAGGATATATAACTACTTTTTTCACATAGTATCTATGTTTTAGAAAAAAATCATACCAAAATAAGGGATTGTGTGTTGCATCCACAACACGCGGCACAATATAATTCAAATGCCATATATTTAGATTTAGTATTGGAATATGTTGCTGAGTATTTCTTCATATATGACAAGGTAATTAAATAATCTCCTAATAAATGACAAGTTTCCAATTTATTCTTTTAATCCTTTATACAACCATCAAATTCATCATCTAAATATCTGAAAAAAATTATTTGTAGAAGAATATAATTTTCTTAAATCTATTGTTCCCAAAAAATAACTATTTTTTTACAATGATTTTATATGATCTTATTTTATATTTTCATGGAATTTTTCAATTAATAATACTAAAAGCATTAATTCTATGTGAATGGATATTCATTATAGTAAGCTTCCTATCATACCTCGAAAAAATGGTTGATCCAATGTTTTCACAATTTCATCAAGATCAATTGTATTCTAGGTATCAAATATAGTACATATAATTTTAGTGTTTTCAAATAAATGTTTTTTAGAATATATTTTAGATAAGTATGTTGAGATATATAGTTTTCTTCTAGTTTTTATGAAATTTAAAAAACATGAAAAATATTTAACTCTTCTTTCATACTCAATAATACTCTGATTTCATATGATTCACGAATGAATAAGTCAAGACTTTCTGAGTTGATCAAAATATAATTTCATCAAAATACATTTGAGAAATAAAAAATAGTTTTAGTTTTGTTCATTATAAAGTGATTTGGATCTACAAGTATCTTATTATAATTTTTTAGTAACATATATGTTTAAAATATATCATTCCAGGAACTATGGGTATGTTTATGATATATATAGGTTTGATAAGTTTTAAAGAATGTTCATGATGTTTTTTTATTAAAAAAAATGGAGGTTGTTCAACATAAACATCATCTTGATCAGATATTTTAAAGAAATAACACTTCACATCAATTTAAAAATGATTGATTTTAATGAAGGATGCAAATTCTAAGGGAATTAGAATAGATTCAGGTTTAGATACTAGACAGTATGATTATTTGTATTCTATACCATTGTTTTGATTATAGGCCATAATAACTAATACTAATTTGTTTCTTATTATGATTATATTTTCATGACGTTTATTTCCAAAGATCCACATTACTCTTAATACAATGGTTCCTTTAGGACTTCAAAAAAATATCCTGACTTGGTTTCTTTCAAATTCATTTAGTTTATCTTTCATTGATTTTATCCAATAATAATCACCTAAATAATCACTTGTAATTTAAGGATATATTTGGAAATGAAATTATATATAATATACTTTATTTTTTAAGAAACTTATTATCCTTATGGGTTTATTTACATCACTAATGATGTAGTCAGTAGGATGAATCCTTAAAAATAACTGATTTGGGTATTGTAAAACAATTTCATCAAAATAGTGTAGAAAATATTCTAGAGTGAATTAATTAAAAAAAATTTCATTAATATTCACAAGAATAGAAGAATATTATATAAAAGGATGATAATCAAATTTTTAAAACACATATGAAGATGTAGGTTGGGGTTGATTAAAAACAAAAATATCCATTTCATCAAATTTGACAAGAGCTATTTGTTCAGCAACACATGAAATTTTAAAAAAACTCTATCAACCTCAGTGGTTGTGGAGTATCCTATGATAATTCTTTCATCGTATTTGGGTAAAAATTTGTGATTTTTTTTGTTTTTAAAATGAATACTTTCAATCCATATAAACTGAAGTATGAAACATTATTTTTTCATCCTATCTACAATTCATAAGGTGTTTCCTTAAGAAATGGACTCATAAAAACATTTTTTATAGTATTACATGAAGTAATCACAGCTTCAATCTAAAGATATTTCTCAATTTAGTATTCACTCAAAAATGTTATTGTTATTTGTTGAGAATTTTTATTTCTTCTTTCAATATCAATATTTCTCGGAGGAGTTCTACATGTTGAGATGTTATGATTAATTCCTCTCTTTCTACAAATTGTTTTCAAATATATATTTTCAAATTCACTACCCATATCACTAGGAATAGTTATCAATGGTAGGGTTTTTTATTTTTATCTTTTGCTATTAAATATTTTATATAAAGAGAGGATTCATATTTCTTATCTAGAATATGAACCCATATAAATATATATTTTTAAACAAAAATGAATAAATAGTATTTCCCTCCAATACATCCAGTTTGTGTTGGATAAAAATGATTCATATGTACATGCTATAATGCATTACATTTTGTGAATTCACAAATGGATTTAAATCAAGACTTATGTTGTTATCTATATTGAAAAAGGTAACAAAATTGAAGAATAAAATAAATGATCCAGCAGATCCTTATAAATTAAATTCATAGATAGTTTACATACATTCATAAAGTTACATTTTCCTTACATTCTATTCCATAACCATTATTTTTCTTCCATTACACTAAGACAAGTTATGTATTAGATCATACGTAATTATAATTTTATAGTGTACCCATTTCCATGCGTGTTGGAAGAAATAATAAATCCATCCTTTAAATTTTGAACTACACATTTATTATTCCTAAAACTACTAAGGTAACTATCATCATATAATTGACTTACACGTATAAGGTTGTTCTCAAGACCCTTATCGAATAAACTAGTTGAAATTAAGTGTTTTTAAAGAAGAAAAATATGACTTATACAAATGACCATTCCCTAAGAATTATCTTCAATTGTCAATCTTCCACCATTCATTTAAATAATATTTTCATTGAAAAGTTTTTTCCCACCCATAAGACAAGAAAATTCAGGATCCATATTCCAAATACAATTGTTTTCACCACTCCCTATATTTTCGGGAAAATAAAATAATTAGAGTTTTAGAATATAATAATTAATGGTTCTGAAGCAGTTTGAAATTAAAATCTTAAAATCTCTATTTTCATAATAAGTTGATCATTATAAATACTTTTTAATTGAATTATTTTTAAACAAAATATTTTCTCTTAGTTTCCACCACTTGGAATAATAGTGAAAATAAGGTCACTTTTATGTATAAATAGTATTGACTAAAAATAGTTTTTCAATTAGTATAACCCATTCCACAACAATTATTAAGAGGTGGATGTTGTGAATAAATTTTACCAAAAACATAATTACCATAATTATTGTTTATAAATGTTTATTTATGTAAAATATTTCATATTTTTTCTAATGACTAAATTTATATACTCATATTACTTATTCTTATTAGTGGAATAAATCTCTAAAAAATTTCATCTGAAACAATATTTTAATGATCTTTATATATTTTATCCTTCCCAAAATTTACTTACTTAAGGATTTTAGAAATATTTTAAAAATTTAAAACATTTCTTTCATTGCCTTTAGAAATATCTGATACTTATTTCTCTAAAACATATATTATAGAATTTTTTTATCCATTTCCTTTTTGATCTTACTATTTTTAATTTCAAATAACATAGTAAATATTAAAACTTCATTAAAATAAGGAAAAGTATCATAATCCCAAGATTAATAGGATTCATCAACTAAAGATTCAGAATAATTTTTATTAGGATAATTAGTATTTAAAGACATATTGGTTATAAATTTAGCATTGTTTACCATAGCCATGAAATAATGATTTTTCTAGAATAATAGAATATAGAATAGTACTACTCTTTCGATAATATTATATATATGATGAGTTTTCATATTAGTCTCCTTCAATGGAAATACCAGCATCATTTTCCTTTAGCACTTTATTTCTTTTGTCTTTCCAAAACTTCTTTTTACTTCAATTTGAATTTTTATCCCTATTGTATTTGTTTAATTCATAGGAAAATAAATTACGAGGTGTCCTATTATTTTAAATTTCTAAAAAGTCACTTCTGTATCATTCTTATCATTTCTATCATTTTTTTCTTTTTATATTTGTAATAAATTCTTTATTTACAACACTCTTTTTCCTCAATCGAGTATGATTGTCCAATTCATTTACAGATTTCTCATCTTCAAATGAGTCAAATTAAAAAATTATTTTTCTTTGAGATAATTACTATTTTATGAAGTTTATATTCATTTAATATATTTATATTTGAAGTAATATAAATTCATTCATTATTAATATTTTTATTTTATAAATCTATCTTCAATTGTTTCTCATGTTATAAGTGAGTCCCAAATAACACATAAATATTAATAGTTATAAATTTCCTTGATTCATAAATAAAAATAATTTACAATTTTCATTTATTTTTCATGATTTATATCATATAATCTATAAGAATCTCAACATCTGATCCAATTTCTGAAATTAGTTGTATGCTATTTATGATTGTTAGAAATATCTATTGAACTAAAAAAATATGTTCTCTAGAGGGAAAAACAAAACCATGATAATCATCTCTATGCATAGACCTTCCATGACTCAATTAATATGGACATATCAAAATATGTAACATTGGGTTTCTTATATATGTATTTAGCTACTTCACATGATTATATCAATCTATATATATTATTAGTCCTAGAATAGATCAATGTAATGCATACCGTATAGTTTAGATGATATTATTTCATTTATTCCTTGTTTAAATTTTTGACTTCTATAGATATTATTTTATAATCTCTAGTAAGCATAACAAATATTCCATATCATTGTTCCAAAAAAAGTAATCATTCAATATCAGCAGTAATAATAACTATTACCATTAAAAATAGGCGGTCTTATTGGATTTAGATTATCAATAGATCTGACATTGATTTCTACAATATTATATGAAAAATCATTTCCCGTCCATGGGTTACTATAGTATGTATTTATAGGAATAAATTTTATAAAATAAATAAATATAACATTTAAGAGAAAAAAATTGAGATTAACACAATTTAATACACTGTTAAATCAAATATATATATTACTATTTGAGAGACCTTTTATAATAGCAATTCTTTTTGTTTGAAATATGTACATATATGCGATAATACATGTGGGGGTGAATTTTAGGTCTTTAAAACCTATCATTATCAAAACTAAATGAAATTTAGATTAAAATAATTTGAAATAATAAAATTCAAAATACATATAAATGTGATATAACTATGAATGGTTGTGGTCCCTAGTACCGATGAAAAATATATTCATAATTTGGATGGTTACGATATGTATTGTAATCCTATTGTTTACAATAAGAATACCCCCAGTTGTATTTAATGAACAATCACATCTTATATGAATTTGATTACTAGAGTAAGAAAATAGATGATTACAATTAGTATGGTTATAATAATCAATTTATTATGAACAATTGATGTTTATATCCTAAAATGTGTATAATCATAATAACTAATACCTCGTGATATATATGTATTGTAATTAAAAGAATAACAATTACCTGAATAGAAAGAAAAAATAAAATATTTAATTTTCTATTACAAATACATCTAAATTGTAAAGAATAAAATTATTTTAACTAAAATATAAGGGTATCGTTTCACCTATGATAGGGGTATCATAATTTATATATCCAAACAATTATATCATATCCACTACTTGGTAATCCCTCGATTCAAAAATTGGCATTAGTATATCTGCCCATCCCTGACATCCCTCAATTAAGTAGGTAATTCGTAGCTCTGTCTTCTTAGCCTTAGAATCCCTCGATCTACAAAAAAATCCATACAAATCATTCTTCTTCTCCTTGGAAGTGCTCAATCATAATCACAAATGATCATAATAAAAAAATAAAACTAGAACTCCCTGAATACAAATGTTCTTGGTACGATCTATTCATGAATTTTATTATCTAGATCATTTTTCCAAGGATTTTATTTGGATAAAGCTCATAAAGAGTGTCTCTAAATATTCAAAATATTTTTGAGATCAGTTGAATGACTTGGTATTTATAGCCCTTAACCCAATATTTAGAATCATGCACTTATGGTTTCATTTTTCCTAAAAATTCATTAGGACTTTGGCACATGGTACATGAAAAATCATATAAAAATGAATACAGTACGTCATTTTAATACAAAATAAATTACACATATTCATTATAATTGAATTAAATACATGATTCCATGTAATAGTTTTGATATAAAATATTTCCATTCATAATAAATAATATTTACTAGAAACAATAAGATTATAATTCATGATTTTAATTAGGAAATGAATAAGTGGTTACGATTGAAATCTTAATATGAAATTACGAATGATATCTTATTTTATTATTATGATTATATACTAGATATGATTTAAAACATAACATGATCTGTTGATTTTAAATGAGTTAAAATTGAAATTAATTCAAACTATTATAATAAAAAATAATACCTATAGTTATGATTGTTATACAGTTTTGATTGATACGCATTTATAATTAAAAAAAATACAACCAGTTATGATTGAATACATTAGAAATCTTATTCATTGTAAATAACCATGGAATGTATTTTTGGAAGAGTTTATTATTTCCAAAAAAATTATTGGAGAAATCAAAAATAAAATTTTTTTCTCAACAATAGTCACCTCTCATCTCTTGATTAATTAAATGATACTTAACCATCTCTTTATTCTGTCAATATTCTGTGATATTTTTTGATTAAACAATAATTTAATCTTAAATATTCTTATTCTATACAAGGTATACGTTTATTTTTAAAATAATATATCATTTATACAAATTTTATTACTTTTACCTTTCTTTTATTATTTGAGGAAATATTGATATGTTTGTATCTGTTAATTATAACAAATATTTTCTTATAAGGGACAATACTCTTGAATTTAATAGATAATTATATATATTAAGAATTATTTGAAAATTATGTGATATGTGAGACCTGGAATTATATATCCCCTTGTTGCATCAAAAGTTCTGATGAGAAAAATTAGTGGGATAATTTAAATAGATTCTTAACAATTGTTTTAAAATACTATTTCATATGGTATAAAATATATAGATATCATGATGTCTGATATCATGACATAAAATATAAATAATTTCAATTATTGAGAATTATTATATTATTATCTATGATATTATTCCATAGATATTAACAATGTATGAATTTTTTACTCAAATATTTGATTAGATATCATGTGTGGTTTGTAATGTTGATTTTAATATTGTTTATTCATTTCTAATTTTGGTATAAAATTTATTTATTTAATCTAATGCGTGTTTAGATGTTTATAATTACATAATATCTATACATTATTTAATCATGATCCCCATGTTATAGTTTTAATGTCATTTTTGTTCATTTATTTACAATACCATATTGATTATTCCTCATCTAATCATGATTTACAAGATATTTATTGAATAGAATGTCTCATATGTTATTTAACATTCATATTGATTATTCCCTATCTAATAATTATATTAATGTTTTCAAAATAATTTAATATGTGTTCAGTTTTCTATTCTATAATTATTCATGAAATATTCCTATATATGTAACCCCTTTTGAGAATTTGATACCATGATTAATTAAGATTCTTTCACCGTGATGTGTTAGAATATTAATTCTAAAGTGTTCAAGGATGTTGACTTATTTCCATTACTACTTTTTATTTTATTCACAATCTGAAAAGTGTATCATTTTTTATATGGTAAATTCTAGGTAAATGTAAAAATTTATACCACCCAACTATATATTACATGAGTTAAAATCTTTAGAGTTGATATATGAGCATTTTTACTATTAACCATGTCAACTATATTGATGAAAATATTTATTATAGAAGATAAAACTAGGATAATATTCGCGCATTTGAAATATTTTTGGAAGTTGTATCATCCAATTAATGTATTATGCTAATACTCAACCCCTATTTTTATCAAGCATTGGTTGGGACTAATTTATGTGTGTTTTGGGTGAAATTTTTAATCTTTTGGAAGGAACTTTGGAAGTTCATGTTTGTTTAATGTTTTTTACAAATGGTGTGCCTTGATAGTGAAAATAATATAAAATAAAGAATGTGGGGGGTTGCATGGATGGTGCATTGTTTTTTATGTTGTGATCCTACCAATGAGATAATCTGAATACATAGACCCTATAATTTTACACAGAACATTAGATTATATTATGAATAATTATACATCAATGTACAATCCATGGATTGTAATGTCTAGTGTCTTGGAAGACGAGGAACATAATAAGATTTTAAAAACAAACTTTTTATTTAATCACCATAATGGTCAAATATATTCGATTGCCCTTGATAATCATTAAAGGATATCATGAGGATAACATGAATAATGGGACGAGCTCAACTAACAGTAAGGGAATAACCATAATAATAAATCATTTTCACATGGGATATAAGGCACACCATGATGATATAAAAAGTAATGTAACATATGGAATAATAATTTATAAACATGAAAAAAATATAAACATGGATTCAAAAAATGTGATAGAAATATAAACCATTAATTTAGTTTGATTAAAGGCTAACTGCCAGGACTGTTTCCAATAGTATCACAAGCCAAGGCTAACCCCCAAGACTGTTGACCATAGTATCACAAGACAATGAAAACTTCTAAGATCATCGCACATAATGTCTCATGAGACTCAGAATTACCTATTTAATATGAGAAATATCTAATCAAACCCATCATATAATTTAGGAATATATTTTCAACCTAAATAATTATGTATAATAAATCTTACACAAACACAAGGGTTACACATGTAATGAATTTGGTACCACAATAATGTCATAAGGAATAACCTATGGTTGTATCATGAATATGTCCATGAGATAAAATAATTAGAACATTCTCAGACATTCATAAGGTAATATTTTCATATATATCATGGTATGTGATTTCAAATATAACGAAAATATGTAAGTAATGTATTTGATAATTTTTTGAAATAAATTTGTTTTCCGGTATTAAAAAAATACTTTAGAAATTTTAAAACTGAAATGGAGAAATTCATTTATATAAAACTAAATGTAAAACAATATAATATATATAATAGAATTAATTATTTTATAATTAATATGGTGGCATAAAAGAGAAGATATAGTACACATTAAATTTGTTACCAATTTGAGTGGTTCCCTTAAATCGAGGTTGCTTATTAGGGAGTATCTAGGATGGATTCACATAAAAGCATCTATATCCCCTAAAAATAATGATGGATCAATCCTAAAAAATGTTTTCTGATCATTTAGACAGCATGTAGAAGTTTTAAATAATAATAAAACAAGAATTCATTAGGGTATAAAGAATAATAGGGAAACCCAAAAGAAAAATATGGTTCATATAGTATTTATTACGGATTATCGGCATGGTTTTAGGTGTACTTAAGAGGGAATCATGAGATTGAAAGGGGTTTCTCAAAACATTTACATAATGAGGGATGTATGGGTGAGGTTATAAATCATACCAATTCATTAGGTATTACCTATAAAATGGAAAACAATAGAGGAAAATCATGAATAAAAGTGAAATGGAGAGAATCCCTTCTCTTAAGTCTAGTGGTGATCTTATCTTGATCATAATGGCCTGAATAGAAAACATGGGTTCATTAATAAATAATTCCATAAAATATTACATATGTAATATACTTATTATAACATTTTTTAGTTCATTAATAACCATTTTTATTAGTTATGAGGTTCAATTTAATTTTTCGGGTATGTTTTTCTTGCATGGTTTTAAAGATCGGTTCATGTTCAGATAAAAATGTATGATGACTGTGGTTGTCTATAATTGATGTTATATTTTATTATTTATCATCCTAAATTTTTCATGGTTGGAAACTTAATTTTGTTACTTTATGGTATTTTGAATCATTATATAAAACTTTTGTGACATCCTTCTAGATTAATTAGCCATTTTTTACTACAAAGAACACATTTTGGTTTATAAACAAAAACAATGATTATAAAAGTATTACAGATCCATATATGAATCATAATATAAATATTATTGTATTGTTCGACCATGAAAATTGTTTCATGACCAGAATTTACTTCATTAATTGAAATTTATAACCGGTCGTCCTTAACTGTATAAAATTATCACATCTCAAATGATGTTTTCATTTCTTTCATATAAAATATGGGGAAAGATGATAATAAAATGAATGGTCCAATTAGCATTATAATATTCTAGTAAATTTATGTTACTAGATTTATCATACTATTTGGGTGAATGGATGTGAGGATATAAATAAGAATAGAAAATGACAAAAGAAATAAAAGAGCTGGAATTAGGAATTTACCTCTTGAGTTTTATTCATTTGAAAGACTCTTAAGGGGAGATTATTTTTTATTTTGAATAAACTAGTTAATGATGGTCATGGGGAAGGTTAGTTTTGAGATATTTGGGAAGATTATTCGAATTTCCCAAGTACTAAGATTAGTGAAGATAATAGGTAATGATGGGTTGTATTTATAGTGGAGGGGTTGTGGGTTTTCATATCATTGTAATCATTAATTTTGCATATCATAAAATGACAGGCAATAGTGATGATTCGATGACCAATAATATAGTAATTTCATACCTGTTAAATTGAATTGGTATTACATCACTAGATCATCATCAATGAATCAATTAATACATTATATAGCATTTATCATAAATTATGGTATATTACTATTCATAGAAAATTTAAGTATTTTAGAATAATAACAAAAATTAACCCTAATAATTTTTCCTTGTGTATAATCATAAATTGAAAAGCATTTTATCAAAAATATTTTTCAAAATATTATTAATTTAATATTTTATCTAAATCATAATTTATTTGAAAATTAACAATTTAAAAAAAATTATTTTCTTATTCTATGATTTAGGTATATTGTACTACAATATGAATCTTATTTATATACTATCATAGATAAAGTTACTATTCATTGTGGTATGTACGTATTAAAAAGGGTAAAATTACTATTCATCGGGGTATGATACTATTCACTAAAAATTAGGTTTGTTATAATATAGTCCAAATAACATACTAATTGTAATTATGTTTGTCGGATTTTCAAAATTCATATAACAGATGTGAAAAACATATGTTTAACGATCATATAACACCTAGTAGTTATCTCTTTAGTGACATCATTTGACTATATGACATATATATAAGAAAGTAATTTCAATTGAAAAATCACTGGTTCATTACATTTTCCCCCCTTATGAAATTTCTCCATTGAAATTCTGCTTTACATTCTAATCCATAAATAGATGTGGGTACTTTTTCCATCATTTTCCTCCTCTAGTTCCCATGTAGCATCTTTCTACTTGAGGTTCCACAACATTACTTTGACAAGGTGAGTAGTCATGTAACAAAAAACATTTTATATAAAACATAAGATCTCCACCAGTTGTTCATCATAGTAAATATTATCCCCCTACGGTATCACCTCTGAAGAGAGTACATGGGATGGGTCTGGTATGTACAATCTTAAGTGGGATACATTAAAGACATTATGTAAATTTTCCATTCTTGTTAGAAGTTCTAGTCGATAGGCCGCATCCCTGACATGACTGAGAATATCGAAGGGGCTGATGTACCAGGGAATACAATTCCCTTTAATTCCTAACATCCTATCTATATTCCCTGAATATATGCATGGAAATACAATGTCTCCATCATTGAACTCATGGTCTCATCACTGGTTGTCTACAAGACTCTTCTATCAATTTCGAGATACCTTGATATGATGATGACTAGTTTTCATCTTTTACAACATTTCATCGACCATTTCGGGTCATAGTATCTTGCTCTCGCCGACATCATTTAATCATGTCGGTGTTCTGTAAGATATCCAATAAAGGTCTTCATATCTCCCATTCGTATTATCGAGTGGAAATTGTTTTTGTATGAGGATTAAACCAGTGAAATATGTTGGTCCCATCCTCCATTGATGTCCTTAAAACATTATCTAAACATATCTAATGGTGTATGAATAGTTTGATCGTATATTATGTCAATTTGAGGATGATAGGACGTATTGATGTTCTGTTCAGGACTTAGAGCAGGTTGGATACCTATTCAAAACATCAAGATGATAATCATATATCGATTTCATTCAATAGATAGTGGGACTAAAGAAAGCTTTAACCTTCTCTTTGATATATATATATATATGAGAAATGTGAACTAATGATAAGTCCTTGTTAATTGAGATATAGTGGGTTTTCTTTTTAAGCTTATCTATAATAACTCATATGACATTTCTTTATCTGCCTGACCTTGGATGTCCAATGACAATGTATATGGTAATATTTTCCAACTTACATATTTTTACTTGTATTGTTTTCACCATCGCCATAGAATTTTTTCTCTTAGCATTCACTTGTTTACATACAAGGAATATTGATTTATATTCAGAATTCACCCATGATATATTATACCACCATAAGATTTCTCAGAGATCTCGATTCATCATTGTGATATATGAATTAATATAAAAGGTCAATCTATATGCGTAATTCAAAATCTCATTCTTTATATTTGGATTGGATGGTATATATAATCGTGTCCCAAATATTACCACTCATTCATTATGAATTTTTAAATTAGAGGATTTTCCATTTCTGATATTTTTAAACCCTTTTCAAAATTTTAACATCTTTTCATTGAAAATAACTAATTTTCATTATGAGATATGGATGAAAAATCATTTGAGAATATAAAGATGATGTTAACAACTTAATAATTTCCATGTACATCCTCAGTAAATCTAATAAGATAATATCATTTAAATTATAATAATTAACAAACATACATGATCATTTATACTTAGAGCATCCACTGGCTTATTTTCTTTATCAGGATTGTAGTGGATTGAGCATTCATAATACATGATGATATATATAGAGACCCAATCTTGAAGTTCATGGACATTACATTAATTTTGCAGAATACCTAATACATAACAAAAATATATACCCATGGACCGCAATAACATAGTGTATTTGGAAACTCGGAACATAATCTGTTAATAATGGTTAAGGAACTTCAACATCTCCCATAATGATATTCCCTTTTTGTTTCCTTACCTTAAACATTTATTTATATCCTGGGGAAAAGAAAATATATAAAGGCTGAGATCAAATTCTCACTAATGGTATGCATGTAGAAAATAAAACAAACTATATACATTTGATCATAAAAACATGAACATAAAGTTTAAACATCAAAATATTACTTTGTGAAATGAATATTGGTAGTATGTAAGGCATAGATCATAAAGAAACATAAATCATGATAAAATAGAATGGGAATAAAACATGTAATTTTGACAAACCATTAAGAAGATGATATGATTTCAATAGTATCGAAGGCATTACTACCAAGACCATCATAGTGGCCAAACCCCATTACTAAATAGAGTTTACTTGTTGTTCCATCCCTATAATACTGAAACAGATTTCATTTATGTTCTATCCATGTCTACCTCATGAGATATAATTATTTACCCAATGCATTGGAGGGAGATATAGGTCACACCTATCTCATAATGAAATCATTTTTTCGGGTGCCACAAAATAAACAAATATCATTCATCATAACCTAATGGGATTCATATACACCATCCCATCATAACATAATCCATATAAAACAATGGATATAATTTTATCATAAAAAAATAAATCCATGTAAATAATAGGATCATTATACTTGAAACATAACAATATTAATGTATCTAATCTTATATGGAAAATAGTTTTGAATAAACCCTTGAAATAAATTCTTTGGGAAAATATCCTTTCTTATTCAAAATCATTTTCAATTCTCAAAATTCCATAAAATTTTAAAAGAAAAAGAATTTCATTAAAAATAATAATGTAATCTTTTATAGGACGCTTTATGTAAATATGGCAATATGAATCTGTAAAAATCTGTTCATGATGTTTACGTTTAAAAAACATTATCCATGTACTTTTTACTAAAAAAGAAAAAATATTCCTCCTATGGTAAACAACAGAAAGATTACATCCATACCTTGTGGTAAAAGTCAAAAAAGGGTAAATATTACTATAAACATTTATGGAATAATATTAAATATTTTATGAAAATTGTTTTATAAGACATGGACATGGATGATAAATATAACCCCAGTAAATACCTACGAAGAAAAAATCTCGGATAGAAACGAGATTAGAAAAGTTCACCCTTACATTATGTCCAATTTCTATCATATATGTCCAAAAATCATGTACAGTTAGTTTAAAAATAGTATTAACGTATAAAATAACCATAATAATATTTATGATATCATATATGATTCAATAAAACCTTATATTTCCGTTTAATTTTCCAATTCCATGTTAAAGCAGAGTTTTGGGTAAAATATTTTCATTTATCTAATGTTTTTTGACATGTAATTTTTTCATATGATTACTTAGATCATGATTAATTACTACCAGAATGTAAAACATGATTTATATATCATATATATTAAATATATATAATCGGTCGATAAAAGGAATTGAAAACCACATTCATGGAGACGGTAGGCCATACGTACGCATGAACACTATTTTCCTTTTCTTATTTATGTGAATGAAAGTAGGTAGAAGAAATATATATATATATATATATCCAGTAGAATTATTATGTCGTATATCTCAGTATTATTCATTATATATACTTTATAATCATTTTTAATGCCTAACATGGAGAATAAATCTCATCGCGTCGTAGAGAGAGTAATCCTTATGTACGCACAAGCGATGATATCACTCCCATAAATATTAAATGGAATTTGAGTATAAGATATATTATATCATAATTAGAATCATGTTATAATAATTATATATAGTTATTATTTCCACCATTATACCCATCCAATTAAGCTGGTTGTTGAAAAATAGATTACACCACAGTGTGGAGACGGTATTCCGTACGTACGCACGCGCGATGATTACATTTTTCGTAGGATGGATAGAAGGTGGAATAGGGTTTTATCATATTTATAATAAAATATCAGTATATTAGTGATAGTAATGTTATTACATTATAATGAAACAACTAATTAAGACAAAATATAAGAAGAAATAAATTTGAATGAATTAGAAGAAGATATTACATCTTACTCAAACAGCCTCCCTTAAACTTCCTCTTAATGCACCAGTTTTTGTCTTTTGAGAAGACCAGAACCTCTATAATGTAACTATAGAGGTTTAGAAGAGTAAATGGAAGGGGTTTTTGAGCTTGATGACTCAAAATGGAGTGATGAAGAGAGTCAATAGGTTCCCTTTTATAAGAGAGTAGAGGGGCACTTTTGGAAACCTCAAAAATATTAATTTATAATATACTCAAACCCCACATAAAACATCCAAAGTGACTCAAATTATGATGCGAGAAAATATCGGGTTTTAATATCATCATCCAATCAAATTTAGACAAGTTTTTTTATTTTAAACCTTATCATTTTGATTTATCCTTATTTAATCTATTTAATTTTTTTGTAGTAAAAAGGATATAAATATTAAATGGTTATGAATACTTACTTATGTGTTGTTAATCGAAAATTATTAGATACATTATGACATGGTAGAATATATAAATATTAATGTATACTTTCTTATTTTTTTTTTTGATTTTTAAATAGTTTAATAATATATTATTTTTATAAAATTCTAATAGTGTCAATTATGACTATATTCATTTATATGAATATAAATAAAATCCACATAGAAGATACATTCAAACCAAAATATTTAATAGATTCCTAACATGTCTTATTCAGGTATAAAATTTGTGGTGCAAATTAATAAGTTTATATAATATTTATTTTAATAATTTTAATACCATTTTATTTGATATTTCTCTTAATAAAACAATTACTACATCAATTTTAATATTTATTTAATATACTTATATTTTCATAAAAAATAAAATTAAAATACTATTATAAATAAAAATATAATATAATCCATAAGAATACTTTTAGTCTCATTTATCTTCTAATACAACAATAATTTAATAGTTTATTTTTAGTAAATTATGAAGGTGACCACATTAACATCATTTAAAATAATATAATATAGATGTCAAACAATATATTATAAGGCTCCAAATGGTCATAAATAGACACTTGTATTCATAATGTTTTTATATACATGACCAATATGGTTTATTCAAGTGTTTGGTATTTTTGATGGGTATTATTATTTTAATAAAAACTATATTATTGATTTTTCACTAAATAAATAACTTTTGTATATTTAATGTATATTCCATTAAGGTAATTACATATTTCTTAAAAATCATTAATAAATAACCATTATTAGTAAAAACATTTTATATTTCAAATGGGAATTTATAATCAAATTTAAATTCAGTATATCTTTATATTAAAAATAATTTAGTTATTAAAGTTTCAGTGAAACAGATTAAATGTTTCTTAAAATAAAATAAATTAATGATCTTAATCTCATCCAAGTGGGTTATAATAGATTCTATTTCTATCCAAGTATGTTTTACAGATAAATATAATCATCCAATTATATCAATACAAGTTTTACAGTAATTTTATAGTATTATTTTTACCTTTAATTTCTTCATTTACCTTCAAATGTGAAAAATAAAATTTACTATAGTTACTATTCATAATGCCTATAATAATAAGTAGTATATTAACATAAAATAAACCTACATATTCCAAATATTTAACAAATTTTTAAAAATTCAATAATCATTTGTTGAAGTATTTCATTTAAAATTATTTCAACTATTGAGAAAACGGGTTTTAAAAGTTCAAACATTGCAAAAAGAATGAAATGTTTTTACCTATGAATTAAGTGTAATATTAATTCCAATGCCTTAAATTATATTAAATGTTAAAAATATACTCTATTTATAACATAAATCCATTCATTATTAAAATGTAACCATATAAATTATCTTGAAGAAAAAAGTTTTTAAAAATTAAAATGTTCTGTGTTTTTTACTATTAAAATATGAATGTTATCAGAACAATATAAAAAATATATCCAAAGTAAATTTTAATATCCTTATTCCATGGAAGAATTTATATTTCTCAAATTTAACTTATAAATATTTAAAAAATTATATTTAAATTTGGTGCACCATCAAAAGAAGACAAAACTACATTTTTTTTTGAAAAATACTTCTTTTATCTAAAAAATTAATTTTGTTATCATGCCATTTTATAGAATATGTGTAAGAGGAAAGATAATGTTATAAAATTAAAATTTGGTTAATACTATTCATAACAGATGGTTTATAATAATAATATAACAATATAAATTGTTTTTAGTGAAACTCAGTATTGTGTACAACACACGTTATTGTCGAAGGCCGCTTTTGCATGCAACACAAGCCAAGAATAGTGTTGTGTATACTTCAAGCTAATACATTGACTCGTAAATCACAAGATAATATTGATCTAGCATACAACACAAGAAATTAATAATATTAAAATGAATTTTTCTCATAAAATTTTGGGGTGTTACATTCTACCCCCCTTAAAATGATTTTCTCCCTCAAAATTCATCATGGTTAAAAATCGTTTCATACGTGGTTGTTTTTTCCAAAGAAACCCACATCGTAAAAAGGAATAAAAAATCTTAATATTAAAAAGTAATGTTAGAAACATAACGGTCACACAATGTGACTCAGCACTGTGTTTCCATATAGGTTAAAATATGGATATGGAAGAGAAATATAATCATCGTGTTCTGATAAAGAGTGGTAGAGAACATGGAAATGAAAAATCCAACAATCAAAAAGACATATAATTGTGATGATCTAAGGTACCATATAATTCACTGGATTTTAGGGTACTAGGAAAACATTTTTTTAAGATCATTTCCCTAAAGATAATGAATTTTGGCATAAGGATAAATGCTTAGTTGATTTTAGTGTAACATCACCATTGGTCATTCCATGAAAAATTTCCACTTAATCTCTTATTTAATGAAATGAAGTTGAATTTTTAATTCTTGAAGTATTAGCATATCATTCAATATAATGATAGGTCACTCCCTCTGTCTCTATCATAAAAAAATGGTAGCACATGATATTAAATATACACCAGTCAATCTATGGTGTGGTTAATCGTATATGCTTTAAAAAATGGACATATACTTCATATATCATATATATAAATAATATAAAAAAATTTACAAAAAGGGACTTCATGTAGGCTAGGGGTAGGTGATAAAGGCATGTCACACTTTAGTTGTGGGTTCGATTCCCACAACCTTTTCCGATGTGATTGGTTTTTCCCCTCTTACGGGTTAACCTTTATCTAAAACTATATTAATATAACAATCTAGAAATAATATCAAATTTGTTTTCTAGCCTTAGACAATACCATCAAATGTCCAAATTAATCCATTCCAACCACTAAGCTTATCCAAAATTTTTTTATCCAAGATCGCAGTAAAAATAAAAAATTACCAGAATGGTCATACAACAAGAATGGGAATACCATCATTTGTCGACCATATATCATAACATATATCATGTTGGTCACATTTGAAACATATTTATACCTTAATCGTGTATTATTGAAAATTTAATTAACATTGAACATTAGTGAAAACATGAATTTTGTCAAAATTTTACTCTTTCACCATACCAAAATCCCAAAAATTCTATATACATAAATCAGGATATGACTTTGTCATTATATCAGTCATGATCTCATTAATAATATGCAAAATATTAGTTTCTCCTTATCCCTTCACTATGTGCATATTATCTAATTTCCAAAAATATTTCAATCACTTTTCATGGTTACGTGTACCATATAATTATTAAAAACCACAATAAACTAATACGAATATGTTCCAAGATTCAACGATACTATAAAAGAGATTTCCAAAACACTACTTTTTAATCCCATTACATAAACACATAATCATTCCTCCACTTTTTTGTCATATTCATCATTAAAAATAATGATCGCATATGACTTTACATTATTGTTTTCTTAATGTGGTTGTTGATGTCGATCATCAGTAACCCTTGGATTAAGGCATTAGTTAGAATAATCCCTCATTTCTTTGCACTTGTGGCATTGAAGTGTTGGTGGTGTGTTATCTGTAGTATTTTCTCTATTCACATCATCAAATACCTTTTCTCCATTACTTGGTCACTCAGCTACTCGATGACCTTCTTATCAACACTTAAAACATTTTATAGTCCCGTTATGACAGTCTCATCCATGATTATTTTCACACATTGATCATAAAGAATCATTTTTCTTCTTTTGACCATAGTTTTGAGATTTTTACTTGAACTGCATCTTTCATTTCTTGTCAAAATAATGAGATGGATACGTAACACCAACATTCAGTTCTACCTTTATAGCACAACACACAATCTCTTCATAGATAGTAAAGTCTCTTATAGCTAACTCATTTCAATTACTTGGTTTTAAGACACTAAATAATCGATCAACATTACGTTCAGGTTGGATGATAAATCCAAATGCATACCTTTCTAGCCTTGTAAAATAAGCTTCATATATACCAATAGATTCATCATCATTTTTCTTATGCTTAAGGAACTCCTTTTCCATCTTTATTTTGAAGAATATGAGGAAGTACTTTTTAATAATATTTTATTGAATTCGTACCATTCCATGGATTCAATTTCATCTTGGGGCCTTGTATTATTAATTAGTGTCCACCACTAGTTTGCTTCTCTTTCTAAATGGTAAATAGAAAAATGAATTTCTCATGTTCTAAATATAAATGTATGGAAACTATCTTTCCAATCATACTAATCCATTTTTCAGCAACAAGTGGATCAGAAGACCCACTAAAAGAAGGTGGGAGTTGCCTCGCAAAGGACTCAAAAGAATATTGTTCCCTTCTCTAGTCATGTGGAAGTCCAGAATGATTCATAGCTTGTGTATGTGTAGCAATAAGATTTTTCACTCGATTTCCAATAACATTTCATTGTTCATGAGGAAAATCATTACGTTTCCCAATGTATTGATCATTAACACGGTTCCTTTGGGTTCAAACCATTATCTAAACCCCAAAAAGTATAGTCTAAGAGAAGAAAATGATTCTAGGGAAATAATATAATCAAGGGGAGTACATGCAATGACTATCATCTTAGATTTAATCCTATGTTATTCATGATCAATATCATAATTCTAGGACTATAACTAATACTTATACATAACCTTAGAGACATCCATAGACATAACTGAGAAATATCTCTAGGGATCTCATTAATGATTTCACATCCTAGTTTCCAAAGATAACTAAGCCTTTCCTCTCAGACCTACTGTAGAGAACAAATCTTGATGTACATGGAAATTATAATACTTTTTTAGAATAATTAATACATGAAAAAAATCATCTGAGGACCAAAATAGTTTAGTTTTTTTTTTGTAAACTCGGAGCACAATCTATTAATCATGGTGAAAGATCTTCTACATCTCTAATAATGATATTCCCCTTTTTTTTCCTAACGTAAAACCATTATTTATATTCTGGGGAATATAAAACATATAAATGGTGAGCTCAAATGCTCGGTAAGGGTATTCATGGACAGACACTAGTGCAGAAAACGTTTTTTACGTCACAATTTTTTACGTCGGTTATATAAAACCGACGTCATAATATGTAAAACGAGGTTTTTTACGTCGGTTATTTAATAACCGACGTAAAAACCTGGTTCGGTACACCTTTAACGTCGGTTATAGAAATAACCGACGTTATTAATCGCGCGGATTCTTTTGTTACGTCGTTTATCAAATAACCGACGTAAAAAACGCGGTTTCCGAAGGCTTTATTACGTCGGTTATTTGATATCCGACGTAACAAAAGATTCCGCAGATGTTTTTGACGTCGGTTATGGAATAACCGACGTAAAAAAACGCGGATTTTGAGCCCTTTATAACGTCGGTTATAAAATAAACGACGTAAAAAAAGAATCGGAGGAAGGTTTTTGACGTCGGTTATTGAATAACCGACGTTATAAATGTTTTTTAAAAAATTATAACGTCGGTTATTGAATAACCGACGTGATAACTCATTTAAAAATTTACCCAGACCCGTGGATTATCATTCGCGAGTTTACCTTCGACAGTCGCGACTCGCCTCTCTCGCGCGTAAACCCGAATCGGCTCGTCCATTTCGTTGGTTTAGATTCGTTTTGCGATCATCGTTTCTCATATTTAATCTCCTCAGATCAATCATCTAAACTCGCAGCACTCAGGTAATCCTCCCACTCATTCGTTTTTTTTCCCGGATAGTATATATATTTGTGTTGTGATTTTTTTGTTGAAACTAGCTAAGATTCTTCGATTGCGACCCCTTTTAACTCGTTTTGGCACAATAATCTTATTTATCATCCCTAGATATATTTGTTCGACTTGCAATATTGACTAATTATATGATTTCACTAATTTTTCATCGTTTTATATAAATCCCTGAGGGTTGGGGCGTGTCCAGGGGGGTGTCCAGGGCGGTGTCCAAATGGTTGGGGGGTGTCCAAGCAGGTCGGGGGTGGGGGGTTGTGTCCAGGAGGGGTGGGGGGCTGTCCAGAGGGGTCGGGGGGTGTCCAGGGGGGTTTACAAGGGGGTGGGTGGGTGAGGGGGGCTGTCCAAGGGTGTGGGTGGGTGTTGGGGGGTGTCTAGGGGGGTGTCCAAGGGGGTAGGGGGTGGTGGGTGGTGTTTAGGAGGGGTGGGGGGCTGTCCAGAGGGTTGGGGTGTCCAGGGGGGTGTCCAAGCAGGTCGGGGGTGGGGGGTTGTGTCCAGGAGGGGTGGGGTGCTGTCCAGAGGGGTCGAGGGGTGTCCAGGGGGGTTTACAAGGGGGTGGGTGGGTGTGGGTGGGTGTCCAAGGGGGTAGGGGGTGGGGGTGGTGTTTAGGAGGGGTGGGGGTGGGGGCTGTCCAAAGGGTTGGGGGTGTCCAGGGGGGTGTCCAAGCAGGTCGGGGGTGGGGGGGTGTGTCTAGGAGGGGTGGGGGTGCTTTCTAGAGGGGTCGGGGCCTGTCCAGAGGGGTCGGGGGTGTCCAAGGGAATGGGTGGGTGTGGGGGGGGGGGCTGTCCAAGGGGGTGGCGGCCTGTCCAGAGGGGTCGGTGGGGTGTCCAGGGGGGTGTCCAAGGGGTTGGATGGGTGTAGGGGGCTGTCCAAGTGGGTGGCGGCCTCTCCAGAGGGTATTTGGGGTTGTCCGGGTGGGTGGGGGGGGGGGGCTGTCCAGAGGGTTGGGGGATGTCCAGGGGGTGTCCAAGGGGGTAGGGGGTGCGGGTGGTGTCCAGGAGGGGCGGGGGGCTGTCCAGAGGGGTCGGGGGGTGTCTAGGGGGGTTTACAAGGGGGTGGGTGGGTGTGGGGGGATGTCCAAGGGTGTGGGTGGGTGTTGGGGGGTGTCCAGGGGGGTGTCCAAGGGGGTAGGGGGTGGGGGTGGTGTTTAGGAGGGGTGGGGGGCTGTCCAGAGGGTTGGGGGTGTCCGGGGGGTGTCCAAGCAGGTCGGGGGTGGGGGGTTGTGTCCAGGAGGGGTGGGGGGATGTCCAGGGGGGTTTACAAGGGGGTGGGTGGGTGTGGGGGGTTGTCCAAGGGTGAGGGTGGGTGTTGGGGGGTGTCCAGGGGGGTGTCCAAGGGGGTAGGGGTGGGGGTGGTGTTTAGGAGGGGTGGGGGGCTGTCCAGAGGGTTGGGCGGTGTCTAGGGGGGTGTCCAAGCAGGTCGGGGGTGGGGGGTTGTGTCCAGGAGGGGTGGGGGTGCTTTCTAGAGGGGTCGGGGGCTGTCCAGGGGGGTCGAGGGTGTCCAGGGTGGTGTCCAAGGGGATGGGTGGGTGTGGGGGGCTGTCCAAGGGGGTGGCAGCCTGTCCAGAGGGGTCAGTGGGGTTTCCAGGGGGGTGTCCATGGGGGTGTATGGGTGTTGGGGGCTGTCCATGTGGGTGGCGGCCTCTCCAGAGGGTATTTGGGGTTGTCCAGGTGGGTGGGGGGGGGGGGGGGCTGCCCAGAGGGTTGGGGGATGTCTAGGGGGGTGTCCAAGGGGGTAGGGGGTGGGGGTGGTGTTCAGGAGGGGTGGGGGCTGTCTAGAGGGGTCGGGGGGTGTCCAGGGGGGTTTACAAGGGGGTGGGTGGGTGTGGGGGGCTGTCCAAGGGTGTGGGTGGGTGTTGGGGGGGTGTCCAAGGGGGTAGGGGTGGGGGGTGGTGTTTAGGAGGGGTGGGGGGGGGGGGGGCTGTCCAGAGGGTTGTGGGGTGTCCAGGGGGGGTGTCCAAGCAGGTCGGGGGTGGGGGGTTGTGTCCAGGAGGGGTGGGGGGCTGTCCAGAGGGGTCGGGGGGTGTCCAGGGGGGTTTACACATCGATTTGTTTTATATTTCAAAATTATTTACATTCAAATTATGATTTTTTTCATATAAACATATATTTGTCTTATCTAAAAAATATATATATTTTTACTATTTGTTATAGGTAATAATGAGTCGAAGTTGGATTACGGAACATCGAATGAGCAATGAATATGAGGAAGGTGTTGATGCCTTTTTGGAATTTGCTAAACGAAATGTTCCAAGTAGTGACATTTTTTTCTGTCCATGCCTGAAATGTCTGAATATGAAGAAGTTGAAAAGTAGAGAGATAAAAGATCATCTGATTTGTCATGGTTTCAATCCGAGTTACAACCCTTGGATTTGGCATGGAGAAACTGGACAGAATGTCACTGATGATAATGAATCAGAATATGGTAACTCCGATGGAATTGAAGAAATGATTCGCGATATTGTAGCAGAACAAATTGAGATAGAACCGACAGTTGCACGTCTATATGGTGATGCTGAAAAACCATTATATCCTGGTTGTACAGATTTTACGATTTTGTCGGTGGTGTTAAGATTGATTAACCTGAAGGCGAAACATGGATGGAGTGACAGAAGTTTTACAGAGCTGCTACAATTGATGAAAGACATTCTTCCAAAAGATAACGATCTTCCAGATTCATATTATAAGGCCAAAAAAATATTATGCCCGATGGGATTGGGATACAGGAAAATACATGCCTGTCCAAATGACTGCATTATATATAGGAAGGAATATGAATTTCTGAAAGAGTGTCCTAAATGTGGGACATCACGGTATAAGGTGAAAGAAAAATCACAAGCTGATGTAGAGATTACAAAGCTCCCTTCAAAGGTATTTTGGTATCTTTCTATAATTCCTCGTTTCAAACGTTTATTTGCTAATTCACATGATGCAAAAAGGTTAAGATGGCATGCTGATGAGCGGGTATGTGATGGAAAAGTACGTCATCCAGCTGATTGTCCACAATGGAAGAAAATTGATGCCCAGTACCCTACATTTGGAAATGAAATTAGAAATCTGAGACTAGGCTTGTGCACAGATGGAATGAATCCATACTGAACCCTCAGTAGCACACATAGTTCATGGCCTGTTTTATTGGTAATTTACAACCTCTCTCCTGAAGTTTGTATGAAGCACAAATATGTCATGTTGAGTATCATGATCTCTGGTCCAATGCAACCCGACAATGATATTGATGTATAATTGTCACCACTGATTGATGATTTGAAACTGTTATGGGCTGATGGTATTAGGGTGTATGATTCTTATAAAATGGAATATTTTCAACTGCATGCAGTGCTTCTATTCACTATAAATGACTTCCCAGCATATGAAATTTGTCTAGATACAGTGTTAAAGGGCATAAAGCATGTCCAATTTGCGAACAACAGACGTCTTATTGTCAATTGCATCATGGGAGGAAAACAGTGTACATGGGTCATCAGAAGTTTTTGCCTATGGATCACCCTTATAGAAGACTAAAAAAGTCATTCAATGGATCACAAGAATTTGATACTGCTCCAAAACCTTTATCCCCAGATTTGTATTTTGAGAGGGTGAAAAACCTTGATGTGACATTGGGAAAGACACATAAATATGGTAATGATAGACATATTTGGAAGAAAAGGTCAATATTTTTTAAGCTACCATATTAGAGGTATCATGAAGTCAAACATAATATTGATGTCATGCACGTGGAGAAGAATATCTGTGATTCTTTGATCGGAACATTACTAGATATTAAAGGAATGACAAAAGATGGGTTGAATGCAAGGTTAGACCTACTATCAATGGGAATACGTTTGGAGTTAGCTCCCACTCCTAAAGGAAGACGAACATTTCTTCCCCCGGCTTGTCATACATTATCGAAGAGGGAGAAAAGTAGCTTCTGTCAGTGTCTTCATGATATCAAAGTGCCTCAAGGTTATTCTTCAAATGTAAAAATTTTTGTCTCTTTTAAATACTTGAAGTTGATAGGTATGAAATCACATGATTGTCACGTCATGATGCAACAAATTCTACAGTTGCACTGCGTGGAATATTGCCCATCCATGTCAGAAAGACTATAATGAGGTTGTGTTATTTTTTCAATTCAATTTGTAACAAGGCGATTGATGTGAATTCTTTGAACCTTTTGGAAAAGGATGCAATTTTTATACTTTGTCATTTGGAAATTTATTTTCCTCCAACTTTTTTTGATATGATGGTGCATTTAATGATTCATCTGGTTCGAGAAATAAAGCTTTGTGGACCTGTATATCTTCGTTGGATGTATCCTTTTGAAAGGTATATGAAAATATTAAAAGGATATGTTAAAAATCCATATCGACCTGAAGCCTCCATTATTGAAAAGTATATTTCTGAGGAGGTAGCATAGTTTTGTACGAGATACTTGGCTACGGCGCAACACATAGGTTTGCCTCCATCTCGCCATGAACGGGTTAATAATGAGGGAATGGGGATTCGTGGCTTGAAAGTCAAATCATTGTCAGCTGAACAGATGAAGAAGTTAGAATCATACATCTTGAATAACATAGCTGATGTTCAACCGTATATCACATTGCATATTAATGAGTTGAAACAATGTCATCCAAAGCAGAAAGAAATGTGGATTTTGAATGAGCACAACAAAACTTTTTTCCATGGTTTAAAAAGACCTTGCTTGGTAGATCAGATGTATCAGAGACATTAAAATGGATAGTGGGTGGCCCATCTTTAAATGTGATAACATGGTCTGCTTATGACATTAATGGCTATACATTTCATACGAATGCTCAGGAAAACAGAAGTGCAGTTCAGAATAGTGGTGTATTGGTGTTTGCAGAAGTAATGCATTTTTCGAGTGCTAAGGACAGAAACCCAATTTCGGCATCAAGTGCATATTATGGAGTGATTGAAGACATATGGGAGGATGATTACATTAAAATTAAAGTTCATGTTTTTAACTGTAAATGGTTTATCGGTAACAACAGTGTCAGACACGATGAATTTGGAATGACACTTGTTAATCTGAATAGATTGGAAGACACAGCTGATTCTTTTATAATGGCAACACATGTCAAACAAATTTTCTATGTAGTAGATCAATCAGATATGCAGTGGGCTGTTGTTTTACAAGGGAAAAAACAATATGTTGGTGAGGATGAATTTGATGAAGATGCTGATTTATGTGAGATACCTACTTCCATGGAAAGATTAACAGAACACGATGATGAGTATGTTGAAGACATGGTTTGTTCCATAAGGAACGATCACGACGAAGGAATTTGGGAAAACAATCAAACTGCACATTCCTAAAATTACAGGTAACACATGTTTATTTCTTGTTTACATTTAGTTTTTTCATATAATGTTAGATATTGTAAATTTTTTACTTATTAAAACATGTATCAAACCAAAATGATAAAACAATAAAAACCGTAAAGAGGAGAAATCCTGGGCGCACCGGCCGGCCGGTGGGGGATCACCGGTTGGCTGGTGGTCCAGAGCAAAGATCTGTCTCGTCCACCGGCCGGCCGATGATGAGCCAGCGGCCGACCGGTGGTGATCCAGCGGCCGGCCGGTGGTGAGCCAGCGGCCAGCCGGTGGTGAGCCAGCGGCCAGCCGGTGGCCCAGACAGAGCAAGGCTGTCTGGTCCACCGTCCGGCCGGTGGTGAGCCACCGGCGGGCCGGTGGCACCAGGCAGTGGGAAAGTCTACTGTCTGGGTCCTCCGGCTGGCCGGTGAGCTCGCACCGGCTGACCGGTGGACTCAGTGAGTCCACTTTTCAGCTTTCTTGGGCCAACTCCTTGGCAACCTTTTGCCTATCAACAAAAACACTTGAAAACAAGTTAGAACATAATAAGAGTGATTGTGATCATTAAAATCCAAGATAGAGGGGTACAACAGACTGTGTTTACCATGTTTATCATTGTTTAACATGCTTACCATATTACCAATGTTTACTATTATGTAATTTGGTACACTTTTCTATTTTCTGATTTAGTAGTATTACAATATTTGAATTTGTATATTTGTGAACTAATGTTTGATTTTTTGATTTGAAGGAAAATGACAGATCAATCAGTTGATCAGCCACATGATTCTGGAGATGAGCATATTGGTCATACATCTGGGGAGGAACATTCACATGCTCCTATTACGAAAAAGAGTTCAAAGGTTGGTAAGCGTGGGTGCACACATTTACCAAAATTATCACTTTCCCGTACGAAAGAGGAGAGGATAGTCGTGGAGTTTGATGATGATGATCTTCCTAGAGGTCCAAATGCTAAATATTTTAAGGGTTTTGTAGTAACTCAGGCTAAGAGCAAAGTAAGCATTCTCTATGATGATTGGAGAAGTGTGGATAAGGCAATAATTTCTCAGCTGTGGGAGACCATTTTGGTAATATCTTTTGCTATTGTTTGACTGTTCTTTGAATGTTTCTAGTATATATAATATTTTTAACCTCTTTTTTATCAGATGACATTTGATATTCCTAACACTGGTGGAGTCAGGAAGAAATGCTTATCGTTGGCTGCTAGGAGATGGAGGGATTTCAAATCAACCCTCTCATCTGATTTCATTTATGGTCATAGTAGTCGTGAGAATCCATGTCGTATATATCCTTTTATAGATGAAGACACATGGAGACAATTTTTAGAAAGGAGAAGAAAAGAATCATTTATGGTAAGGGCAATGTAAACTTTTATAAGATTTCGTATATAAATGATCTTATTATTGTTTTGTTAATGATTACTTATTCTTAATTTACAGCAAACGAGGAAAGCTCATCAAGAGATCCAATCTAAAAATGTATACCCTCATAGTTTATCTCGGGGAGGGTATGCATTATTGGAAGAACAAATGATTGCAGAAAAATTTCAACAACTAAGAGCTGAGTCTTCAAGCTCTGGAGAGGTGGCCCCTCCATCCCCTCCATCTAGACATGAGAAATGGAAAAGAGCTTGAAAGGGAAAAAAGGACAATATCTTTCGGAAGAATCGAGACTCGTAGTGAGAGGATTGTAAGATATCTATTTTATTTATTTAAGTTTACTATTTTCGTCATATATTTCCAATCATTATAGAAATGTTCAATTAATTATTACAGGACTCTCTTGAGGAGCATAGTTCACAGCGCACATTTACACCATCTCGGAGGGAAGATATTTTATCTGTGGAATTGGGAAAGCCCGAACATCCTGGCCGTGTAAGAGGATATCCGGCAGGTGTATCGGTAAGAAAAGTGTTTCCACGTTCCTCAACTTCTAACGTTGAGGGAGTTTATAAAAAAAATAGAATCCTTGGAGGCTGAAGTCCATAATATTAATGCGACAATGGAGTACAAGATTAGAGCATCGGTGCAGGTTATGTTTGCAGACTTGCAAAGACAATTTCAGGGTGCAGCTCCCACTCCACCTCTCCCAGTAGCTCCCACTCCCCCACCTAAGCCTGTGGACCCCATTTTTTATCCTCCTCCTCCGCCCCAGCTACCTACTTATTGTGAGTTGCATGTTGATGATCCTCAACATCATATAGTTGCATATGGGATGGTATATTGTATAGGAGATACAGTTCATCATCAACAGTTAGAGGTAGAGAATCAAAGGGTCACTGTACAAGATATTATAGATAGATCAGCTCGGATACCATTACCTACAGATGAGGTGACGACAGTTGGACATAGTATCGGCCATTTTTTTACTTTGGCAATCCAGACTTCTTCGACTCATTACCATAGAGGTATGGATGTTATATCTTTTATTTTATATTTTTATTAATGTTTTATCATTTGAAAACTAATATATTTTTCAATTTATTTTTACAGGAATACTTCAAAGGTAAAGAAATACTGTATAGACAACAACAAAGACAGATAGCTATGACATCAGATGAAGATACTAGCAGTCTTGACAAATTGTCAAGATATTCAAATTTGTTGGCGGATCATTATGACTTTACAATGGAAGCTCATGTCTGTTGACGTGAACTAAGTGTGGGGATTATGAAAACTGATATCATGGAGTTTGTCACTGGAGATAAGTTGGGCATCAACGTGGTGCAAATTTTTATAATGTAAGTCTTAACACCTTTTCCTTGCGTTATATTTATTAAAAATGTATACTTATGTATGCTTTTTATTAGGTATCTGTATAAAATTTGTGAGAGGAATGAGCTGACAGATGTATATGGATTCGTGGACCCACAATTGATTTCCCCTGAAGCATGTGCATTGGATGAGGAACAAAGAATGATTTATATTGCTGATAGATTTGAAAAGAATGTAATCACACAGTGTTGGATGATGCCTTTTTTTGAGAGGTATGAAACACATCCCTCTCAAAGCGTTAATTATCTTTTAACATAGAAAACCACTAACGTTAAATTTCCTTTTATCAGGGATCATTGGATGTTAGGGGTTTTTTGCCCTAGGGAGAAAGCACTTTATTGGATATGCTCTCTCCATGATGATGTGAGATAAAGTTTTAAGAATATATTGGAAACGTAAGTTTCAATTTCACAATAGTTTTATATATTATAATGAATTTTAAATTTACCCCATTCGTATTATTTTCTAACTTGGCATGGGTCCACTTTCGAAAAAGTGCAAAGAAAATGAATTTCAAGATCAAATATGTACATGCGAAGGTAAATATCCATTTATAATTTGTACATTTTGATTTATTACATAAAAATAATATATTGAATTTACACTCATTCAAACAGAAATGTCATGAGCAACAAGGCATCATCGAATGCGGATATTACATGATAAGATTTATGTATGAAATAATAACATATGGCTCAGTTCTGAGTTTTGACCTGGTAAGATTTCCTCTTTCTCATAATATTTCAATTTGATTTATTCATTATACACGTTGACTACTATCCTTTTCCTTTGTAGCTTTTTGATGACCCTCAACCCTTTACTGCTGAAGATATCAAACACATACAAGTGGAGTGGTCAATTTATTTTACAGGTTTGATTGACTTTTATTTGTTTGTAATGTAAAATGTAATTTTGAATATTGTCAATGTAATTGTGTATTTCGTAGTCGTTTAGGTTGGATTTAGTTTTTTTTGATGTTGACAGTGTAAGTTTTGAATGTTATATAAGTGAATGTTTAATTTTTCTCTACTTCTTGTTTTGGTCTACTGTTGATGGTTTTTCTGGTCTGGATTTTGGTATGGGGGGAGAGGTTCCAAGGGGGTGGGTGGGTGTTTGGGGGGTGTCCAAGGGATATGGGAGGGGTGTCCAAGGTGTGTTTGGGGCTGTCCTAGGGGTCGGGGGGGGGTGTAAATGAGGGTGGGGGTGTCCAAGGGATATGGGAGGGGTGTCCAAGGTGTGTTTGGGGCTGTCCAAGGGGTCGGTTGGGTGTAAATGAGGGTGGGGGGGGGGGGGGGGCTGTCCAAGGGGTGGGGGGGTGGCCAAGTGGTGGGGGGTGTCCAAGGGATATATGAGTGGTGTCCAAGGGGTGTTTGGGGCTGTCCAAGGGGATGGGGGGTTTCCAAGGGGTCGGGGGTGGGGGGGGTTTCCAAGGGGTCGGGGGTGTCCAGGGGGTGGGGGGGTGGGGGGGCTGTCCAATGGGCGGGGGGGTGTCCATGGGGTGGGGGGGTGCCCAAGGGATATGGGAGGGGTGCCCAAGGGGTGTTTGGGGCTGTCCTAGTGTTCGGGGGGGGGGGGGGTGTAAATGAGGGTGGGGGGGGGGGCTGTCGAAGGGGTGGGGGTGTCCAAGGGGTGGGGGGTGTCCAAGGGATATGGGAGTGGTGTCCAAGGGGCCGGTTGGGTGTAAATGAGTGTGGGGGGGGGGGCTGTCCAAGGGGTGGGGGTGTCCAAGGGGTGGGGGGGTGTCCAAGGGATATGGGAGGGGTGTCCAAGGGGTGTTTGGGGCTGTCTTAGGGCTCGGGGGGGGGGTGTCCAGGGGTCGGGGGGTGTCCAATGGGTGTTTGAGGCTGTACTAGGGGTCTTGGGGGTGTAAATGAGGGCGGGGGGGGGGGGGGGGGGGGGGGTCTATCCAAGGGGTGGGGGGTGTCCAAGGGGTGGGGGGGTGTCCAATGGGTGTTTGAGGCTGTACTAGGGTCGTGGGGGTGTAAATGAGGGTGGGGGCTGTCCAAGGGGTGGGGGTGTCCAAGGGTTGTGGTGGGGCTCCAATGTGGTGGGGGAGGGCTGGCCAGGTTGTTAGGTGGGTATAGATGAGGGTGGGGTTCAGTTGGGGCTTGGGGGAGGGCTGGCATGGTTATTTTTGTTGTTTGGTTTCTGGTTGCTTTTTGGTGAGAGCAGTGCAATTATTTTAAAAAAAAAATATCTCTTTCGCGTCGGTTATTTTATAACCGACGTGGTAAATAAATCTGTAGGGGTTTATCACGTCGGTTTTTTTCGAGAACTGACGTGATAAACCGTTCCCGTGCCTTTTATCACGTCGGTTCTTAATATAACCGACGTGATAAAAGGCCTGGGAATCGATTTACCACGTCGGTTATTGGATAATCGACGTGCTAAAACGTTTCCCATGCCTTTTTATCACGTCCGTTATTTAAGAAACCGACGTGATAATAGGCCCAGGGAAGGGTTAATCACGTCAGTTATGACATAACCGACGTGATAAACGATATCCCAGGCGTTTTATCACGTCGGTTTAGAAAATAACCCACGTGATAAACCCCCCCCCCTCGCATATTTATCACGTCGGTTATTATATGAACCGACGTGATAAACAACGTGATGTTAGGGATGTTACGTCGGGTTTTAAATAACCGACGTAAAAAACGTTATTTATAACGTCGTCCGTATTAACTTCGCCTAAAAACTGACGTAAATAATGCAAAATAACCGACGTAAAAAATATTTTCTGCACTAGTGAGAATAAAACAAACCATATACATTTGAACTTAAAAACATGAACATAAAGTTTAAACAATAAAATAATCAGTAGTGAAATTAATATTGGATGTACATGAGGAATATATCATAAAGGAACATCCATCATGATAAAATTGCATGCGGATAAAACATGTAATTGTGGAAAACCATTAAACAAATGATATGATTTCTGTAGTAGCCTAGGCATTGCTGTCAAGGCCATCATAGTGGAAAAAGTCCAATAATAAACCAGGTTTACTTGTCAATCTAGCACTATAAAACTGAACCAGATTTACTTTTTGTTTTTTCCATGTCTATCTCATGAGATATAAATCTATACACAATGAATTTTATGGGGGTATATGTCCCACCCATCTCATAATGAAATCATTATTTCGTGTGCCACAAAATATACATAAATCATTAATCATAACCCAATGGTTTTCATATACAACATCCCATCATAACATAATCTATATAAAAAAATGGATATTATTTGATCATAAAATCAAACCATGTAAATTATAGAAACATTATAATTGAAACATGACCATATTAATTTATGTAATCTTAGATGGAAAATAGTATTGAATAAACACTTGAAATGAATTCTTGAGGAAAATATCCTTTCTTCTTCACAATCATTTTCAATTATCAAAGTGTCGTGCAATTTTAATAGAAAAGAATTTTTTTGAAAATAATCATGAGATCTTGGAGAGGATGTGTCGTGTAAGGAAGGCATTATGAATCTGTAAAAATATTTTCATGTCGTAAATGTTTAAAAAAATTATCTTATTACTTTTTACCAAAAAAGTTAAAATGTACCTTGTATGGTAAACAAAAGAATGATTCATTACATACAATGTGGTAAAAGTCAAAAAGGGTAAAAATAAAATTTAACATACATGGAATAAAAGAATTTTTTAAAATATAGTTTTAAAAGACAAGGATATTGATGAAAAATATAACCCTAGTAAATACTTATGAATAAACAATATCATATAGAAATAAGATTGGCAATGATACCCCTTACCTTATGTCCAATTTATTCTGTATGTGTCCAAGACTCCTCTATAGTAGATTTAACCATATTATTAACAATTAACATTACAATAATAATATTTATGATATCATATATGATTCACTGAGACTTCGTATTTCTTTTTTATTTTCCAATTCGATGTGAATTCAACATTTTGGGTAAAACTGTTTCATTTATCATATGTTTGTTGAATATTAATTTTTAATATGATTACATAGATAATTATTGACTACCAACATAATGTAAAACATAATTTAAATATCATATATATTAAATATACATAATCGATCAATAATTTGAACAAAATACACCGTTCATGGAGACGATAGGCCATACGTACGTATGAACGTTGTTTTTATTTTATTATTGACATGAATGAAAGTAAGTAGATTACATATATTTATATAAAAAAATATATCAGAATTATTATGTCATATATCTCAGTATTATTCATTATATATACTTTATATTCATTCTTGAAAGGTTAACATAGAAAATGAATCTCATCGTGTTGTGGAGACGACAATCTGTACGTATGCACGTGTGATAATATCATTCCCATAATTATTGAATGGAATTGTAGTATATGATACAATATCTCATAATTATTATCATTTTATAATAATCATATATAGCTTTTATTTACACCATTATACACATCCAAGTGAGGGGGTGGTGGAAAAATAGATTACACCACTGCGTGGAGACGGTATTCTGTACGTACGAACGAGCGGTGATTTCATTTTTCATATGATCAATAGAAGGTGAAATAGGGTTGTTTAATATTTATAATAACATATAAGTATATTATTTATACTTATTTTATTGCTTTATAATGTGACAATTAATGAAGTGGAAGTATAGGATGAAATAAATTTGAAAGAATCGGTAGAAGAAATTACCTCTTCCTCGAAGTGTGTCCTTTATACTTCCTCTTAGGGAACTAGAGATAATATTTTGAGAAACCCAGAACCTCTATAATGTAACTTGAGAGGTGGAGAATAGGAATTGGCAGGTGTTGGAAAAACATGAAGGCTCAAAATGGAGCGAGGAGAAGAAGAAGTAGGTTCCCTTTTATAAGAGAGTTTAGGGGCACTTTTATAAACCTCCAAAATATTTATTTATAACATACTCAATCTCCACATAAAATTTCCAATATGACTGAAATTAGGATTTGAGATAATATAGGGTTTTAATTTCATCAACTAATCAAATTTAGATATGTTTTTATATTTTAATCCTATTCATTTTCATTTATCCTTATTTAAATTTATTTGTGGTAATAAAGTTATAAATATTAAATGCTTATAAATACTTACTGATGTGTTTTTAATTGTACATAATTATATACATTATGACATGTTAGACCATATAAATTTAATTTTTTAATTTTTAAATATTTTTGTTATTTTTAAATAATTATTAACCTATTATTATTATAAAATATTAATAGTGTCAACTTTGACACTATTCATTTATTTTAATTTAAATAAAATACACACAGAAGAAATATTCAAACCAAAATATTTAATATATTCCTAACAAGTATTGTTAATCTATAAAATTAGTGGATCACATAAATTAGATCATATAATAATTATTTTAATATTTTAAATACCATTTGTTGGATATTTCTCTTAATAAAATAATTACTAGAATATTTTTCTATAATTACTTAAAATACTAATTTTTTAAAAAAATTTAAAAAACTACTGTGATGAATATAAATATAATATAATTCATAAGAATACTTTTACTCGCATTTATCTTCTAAAACACACACCTTTTAAAATCTTATGTTTCTTAAATAACGAAGGTGACAACATTGGCATCATTTAAAATAATATAATATATATGTCAAACTCTATTTTATAAAGCTCTAAATGGGCCACAAGTAGACTCATGGATGATTATGTGTTATATATATGAAATTAATAAGGTTTGTTTCAGTTTTTGATCTTTTGGATGGGTAATATTATTTTAATAAAACTATATTATTGATTTTCCACAAAATAAATAATTTCAACATAATAAATGTATAAGCTGTTAATGTAATTATATATTTAATAAAAATTATAAATAAATAACCATGATAAATAAAAATATTTTAGCATTAAATTTAATATTTATAATCTAATTAATATTCCGTATTACCTTATATTAAATGAAATTTAATTATTATAGTTTGAGTGAGACGTATTTAAAATTTCCTTAAATAAAATAAATTAAAAGTATTAATCTCATCCAAGTTAGTTAAAATATATTCACTTTGGACCAAGTGTATTTTAAAGGGAATGAAAATCAACCAATGATATCATGACATGTGTTAGGGTAATTTTATAATAATTTTTTTACCATTAATTTCCTCATTTACCTTTAACCGTTGCAAATAAAATTTACCATTGTTACTATACATAACGGTTAAAAATAAAAAGTAGCATATTAAAATAATATGGACCTACTGATTCGAAATATAGAATCAATTTTTCTATATTAAATACACATACCATGCAGTATTTAATTTAAAATTAATTATTATGTTGACAGAAATGCTTGTAAAAGTTGAAACATTGCAAACAAATAAATGTTTTTACCTATGAACTCAGTGTAAAATTAATGATAATGACTTAAATTATATTAAATAGTAAAACAAATATTCTATTTATACTTTAAAACCATTAAATATTATAAATTAACCATATAAATTATCTCGATAAAAAAAGTAGTTTTTAATTAAAATTTAGCGTGTTTTTTACTATTAAAATATGAAAGTTATCAGAAAAATATCAAAACATTTTCCAATTTAATTTTTATATCTTGATCCCAGAGGTAAATTTATATATATCAAATAGAACTTATAAACATGTCAAAAATTATATTTAAAATGGGTGTGTCATCAAAAGGCGATAAAATAACATTTTATTTGAACAATTATTCGTTTATAAGAAAAATTATTTTTGTTCTCATACCATGTTATATAATGTGTGTAAGATGAATGATAATGTTATAAAATTAAAAATGTGGTTAATATATTTCTTAATTTCTAGTTCATAACAATTTTATAAAAATATATCATTTTTTAGTGAAACTCGCTATTGCTTACAATAGACGCAACCGAGGATAATCGCTCTTCCATGAAGCATAACAATTTACTATTTGAAAGTTACATTCATAGAATCCCACATCATAAAAAGGAATAATAAATAATAATTTTAAAAATGAATGTTAGGAACATAACAGTAACCTAATTTAACAAAACACAGGGTTTCCACATAGGATAATATAGGTGAAAATTTTGATATGGAATTGAAATATAACGATCATGTACTGATGAAGAGTGGTAAAGAATATGGATATGAAAAGGGAAACAATCACAAAGACATATATTTATTGTGATCTAAGGTACCATCTAATTCATCATATATGAGGGTACTAGGAGATCATTTTTGGTATTCAAGATAATTTCCCTAATGTTAATGAATTTTTGCATGAGGATAAATGCTTACTTGATTTCAATGTAACATAATTATTGGTCATTCCATGAACAGTTTCCACTTCATCACTTATTTAATGAAATGATGTTGAATTTTTAATTTTTGAAGTAGTAGTGGATCATGTGATAATATTATAGGTAATTCAATATATATCTATCATAAAAAAGGTTAGAACAAGATATTAATTATACATAAGTCTATATATGGTGTGTATAATCATATATGGTTAAAACAATGGACATATACTTCCTATATCATACCGCATAATAATAAAAAACTAATTTCTACCAACCAGGGACATCTTATAGGCCATTGGAAGGTGATAATGATCTGGCACACTTTTTTGTGGGTTTGATTCCCAAAACCTCATCTAACGCAACGGGTTGTCACCTATCCTATAGGTTATCTTTTTTCTAAAACTATACTATTATAACATTCCAGAAATAATATCGAAAAAAATATTTCTAGGTTCAAATGATACTATATGATGTCCAACTTAATCCATTCCAAACATTATGCTTCTCCAAAATACATCTGTCTATGCTCATAGTAAAAAGAATACAACTACCAGAAAGGTCATATAAAAAGCATGTGAATACCATCATATACACCCCATATATAATAACATGTATCTTATTGGTCACATTTGAAACATGTGAATACCTTAATCATGTATTCTTGAAAAATGAATTACCATTGAACCTTTGTTAAAACACGGATGTTGTCAAAAGGTAACTCCTTCCACATACCAAATTCCCAAAAATTCTATATACTCAAATCATGATATCACTATGTCCTTATATCAGTCATGAGCTCCTCAATAATATCCAAAATATTATTTTCTCCTTATCCATTCTATATGCGCATATCATCTTCTTTCAATATATATTTCAATCATTTTTAGGGTTACCAGTACTATATAATTATTGAAAACCACAATAAACCAGTACATTAAAATTCCAAAATTCCAAGATACTATTGAGGAGATTACACAACACTATTTTGGATTCCTGTTACATATACACATAATCATCCCACCACTTCGTTGTCATATTCATTATGTCCAATTTTGGTAGCATGTGACATCCCTTTTTTCATTTGTCTTAATATATTGTTGATGTCGATCATCATTAACCCTTGGATTAGGGAATTGGTTAGAATAATCCCCAATTTAATTGTATTGTAGCATTGTAGTGTTAGTGGTGCATTCTTGATAGTCTTTTATCTATTCAAATCATTATCTACCTTTTTTCCATTACATCGACACTCAACAACTCGATTACCTTATTTTACACACTTAAAACATTTTATAGTTCTTTTAAGACAATATCCACCATGCTTATTTACACAGTTTGAGCATAACGAAATATTTGTACTCTTTTCAAAATAGTTTTGAGATTTTTCCTTGATCACCATATTTCATTTCTTGTCAAAACCATGAGATGGATATGTTCCACCAACTTCCAGTTCTTCCTTGATTTCACAATGCACAATCTCTTTATATCTACTAAAGTCTGTTATAGTGAATTCTTTTTGAAGACATGGATTTATGACACTTAATAATCGAACAAATTTTCTTATAGGTTGGATGATAATTCCAAATGCATACATTTCAAGCCTTGTAAAATTCCCTTCATATATACCAATAGATTCGTTATCCTTTTGCTTATGCTCAAGGAACTCCTTTTCCATAATTGTTCAATGAATTCAAGGAAAGTACTTATTGAAAAAAAATATCTTGAACATGTCCCATTCCATGGATTAAATTTTATCTTGGGGCCTTGTATTCTTAATTAGAGTCCCCCACTGGTATGCTTCACCTTCTAACTGGTAAACATCCAAAATGACTTTTTCATATTCTGAACAGAAAAGTATGGAAAATATCTTTTCAATGGTTTTGATCCATTGTTCAGAAACAAGTCGATCAGAAAACCCACTGAATGAAGGTGGTAGTTTCTCAAGAAGGACTCAATAGAAATTTTTTCCCTTCTCTGCTCATGTGGAAGTCGAGAAGGATTCATATCTTGTGTAAGTATAGCAGTGAGATTTTGCACTCCATTTACAAAAACATTTGGTTCTTCGGGAGGTAAATCAATTAATTTCCCATTGAATTGATCATTAAAATGGGGTTTTTGGTTCCATATATAACACCCCAAGCTTCCACGGTATGGTTCCCTTTGAATAATGCAATAGCTTTCATTGTACGCAATATCGTTATTCTAACACACCGCGACCAATCAAAGTAATTGTTATTAATAGTAATGCCCAATTTTTGAAATTTAGTAAATATTATATTTCTAAATGGACATCATTTATGGATTCAAATTATATAAATTATCTTATGATGAATTTTTGGCACTCTTTTGAGAACATTCATATTTTTAAAAATAGTGAAAAATTCTAAATTTTAATTATAAACAACTTTTTTTAATCAAAATATGTTATTGTGTTAAATTATAATTTTAGTGGTTTTAATGTATAATTAGATTTTATTTTTACCATTTAATAAAATTTGTTTCATTGAATGTAATTTAATATTAAAACTGTATATAAACAACTGTCAATCTTTTTATATTTTTTTTAAACAAGCTTTTTGTTTTGACTGCGGGGAATAATTTTAAATTAATTTATGCCACTTAATTATTTTGAATTTAGAAAATTGGATTCCATATTTGGAATTAGTAGGTAAAAATTGTGTAAATAGATAACTTTTATTTTTAGTCATTTTAAATATTTACTTCATTAAATATTTTATATACCATGAGTAAAGGGTAAATAAAATAAATAAGGGAACAATTTAATATTATAATGACATTAAATTACACTAACATGTGTTGTAATTCTATTTGATTATAAATATCCTATCATGGTCAACTTTGGGTCGAATATGGGATACCATGGAGCCACATGGTGTGTTAATGACACATATATTAATTAATTTAATGTAAAGACAAAAATGGCGCAAACAATCATTGTTTGGTAAATCAATTTTAACATTGGGTTATATAAGTTATAATTTAGACTATAAATATTATTTGTAAATATCAAAGTATTTACTAAATCATGGATTTTATTTATATTTTTTGGACATCATATAAATTAAATTAGTTATGACATAATAATGATGCAATATTTACCTCATTAACAACTTATTTAAATAAATAAGATTATAAATATTGAAAAAATATTGAAACATCTATCCAATTATTATTGGATTATTTTATTTTGTCAATGAGTCATGTTAAATTTGATATTAATGAATAGTTGACATTTTGAAACTGAAGATGTGGTTATAATAAAATTATTGTTTCAATCATTCCTAAAGATCCCCTCCTCTCCCTTATAAAAAGACCTCATTTACTACCCATTTCTCGCACTTCTCATGCCTTTGGATCATACAAAACCTACCCAAATATCCTCCCAACATCCCTAAAATAATTATAGAGGTCATACCTTAGATATAAATCCAACCTATTTAGCCCTTTTGATCTAGTCAAAAGGAAGAACACAAAGAAGAGGTAACAATTTCACAACCCTCTTTTATGTTGTTTTCTTCTTCCACTTCCTTATTAATTTTTTTCTATTCTTAAATAATAACTCCATTATCTTCCATATACTTTGATGTTAATATAAAAATGGTAAAACCATATTCATTATTCTATCTAGCCTATGAATGACATGTCACCATACGTGTGTATGTACAGCTTATAGTCTCTATGTCGTGGTGTTGTTGTTATTCAAATACACTATTATTTGGATGGGTATATAAATGACTTATAATTTATTTAAATAATAAATATAACATGGTAATTATTCTATATATTTGATATAAAATCTATTTACATACATTTTAAAATCAAAATAATGATTGTTTCTCTAGTGCGTACGTACGGATTACCGTCTCGACGAACGCGATGAGATTCATTTCCCTTTCGTAACCATTCAAGAATAATTTTCATTTGGTTATTAAAAATAATGATTAAATAACATAATATCAGTATGGATATGAATCCAATACATCCAGTCCTTTAAATGATACAAGTTAAGTATAAAAACTTATAGAGGAAAATGAATAATTTAACTCCCGAAATGACGATACTACTAAAATATCATTATCAAAGAAGTATTATAAGATCATATATCATATCATATTAATGTATATGATTCTTTTATAATTTAATAAAAATTATTTAACCATTAAACATGAGGTTAACCTACCCTCAACCCATGTAAAATAACAAGGTAAGGGCTAATTTTACAATCATTTTATTATTTGAGGTTGTGTTCACAAAAGTTTCTACTGGGACCTCTTTATCATCCACATCCATGTTTCTTACAAATTTATTTCAAAACAATTTAACTATTAATAGAAAATTAATTAAAGAAATTTATACCCATAATAAACCTTATATGTATTTAAATAAATCATTCTGTCATTTTCCAAACATGGTAATTTACCACCCTTTTGAAAAAATTAATGAAAGAATGTTTCATTAACTTATACATTGGGTGAGGTTATTCTACGATGTTATAACATTTTTGTAGCATCCCTTACAATATTATTTCAATGTTTTCACGATAAATGTTTTCTTTTATAATTATGTAACTATAAATGATTTAAAAAAAGGAATGAGATATTTCTGTCGAATAGTTTTGATTTCAACTATGTCAACATCTTTTGATTGATTTTATACTTGTTTTAAGTTGAATCATTATGATACAAATCATCCAAATTTTATTGAAGTTTTCTGATATGTCTGACTGTGGATGAGTTATTTTTATTCCATTCATGGTTTGTGGATAAGGTATTTATATTTCGTATTCTAGTTTTAATACAAATGTTTATGTTATATTTCTAACTTTTCTTATGAGAAATGAATTGTACTTTCTATGTGACGGGTGGAGCCCGCGATAGTTCCTAAGTTCATCGATAGGTCTCATGATAAAACCATATGTGGAATTGGCCAATGTCTTTCCAAATTTAATATATTTTTCTGGATGAGGCCTTAATCATTTTTAGACCTCTTGGCCGAGTCCTTGACAAAATGTTTCAGATTGTCTGGCATTATTCATTCCCTCATTATGAAAATTATATTTATTGATCATGTCATTATTTGACAAGTAGAATACCCATGACTGTGTTTTATTAGGTAATGATTCACTCTGCTCATATTTCTACCATAAAAGTGATATTTTTTATTATTTGTAAAGGCATGTGTTTTAAGTTATTCACCATTGCTAATATTTATGTTATCTTCCGCTGTATTTCTTACCATTACTGAGCATTTGAGCTCACCCCGTACTTATGTTTCATTTTACCAAGATATGTAGAAGTTAGTTATGAGTAAATTTCAGGCATAATATATGAAACTTTTATGTTTCTAATGGAATAAATTAGTGTTGTATTTCTTTTAATGATGTATAGTTTAACTTACATATGAATCTTATTTCCAATAATACTAAACTGATCAGTCTTTTGGGACATGATTTCCTTGTGATCATGCCAATGTTATGTAATAATTCACCGAAATTGTTTAATTTTGGTAGGGGAGTTATAGTTGGTATCATATGAATTTTAATAAAAACCTTGAAAACTTGATTTAGATATACTCTGATTAAAGGAAATTATCCTTAGATAGACATTGAGGATTAGTATAGAAGAACATCATAGAGGTTTGTTAAAGTAGTGATTTTTAATGTTTTCCAAGAAATACATCTATGTCTGGATACGAGCAGGTAGAGGCGGCTCTGACACAGATCTACCTAGGGAAAAAACCTGAAAACACCGATTCGAGATAGACTAAAATAGAAACTGGTGCATGGAAATGGGCATCGATGCACTCTTGGTTACTACACTCCCAAGGGATATGATTAAGATAATTATCATTTTATTTACAAAACATTAATAAGGGTTTATGATTATATAGATTCTTAAATAAAACATTTTTATTATTATGGATAATATCCATAAACTGGTCAATTATTGATTAGTAAATTACAATTATGGGATTATGTATTTTGATTCATAAACTAATCTAGTTTATGCTATTGTTTAAAAATGGAACCTAGGGGAAGTAATGGAAACCGTATCAATTCACATAATCCATGTAGGGATTTCCATCCTACTCAAGATAATTATAGAGGATATGGTGATGAAACTGGTGCTGGTCACCTTATCAATATACTTGGACAACTCACTCAGTTTTTAAATAACAACCATACCCATATCGAGATCTCTAATCCAAAAAATGAAGGATTAATGTTAGAATTATTCATGTGAAAACAATCACCAACATTCATTGGGATTAAAAATCCATTAGTATCTAATGATTGGATAAATTCTTTATGGAAAATATTTCATTCTTTATAGAGTAGCGAAAGGGAAAAAGTTATCATATAATTTTATCGTCCCATTGGAGATGCAGATCAATGGTGGTAATTGATTCAAAACACAAAGGATGGTTAAGAATTATCAAGTGTGGAATTGAGGGAGTTTAAAGAGATTTTATTAGAAAAATACTTTCCTTGTGACCATCGTGCGAATATGGAAAGGCAATTTTTGAGTCTGAGGGAAAAAAGGATGATAATGTTGCAAAGTATGAATCCAACTTTACAAGGTTAGCATGGAATGTTGTAGATTATATACGTAACCCAAATATTTAGATAGATCGTTTCTTTGATAGGTTAAAACCATTTCTCGGTCGAGCATTAGTATCGCAATCCTCTTCAACATCGATGATATGGTCTCATGTGTTGTTAAGACAACAATGGAATTATCTAAGTCCAATGAATTTAAAGAATAGAAAGAGAATAAGAGATAAAATGAAAAATCTAGGAAAGAAAATAAGGAAACAAGGAAGAAGGGAAGTGTTTAATTTCCACAATGTGTTAATTTTGGAAGGAAGCACCCTGGTTTCTATCTAAAAGAAAAAGGAGTATGCTACAAATGTGGACCGAAAGGCCATGTATCATGTGATCGTAATGTAAAAAAAATATCTAACAATGATAAATTCTACAATTATAGGGATATGGGACATTATGAAAATTAATTTCCAAAGCATTAGAGAAACTTACCACATAAAATGCCAAGGGATCAATGCCAAGCTTATGCGATCAGTACTGCTGAGGTTAAAGCTCCAAAAGATGTTGCAGTCGGTAACTTAATGGTTTCCTCAAGTTTAGAAAAATCAATATTTGATTTTCGATGATTACTTTGATTCATATATTCTCAGTTTACTAATAAAATTATATATTTCTAATTTGATTTAACAAGGGATTTGTCAGTCAAAAATTTTAAGGGATGTATCATCGTAACAATGTTTTGTTAATTAGTTCCCATTAGGAAATTTAAATGTTCTTTATCTATTGATCTCATCATCACACCCATGATTGAATTCAATATAATCTTATGTATAGATTGTTTTTTAGACCATCATGTGAAAAATTATTTTAAAAAGAAGGAGGTTATAATTATCAATGCTGATTAGGAGTAAAATATCTTTAATGAAAAACATCACCATCTGATTCTTGTCTAGATCCACCCCAAGTAGCTCTACTGAATTCAATTATTGGGGAGGAAGAGAATGAAATAACAATGGGTGAGGAATATAATGTTCAAATATATGATTTACCTATTTTATAATAATATGTTGATGTGATTCCAGAGGATTTAGTTGGACATCCTCCAGAGCAAGAATTTGAGTTTTCCATTGACTGAATTTCTAGTTCAAGGACTATATCAAAGACCCCTTATAGAATGGGCAATGTGGGATAAGTGGAAGTAAATAAAAAACAAGGGTAATTGGGTAATAAGGGATTTATACGCCCTTGTGCTTCTCCAAGAGGATCCCCTGCCTTTTTTGTTAACAATAAATATGGATATATGTGGTTGTGAATTGACTACATGGAGATAAATGATATAACAATAATGAAAAAGTATCCCTTACCTCGAATTGATGATTTATTCTACCAACTTCATGGAGCTCAATATTATTCAAAGATTGACCTTTGATCTGGATATCATCTATAGTGTGTGAAAAAGGAAGACATTTCAGAGATAGAATTTCGAACCAGGTATGAACATTACGAGTTTACATTAATGCCTTTTGGGCTGACTAATGCACCATATATTTTCATGGATCTAATAAACAGTTTTTTCAAGGAATATTTAAATGGATTTGTAGTGGTTTTTATTAATTAAATCTTGGAATACACCAAAAGTTATGAAGATCATTAAAACCAATTCGGCACCATCCTGAAAACCCTCAGAAGAAATGAATTATACGACAAGTTTAGTGAGTTTGAATTCTGGCTTCAGGAAATTTCTTTTCATGGGAATATTATCTCTAAGGATGAAATCTTTGTTGATCCTTCTAGGACTAGAGAAATCCATGAATGGCCAGCACTGATGAGTATAACTGAAGTATGTAGTTTTATTGATTTATAAGGTTATTATCGAAGCTTCGTAAAAACTTTTTCCCAACTGGCTAACCCATTAACCAAGATCATACATAAAGGGGTTAAATTTGTTTGGACAAGAGAGTGTGAAGAATGTTTTCAAGAACTGAATAGAATATTAGTGAATTCCCCTATCTTGATTCTACCGTTGAGAGATGATGGGTTTGTTATTTTCAGTGATGAATCTACGAATGGACTTGGTTGTGTCCTTATGCAGAATGATAGATTTATTGCCTATCCATCACGACAACATAAATTTCACGAGAAAATCTATCTGAATGATGATCTTGAGTTACCAGCTCTAATATTTTGTCTAAAAATATGGAGACATTATCTCTGTGGTAAAAAATATGAGATATATAATGACCGCAAGAGTTTGAAGTATATTTTCTCATATAAAGAACTCACTATGAGGCAAAGTAGGTGGCTTGACCTACTCAAGGATTATGATTTCACGATACACTACCACCCGGGGAATGCATGTAAGGTAGCAGTTGCTTTAACAAGAAATGATAATGGAGTTTTGAACAAGATGAGAGTTGAAAAGGATCCTATATACATAGATCTACTAATGAAGGATATGGGAATAACCATAGAAGATAAACATCAATACTTTTTCAAATGGTTTCAAAACCATATTTATTAGAAATGATAAAACTTTCTCAGACCGACAATGGGGAATTTCTAATGAAGATTAAATATATGAATGATGGGAGATTGATCGACTTCGTATATGAAGATGGAATTTTGAAATTTGGGAAGAGACGTTGTGTTATTAATATACCTGATCTAAAAATGGAATTTTTAGATGATGCTCATAGCCCCAATTTTTCTATACACCCTAGGATCCGAAAGATGTTTAGATATTTGAGGGAAGATTTTTGGTGGGACAACATTAAGAGGGAGATTTCTAGTTATGTAAAAAGATGTATGATTTTTCTATAAGTTAATTATAGATGGAAACATCCTGTAAGTGTTATTCAACCTCTTCCCATACCTGAGTGGAAATGGAATAATATTACGATGGACTTTTCCATGGGACTACCGATGACTCCTAGAAGGAAATATGAAATATGTTTCATTGTGGATCATCTTACCAATTCAGTACATTTTCATGATATAAGAGATGATTTACCACATGAAGGTTTAGAAAAAATATATATTAATGACGTTTTAAGACTTCATGTTGTACCCCTTTTGATTGTTTCTGATCATGATCAACATTTTACATCAATATTCAGGAAAATTCTTCCAAAATGGTTGGATACTGAACTTCATTTGAGCACTGCCAACCACCCTCAAACTAATGGAAAATCTGAACAGACTATTAAAACCGTTGATGACATGTTGATATCTTTCTCACATGACATTAAAGGTATGTGGGATCAATATTGACCTATGGTAGAATTTTTTTTATAACAATAACTTCCATTCAAGTATTCAGATGGCACCATATGAAGAATTATATGGAAATAGATATCGTACACTAACTTTTTGGGATGATGTTGGTGAATCAAAACACGTAGGACCAGAAATTGTTGAGGAAATGATGGAAAAGGTGATGGCTACCAAATCTCACATCAATGAATCTCAAAGTAGGCAGATGAGTTAGGCCGATAACATAAGAAATGATTTGGAATTTCAGTTTGGAGATCAAGCTTTCATGTAGGTATCTCCATGGAAGCGATTCATAAGATTCAGTAAGAAGGGTAAATTGAGTTCTAGGTATATCGGATGTTTCAAAATTCTAAAACAAATTGGGGGTATAGATTACCATTTGGAAATGCCACTAATTATCTCTAATGTTCACAATGTGTTTTGCATATCAAAGATTAGAAAATACATGAATGACCTAACGTATGTACTCACCTATGAGGAATTAGAACTGAAACATGATCTGTCTTATTGAGAATAGACTAAAAATATTATTGATACAAAAGTACAAGTGTTGAGAAACCAGATAACTCGTCTAGAAAAATTTCTAGGTATAAATCATTTTATGGAAGTGGCAACGTGGGAACACGAGGAACTCATTAAAAGAACCACCCGAATCTTTTAATGTGGTATTAATCTAGAAATTTCGAGGAAATAATTATTTTAAGTAGGATATAATGTAACACCCAAGCTTCCACAATATGTTTCCCTTTGTATAATGCAATAACTTGCATTATATGCAACATTGAGATTCTAACACACTACGGCCAATCAAAATAGATAATATTAATAGTAATTCACACTTTTTGAAATTTTATAAATTCAATATTTCAAAATGGACTTCATTTTAGGATTCAGAATATTGAAATTATGTTAGGGTGAATTTTGGGCACTTTTCTGATAACATTCATATTTTATGAATTGTGAAGAATACTAAATTTTAATTGAAAACAAATTTTTTTAATAAAAATTATTTATAGTGTTACATTATAATTTGAGTTGTTTTAATCTATAATTAGATTATATTTTTACCATTAAATATAATGTTGGTAATTTTATGTAATTTCATATTTAAATTGTAAATAAACAATTTTCAATTTTTGATAGTTATTATTTCATAAAAACACGCGTTTTTTTAACAGTGGGAATTAATTTTAAATTAATTTTTCCCACTTCTGTGTATTGAATTAGGAAAAATGGATTACATATTTTAAATCAGTGCTTCCAAATTTTGTAAATAGTTATCTTTTATTTTAATAAATTGTAATTATTTACTTCAATAAATATTTTATTTACCATGAGTAAAGGGTAAATATAATAAATAGGGGTAACAAATAGTATTATAATAATTCTAAATTTCTGTAACATATGTTCAAATCCAGTTGGATGATAATTATCCAACCATGGTCATCCTTGGGTGTAATTCGGGACTCCATGGAGCCTCATGTGTGTGATAATGACATTTTATATTAATTAATTTAAAGAAAAGAGAAAAATGTCATAAACTAATATTTTTTAGAAAATAAGTTTTTACATGGCGTTATATAAGTTATCACTTTTTCTATAAATATAATTTGGAATGATAATAATATTTCCTACATCCAAGTATTTGTTTTATATTTTATTTATATCAAATAAATTAAATTTTTTCTGACATAATAATGATGATAATATTAACTCATTAATAAATGATTTAAATAAATAAGATTATAAATATTAAAACAATATCCAAAACATATCCAATTATTATTGGATTATTTTATTTCATCCATTTTTCATCTTAAACTTTATATTAATGAATAGATGTCCTTTTTAAATCGAATATGATGTTATAATAAAATAATTGTTTGAAACGATTCTAAAGAGCCCCTCCTCTCCCTTATAAAAATCCATCAATCCCTACCCATATCTCACACTTCCCATGAATATTTCTCGTAAAACCCCTACACAAATATCCTCCAATGATCCCTCAATTCTTTATATATGTCTTACATTAGTTATGAAAGCCAACCTATGGAGCCCTTTTGATCAAATCAAAAGGAAAACCCCAAAAAAGAGGTAATAATATCACAACCCTCTTTTAAGATCTTTTCCTCTCCCACATCCTCTTTTTTGATGATTTCATTATAAAATAAATACTCTAGAATCTTCTATATAATGTGATGTTTTTTTAAATATGGTACAACCATATTCATTATTCTATCAATCATATGATTGTCATGTCACCATACATGTGTACGTACGGCTTACCGTCTCCATGTCGTGATGTAGTTGTTATTCAAATACACTATTATTTGGATGGGTATAATAATGATGTATAATTGATGTAAATAAGAAATAAATAATGTTAATTATTCTGTATATATGATATACCATCTATTTACATACATTTGTAAATCAAAATAATGATATTGTCTCTTGCACGAACGTACAGATTATCGTCTCCATGATCGCGATGAGATTTATTTCCCGTCGTAACCATTCAAGAACAATTTTCATTTGTTTATTAAGAATAATGATTAAATAACATAATATAATTCTGGAAATGAATCATATACATCATATCCATTAAAAAATAACGCTTATGTATCAAAACATAAAAAGGAAAATAGATTAGTTAACACCCGAAACGACGATACTACAGAAATATCATTATCCAATAAATATTAGAATATCATATGTGATATCATATAAATGTATATTGTTATTGTATAATTTAATATCAAGGATTTCACCATTATAAAGGATGTTAATCTGCACTTAATCCAAGGAAAAGAACAAGTTAAGGGTTAATTTCACAATCTCTTTGTTATCTGAGGTTGTTTTAACATAAGTATCTACTGGGACATCTTTATTATCCACATATGTGTATCTTACAAATTTATTTCAAAACAATTTTACTATTTAATAAAAAATGGGTAAAAATAATTTATACCCTTATTTAACCTAATGTGTTTTGAAAGGAATGTTTTTTTTGTTTTCTAAAAACGTACTTTACAGACCTTTCGACAAAATTAAGGTAAGAATGATTTTTTAACTTATATGGCGGGTGTGGTAATTCCCCGCCATTATAACTTTGTCAAATTATCCCTTTCAATATTATAAAAATATTTTCAAAATAAATGTTTTCATATATAATTATGTGACATTAAATAAAATCAAAAAAAATGAAAGAGATATTTCTATCGAATAGTTTGAATTTCATCTATGTCAACATGTTTTGATGAATTTTATACTTGTTTGAAGTCAATTATTTATGATACAAAACATCAGGTTTTATTGAATGTTATGTGATATTTTTTACTATAGATGTGTTATTTTTATACCATTCATGGGTTATTGTTAAATTATTTACATTTCATATGCAAGTTTTAATATTAATGCTTATGATATGTTTCATCTTTTTCATATGTAGAATGTATTAGACTCACAATGTGATGGGTGGAGCCCACTACGTCACATCAGTGCATCGGTAAGTCTCTTGTGGAAACTAGACCTAGAATTGGGCGAGGCCTTTCCCAGTTTTATATATAGTTTTGGCCAAGGCCTTAATCATTTTTAGACATCTTGGCTGAGGCCTTGACAAGATGTTTCAGAATTTCTGGATTTATAAATTCCCTCATTATGAAAATAATATTGATGGATCATGTGGTTATTTGATTAGTAGAATACCCACGACTTTTTTTTATTAAGGAATTATTTACTCAGCTCATAGTTGTGCTATAAAAGTGTTAATGTTTATAATTTGTAATGGCATGTGTTTTTAATTATTCACTATTACTATTATTTATGTTATCTTATGTTGTATTACATACCCTTACTAAGCATATGAGCTCACTACTTTGATATGTTTCATTTTCCTAGGATATAAATAATTTAGTTACAATTGACTGAGAGACATAATCTAGGAGTCTTGTATAATTATAATGAAATAAATTTGTGTTGTATATCTTTTCATGTTGTATAGTTGAACTTATTTGTGAATCTTGTTTCCGAAAATACTAAACAGATCGATCATTCGGGACATGATTTCCTTGTGATCATGACAATGTAATTTAATAATTCACCAACTATAGAAAAATGGGGTCAGTGTGTTACACCATCCATTATCTAAAACCCAAAAATAATAGTGTGAGAGGAAAAACTCATACTCGGAAAACCACATAATCAAGACAAGTTCATTCAATCTCTAACATATTCGGTTTAATCCTAGGTTATTGATGATCATTATCATAATTATAGTACTATAACCTATAATTATACTTAAGATTAGGGACATCCCAAGACATACATTAGAAATATCTCTAGGGATCTCTCTAATTATTTCGCATCCTAGGTTCCAATGGTTAAATAATCCTTTCCTCTGATACCAACAATAGATTACCATGCATGACATATAGGGACATTACATTCCTTTTACACAATACTTAATACATAACAAAAATAGACACCCAAGGACAATAATAGTTTAGTGTCTTTAGAAACTCAGAAGATAATCTTTTAATCATGGTGAAAGATCTTCAACATCTCCCATAAATATATTCTCCTTTTTTCCTTACCAAAAACCTTTATTTATATGTTGGGGAAATGAAAACATATAATGGGTGAGATCAAATGCTCAGTTAGATTATTAATGGATAAATTATAACAAACCATATATATTTGAACAAAAAAACATGAACATAAATTTTAAACATCAAAATCATGAGTTCTGAAATAAATCATGGCAGTACAAAAGGCATAAATTATAAAGTAACATTAATCATGATACAATATCATGGGAATAAAACGTGTAATTGTGTAAAACCATTAATAACATGATACGATTTCAATAAAAGTCAAGGCATTGCTTCCAAGAACATCATAGTGGAAGAAGTCCATTACGGAACCAGGTTTACTTACCGCTCCAGCCCTGTAATACTGAACCAGATTTATTTTCTGTTCTAGCCATGTCTATATCATGAGATATAAATCTTTTCCCAATTCATTGGTGGCATATATAGGACCCAACCATATCATAATGAAATCAGTCATTCATCCAACACAAAATAATCATAAATCATTCATCATAACACAATGGTTTTCATATAAACCATCCCATCCTAACATAATCCATATAAAACAATTGATATAATATCATCATAAAAATAAAAAAACCCCCTAAAAATTAGGAATGTTATTCTTGAATCATAACAAAAATATATAGGGTTATCTTAGATGGAAAATAGTTTTTAATAAACTCTTGAAATGAATTATTGAAGTAAATATCCTTTCTTCTTGAAAATCATTTTAAATTCTAAAAATGTCATTATATTTTAAATTAAAGTAAAATAATTGAAAATAATCAATAAATATTGTAGAGGAAGATTCATGTAATGAACTAATTATAAAACTATAAAAATATGTTCAAGCCATATTAGTTAAAAAAACATTCTCTTTTTAATTTTTACCAGAAAAGTCAAAAAATACCTCGTATAGTAAAGAAAATAATGATTCATTCCATACCATTTGGTAAAAGAAAAAAAGGGTAAAAATGACTTTAAACGTACATGGATTAAAATTAAATATTTTATGAAAATATTTATAGAATTCATTGACATGGATGATAAATATAACCCTAGTAAATACTTATGGATAAATAATCTCAAATAGAAACAAGATTTGCAAAGTTAACCATTACCTTATTTCCAATTTCATCTATATGTGTCTGGTACTACTGTATAGTGGGTCTAAACAAATTATTAATTTGTAATAGAACAATAATAATATTTATTATATCATATATTATTCACTAATGCTTTATATTTCTCGTTCATTTGTCAATTCCATGTAAAAGTAGCGTTTTGGGTAAATTAGTTTCGTTTATCGTATGTGTGTTGACTTGTAATTTTTTTATATTATTAATTACATCATGATTAATTAATTACAGAATGTAAAAAATTATTTATATATAATATATATAAAATATATATAATCAATCAATAAATGGAATTAAATACATCGTTCATGTTGATGATAGGTCGTACGTACGCATGAACGTGGTGTTTGTTTCCTTATTGACTTGAATGAAATTAAGTAGATGACATATATAAATATATATATATATATACAGTGGCATTATTATGTCATATATATCAGTATTATTCATTATATATACTTTATAATCATTCTTGAAATTTTAACACGATGAATGAATCTCATCGCGTCGTGGAGATGGTAATCCGTATGTACGCACGAACGATGATATCATTCCCATAATTATTGAATAGAGTTGGAGTGGATGGTATAATATTTCCTAATTATTATCATTTAATAATAATCAAATATAGTTATAATTTCAACCATTATACCCATCCATGCTTGGTGGTGGTGGAAAAACAGACTACACCACAACCTAGAGACGATATTCCGTACGCACACACACACAATGATTTCATTTTTCATTGGATGGATAGAAGTTTAAATAGGGTTTCTTCATATTTATAATAAAATATCAGAATATTAGTGACACTTATTTAATTAATTTATAATTAAACAAATAATGAAAAGGATGTTGAAATGAAATAAATTTAAAGGAATCTGTAGAAGATATTACCTCTTCCTCAAAGTGCCTTCTTTAAACATCCTCCTAGGGAACTGGAGTTGTCCTTTTGAGAAGACCAGAACCTATATAATGTAACTATAGACCTCAAAACGAGTAATTTATATGGTTTGGCGGAACTTTAAGGCTCAAAATGGAGCGATGAGAAGAGAGATCAGGTGACCTTTTATAAGAGAGTAAAGGGGCACTTTTGGAATCCTCAAAACTATTAATTTATAATAAACTCGAACCCCAATTAATACTTCCAAAGTGACTCAGAATTGGATATGAAAAAAATAGGGTTTTAATATCATCATCCAATATTGTTTAGACATGTTTTTATTTTATTTTAAACCTTATCATTTTGATTTATCCTTATGTAATCTATTTAATTTTATTTGTGGTAATAATGTTATAAAAATTAAATGGTTATAAATACTTACTTATGTGTTGTTAATATAACATAATTGGAAACCTTTTGAAATTTTAGACAATATAAATTTTATTTTTTTATTTTTAATTATTTTTGTTATTTTTAAACAATTTAATAATATGTTATTTTTATAAAATATCAATAGTGTCAATTTTGACACTATTCATTTATTTGAATTTAGATAAAATCCACACAGAAGATATATTTGAACAAGAATATTTTATATATTCGTAAAATGTCTTATTAATATATAAAATTCTTGGAGCACATTAATTAGTTCATATAATATGTATTTTAATATTTTTAATAAAATTTATTTGCTATTTCTCTTAATAAAATAATTACTTCAACAATTTTGTATTATTATTTAATATACATACTTTTTTTGCATGAAAATAAAAAATAAAATATTATGATGAATATAAATTTAATATATTTAATAATTAAATATTTTTTTATTTTATCATATAAAACACCAAACTTTTAAAATTTTATGTTTATTAAATTATGTTAGTGGCAATTTTGACATCATTTAAAATTAAATAATATAAATGTCAAATATGTTTTATAAGGATCAAAATGGACACATGTCGACTCATATTTTCTTAATGGTTATATATACTCTACCAATAATGTTATGTCATGTTTTTGTCTTTTTGATGGGTATTATTATTTTAATAAATACTATATTATTGATTTTCACTAAATAAATAATTTATGGATCTTTAATGTATAAGATATTAATGTAAATATATATTTCATAAAAATATAAATAAATAACCTTGATACATGAAAAAATTATAGCTTTAAGATGATTATTTATAATTGAATATATATTCATCCCAACCTTATATTAAAAAAAATTTAATTATTAATGTTTGAGTGAGAAATATTTAATATTTCATTAAATAAAATTAATTTAAGAAATTAACCTCATCCAAGTGGGTTTCAATAGATTCCATTTTTAGCCATGTAGGTATTATAGAGAAATATAATCAACCAATGATATCAAGACAAGTGTTAGGGTAATTTTATAATATTATTTGTAACATTAATTTCCAGATTTACCATTAATGATGGTAAATAAAATTTACCAAAGTAACTACTAATATGTCCTAAAAATATAAATTGTAATATTAACATAATTTGGACCTTATTATTCCAAATATTAAATCCATTTTTACAAAATCAATACACAAAAGTTGCAGTATTTAATTTAAAATCAATCCCTCTTTTGAGAAAATGACTTTTAATAGTTAAAAAATTGGAAGAGATTGAAATGTCATTACCTATGAATTTAGTGTGAAATTAATTCTAATGACATAGATTATATTAAATGGTAAAAATATATTCTATTTATACTTTAAAACCATTAAATTTTATAATTTAACCATATATATTATCTATATGAAAAAGTTGTTTTTAATTAAAATTTATCATGTTTTTTCTATTGAAATATGAATGTTATGAGAACAATATAAAAAATTTGTACAAAGTAAATTTTTATATCCTTATTGTAAGGAAGAATTTATATTTTTCATTTTAACTTATAAAAATGTAAAAAATAATATTTAAAATGTGTGCTCCATCAAAAGGCGACAAAACTGCAATTTTTTTCAAAAATACTTCTTTTATCTGAAAAATTCATTTTGTTCTCATACCATGTTATGAAATATGTGTAAGATTAATTATAATGTTATAAAATTGAAAATGTGGTTAATAAAATTCATAATGTCTTGTTAATAATAATATTATAAAAATATATTTTTGTATATTGAAACTCGGTATTGTGTAAAACACACGCTATTGAGGATGGTCGCTCTTGCATGAAACAGAAGCCAAGAATTGTGTTGCATATACTAAAATCTAATACAGTGTTTCATATAGTTCAAGATAATCTTGGTGAACCGTAAAACACAAGAAATCAATAAAATTAAAAATAATCTATCTCATAAAATTTCAGGGTGTTACGAGATATATCCATATTTGCAGGTGAATAATAAGATCTTTTTGTTTGAATATATATTTGATACTCTAGTGGTGAGTATATTTCTCACACTTTACCCCATAGAGATAATGCTGCCATATTTTCAACACAATGATCACCACCCCAAAATCTAGATCATCTGTAGGATTTCTTTTCTCATGGATTTTTAGCATCATTATGTTTTAGGATATCACCTTTTTATTTTGTATTTGCATAGAGCCTAAGCCCATCATTGAATCATCACTACACACCACAAGGATTTCTCCACTTATTGTGAGTGTGAGTACTAGAATATTGATTAGCCTTTTTTCAACTATATAATACAATATTCACATTCCTGAGTCCAGAAAAACATTACCCCCATCTGTGTCATTTTTTCCATTGGGATTGACAATCATGAAAAGTTATTCAAAAATCATTGATAATTCCCACACAGACCCGAAAATATGCATTTTTCCATTTCATGTGTTTATCTGGTCTAATATTTGATAGCCATTGTCTTGGAAGGGTCCACATACATACCATTTTTGGTGATAACATACCCTAATAATTATACTTCGTCTATCTAAAAATTACATTTACATTATTTTTTATACAAATTACCCCTTCACAATGTATTTAACAAAGTATTCAAATTCACCATGTGCTCTTAATTTCTCTTGGAGTATGATATAATATCATAATTAATTACTACCACCAATTGTTTTATGTAATCTCTAAAAAATCGATTAATTAAATCCATGAACATTTATTGAGAATTAGCGAGTCTGAAGGGCATGAATATGAAATCATATTGTTCATACCATATTTGAAAGGATGTCTTGGGAATATATTCCCTCCTCACCTTTAGATGGTGATAGCCTGACTGAATGTCCACCTTTGTGAAATAACAAGCCCCACAAATCTGATCAAACGATTCATCTATTTGAGGAAGGGATACTTGTTTTTATCATGATTTTATTAATATCATGATAATCAATGAGGATGCACACATATCAATCCTTCTTATTGACAATGAGGACCAAATAACACAATGGTGAAGCTGTAGGGTGTATAAAACCCTCCTCCAGCTTCCCCTGTAACTGCTTCTTCGTCACTTCCAGCTCTAAAGTGGTCATTCTATAAGGTGTCGTTGCTATAGACAGAGTTCCAAGAATATGTTAAATTGACTTCTTAACCCCTTGTTAAGGATATTTTCCAAGAAATAACTCAGGGAATACATCAGTATAATCCTTGATGATGGGAATGTCTTCATGATTTATAATATCCTTCATCTCAATCATTTGGGATTGATATTCTTTATCATAAAGAAAAAATACATACAAATGAGAAGTTGATTCTAAAGGAGATTCATATTCCTCCTTATACATGTAATTAATTATAGGATTATTCATGAAGTAAAGAGTGATCTCCCTTTCCAGAGAGTTTATTTTATCTTTGGTTAAATATATACAATTTGTTCCAAAGATTGCATCAAATTCCACTAAAATAAGTATAATGATATTTTCTAGTTGTTTCAATCCACAAACAATAATAGGGTAGGAGTTATAAACCTTGGAAACAATGATTTAACCATTAGATGATCTTACAGATATCATTTCCTCTAACTTTTGACACGGTGTTTGAATAGTTCTTCTAAACATTCATGATATTAAAGTATGTGTAGAACCACAATAAAATAGTAAGTATGATATTTTTAAATGAAGAACTACTGTACTTGTCACCAAATATTTTTTTCAGCTCCACATCTATAGTAGTTATAGTATAATCCATTCCTTATTTCATTAGAGGTTTTTGTTTATTCCCTCTTACAATCCTTGGATTAGGGAAATTGTTTTCATAATGCCCATGATCTTTACATTTGGAACAATACACTATTGACAGAGTTTTGATCTAATCCTTTATATCTTCCTCAACATTATAGGGATTTTTTATATATTTTCACCAGTTAATGGAATAATGTCCCATATTTCCAAATTTGAATAAATTTCAGCTTCTCTTTAAATAGTTCCTAGGATGCTTCTTCCCTAAACTATTATACTTGGGATACCCGAGAATCATTCCATCATGGGATTTCATTGTTGAATGACCCATATCTAAAATTCAACTTCTTATCACCAGTTCCATGGTAACACTAATATTTTCCATTCTATATTTCAACCTTGAGGGAACAAAAAAAAATCTCCTCATGATATTTTATGTCTCAGATACCCAACTCCTTTAATAGGCTCATCTTTATCCAACTAAAGTAGTTTTCCATCATTCTTTCAGTTTTCATGACCGAACCAGAGGAATACCTTGAAAACCATGTATTTTTTTCTTCATACGCCCTAATGGAATCAGATCCCATCTACTTGAGTCTAAATAACTCTCTACCTATATTAAGCCATAGGGTTTAAGGAAAATATTTATTGAAGAACATCATCTTGAATTCATCCCAATGCATGGAATAAATTTCCTCTTAGGACATTGTATTCTTGAACAATGTCCACCACTAATCAGATTTCCCATCAATATGATAGACCACAAGTACAACTTTATATTTTAATGTGCACTTTAAGACAGATAGTATATTTTTAATGGGGTTAATCCACTTTTCCACAAGGTTGGGATCATAATATCCACTAGACATGGGAAAGATTTTTCATATAAAGGATTATATGGAAATGTTCTCCCTATAGGGAGGAGAAGGTAATTCCACATGATTTATGTTATTATTCACAATCCATGATAGCTAAAAATGTACATTCATGATGTTTTGAGGACCCGTTTTGGTCATTTCAGGCATTTCATTAGAAAAATATTCACATTTCCTGTCACATTGGTTATTGGAATTTGTTCTTCTATTTCCCTCCATTAACTGAGAAATATAATATAAAATTATAGTTCTTTAATACTTATTTATTGATCATAAAAATGAAACACGTGAACATGAAAGGATAATCTTTTAGAGGATATGTATATCCTAAATTGTTATTTCGTATGTTTAAATATTTTTTATCCTTGATCTATTTCAGAAAATTTATTCTTATGGGATATTTTTTATTCCCTTATTATTTTCTTGTATTATGATCATGATTTTAATAAACAATATCCTATGAGAGTGTTAAACAAATAGAGTATCTAGTCCTATTTTCAGGTACCACGATATCCTAGCTAAAGATCAAAATTCCCCATAGAGTGTTAAACCAACTGTGTTTTCTTATACTTTATCTCATCCTTAAGGATATTACTGATGTTATCTATTCCTAATATCCTAAAATATCTATACCATATTATGATACCATCTACAGTGACCATATCCTTTGTCACAAAGTTTTAAATTATTTTAATCGAAATTATACTTCAGTGTACTTTCCAGAGATTGTAAATTCTGGTGTCTTGGAAGACTAGGTATATAATCAAACATTATAAAAAAAATTATTTAAACACTATAATGAGTGCCTATATTCCATTTTTCTCACACATCTATGTTGTATAACTTGAGGATAAGTTGAACAATTCTATGAGATGAAATCCCAGTATGGGCATACCCATAAGAACAAAGCATTAGCACATGGGATAAAAGGCATGACATGATGATATAAAAAGACATCTAACTTATGGAATCATAACATATAAACATTCTATCATATAAAATTGGAATCATAGAAATGTGTAAGATATATAAAACATGATATTATTATGATTTAGTGATATCCAATAATATTGTTATTTATAGTAGCACAAGAAAAGGCTAACCACCAAGACTGTTTCACATAGTACTAGAAGACAAGGATAACTGTCAAGACTGTCACACATAATGTCTCATGAGACTCAATTTTACCCCATGAATTATATTACTAATGGAGCATATCTATGTTACATTTAATGAATATTTTTTCTATATAATGAATCTTACTTAATAAATCTTATAAAGCGTCAGTGTTAACTATGGAATGAATCGGGTACCACAATCATGACATAAATCATAACCAAGGGGAGTGTCATTAATGTGTCCATGAAATAAATTAATTAGAAAATAAATGGATATTATTAATTTAAAATAGGAACATATCATGGTATTTTATTTCAAACAGAAGAGACAACATGTTATAAATGTATTTGTGAAATTTCAGCATTAAAAAAAGTTTGTGCAGATTTTTGGAAAATACTATAGAGCTTTTAAAATAGAAAAACAATGAATTCTTTTATATAAAACCATATGAAAACAAAAAATGGTTTCATAATGAAATTAATGAATTTATAAAGAAATTTTTTTCCTAAAATAGTGGAGAAGTGCATTTTAAATTGGGTAAAATTTGAGAAGTTCCCTTAAAACAAGTTTTCTTATTGGGAAGTATCAAGTTGGGGCTCACTTTAAAACATGTATATAGTCAAAATAGAATAAGAGATCAATTTTAAAAAATGTTTTTGAAAGATATAAACAATGTGTAGAATTTAAAAATATATATAATAAACTTCATTTGGGTAAAAATTATGATATAGCATCCAAAAATAATAAAGGTGTTTCGAGTAGAATTATTTATGGATTATAATCATAGTATCAGGTGCACATAAAAAGGATTCATGAGATATATAATGGTTTTTCATCACATATAAATTATGAGGTATGTATGGGGAGGTGAAAAATCAAACCCCATCATTAGGTATTACTCATAAAATTTCAATGCATAGAGGAAAATCTTGAATAAAAGTGACATCAAGAGGATCCATCACTATAAGTCTGGGGGTGATAATATCTTGATCTTACTGACCTAAATGGAATTTTTTTTTTCATTAATGAATTATTAAAAAAACTAATATATATTTAAAATATTTATTATACACTTTTAGGTTCATTAATAACCATTATAATTGGTTATGTGGTTCAATTTCATTGATTGGATCTGTTTTTCATAATTGGTTGTAATGATCAGTTCTTGTTCGGAAAACATGTATAATGAAGGGGGTGCACATTATTGTAGTTATATAATAATATTTTACATACATAATTTTTAATTATTGAATTTTTTTTAACTTGAATTGATGTAGAATCATTATATAAATCTTTAGTGACATCAATTGGGGTTAATTGTAGGTTTTTTACTACAATGAACGATTTTTGTTTTATAAACCAATACAATGAGTAGAATAAGATTAAAACCCATATATAGGGAGTAATACGTATATTATGTTTAGGTTCAACAATGAAAATGGTTTCATGACCAGAATTGAATTTGGTAACAAAAACTGAAAACTTGTTGTCCTTGATTGTACAAAATTAACATATCTCGAATGGTGTTATCAATTCTTTCAAATAATATTTGGGGAAAGGATTCTAGATAATAAATTATCCCATTAGCTTGATATCATTCCAGTGTATGTATTTTACTGGTGTTTTCATACCATTTTGTTGAAGGGAGGTGAGGAATGAAATAAGAAAAGAAAAGAACATAAAATAAATAATATAATTGGAAAGAGAAATTTACCTCTTGATTTTACATCAATTGATAGACTATAAAGGGGAGAAGATTTGGTATTTTGATGATACTAGGGGATTTTTTATGTGGGGCTGAATATTGTGGAGATATATGGGCATTACATTGTCAAGGCACAGGGCTTGAGAGGAGTGAAGAGAAGATGTAAGGAAAGGTGGTATTTGTAGTGGAGGAGAGGAGGGTTTTCATAATATTATAACATTTAATTATGTATTTATTAAAAAGATTGTAAACACCTAGAATTTCTATAGAAAATAAAATTTCATAAATACTAGTGAATTTAACAAGTTCAAAAAAATTTAATGGGCATGATTTTGAGGCCTGGTGTGCCCAAAATCATTTTCTGATGTTTTGTTAGGGTACTTTTAGAAAACGTACGAGCGGGTTTTTATAAATTTTGAAGTGGTAATAAGAATTGAAATATGAGGGCACCATTGAACATGCATCGTAGATTTTTTCATACATAGACTTTCACCTTGACGACTGCTGGCCAAGAATAAATGTTAGTTTTTGTCTTTATAAAAAAATTAATAAAATAAAGTGTGCAACACTTTTTTTTTTGAGATCCCTTTTTTTGTGTGGAGTTTAAAACCTCTTCATGGAGGTCTGAGGTGGGGCCACAACACCTTAACCTTCCATGAGAGGTTATGATGGTGGGTCCTACCCGAACTCAACCTCCCTTGAGAGGATTAATGTGGTGGGGACCACACATCTCTTAACACCATAATAATAGGATGAGATGAAAAATGCTCAGTTCTCCCCCATTAATGAGGGAGAGACTCTTGATTCCTCAACTCCCAATTAAATGTGGGAAACGCCTTGACCTCCCCATTATTTAATGGATCCACCTCCCCTAATTAATTCGTGCCTTCTCTCGTGAATTAATTTGGGGGAGCCTCTTAAAATTAATTCTCAACTTGGAATTTTAAATCCAACATTGTAAAATAATAGACAAACTATTATTTTTGTTAGATATAATTCTTTTGGAGGCATATTGAAGGGGGATTATTAGGAGAAAAGGAGTTCTTCAATGAAGAAATTCCTATCCCAACGAAGAACGAAGAACGAAGAACAAAGAACACGTTCTTCCAACAAAGAATGCTTCCAATTACCTTCTTCGACATCTTCCATGAACATCTTACTTGGAAACCTATCGACGTGGAGCCATTTCCATAATTGTCATACGAAATCGGGTTTGGATGTTCTTGGAGGACGCGAAAAATGAAGATCCATTTCGTCTTCTTCCTGTGACTTCACCGTCGACAGTTGACAATCTAGGTAGTGGAATTACACTGAGTATTATTACATTCCATTTTCACATCTTCATTTAAAAATAGAATCAATGTGATGTATTTTAAAAAATTGTTGTCCAACTTTCTTCCTCTTTGTTGAACTAGTAATTATCATCCCTTAACACAGAGGGTACGGGCCAAACTAACATGACCTGAATCCATCTGTCGCTCTCTTTGTGAAGTTTCCTTCTGCATGGCGATGAAGAGGAAATGAGGCGACGATGCTGCTGATGACAAATGTCACGATACCCGCTACTTCTATGAACATGGTCGCCCCCAACGGCACACCAGTGTTACCAGCTGAATACTGCCAGCCCGCGCCGGCAATGGCTGCACCGAACCGGCCTGCCTGGCCACCACCGACCGCCAGCCCTCTTCCCCGCGGCCTGCCCGCACATTCTGATGGCATGCCCGTGCCCTGCCTGGTGCCAAGCCGTCCTACCTGGCGCAGCACTGGCCAGCCTGCACCCCGCGCGACATTCTGGCACCCTTCTGACCTTCTGGGATGAGCCGTCGAGTTGCGGCCCTCGTGGTGCTCGCTAAACCGTCCCTGACCTTCGGGCCAAGACGCCTACACGACGACCTCTGGGCCGAACTTCCCCCTTAGTCCGCTGGGTTGGGCCCAGCGGACCAGGCCGAACCTAGCAGAATAACCCACCGAATGGTCCGGGTGAGACCCATCGGGTCTGACCGGGTCGACTGAGACCTGGATCACCCAGTTTGGGTTTGGCCGAGTCGGTCTGATCGGGTCGGACTGGGCCCATGCCCATTACTGACACTTTACATCCCTTGGTCATATCATTGGAACCAGAAGTCCATTTGACGAACCGTCAGCGACGCTGGTAATCATGGAGCATGAAGGTCCCTTGAGTATACCCCAGTGGAGTTCAGAGTAAAGTCGATATATGGTCAGGTTGGATCATACACGAATCCAACCAGGCCCTCGGGACTAAAAAGCTAATAACTCATAGGCCAAGGATCTGATTGATGCGTCGTCTATTGCATTAAGACCTATTTTCATTAGGTTATATTACATCCTCATTTTATATGTTTTGAATAGATTATTCGTGTAACGAATTGTGATTATTTTCTATTTAATTTCTATGTGTTTTATGTGGATTATAATTGTTCATGAATAATAAATCCATTTATTAATTCTTAATTAGATGTAATGATATTTGTAAGGGTTTCTCATTTCACATTTATTTCTATGAGAAATATTCCATAGTCATCAGTTATTTGTTATTTTATGTGTATATATTGACCATTAAAGTATGTTATGATCCAACCAATTAATGAAATTTTTATTTTAAAAATCCATCTTTATTTCAATCTTTAATTCTATTGTGACTGAAATATTACAACTATAGTAATGGACTTTTTCACAATATATTCCTTCTTCTCCATTTTTTAAGTTTATTATTCCATTTGTAGAATTACATTTTCTTTCTATATTAATACCAATATAGTATATTATCATCATTTTATTTAAAAAAATAATTTTTTCTTTTAATATTTATCATTTTGGTATTTAATATTACTGAGAAAATGATTTTTAAAGAATTGTTGCCCTCCTTTCTACAATGGTCGGTAATTTTTTTCCTATTTACTCATATTATAAAAATGTATCAAGATTTATATTTTGTAAATTTCAATGATTTCATAACTAATTTTTCAAATATATTCTATTATTTTCATATGTTTAAAATAATTGTTAACATTATTGCTCATATGGATCATTTTGATTTTCACTAAAATGTAAAAAATGGAATTTTATTAAACATGCATGACTCAAAAACCTTTTCTAACCTTCTTGGATTATTTTTGTTCAAATAATACGTCATATGATTATATGGTTCTTTTCAAAAGATTTATTTTATTAATATTTAATTTATTATTATTTTTGAATAAATAATTTTAAAAGAAATGTTTAATTTTATAAAAATGTTCTATAAATATTATAAAGTATATTAATATATATTAAAATAATTGATCTATCATATTATTATTTTTATATAATTTAATGATACATTCCACATTATTTTTCTAGGTGACTTATGATAATTTGTAATAGGGAATATATTAACATTAGGTTTACTATTTCTTCTATTGTGGATAGTTATATAAAATTAATAATTGGTGATTATTTTGTGTCATTTATTAATATTATGACATAAATAAACACATTAAATGATGTGAAGATCATAGATTTCTATATTCCCTTGATTAATTATTATGTCTTCTAAGGGAAAGCAAGTTAGGTATTTAGCATATTCCTTAACTATTTAAATATGATATAATTCTATGTGGACCTGAAGATACATTTATAATATCTGAAACAATGCATTCCATCATTAAAACAATTTTAAAAAATATAAATATTATTATCTTAATATTTATGATATCCATAGGCAAGATTCAAGATGATGTTATAATTAAAATTCTATCATTTTATCATTTTCTGTTACATTAATATTATTTATATATTATATATTTTTATGATAGTTATCAATATATAAATTTTATACTGAGTATCTTAGCTAACCCATTTATTTTTTTTCATTCCCCTAGAATATAGGAATGGTAATATGATTGATATGAATGTATATTCTTAAAGGAATAGTACTAATAATAATTAAAATAATATGTTATAGTTTTATATTTTCAAACACGGTTTTACATTTATACATGTATCTTGTTTTAAAATACTACTAATGGATTAATTTTGGAAAAATAGGTCTATACCAAGGAGAATATATTTTCCATCCTGTAGTGTTTGGAGATTTAGGCCTTAATTTTTTTCACTTCCATTTGAATGATGAAGTTGATCAATGGTGGGATCTTACAAATAATTCTAGGAATCATGATGAAATGTACAATATATATTGGTATGAGTATAAGAACATAGTTTATAATAATTACATTTCTATTATTATTCATATGATGATATATAATTAGTTTATTAAACTAATGAAAAATGATGATGGGTCTTTTGGTGCTATTGAGGATATATTCAAAATATGTGTGAGGTGAATTTTTTTATTATCATCTAACCTGAAACTAAGGTTGATCAATTATTTGGTTTCTAAACCAATGTTTTATAAGGGAGTTATACATGAGATATTTATGTAACTATGAATATATTTTGTGATGTTGTATTAATGTGGAGATGCAGGATATATTTATGTATCAATCTAAATATTTTTATTAAAATAGAAATATTGAATATAAATAAAGATTTAAAAACCAATGAATGATTAATATGATCATTTCGTTATTCTCAATGGTTGGAATATAACATAAATAAAATAATATTAAGGAGACTTGTAAATATTTTAAAAGTAGGAAGGGAGGGTATTAGGAAATTAACTACATTACTGATAGCAACAATTTAGCTAATGATGTAAAAGGACAGAAATATCCTTATAATAGTCTACACACAATCTAATGATTGAAATGGAGGGAGGATGGAAACTAGGCTAACCTATTTGAAAATATAATTTTTAATTGTGATTATCTATGTTAGAAACCACTAATTCCAAGTGAGAGAGATAAATATCATGTGATCACAATTTATTAACGAGGGTTGTGATAATAACATGATGAAAGGTACACACATCATTATATATATAACTTATAGTGTTTTATTTGACTTTAGATATACCAATTTTATAATATAGATTGAATTTTATTATGGTATCAAGATTCCACTCAAAAAATTAAATATATATTTTTTAGTGAAAACCAAATATGGTATGATGACTACATATTATTTATTTGATTCCATATTATTTGATTATTGTGGGAATGTGCATCATAAAAATATTTCTAATACTCCTCTAGTTAAATGTGGTGTTATCCTAGTCATAGCTTGTTGTTGACTACACAAACAACACATTAATTTCCATGTAAGGGAATTTACATTTTATATTCCAAACCAAGTTATGATATTTTATCAGTGAAACTATAAATATGAACTTCTAATATAATTTAAATATAGGTTATAATTTTTGATTTGTAATAATGTGGGGATTTTATCTAATCTAATTTGGGAAAAATCAACATAGAGGATATTTCTGTTAAGAATGAGATTGATAATGAATTTCCATAAGTGTTTCATATGCTTCCACAAAAATGAGAAGTTGTGTTCTAAATATAACTCATTCATTATTTCAAAACATTTTCAATTACTCCATTTAGAATGGACTCTATTGAGTTTCATGAAATTAATAAGAAACTCTAGGAGAACATTGACATGGGATTCAATCATCCATGTGTGTCACTTTGGGGTGATACCATAATAATTCTAAATGTAATGATGGATTACTGTTATATTTCATTGATAATATGGAGATAGATGTGATAAATATCAATAACAAGTATCCCTTACCCAGTATTAATGGAATTATTGACAAATTTCATGCATCGAAATACTTTTATAAGATTGATCTTGGTTCTTGATATCATTAATTGAGGATCAAGAAGAAGGATATTGCCGAAAAAATATTTTGTACAAGCTCTATACTCTATATTTATATTGTTATGTTATTCATTCATATTAATTAGAATATTATATTAACAAATTAAATGTATAATGTTTTTATGTATTATGATTATATCATTGTGTTAGTAATTGTTGGTAATATTATTATATATAAATAGTGAAAGGAATATCAAAAATTTAACATGATAATTTTTTTAATGAACCTGATAAATGTTATTTTGTATTAAAAATTTAGTAATTATGAATTTGTTTGTAATAACTTTCATTTTTGGGTTATATAATCTCAATAGAAGGTATATTGATGGATCCATCAATAGAAGAGGCTATTGAACATTAGAACATACCAAATACAGTGAATGATATCGGATGTTTTCTTTGTTCTTCAGAATATTTTTCTATGGTTTGTTGAAAATTACTCAGGACTACCTAATCCATTCATGATGTTCAATTTAAAGGGATCCAAGTTCCTCTAGACATATGAGTGTAAATAAAATTTCAAGGAACTGAATATTGGATTATTTTATACAAATTTGATTAATTACCCATTAGTTAGAAAGTTTTTTCCATCTATATTGAATAAACTATATTGGGATTTTATGATTTATTATGAAAATTTACCTGGTTATTGCTTATGACTCCCAATAATTTATGGATTAGGAGAAATGATACCTGAAAATTGATTGTCTTTTAACTGGTCTATGTTTTGAAATAATGATATAGTTGCATTATATTTATGGGGAGACCTTTTATATATATTGTAATCTGAGAATAAAAAAGTATTTATTGACATAGATTGAGTTAAATATTTCTCATATTATATTGTTTTATCTAATTATGTATTATCAATTCACAAAATGTTACCGCATTTTGGAAGCAAACAATTTGGGTGATTAATTGAGACAAAATGATCATATACTAGCTTATCCATGATGAGGATAAAAATTGATACTATATTTTATTATTTAAATATTATGGATCTATAAATCATGATTTAAGGGAAGAAACATCACTACTATCCAATGAATGTTCAACCATATATTCAGAGGATGAATAAAGGTGAGTTAAAGGAAGATTTATATATATAAAAGAAGATTTGAAAATTTATTGAGCTTAACCAAGAAAATGACTGAATTATAATTTTTAGGATCCATGTTTATTTTCTATTTATACTATTTTTTGATGAGTTTTTTTAAGAATATTGTATTTATTAATTCCATAATCTTCCTAGAAACATAATTATTTATAGTGTTTTGAATGATAATATCTAGTAGTATGGCATGAAGATAAATATCACATGGTTCTATCTCCATGATTTATATGTAAAAAGGATAAGGCTTAATGAAAAATTATAAGGGGTTGTAATTTACATTTCCAATACTATAACATTAATAGGAAAGAAACACCATGTATTTTTTATCATCCTCCACAATATAACTAAATGGAATAATGTTATTTGGGATTTTTTCAATCAAATTAATAATATATCACATTTAATCAAAATATAAGAATATTTCTATCTGTATATTATTTCTAGAAATTAAATTTTAGATGTGGTAAGGTTTCATGGAATACCCTATTCAATTGTATTTGATCTATATTTGAGGGTTAACAAGGCGTTTTAAAGATGTATTCTGCAAAAACATGATACTGAGTTCTGTTTTAGCATTATTTATCATCCTCAGATAGATTATTTTTCAGATATAAATAATAAAAAACTAGATGATATGTGAAGTTATTTGTCTATCGATTTAGAATATATTTGGGATCAACATTATCCTCTGTATGAGTTTTTATACACCAATATTTGAAACATTAGTGTTCATAGGGCTCCTTATGAGGCCATATACAATATAATGTTTACAACTCCGACATGATGGAATGAATTTAGAGAAATAAAACTATTAAGACATATGGTAGATAATGAGATATCATAAAATTATATATTCATTCTATAACACTTAAGGGTGGGAAGAATTCAATAGAATAGTTATACTGATAATTTCCCAGATGATCTTTAATTTAATGTTTGGGGAAATTTTGTTTCTCAAAATTTACCCATTTAATAGGGTTATTAGATAAGATTAAAAAGTGATCTTGAACCTATGGTATATTTTACAATTTTAAATTATAGATAATTTTGGGATACTATTTTATTGGTAGGTACTTCTACTGACCCTCCCTCATGTTCATGATGTGTTCCTTATATCCCTTTATAAAAAGTACATACCTGACCCTTCACATGTACTAAACTTATAGGTCATATTGATAGAGCATGATCTCTATTATGTAGAAAAACTAGTAGAGATTCTATATATGACATCTAATATTCTATGATACAACACCACTCACCTAATAAATTTTTCATGGAACATCCACATGATTTAATTCTCTTTACAAGAAACTAATGATGTAATGAGTCAGAAAATCATAATTTTTATATAAAAAAGATAGGGAATTTCAATGGATAAAATCATTTAAGGGTTTTAGAATGTCAATCCTAGTGATTTTATAAATTTTTAACCATATATATTAAAATTCATCGATTTCATGCATTACACACAATATTAAGTTTTAATGAATGGTGACAGAAAATTAATATTATTAATAAAACACAAAAAAATAATATAGAAGTTAAACATAGAGGAATGAATATGAATTACCAAATATTAAATATTATTTCTAATTTTTTAATGTTAATAGAAATATATTGAACAAAATTTATATAATTTCCAGTAAATACATTATTTTATTCGAGTATAATATTTTCAAAAAAAATATTTATTTATTTTTATAAATGACAAAAATTTAATTATCGAATCTGATAAAAAATTAATGAAACAAAATTGCATAATTTTTTATCTAATTATATAAAAATTATAATATTTTTTATTTTTAGTATTTTTCTGAAATAAATACAATTATAATGTATAGTTAAAATACTGGAAATATTGAAGAGTCTTTTATTTTAATGAATTTATAAGTACAATTTTTTTATTTAAAATTGGTTTTAGATTAAAAAATACTTAAACATATATCTATTAATATAATTTTTCTAATCAAAATCATTTTTCTCTTAAATTTTTATATAAAAAACATTTAAAACAATTGATTATTTTCCCATTGGAAAACATCATTCTTACCCTCTTTAATAGAATATTGTTAAATTATAATTTTTCACATCATTAAATAGAATTTATATAATTTTATATAATATCTATAATATTCATAATTTATATTATAATATAAGTTGTACAAATTATTTGACTAATATGAATAGTAAAACCATAAACATTATTTATCACTATTAAGATAAAAATGGATTTAGCTAGGGGACAATATAAAACGATAAGGTTAAAAAATGTCACAAAATATTCCAAAAATCCCATTTATAGTTATATATTGACTTGATATATTTTAGGTTCTATAATTTTTTTTTGGATTATAATGGAAAAACATAATTTCTAGTATATCATTTTCATTTCAAAAGATACAACGGTGTCACTCACCTCAATTGTAGAAGTCTACCCCATATCATATTATTATAATAGATCCGAAAAAATTATAATCATCCAATAGAAACCATAATATCTTAAATAAATCCTTCTTATAAAACTATAATCCTTATATGGTTCATAATTCTATCCTATTAAGGTTCATGATGAAAATCTAGGGATGTTACCTGAAAAAGATATAACATTCATCAAAATTCAATTCTATTTTTTTATTTACATCATTAGATTTTCAATTTATATTATGATATAAAAACCCTTTTTTATAACATATGAATTTATTTTTGTTATTTTTTGGTAATTAAAAAAATATATATCCTCTTCCTTCAAATGCGAAAAAATAATGTCCCTCGTATTTATGTCAGACTACCACATTGTGAACCATTGTGACACTTTCTCCATCAATATCTCCCACAATTGGGTATGATGATGGATATTAGTTATATATTCCATATATTTAGCATAAATATACTTATAAAAATTTATTAACAGATATACTATTTTTACTTTTCATTCTATAACGAATGTGATAATGTCTTTTGTGTATACGACAGATTACCATCTCATGAAGTAATATGAATAATTTTTTTAATAAATTTTACATGGAAGGTAATAAGTGGTAAATTTATGAAAATATATATTATATTTTTATTATATATATATATTAATTTAAAATTAAAATATTTTTTTCTATTATTTTTACTCATCCCATGTGGAAATGGTATCATAATTCTTATGTACGAACAACCAACCATCTCCCTGAATGATTTATTTAATTTTAAATCTATAAAACATATAATTTCTATATATATTTAAATAAATAATTAATATTATATTTATATCCTTTTTAACATTTTTTAGATGTTGGAATCATAATAAAATTAAGAAGACCAAAAATAAAAAACAAAACATACACGAGAATCAATGTAATTATTTCTTTAAACATTTCATTACCAGAATTTTTTTATAAAAAGGTAATAAAAGGTCATAGGTAGATGATATATTGTTTGATATGCATAATTATTTTTCTATAATTTAGATTTATTAATATTTTATTAAATTTACATGTGTTTTTAATGTGAATTAATTATGTTTAGACTTATGGTAAGGGACTTATGTCTCACTTTTATTTTCTATTATACACATATTATATTCACCACGTGTTTCTTTTATTTGATATATATACATCCCATGAATTTATATTATAATTATTATACATAAAATTATTTGTATTTACATGTCCATTTTAGGATCAATACTTTAAAGAGTTTACAGTACATAAGCTACTAATGTTTTAAGAGATTTTGGTATCAATTTTATATATACAGAGAAATTTCATATTATGCACATAACTTCTTTTATGAGTTGTATTTACATACCCTTTGACATATAGTATAATTAATTTATTAATAATAATGATATTTTACAATTTATTCAATGATATTCCTTAATTTTTTATTATGATTTTGTGATTCCAATGTGGTTATGTTTTTATAATTCAATCCCATTATTTAATGGGAATGGTTGTGATATTGAATCCGTTGAAAAAATAGTTTGACCCATGTCTCAAGACATTCATTACTATTTTACTTTTATTGGACATGTAATGCTAATAAATTTATTTCAGTAATTGTTTTCTTTTTATGTACTCAATATTCCAAAATATGTTTTTTCATTAAAATGATATTTATTTCCCTCATCATTCTAAATATATTTTTTTCCAAAACCAAGTTTTCTAAAAATTTGATGATGTTTTAATATTATACAAATTATATAATCACAATATTTTTTTAAAAAATGTAACTTAAATAATATTTTAAAAGTAATCTCCACTTATTTTTCAAACATATATTTTATTTTAATTTTACCCAAAATGTGAAAGGAATCATTATTTATACATGTATGACATGAATTGGAAATATTTATATCATAACCATTATTTTATTTGAAGCTTCTATTTTAATATACCAATGTTTTTTTAAATGAAAATATTTTACAAAATATTTTATGAATTTTTAATATTGAAATAATGATTTTCAATGAATATATACTTTTTATAAGTAACGTTCCACGTGATTTTTCATTAAAATTTTTCTTCCATCTAACATGACATCCTTTGATGTTACATTATCGTTACTGGGAATATTATCCAATGATACCATTATTTTTATTTTTCTAGATTACATAATATTATGATGTATATATTTTTTTAAAACCATTTATCATTCAACTGTTATTTGACAGCCAATTATTTAAAATAGGATTATTGTTTTTGATCGAGTATATTATACACAAATCTAAGCTTAGATACCCCAATAAATATATTTATTTAAATTTAATCTCATCAATATATTGTAAAACAAAAAAACCCGAGTCTAGATAAAAACAATATAATATACTATTATTTCCTAGCCATTAAAATTGGGTATTAATAGTAATTAATAAATTATAAAAATTATGTTAATATATTTAATATAAATAAAAAACAATATTTATAAAAAATTAAATTTTTTCTAAAGTACTATTTTTTTCTAAAAAGATTTAGTTTTGATTTATTAATATAAATTAAATGTATATTATATAATAAATATATCTATTTTTTATAATGTGTACTTTATTTTTTGAATAAGATAATCAAAATTATATAAGGGTGATTTTTTTGTATTTATCTGAATGTTTTTATTCATTGATGAATTGTAGAAAATATTGAAATTTAATTGCAAAATTCATTTTAATTTAAACTATATATAATGATTTATTATATTTTCAATTAATTATAATGTGATATTAGTTAATAATATATCTATTAATACATTTTATGATATTAGAATAATATTCATATTTGACTTTGTTAAAAACTTATTGTAATCTTCTAAACATTTTATCTTTAAAAACCTTCATTGTTGTAACATTGTTGAGATTAACTATAAATAAAATTTCCCAATTATGATAATGGAAATTAATATAATTTGTTCCAACTTTAAATTAGAATAATTATTATTATATAATAATGTCAACATAATTTTTTACCATTATGAAGAGTAAAAAGAAAAAAATATTTATAACAATTAATGTAAAAATGGGTTTACGTGGATCAAAATCTAAAATGATAAAAGTTAAAATAACTTTAAACTTATATATAATATATTTTGTGGACATATTTCGACATTAAATAGTATAATGGTCTATAATACTCTATTTGTTACCATTTTTTCAATGTTAAAAATAATGTTAAACTACATTATTTTAGAAAATAACAAGTATTCAACTAACCGCATTTAAAAAGGCAACCCCTCTCTTCTTCTATTAAAAAATAATACAATTTTGTATCCAAAATAATCCTAATAAATAAACACTCAAGATACATACCCATAGGATATATTAATTTTATTGGAAATTAATCAGTCCTAAAAGGATTTTGATGAAGCCTGGTGAGGCAATAACCAAAGAGGTAATGTTAATATAAAATAATTTTTTTATTTCTTCTTCTGAAAAAATTAAATTCCAATAAATCACTGATGATATAATAAATATAGTGTTGTAAATGTTGTTTTATGATTTCAAATAAAATTAATGAACTTAAAACATCTGGAATTACAATAAATGGGATACAAAATAATCATTTATGTTTCTGGAAAACTATAGACTCACAGACCAATGTCATTAGTTTTTCTATAGCAACATATCACATTTGGATATGATGATAGATCTGAATTATATACATTATATTTTAATCATAATTCTACCAAAGTGGAAATTATTTCATATAATCCATTTTTTAATTCCTCTATACGGTATATGATAACATTTCTCTTGTGTATGGTGGACTACTATCTCACGAAGCATTGTGATTCAATATTTATTAAAAAGTAACATGGATAAATAATTGAGATAATTTAAATAAATATATGTGATTTAAATGAATTTATTTAGATATTAATGTCACATCTATAAAGGGGGATAGATGATGGTATTCACATGTTTTGAATGTGACCAACAATATATATGTAATGATATATGGGGGATAAATGATGGTATTGACATGCTTGTTATATGACCATTCATGTAATCGTTTTCTTTATACTGTGAGTTAGTACATAGTATTTTGGATAAGCCTAATGGTTGGAATGGATTATGTTGGACATCAGATAGTGTTGTTTAAGGATAAATCCTCTTTTCTGATATTATTTCACGAATGTTTTAATGGTGTAGGTTTAAAAATTGGACAACCTGCAAGACGGGAAAAAACCCATCGTGTCAGACAAGGATATGGGAATCCTACCCACAACTGAAGTGAGACAGACCTTTATCGCCAACCACTGGCCTACAAGAAGTCCATGGTTAGTAGAAATTATTTTTATTTTATTTATATGTTTGATAGATGAATTATAAATCCATTTTTGGAACCATATATGATTTAAATCCCCATATATGGAGTAATGTATATTTGATAATGTTTTCTAACATTTTATTCTAGACAGATGGAATGACCTATCATTCTATCACATGATCTACAAACACATCCCGAATAACAAATTCTACTTCATTTCATTATGATATGAAGTGGAAATTGTTCAACGAATGACCAATGGTGAGATTATACCAAAATATGGTATGTATTTCTTCTAATTAAAAATTTTCAACTTTAGGGAAATTATATTGAATAAAAAAAAATGTTTTCCTAGTACCCTCTTATCTGATTAATCAGAAGGTACCTTAGATCATCTTAAATTTATGGATTTTTGATTGTTGGATTTTTCAAATCCGTGTTCTCTACCACTCTCCATCAGAACGTGATTCCTAGATTTCTCTTCCATATCAATATTTTCACCTATGTTCCCTTATATAAAAACCCAGTGGTGAGTAAATTTTTTTAACCGTTACATTTCATTCTTTTTAAAAAAATTAAGTTTTATTATTATTTTCTACGATGTGGGATTCTATAAATGAAACTTTCAAATAATAAACCATTTATTACCACCAACGAATTTAGAGGGAGAAACTCATTTTGAGGGGGATAGAATGTAAAAACTCGTAATTTTATGAGAAAAATTATTTATAATTGAATTGGTGTGTTTTTTTCTTTGATACACCAAGATTTTCTTCATCTATACACAACACACTTTTAGCTGTTATTATATGTAACACTATTCTTGGCTTGCATTTCACGCAAGAGCGACCTTCCTCAATAGCACTTATTGTACGCAATACTGAGTTTCACTAAACAATGATATATTGATATAATATTATTATGATCTTATAAAATTATCATTCGTCTTACACATATTCTAGTACATGTTATGAGAAAAAAATTATTTATTCGTATAAAAGAATTATTTTTAAAAAAAAAATAAAATTTTGCATCTTTTGAGGGCTCAACCCTTTTAATTCTATTTTTTGATAGGTTTATAAGTTAAAGATGAAAAATTATACTTCTTATTTTGAATTAGGATATAATAATTTATGTTGGATAAATTTTTCAGATTATTACGATAACCATCATAGTTTGATGAATAGTAAAATACGAAAAAAGTTAATAAAAACAAATTTTTTCATGTTGTTAATTTATATGGTTAAATTATAATATTGAATAGGAATAAAATAAAAACAAAATATATTATTACCATTTTATATAATTTATGTAATTATCATAAATTTTACATTTATTTAATTGTTAAAAACATTTCAATCGTTTTCAATGTTTTATACAAAAACTAGATTTTTTGACAACAAGAAAAATTTTAAATTATTTACTACAACTTATGTGTTTTGAATTTGTTAAAATGGATTCCATATATGGAATCAGTAGGTCTAAAATATGTTAATATGATTATTTTATTATAAAATTACCCTAAAACTTATCCTAATTTAATTAGATGATTATATTTAGTCTAAAAATATACATGGGTCAAAATGGTATCTTTTGGAACTCACTTTTATGTGATTTATACATTAATTTTAATTTTTTTAAAGAAAATTTAAATATGTCTCACTCAAATTTTTTTAATTAAATTATTTTTATTATAATGTTATACTGAATATAAATTCAATTAGAAATACTCATATGAAATCTAAAATGTTTTTATTTATAATGGTAATTTATTTTTAATTATAAAGTTATATATATTAAATGTAATATCTTATACATTAATGATGTAGAAATTATTTATTTAGTAAAAATAATATAGTTTTTATTAAAACTATAATACCCATCAAAAGACCCAAAAACCTGACCAAAACATATTGGTCGAGTATATCGTTACCCTAAGCATCCAATGGTAGACTTGTGCACTATTTAGAGCCTTGTAAAACTGATTATGGCATTTATATTATTTTGTTTTAAATGTCGTCAAAGTTATCACCTTCACACTTTAACAAAGATAACATTTTTAACATTTCTTGGTTTAGAGGATAAATTTGACTAAAATTATTCTTATAAAACCTATTAAATTTATCTTAAACATAGTTATTTGTTTTAATCATTATGCAACAAATACATATATTAAATAAAAGTAATAAATTTTGTTGTAATTATTTTATTAAAAGAAATATCAAAAAAATGGGTTTAAAAATATTATATTAAATAAATAATTTTCACCAATAATTTTATAGACAAATATGACATGTTATAAGTCTATTAAATATTTTAGTTTGAACATATCCTCTATGTGTATTTTATTTAAATTCAAATAAATGAATAGTGTCAAAATTGACACTATTGATATTTTATATTATTATATTTTTTGAATTCACAATAATATATATAAAATATAAATTTAAATATATATGGTCAAAGATGACATAAATTATCCAATTATAGACAATTTGCAACACATAGGTAAGAATTTCTGACAATTTAAAATTTAGAATATTATTACCACAAAAAAAATTAAATAGATTAAATAAGGATAAATAAAAATGATAAGGTTCAAAATAAAATCAACACATATCTAAATTTGATTGGTTGATGATATAAAACCCCTATCTTATATCATCTTCTAATTGGAGTTAGTTTGGCAGTTTGTAAGTTGGATTGTTTTTTATTATAAAAAATATTTTGGATGTTTCCAGAAGTGCCCCTCTACTCTCTTATAAAAGGGAACCTCCTCCCTCTTCTCTTCACTCAATTTTGAGGATTCAGTCTCAGCCAAATGCAGCCAATTCCTCTTTTCAACCACTCTATTAACATTATAGTGGTCATGGTATTCTCAAAAGGCCTTCTATAGTGACCTAAGGGAATGTATAAAGGAGGCACTTCAAGGAATATGTAATATCTTCTACGGATCCTTTCAAATTTCATTCTTCTTCTATTTCATCTCAATTAATTTTTTAATTATAATGTAATAAAATCTGTACCACTCATATAAAGATATGTTATTATAAATATGAAACAACCCTATTTCACCATCTATCCATCCTATGAAAAATGAAATCACCGTACGTGCGTACGTAATGAATACCATCTCCACGACGTGATAAGATTCATTATCCATGTTAAAAACCCAATAATGAATATAAAGTATATATAATGAATAATAATAATATATATGATATAACAATTCTACTTCATTTATGTATATATTTATTTATATTTCAACTAATTACTTTCATTTAAGTCAATAAGGAATGGAAAATAATGTCCATGTGTACGTACGGCCTACCGTCTCCATGAACGATGTATTGAATTTCATTTATCAATATATTATATAAATATAAAATAAAGAAATATATGATATATAAATATTTTTCTTCATTCTGGAAATAAGTAAATCATGATATAATTAATAATATCAATACAAAAAACCCAAACATGTATGATAAATGAAACGTTTATTACCCAAAACGTTGCTTCAAATTGGAATTGATAAATGAACTTTCAATATAATTTTCTAAGTGAATCAAACATGATATCATAAAAGTGACTATTATTATTTAATAAATCCATTAAATTATTTAAATAATTATACAAGAGGTTTGGATACGTACAAAGTAATCAGACCTAAGGTAAGTGATAATTTCGCAAATCTCAATTTTATCTGAAATTGCATATACATAATTATTTTTTAGGGATATATTTATCCTGCATGTCCATGTTTTATAAAAAGAATTTCATAAAGTTTTTACTATTGTTAGATGTATATTTAAAGTCATTATTAACTTTTTTTGACATTTAACACATTGTGTGTATGTAATCTTTCTTTTGTTTACAATACAAGGTACTTTTTGACTTTTCCTGCAAAATCACGAGAATAATTTATTAACTTATACGGCATGAATGGATTTTTATAGTTTCAGAATGAATTATTTCTATGAATCTTCGTCTAAAATATTTCATGATTATTTGTTAACTAAATTCTTTTCTTTTAAAATTTCACAGATTATTAAGAAATGAAAATGATTTTTGAGAATAAAGGATTTTTTCCTCAAATATTCATTTCAAGTGTTTTATCAAAACTATTTTCCATCTAAGATGACATTCTTTAATATAGATATTTTTCATGTATAATGTCCCTATTATTTACATGGTTTTATTATTTTATGATAAAATTATATTCCTTTTTTCATATTTATTATGTTATGATGGGATGATGTATATGAGAAGTATCGTAATTCTTGGGTACGAACAACCAACCATATACCTGAATGATTTATTTAATTTTCAATCTATAAAACTTATAAATTTCTACATATATTTAAATAGTTAATTAATATTATATTTATATCAATTTTAAAATTTTTTAGATGTAGGAATCATAATAAAATTAAGACGACCAAAAATTAAAAACAAAAAATACATGAGAATCAATGTAATTATTTCCTTAAACATTGCTTTAACTGAATTATTTTATAAAAAGGTAATAGAAGGTCATAGTTAAATGATATATTGTTTGATATGAATAATTATTTTTTTATAATTTAAACATATTAATATTATATTAAATATACATGTGTTTTTAATGTGTATTAATTTTGTTTAGACTTATGGTAAGGGACTTATATCACAGTTTTATTTTTTATTAGACACATATTAAATTCACCACGTGTTTCTTTTATTTGATATATATACTTCCCATGAATTTATATTATAATTATTATACATAAAATTAATGAATTTATATATCCATTTTAGTAGCAATATTTTAAGGGGTTTACAGTTCAAAAGCTACTAATGTTTTAAGTGATTTTGGTATCAATTTAATTTATAGTGAAAGATTTCATATTATGTAGATAACTTCTTTTATGAGGACTATTTACAAACCCTTTGACATATAATATAATTAATTTTTTAATAATAATGATATTTAACAATTTATTTAATGATATTCCTTACTTTTTTATTATGAATTTGTGATTCCAATGTGGTTATGTTTTTATAATTCAATCCCATCATTTAATGGGAATGGTTATGATATTGAATCTGATGAAAAAATAGTTTCACCCATGTCTCAAGACATTCATTACTTTTTTTCTTCATTGGACATGTTATGGTAATACTTTTTTTCAGTAATTATTTTCTTTTTATATACTCAATATTCCAAAATATGTTTTTTGATTAAAATCATATTTATTTCTCTCTTCATTCTAAATAGATTTTCTTTCCAAAACCAGATTTTCTAAAAATTTGATGATGTTTTTAATATTATCCAAATTATTTAATAACAATATTTTTATAAAAATGATATTTAATAAATTTTTAAAAGTAATATCGACTTATTATTTAAACACGGGTTTTATTTTAATTTTACCCAAAATGTGAAAGGAATCATTATTTTAACATGTATGACATGAATGTGAATTATTTATATAATATCATTTATTTTATTTGAAGCTTCTATTTTAAGATATCAAGGTTTTTTTAAATGAAAATAATTTACATAATATTTTATGAATTTTTAATATTTAAATAATCATTTTCAAAGAATATATACATTTCATAAGTAACGTTCCATGTGATTTTTCATTAAAATTTTTCTTCCATCTAACATGACTTCCTTTGATGTTACATTATCGTTACTCGGAATATTATCCAATGATACCATTATTATTATTTTCTAGATTACATAATATTATGATGAATATGTATTTTTTAAAACCATTTATCATTCAAATTCTATTTGACAGCCAATTATTTAAAATAGTAATATTGTTTTTGATCGAGTATATTATACACAAATCTAAGCTTAGATACCCCCACTAAATATATTTATTTAAATTTAATCTCATCAATATATTGTAAAACAAAAAAACATGAGTCCAGATAAAAAAATATAATATACTATTATATCCTAGACATTAAAATTGGGTATTAATAGTAATAAATAAATTATAAACATTACATTAATATATTTATTATAAATAAAAGAACAATAATTAAAAAAATAAATTTTTTCTAAAGTACTTTTTTTTCTAAAATGCTTTAGTTGTGATTTATTATTATAAATAAAATGTAAATTATACAAAAAAATATATCTATTTTTTATAACGTGTACATTATTTTTTGAAATAAGATAATCAAAATTATATAAGAGTGAATTTTTCGTATTTATCTGAATGTTTTTATTCCTGGATGAATTGTAGAAAATATTGAAATTTAATTGCAAACATAATTTTAATTTACACTATATATAATGATTTATTATATTTTAAATTAATTATTATGTGATATTAGTTAATTATATATCTACTAAACCATTTTATGACATTAGAATAATTTTCACATTTAACATTGTTATAAAATTATTGTAATCTTTTGATAATTTTATCTTCAAAACATCTCATTATTGTAACATTGTTGGGATTAATTATAAATAAAATTTCCCAATTATGATAATGGAAATTATTATAATTTGTTCAAAATTTAAATTAGAATAATTTTTATTATCTAATAATTTCAGCATAATTTTTTACCATTATGAAGAATAAAAATAAAAAAATATTTATAATAATTAATGTAAAAAAGGGTTTACATGGTTGAAAATATAAAATGATAAAAGTTAAAATAACTTTAAACTTATATATATTATATTTTGTGAACATATTTCGACATTAAAATGTAATATGGTATATAATACTCAATTTTTTACCCTTTTTCAATGTTAAAAATAATGTTAAACCATATTCTTTGACAAAATTACAAGTATTCAACTAACCTCAATTTAAAAGACAACCACTCTCTTACTCTATTCAAAACTAATACCATTTTGTATCAGAAATAAACCTAATAAATAAACACACAAGATACATACCCACAGGCTATAATAATTTTATTTGAAATAAATCAATCCTAAATGGATTTTGATGAAGCCCGGTGAGGCAAAAACCAATAAGGTAATGTTATACCAATGTGGAAATTATTTCATATAATCCATTTTTTCATTACTCTATAGGGAATATGATAACGTTTCTCTTGTGTATGGTGGACTACTATCTCATGATGCATTGTGATCAATTTTTATTAAAATGTAACATGGATGTTAATAAAGATAATTTAAATAAATATATGTGATTTAACTAAATTTATTTAGATATTAATGTCACATCTATAATGGGGGATAAATGATGGTATTTTCATGTTTTTAATGTGACCAAAAATATATATGTAATGATATATGGGGGATAAATGATGGTATTCACATGCTTGTTATATGACCATTCATGTAATAATTTTCTTTATACTGTGAGTTTGGACATAGTATTTTGGATAAGCCAAATGGTTGGAATTGATTAAGTTGGATATCCGATAGTATTGTTTAAGGATAGAATATCTTTTCTGATATTATTTCTTGAATGTTATAATGGTGTAGGTTTCAAAAAAGGACAACCAGCAGGACGGGCAAAAACCCATCGTGTCAGACAAGGATATGGGAATCATACCCAAAAATGAAATGTGACATGCATTTATCTCTAATCACTGGCCTACAGGAAATCCCAGGTTAGTAGAAATTATTTTTATTTTATTTATAAGTTTGATAGATTAAGTACAAATCCATTTTTGGGACCATATACAATTTAAATCCCTATATATGGAGTAATGTATATTTGATAATGTTTTCTAACATTTTATTCTAGATAGATGGAATGACCTATAATTCTATCACATGATTTACTAACACATCCCGAATAACAAATTCTACTTCATTTCATTATGATATGAAGCGGAAATTGTTTAAGGAATGAACAACGCTGAGATTGTACCAAAATCTTGTATGTATTTCTTCAAATTAAAAATTTTCAACTTTAGGGAAATGATATTGAATAAAAATAATGTTGTCCTAGTACCCTCATATCTGATTAATCATAAGGTACCTTATTTCATCACAAATTTATAGATTTGTGATTGTTGGATTTTTCATATCCATGTTCTCTACCACTCTCCATCAGAAGATGATTCTTAGATTTCTCTTACATATCCATATTTCCAGCTATGTTATCCTATATAAAAACCCAGCGGTTAGTTAACTTGGTTCACCATTACATTTCATAATTTATTAAAAAATTATGTTTTATTATTATTTTCTACGATATGGGATTCTATAAACGAATCCTTCATGTAATAAACCATTTATTACCACCAACGAATTTCGAGGGAGAAATTCATTTTGATGGGGGTTTAATGAAACACCCCGTAATTTTATGAGAAAAATTCATTATAATTTAATTGGTGACCTGTGTTATTTGATACACCAATATTGTCTTCTGCTATACAAAACACTCTTTTAGCATTAATTATATGTAGCACTATTCTTGGCTTGTGTTTCATACAAGAGAGACCTTCCTCAGGAGCGCTTGTTGTACACAATACTGAGTTTCACTAAACAATGATATATTTTTATAATATTATTACTAACTTATAAAATTATCATTCATATTACACATATTCCAGTACATGTTATGAGAAAAAAATAATTATTCGTATAAAAGATGTATTTTTCGAAAAAAAATAAATTTTTTTATCTTTTGATGGCTCACCCGATTTAATTCTATTTTTTGACAGGTTTACAAGTTAATGTTGAAAAATTAAATGTCTTCTGTTGAATTAGCATATAAAAATTTATGTTGGATAAAATTTTCACATTATTATGATAACCATCATAGTTTGATGAATAGTAAAATACGAAAAAAAATTAATAAAAACAATTTTTTTCATCTTGTTGATTTATATGGTAAAATTATAATATTGAATGGGAATAATGTACAAATAGAATATATTATTACCATTTTATATAATTTATTTGATTATTATAAATTTTAAATTGATTTCATAAATAAAAACATTTCAATCGTTTGCATTGTTTTATACAAAAACTAGCTTTTTGACAATGAGATTAATTTTAAATTATTTACTACAACTTATGTGTTTTGAATTTGTAAAAATAGATTCCATATTTGGAATTAGTAGGTCTAAAATATGTTAATAAGATAATTTTATTATAAAATTAACCTAAAACGTTTCCTAATTTAATTGGATGATTATATTTAGTCTGAAAATATACATGGGTTGAAATGGTATCTATTAGAACTCACTTTTATTCGATTTATAAATTAATATTATTTTATTTAACGAAAAGATAAATATGTCTCACTCAAACATTAATAATTAAATTATTTTTAATATAATGTTAAACTGAATATAAATTTGATTATAAATACTCATATGAATTCAAAAAAAAATTCATTTATCATGGTAAGTTATTTATAATTTTATAGTTATATAAAATTAACTTAATAGCTTATACATTAATGATGTATAGATTATTTATTTAGTAAAAATAATATAGTTTTTATTAAAACAATAATACCCATCAAAAGACCAATAAACCTGGCCAAAATATGTTGGTCGAGTATATCGTTACCCTAAGTATCCATGGGTAGACTTGTGCACTATTTGGAGCCTTGTAAAACTGATTATGAAATTTATATTATTTTGTTTTAAATGTTGTTAAAGTTATCACCTTCAATCTTTAATAAAGATAACATTATTACGTTTTTTGTTTTAGAGGATAAATTTGACTAAAAATATTCTTTTTAATCCTATTAAATATATCTTAAATATAGATATTTTTTTAAAATTTTATGCAACAAATACATATATTAAATAATAGTAAAAAATGTTGTTGTAATTATTTTATTAAAAGAAATATCAAATAAATTGGTTTGAAATATTAAAATAAATATTATATAAACTAATTAATGTTCTCCACTAATTTTATAGACAAATATAACATGTTATATGTCGATAAAATATTTTGTTTTGAACATATCATTTGTGTGTATTTTATTTAAATTCAAATAAATTAATAGTGTCATCACTGACACTATTGATATATTATATTATTATATTTTTAAAAATCACAAAAATATTTAGAAAATATAAATTTAAATATATATGGTCAAAGATGTCATAAATTATCCAATTATAGAAAATTCACAACACATAAGTAAGAATATTTGGCAATTTAAATTTTAGAATATTACTAAAACAAATTCAATTAAATAGATTAAATAAGGATAAATCCAAATGATAAGGTTTGAAATAAAATCAACACATATCTAAATTTGATTGGTTGATGATATTACAACCCTGTCTTATATCATATTCTAATTAGAGTCACTTTGGCAGTTTGTAAGTCGGATTTTTAAAAAAAAAATATTTTGGATGTTTCCAAAAGTGCCCCTCTCTTCTCTTATAAAATGGCACATCCTCCCCTTCTCTTCACTCCATTTTGAGGTTTCAGTCTCAGCCAAATGCTGCCAATTGCTCTTTAAAAACTCTCTATTAACATTATCGAGGTTATGGTATTCTCAAGAGGCCTTCTCTAGTGACCTAACGGAATGTATAAAGGAGGCAAGTCGAGGAAGATGTAATATCTTCTACCGATCATTTCGAATTTCTTTCTTCTTCTATTTCATCTACATTAGTTGTTTAATTATAAAGTAATAAAATCTGTACCACTCATATATAGATATGTTATTATAAATATTAAAACAACCATATTTCACCATCTATCCATCCTATGAAATACAAAATCACCGTATGTGCGTACGTAATGACTACCACCTCCACGACGTGATAAGATTAATTATCCATGTTAAAAACTCAATAATGATTATAAAGTATATATAATGAATAATAATAAGATATAGGATATAATAATTCTATTTAATTTTTGTATATATTTATATATATTTCAACTACTTACTTTCATTTAAGTCGATAAGGAAAGAAAAATAATGTCCATACGTACGTACGACCTACCCTCTCCATGAACGACGTATTTAATTTCAATTATCAATATATTATATAAAAATACACTAAAAATATATATGATATATAAATATTTATTTAAATTATGGAAATATGTAAATCATGATATAAGTAATAATAACAATTCAACAAACCCAAACATGTACGATAAATGAAACGATTATTACCCAAAACGTTGCTTCAAATTGGAATTGACAAATGAACTTTCAATACAATTTACTAAGTGAATCATATATGATATCATAAAAATGACTATTATTCCTTAATAATTCCGTGAAATTATTTAAATAACTATACAAGAGGTTTAGATACGTAGAAAGCAATCAGACCTAAGCTAAGTGATAATTTCTCAAATCTCATTTTTAACTAATATTTATTATACATAATTATTTTTTAGGGATATATTTATCCTCCATGTCCATGTTTTATAAAAACGATTTCATAATTTTTTTCTATTATTACATGTATTTTTAAAGTCATTTTTACCTTTCTTTGACATTTAACACATTGTATGTAAGGAATGATTATTTTGTTTAGTATACAAGATACTTTTTGACTTTTCCAGCAAAATTACGAGAAGAATATTTTTAACTAATACGGTATGAATGGATATTTACTTTTTTAGAATGACTTATTTTTATGAATCTTTCTCTAAAATATTCCATGATTAGTTTTTAACTAAATTCTTTTCTTTAAAATTTCACATAATTTTGAGAAATGAAAATGCTTTTTAAGAAGAAATGATATTTTCCACAAAAATTCATTTCAAGTGTTTTATCAAAACTATTTTCCATCTAAGATAAAATTATTTAATACGGATATGTATCATGTATAATGTCCCTATTATATACATGGTTTTATTATTTTATGATAAAATTATATTCATTTTTTTATATTTATTATGTTATGATGGGATGATGTATATGAAAAGTATAATAATTCTTGTGTACGAACAACCAACCATCTCCCAGAATTATTTATTTAATTTTCAATCTATAAACTTATAAATTTCTATATATGTTTAAATAATTAATTAATATTATATTTATATCATTTTTAAGATTTTTTAGATGTTGTAATCATAATAAAATTAAGATGACCTATAATAAAAACCAAAACATACACGAGAATCAATGTAACTATTTCCTCAAACATTGCATTAACTGAATTTTTTTATAAGAAGGTAATAAAAGGTCATATGTAAATGATATATTGTTTGATATGAATAATTATTTTTCAATAATTTAAATTTATTAATATTATATTAAATATACATGTGTTTTTAATGTGTATTAATTATGTTTAGACTTATGGTAAGGGACTTATGTCTCACTTTTATTTTCTATTAGACACATATTATATTAACCAGATGTTTCTTTTATTTGATATATATACATCCCATGAATTTATATTATACTTATTATACATAAAATTAATATATTTATATGTCTATTTTAAGATCAATATTTTAAGGGTTTACAGTTCAAAAGCTACTAATGTTTTAAGAGATTTTGGTGTCAATTTTATTTATAGTGAAAAATTTAATATTACACACATAACTTCTTTTATGATGTGTATTTACATACCCTTTGACATATAATATAATTCATTTATTAATATTAATGATTTTTAACAATTTATTTAATGATATTCCTTAATTTTTTATTATGATTCTGTGATTCCAATGTGGTTTTGTTTTTATAATTCAATCCCATCATTTAGTGGGAATGGTTATGATATTGAATCTGATGAAAAAATAGTTTGACCCATGTCTCAAGATATTCATTACATTTTTACTTCATTGGACATGTCATGGTAAAAAAAAATTCAGTAATTGTTTTCTTTTTTATGTACTCAATATTCCAAAATATTTTGGTTGACTAAAATCATATTTATTTCTCTCTTCATTCTAAATATTTTTTTTTCCAAAACCATGTTTTGTTAAAATTTGATGAAGTTTTTAATATTATCCACATTATTTAATAACAATATTTTTAAAAAATTTATATTTAAATAATTTTTTAAAAGTAATCTCAACTTATTATTGAAACACATGTTTTATTTTAATTTTACCGAAAATGTGAAAGGAATCATTATTTTAACATGTATGACATGAATGAGAATTATTTATATCATAAAAATTATTTTATTTGAAGCTTCTATTTTAAGATATCATGGTTTTTTAAATGAAAATAATTTTCAAAATATTTTATGAATTTTTAATATTTAAATATTCCTTTTCAAAGAATATATACTTTTCATAAGTAACGTTCCATGTGATTTTTCATTAAAAATTTTCTTCTATCTAACATGACTTCCTTTGACATTACATTATCGTTAATGGGAATATTATCCAATGATACCAATATTATTATTTTCTAGATTACATAATATTATGATGAATATATATTTTTTAAAACCATTTATCATTCAAATGCTATTTGACAGCCAATTATTTAAAATAGGAATATTTTTTTTGATCGAGTATATTATACACAAATATAATCTTAGATACCCCAATAAATATATTTATTTAAATTTAATGTCATCAATATATTATAAAACAAAAAAACCTGAGTCTAGATAAATAAATATAATATACTATTATATCCTAGCCATTAAAATCGGGAATTAATAGTAATAACTGAATTATAAACATTATGTTAATATATTTATTATAAATAAAATAACAATAATTAAAAAAATTAAATTATTTCTAAAGTAATTTTTTTCTAAAATCCATTAGTTGTGATTTATTAATATAAATTAATTGTAAATTATACAAAAAATATATATATTTTTTATAATGTGTACTTTCTTTTTTGAAATAGGATAATCAAAATTATATAAGGGTGAATTTTTGGTATTTATCTGAATGTTTTTATTCCGTGATGAATTTTAGAAATTATTGAAATTTAATTGCAAACATAATTTTAATTTACACTCTATATAATGATTTATTATATTTTCAATTAATTATTATGTGATAGTAGTTAATAATATATCTACTAATCCATTTTATGACATTAGAATAATTTTTATATTTCACTTTGTTATAAAATTGTTGTAATCTTTTGAACATTTTATCTTTAAAAGCCTTCATTATTAAAACATCATTGGGATTAATTATAAATAAAATTTCCCAATTATGATAATGGAAATTATTATAATTTGTTCAAACTTTAAATTAGAATAATATTTATTATCTAATAATTTCAACATAATTTTTAACCATTATGAAGAGTAAATAAATATTTATAACAATTAATGTAAAAATGTGTTTAAAAGGTTGAAAATCTAAAATGATAAATGTTAAAATAACTTTAAACTTATATATAATATATTCTATGAACATATTTCGACATTAAAATGTATAATGGTCTATAATACTCTATTTGTTACGCTTTTTCAATGTTAAAAATAATGTCAAACCACATTCTTTAAGAAAATTACAAGTATTCAACTAACCTCAATTTAAAAAGGAACCCCCTCTATTCTTCTATTCAAAACTCAAATAATTTTGTATTAGAAATAAACCTAATAAATAAACACTCCAGATACATAACCATAGGCTATAGTAATTTTATTTGAAATAAATCAATCCTAAAAGTATTCTTATGAAGCCCGGTGAGGCAACAACCAAAGAGGTATTGTTTATGTACAATAATTTTTTTATTTCTTCCTCTGAAAAAATTAAATTCCAATAAATCCCTGATGATATAATAAATATTGTGTTGTAAATATTTTTTTATGATTTTAAATAAAATTAATGACCTTAAAGCATCCCGAATTACAATAAATGGTATACAAAATAATCATTTATGTTTCTGGAAAACTACAGACTCAAAAACCAATGTCATTAGTTTTTCCATAGCCACATATCACAGTTGGATCTGATGATGGATCTGAATTATATACATTATATTTTAAATATAATTATACCAATGTGGAAATTATTACATATAATCCATTTTTCATTCCTTTATAGGGAATATGATAAAGTTTCTCTTGTGTATGGTGGACTACTATCTCACGAATCATTGTGATTATATTTTTATTAAAATATAACATGGACGGTAATAGAGATAATTTTAACAAATATATTTTATTTAAATGAATTTATTTAGATATTAATGTCACATATATAATGGGGGATAAATGATTGTATTCACATGTTTTGAATGTGACCAACAATATATATGTAATGATATATGGGTGATAAATGATGGTATTGACATTATTTTTATATGACCATTCATGTAATCGTTTTCTTTATACTGTGAGTTTGGACATAGTATTTTCGATAATCCAAATGGTTGGAATGGATTAAGATGGATATCAGATAGTATTGTTTTAGGATAGAACCTCTTTTACAATATTATTTCTTGAATGTTATAATGGTGTATGTTTAAAAAAAGGACAACCCGCAGGACGAGAAAAAATCTATAGTGTCAGACAAGGATATGTGAATCATACCCACAACTAAAGTTCAATAAGCCTTTATCGCCAACCACTGGCCTATAGGACGTCCCTGGTTTGTAGAAATTATTTTCATTTTATTTATAAGTTTGATAGATGAATTATAAATCCATTTTTGAACCATATATGATTTAAATCCCTGTATATGGAGTAATGTATATTTGAAAATGTTTTCTAACATTTTATTCGAGATATATGGAATAACCTATCATTCTATCACATGAACTACTAACACATCCCGAATAACAAATTCTACTTCATTTCCTTATGATATGAAGTGGAAATTGTTCACGGAATGACCAACGGTGCGATTATACCAAAATCTTGTATGTATTTCTTCTAATTAAAAGTTTTCAACATTACGTAAATGATATTGACAGAAAAATGTTGTCCTAGTACCCTCATATCTAATTAATCAGAAGTTACCATATATTATCACAAATTTATGGATTTTTGATTGTTGTATTTTTTATATCCATGTTCTCTACCACTCTACATCAGAACGTGATTCTTATATTTCACTTCCATATCCATATTTTCACCTATGTTCTCCTATATAAAAACACAGTGGTGAGTTATTTGGTTAATCATTACATTTCATAATTTTTAAAAAAATTATGTTTTATTATTATTGTCTACGATGTGGGATTCTATAAACTAAACATTCATGTAATAAACCATTTATTACCACCAACGAATTTCACGGGAGAAATTCATTTTTAGGGGGTTAGAATGTAACACCTCGTAATTTTATGAGAAACATTCATTATAATTTAATTGGTGTCTTATGATCTTTGATCCACCAACATTGTCTTCAGCTATACACAACACTCTTTTAGGTTTTATTATATGTAACACTATTCTTGGCTTACGTTTCATGCAAGAACGACCTTCCTCAATAGCGTCTGTTGTACGCAAAACCAATTTTCACTACACAATGATATATTGTTATAACATTATTATAAACTTATAAAATTATCATTCATCTTACACATATTCTAGTACAAGTAATGAGAAAAAAATTAATTATTCATATAATAGAAGTATTTTTCAAAAAAAATAAAAATTATCATCTTTTGATGGCTCACCCCTTTTAATTTTATTTTTTGATAGGTTTTTAAGTTAAAGTTGAAAAATCGAACTTCTTATTTTGAATCGGGATATAATAAATTTATGTTGGATTAATTTTTCACATGATTATGATAATCATCATAGTTTGATGAATAGTAAAATATGAAAAAAATTAATAAAAACAATTTTTTTCATCTTGTTAATTTATATGGTTAAATTATAATATTTATTGGGAATAAAGTACAAATAGAATATATTATTACCATTTTATATAATTTATGTAATTATCATAATTTTTACATTGATTTCATAGTTAAAAACATTTCAATTGTTTGAAATGTTTTATACAAAAACAAGCTTTTTTGACAACGAGATTAATTTTAAATTATTTACTACAACTTATGTGTTTTGAATTAACTAAAATGGATTCCATATTTGGAATCTGTAGGTCTAAAATGTTGTTAATAGGATAATTTTATTATAAAGTTACCCTAAAACTTGTCCTAATTTAATTGGATGATTATATTAGGTCTGAAAATATACATGGGTCGAAATGGTATCTATTGGAACTCACTTTTATGCAATTCATACATTAATTTTATTTTATTTAAAGAAAAGTCAAATATGTCTCACTCAAACTTTAATAATTAAATTATTTTTAATATAATGTTATACTGAATATAAATTCAATTATAAATACTAATATTAAATCTAAATTTTTTTTATTTATCATCATAATTTATATGTAATTCTAATGTTATATATAATTAACTTAATATCTTGTACATTAATGATGTAGAAATTATTTATTTAGTAAAAATAATATAGTTTTTATGAAAACTGTAATACCAATCAAAAGTCCAAAAAACATGACCAAATCATATTGGTCGAGTATATCGTTACCCTGAGCATCCAAGGGTAGACTTGTTCACTATTTGCAGCCTTTTAAAACTGATTATGACATTTATATTATTTTGTTTTAAATGTCGTCAAAGTTATCACCTTCACACTTTAATAAAGATAATATTTTTAACATTTTTTGTTTTAGAGGATAAATTTGACTAAAATTATTCTTATAAAACCTATTAAATTTATCTTCAACATATTTATTTGTTTTAATTTTTATTCAACAAATACATATATTAAATAATTATAAAAAATGATGTTGTAATTATTATATTAAAATAAATATCAAATAAATGGGTTTGAAATTATTAAAATAAATATTATATTAACTAATTATTTTTCTCCACCAATTTTATAGACAAATATGACATGTTATAAGTTTATTAAATATTTTTGTTGACTAAAATTATATTTATTTCTCTCTTCATTCTAAATAGTTTTTTTCCAAAACCATGTTTTGTAAAAATTTGATGAAGTTTTTAATATTATCCACATTATTTAATAACAATATTTTTAAAAAATTTATATTTAAATAATTTTTTAAAAGTAATCTCAACTTATTATTGAAACACATGTTTTATTTTAATTTTACCGAAAATGTGAAAGGGATCATTATTTTAACATGTATGACATGAATGAGAATTATTTATATCATAAAAATTATTTTATTTGAAGCTTCTATTTTAAGATATCATGGTTTTTTAAATGAAAATAATTTTCAAAATATTTTATGAATTTTTAATATTTAAATAATCCTTTTCAAAGAATATATACTTTTCATAAGTAACGTTCCATGTGATTTTTCATTAAAAATTTTCTTCTATCTAACATGACTTCCTTTGACATTACATTATCGTTAATGGGAATATTATCCAATGATACCAATATTATTATTTTCTAGATTACATAATATTATGATGAATATATATTTTTTAAAACCATTTATCATTCAAATGCTATTTGACAGCCAATTATTTAAAATAGGAATATTTTTTTTGATCGAGTATATTATACACAAATATAATCTTAGATACCCCAATAAATATATTTATTTAAATTTAATGTCATCAATATATTATAAAACAAAAAAACCTGAGTCTACATAAATAAATATAATATACTATTATATCCTAGCCATTAAAATCGGGAATTAATAGTAATAACTGAATTATAAACATTATGTTAATATATTTATTATAAATAAAATAACAATAATTAAAAAAATTAAATTATTTCTAAAGTAATTTTTTTCTAAAATCCATTAGTTGTGATTTATTAATATAAATTAATTGTAAATTATACAAAAAATATATATATTTTTTATAATGTGTACTTTCTTTTTTGAAATAGGATAATCAAAATTATATAAGGGTGAATTTTTGGTATTTATCTGAATGTTTTTATTCCGTGATGAATTTTAGAAATTATTGAAATTTAATTGCAAACATAATTTTAATTTACACTCTATATAATGATTTATTATATTTTCAATTAATTATTATGTGATAGTAGTTAATAATATATCTACTAATCCATTTTATGACATTAGAATAATTTTTATATTTCACTTTGTTATAAAATTGTTGTAATCTTTTGAACATTTTATCTTTAAAAGCCTTCATTATTAAAACATCATTGGGATTAATTATAAATAAAATTTCCCAATTATGATAATGGAAATTAATATAATTTGTTCAAACTTTAAATTAGAATAATATTTATTATCTAATAATTTCAACATAATTTTTAACCATTATGAAGAGTAAAAAAAATATTTATAACAATTAATGTAAAAATGGGTTTAAAAGGTTGAAAATCTAAAATGATAAATGTTAAAATAACTTTAAACTTATATATAATATATTATTTGAACGTATTTCGACATTAAAATGTATAATGGTCTATAATACTCTATTTGTTAACCTTTTTCAATGTTAAAAATAATGTTAAACCACATTCTTTGAGGAAATTACATGTATTCAACTAACCTCAAATTAAAAAGGCAACCCCTCTCTTATTCTATTAAAAAAACTCATACAATTTTGTATTAGAAATAACCCTAATAAATAAACACTCCAGATACAAACCCATAGGCTATAGTAATTTTATTTGAAATAAATCAATCCTAAAAGGATTCTGATGAAGCCCGGTGAGGCAACAACCAAAGAGGTATTGTTATTGTACAATAATTTTTTTATTTCTTCCTCTGAAAAAATTAAATTCCAATAAATCCCTGATGATATAATATATATAGTTTTGTAAATACTGTTTTATGATTTTAAATAAAATTAATGAGCTTAAAGAATCCCAAGTTATAATAAATGGTATACAAATTAATCATTTACCTTTCTGGAAAACTACCGACTCAAAAACCAATGTCATTATTTTTTACATAGCCACATATCACAATTGGATATGATGATGGATCTGAATTATATACATTATATTTTAAATATAATTATACCAATGTGGAAATTATTTCATATAATCCATTTTTTCATTCCTCTAAAGGAAATATGATAACGTTTCTCTTGTGTATGGTGGACTACTATCTCACGATGCATTGTGATTTAATTTTTATTAAAACATAACATGGAGGGTAATAGAGATAATTGTAATAAATATATTTGATTTAAATGAATTTATTTAGATATTAATGTCACATCTATAATGGGGGATAAATGATTGTATTCACATGTTTTGAATGTGACCAACAATATATATGTAATGATATATGGGTGATAAATGATGGTATTGACATTCTTGTTATATGACCATTCATGTAATCGTTTTCATTATACTGTGAGTTTGTACATAATATTTTGTATAAGCCAAATGGTTGGAATGGATTATGTTTGACATCAGATAGTATTATTTTAGGATAGAACCACTTTTCTGATATTATTTCTTGAATGTTATAATGGTGTAGGTTTAAAAAAAGGACAACCCGCAGGATGGGAAAAACCCCATCGTGTCAGACAATGATATGGGAATCATACCCACAAATGAAGTGTGACATACCTTTATCGACAATCACTGGCCTACAGGAGGTCCTTGGTTAGTAGAAATTATTTTTATTTTATTTATAAGTTTGATAGATGAAGTACAAATCCATTTTTGGAACCATATACGATTTAAATCCCCGTGTATGGAGTAATGTATATTTGACAATGTTTTCTAACATTTTATTCTAGACAGATGGAATGACCTATCATTCTATCACATGATCTAATAACACATCCCAAATAAAAAATTCAACATCATTTCATTATGATATGAAGCGGAAATTGTTCAAGGAATGAACAACGTTGAGATTGTACCAAAATCTTGTATGTATTTCTTCTAATTAAAAATTTTCAATGTTAGGGAAATGATATTGAATAAAAAAATGTTTTCATAGTACACTCATGTCTTATTAATCATAAGGTACCTTATATCATCACAAATTTATGGATTTGTGATTGTTGGATTTTTCATATCCATGTTCTCTACCACTCTCCATCAGAAGATGATTCTTAGATTTCTCTTCCATATCCATATTTTCACCTATGTTCTCCTATATAAAAACCCAGTGGTGAGTTAATTTGGTTCACCATTACATTTCATAATTTTTTAATAAATTATGTTTTATTATTATTTTCTACAATATGGGATTCTATAAACAAATCTGTCATGTAATAAACCATTTATTACCACCAACGAATTTCGAGGGAGAAATTAATTTTGATGGGGGTTTAATGCAACACCCAGTAATTTTATGAGAGAATTTCATTATAATTTAATTGGTGTGTTGTGTTATTTGATACACCAAGATTGTCTTCAGCTATAGAGAACACTCTTTTAGATTTAATTATATGTTACACTATTCTTGGCATGTGTTTCATGCAAGAGAGACCTTCCTCAATAGCTTTTATTGTACACAACACCGAGTTTCACTAAACAATGATATATTGTTATAATATTATTATTAACTTATAAAATTATCATTCATCTTACACCTATTCTAGTACATGTTATGAGAACAAAATTAATTATTCGTATAAAAGAAGTATTTTTTTTAAAAAAAAATTTCATCTTTTGATGGCTAACAACATTTTATTCTATTTTTTGACAAGATTATAAGTTAATGTTGAAAATTTAAATGTCTTATTTTTGAATTAGCATATAAAAATTTATGTTGGATAAAATTTTCACATTATTATGATAACCGTCATAGTTTGATGAATAGTAAAATAAGAAAAAATTTAACAAATTTTTTCATCTTGTTGATTTATATGGTAAAATTATAATATTGAATGGGAATAAAGTACAAATAAAATCTATTATTACCATTTTATATAATTTATGTGATTATTATAAATTTTACATTGATTTCATAATTAAAAACATTTCAATCGTTTTCAATGTTTTATACAAAAACTAGCTTTTTTGACAATGAGAATAATTTTAAATTATTTACTAAAACTTATGTGTTTTGAATTTGTTAAAATGGATTCCATATTTGGAATTAGTAGGTCTAAAATATGTTAATATTATATTTTTATTATAAAATTACCCTAAAACTTTTCCTAATTTAATTGGATGATTATATTTAGTCTGAAAATATACATGGGTCGAAATGGTATCTATTGGAACTCACTTTTATGTGATTTATACATTAATTTTATATTATTTAACAAAAAGATAAATATGTCTCACTCAAACATTAATAATTAAATTATTTTTAATATAATGTTAAACTGAATATAAATTCGATTATAAATACTCATATGAAATCAAAAAAAATCATTTATCATGGTAATTTATTTTTAATTTTAATTTTATATAAAATTAAATTAATAGATTATATATTAATGATGTAGAGATTATTTATTTAGTAAAAATAAAATATTTTTTATTAAAACAATAATACCCATCAAAAGACCAATAAACCTGACCAAATCATATTGGTCGAGTATATCGTTACCCTAAGTATCCAAGGGTAGAGTTGTGAACTATTTGGAGCCTTGTAAAACTGATTATGACATTTATATTATTTTGTTTTAAATGTCGTCAATGTTATCATCTTCAATCTTTAATAAAGATAACATTTTTAACATTTTTTGTTTTAGAGGATAAATTTGACTAAAAGTACTATTTTTAAACCTATTAAATTTATCTTCAAACATAGTTATTTTTTTAATTTTTATACAAGAAATAAATATTTTAAATAATAATAAAAAAATGTTGTAGTAATTATTTTATTAAAATAAATATCAAATAAATTGGTTTGAAATATTAAAATAAATATTATATTAACTAATTAATGTTCTCCACTTATTTTATAGACAAATATAACATGTTATAAGTCTATTAAATATTTTGGTTTGAACATATATTCGTGTGTATTTTATTTAACTTCAAATAAATGAATACTGTCATAATTGAAACTATTGATATTTTATATTATTATATTTTTAAAAATCACAAAAATATTTAGAAAATATAAATTTAAATATATATGGTCAAAGATGTCATAAATTATCCAATTATAGAAAATTCTCAACAGATAAGTAAGAATATTTGACAATTTAAATTTTAGAATATTATTAAAACAAATTAAATTAAATAGATTAAATATGGATAAATCCAAATGATAAGGTTTGAAATAAAATAAACACATATCTAAATTTGATTGGTTGATGATATTACAACCCTATCTTATGTCATCTTCTAATTAGAGTCACTTTGGAAGTTTTTAAGTCGGATTTTTTGTTAAAAAAAATAATATTTTGGATGTTTCCAAAAGTGCCCCTCTACTCTCTTATAAAATGGCATCTCCTCCTCTTCTCTTAACTCCATTTTGAGGTTTCACTCTCTTCCAAATGCTTCCAATTCCTCTTTGAAAACTCTCTATTAACATTATCTGGGTTATGGTATTCTCAAAAGGCCTTCTCTAGTGACCTAACAGAATGTATAAAGGAGGCACTTCGAGGACGATTTAATATCTTCTACCGATAATTTCAAATTTCTTTCTTCTTCTATTTCATCTACATTATTTGTTTAATTATAAAGTAATAAAATCTGTACAAATCATATATAGATATGTTATTATAAATATGAAACAACCATATTTCACCATCTATCCATCCTATGAAACACGAAATCACCGTACGTGCGTACGTAATGACTACCATCTCCACGACGTGATTAGATTAATTATCCATGCTAAAAACTCAATAATGATTATAAAGTATATATAATGAATAATAATAAGATATTTGATATAATAATTCTATTTCATTTTTGTATATATTTATATACATTTCAACTACTTACTTTCATTTAAGTCAAATACGGAAATGAAAATAATGTCCATGCGTATGTACGGCCTACAATCTCTAGGAATGATGTATTTAATTTCATTTATCAATATATTATATAAAAATACACTAAAAATATATATGATATATAAATATTTTTTTAAATTATGTAAATATGTAAATCACGATATAAGTAATAATATCAATTCAACAAACCCAAACATGTACGATAACTGAAACGATTATTACCCAAAACGTTTCTCCAAATTGGAATTGACAAATGAACTTTCATACAATTTATTAAGTGAATCATATATGATATCATAAAAATGACTATTATTCTTTAATAATTCCATGAAATTATTTAAATAATTATACAAGAGGTTCAGATACGTAGAAAGCAATCAGACCTAAGGTAAGTGATAATTTCTCAAATATCATTCTGATTTGATATTTCTTATACATAATTATTTTTTAGGGATATATATATCCTCCATGTCCACGTTTTATAAAAATGATTTCATAATTTTTTTTACTATTCTTACATGTATTTTTAAAGTCATTTTTACCTTTCTTTGATATTTAACACATTGTATGTAAGGAATGTTTATTTTGTTTACTATACAAGATACTTTTTGACTTTTCCTGCAAAATTATGAGAAGAATTTTTTTTAACTCATACGACATGAATGGATTTTTACATTTTTCGAATGAATTATTTTTATGAATCTTCCTCTAAAATATTCCATGATTATTTTTAACTAAATTCTTTTCTTTTAAATTTTCACAGAATTTTGAGAAATGAAAATTATTTTTAAGAAGAAAGGATATTTTCCTCAAAAATTCATTTCAAGTGTTTTATCAAAACCAATTTCCATCTAAGATGACATTATTTAATACAGATATGTTTCATGTATAATTTCCCTATTATATACATGGTTTTATAGTTTTATGATAAAATTATATTCATTTTTTTATATTTATTATGTTATGATGGGATGATGTATATGAAAAGTATAATAATTCTTCTGTACGAACAACCAACCATCTCCCTGAATGATTTATTTAATTTTCAATCTATATAACATATAAATTTCTATAAATATTTAAATAATTAATTAATAGTATATTTATATCATTTTTAAGATTTTTAGATGTTGGAATCATAATAAAATTAAGATGACCTATAATAAAAACCAAAACATACACGATAATCAATGTAACTATTTCCTTAAAAATTTCATTAACTGAATTTTTTTTTAATAAGGTAACAAAAGGTCATATGTAAATGATATATTGTTTGATATGTATAATTATTTTTCATTAATTTAAATTTATTAATATTATATTAAATATACATGTGTTTTTAATGTGTATTAATTATGTTTAGACTTATGATAAGGGACTTATGTCTCACTTTTATTTCTTATTAGACACATATTATATTCACCACATGTTTATTTTATTTGATATATATACATCCGATGAATTTATATTATACTTATTATACATAAAATTAATATATTTATATGTCTATTTTAGGATCAATATTTTAAGGGGTTTACAGTTCAAAAGATACTAATGTTTTAAGAGATTGTGGTGTCAATTTTATTTATAGAGAAAAATTTAATATTACGCACATAACTTCTTTTATGAGGTGTATTTACATACCCTTTGATATATAATATAATTCATTTATTAATAATAATGATATTTAATAATTTATTTAATGATATTACTTAATTTTTTATTATGATTTTGTGATTCCAATGTGGTTTTGTTTTTATAATTGAATCCAATTATTTAATGGGAATGGTTATGATATTGAATCTGGTAAAAAAATAGTTTGAACCATGTCCCAAGACATTCATTACTTTTTTACTTCATTGGACATATCATGGTAATAAAATTTTTTCAGTAATTGTTTTCTTTTTATGTACTCAATATTCCAAAATATTTTTGTTGATTAAAATCATATTTATTTCTCTCTTCATTCTAAATAGATTTTTTTTCCAAAACCACATTTTCTAAATATTTGATGATGTTTTTAATATTATCCAAATTATTTAATAATAATATTTTTAAATAATTGATATTTAAATAATTTTTAAAAAGTAATCTCCACTTATTATTGAAACACAAGTTTTATTTTAATTTTACACAAAATGTTAAAGGAATCATCATTTTAACATGTATGACATGAATGGGAATTATTTATATCATAACAATTCTTTTATTTGAAGCTTCTATTTTAAGATATTAAGGTTTTTTTAAATGAAAATAATTTACAAAATATTTTATGAATTTTTAATATTTAAATAATCATTTTCAAAGAATATATACTTTTCATAAGTAACGTTCCATGTCATTTTTCATTAAAAGTTTTCTTCCATCTAACATGACTTCCTTTGATGTTACATTATCGTTACTGGGAATATTATCCAATTATACCATTATTATTATTTTCTAGATTACATAATATTATGATGAATATGTATTTTTTAAAACCATTTATCATTCAAATGCTATTTGACAGCCAATTATTTAAAATAGTAATACTGTTTTGGATCGAGTATATTATACAAAAATCTAAGCTTAGATACCCCACTAAATATATTTATTTAAATTTAATCTCATCAATATATTGTAAAACAAAAAAACACGACTCCAGATAAAAAAATTATAATATACTATTATATTCTAGTCATTAAAATTGGGTATTAATAGTAATAAATAAATTATAAACATTACGTTAATATATTTATTATAAATAAAATAACAATAATTAAAAAAATTAAATTATTTCTAAAGTAATTTTTTTTCTAAATTGCTTTAGTTGTGATTAATTAATTTAAATTAATTGTAAATTATACAAAAAATATATATATTTTTTATAATGTGTACATTATTTTTTGAAATAAGATAATCAAAATTATATGAGGGTGAATATTTGGTATTTATCTGAATGTTTTTATTCCTTGATGAATTGTAGAAATTATTGAAATTTAATTGCTAACATCATTTTAATTTACACACTATATATTGATTTATTATATTTTCAATTAATTATTATGTGATAGTAGTTAATAATATATCTACTAATCCATTTTAAGACATTAGAATATTTTTCATATTTAACTTTGTTATAAAATTATTGTAATCTTTTGAACATTTTATCTTTAAAACCCCTCATTCTTAAAACATATTTGGGATTAATTATAAATAAAATTTCCCATTTATGATAATGGAAATTATTATAATTTGTTCAAACTTTAAATTAGAATAATATTTATTATCTAATAATTTCAACATAATTTTTTACCATTATGAAGAGTGAAAAAAATATTTATAACAATTGTTGTAATAATGGGTTTACATGGTTGCAAATATAATATTATAAAAGTTAAAATAACTTTAAACTTATATATAATATATTCTTTCATCATATTTCGACATTAAAATGTATAATGGTCTATAATACTCTATTTGTTACCCTTTTTCAATGTAAAAAATAATGTTAAACCACATTCTTTGAGAAAATTACAAGTATTCATCTAACCTCAATTTAAAAAGGCAACCCCTATCTTCTTATATTCAAAACTCATAAAATTTTTTATTAGGAATAACCCTAATAAATAAACACTCCCTATACATACCCATAGGCTATATTAATTTTATTTGAAATAAATCAATCCTAAAAGGATTCTGATGAAGCCTGGTGAGGCAAAAACCAAAGAGGTATTATTATTGTACAATAATTTTTTTATTTCTTCCTATGAAAAAATTGAATTCCAATAAATCCCTATGATATTATAAATATAGTGTTTTAAATATTGTTTTATGATTTTAAATAAAATTACTGACCTTAAAGAATCCCGAATTACAATAAATGGTTTATAAAATAATCAATTATGTTTCTGGAAAACTACATACTCAAAAACCAATGTCATTAGTTTTTCCATATCCACATCTCAAAGTTGGATATGATGATGGATCTGAATTATATACATTATATTTTAAATATAATTATACCAATGTGGAAATTATTTCATATAATCCATTTTTTCATTCCTCTATAGGGAATATGATAACGTTTCTCTTGTGTATGGTGGACTACTATCTCACGAAGCATTATGATTAAATTTTTATTAAAATGTAACATGGACGGTAATAGAGATAATTTTAATAAATATATTTGATTTAAATGAATTTATTTAGATATTAATGTCACATATCTAATGGGGGATAAATGATTGTATTCAGATGTTTTGAATGTGACCAAAAATATATATGTAATGATATATGGGCGATAAATGATGGTATTGACATTCTTGTAATATGACCATTCATGTAATAGTTTTCTTTACACTGTGAGTTTGGACATAGTATTTTGGATATTCCAAATGGTTGTAATGGATTAAGTTGGACATCAGATAGTATTATTTTAGGATATAACCTCTTTTGCGATATTATTTCTTGAATGTTATAATGGTGTAGGTTTAAAAAAAAGGACAACCCGCAGGACGGGAAAAAACCCATCGTGTCATACAAGGATATGGGAATCATTCCCACAAATGAAGTGTGACATGCCTTTATCGCCAATCATTGGCCTATAAGAAGTCCCTGGTTAGTAGAAATTACTTTTATTTTATTTATAAGTTTGATAGATGAAGTACAAATCCATTTTTGGAACCATATACGATTTAAATACCTGTATATGGAGTAATGTATATTTGATAATGTTTTCTAACATTTTATTCTCGACAGATGGAATTACCTATCATTCTATCACATGATCTACTCACACATCCTGAATAACAAATTCTACTTCATTTCATTATGATATGAAGCGGAAATTGTTCAAGGAATGAACTACGCAGAGATTGTACCAAAATCTTGTATGTATTTCTTCTAATTAAAAATTTTCAACGTTAGGGAAATGATATTGAATAAAAAAAATGTTGTCATAGTACCCTCATATCTTATTAATCATAAGGTACCTTAGATCATCACAAATTTAGGGATTTGTGATTGTTGGATTTTTCATATCCATGTTCTCTACCACTCTCCATCAGAACATGATTCTTAGATTTCTCTTTCATATCCATATTTTCACCTATGTTCTCCTATATAAAAACCCAATGATGAGTTAATATGGTTCACCATTAAATTTCATAATTTTTAAAAAAATTATGTTTTATTATTATTTTCTACGATATGGGATTCGATAAACGAATCGTTCATGTAATAAACCATTTATTACCAACAACGAATTTCGAGGGTGAAATTCATTTTGATGGGGGTTTAATGTAATACCCCGTAATTTTATGAGAAAAATTCATTATAATTTAATTGGTGACTTGTGTTATTTGATACACCAAGATTGTCTTCAGCAATACACAACACTCTTTTAGCTTTTATTATATGTAACACTATTCTTGGCATGCGTTTCATGTAGGAGAGACCTTCCTCAATAGCTTTTGTTGTACACAAGACCGAGTTTCACTAAACAATGATATATTGTTATAATATTAATATTAACTTATAAAATTATAATTCATCTTACACATATTCTAGTACATGTTATGAGAACAAAATTAATTATTCGTATAAAAGAAGTATTTTTCAAAAAAAAATCATCTTTTGATGGCTCACCCCATTTAATTCTATTTTTTGACAGGTTTATAAGTTAATGATGAAAAATTAAACGTCTTATTTTGAATTAGCATATAAGAATTTATGTTGGATAAATTTTTCACATTATTATGATAACCATCATAGTTTGATGAATAGTAAAATACGAAAAAATTTAATAAAAACTAATTTTTTTCATCTTGCTGATTTATATGTTAAAATTATAATATTGAATGGGAATAAAGTACAAATAGAATATATTATTACCATTTTATATAATTTATGTGATTATTATAAATTTTACATTGATTTCATAATTAAAAACATTTCAATCGTTTTCAATGTTCTATACCAAAACTAGCTTTTTTGACAATGAGATTAATTTTAAATTATTTACTACAACTTATGTGTTTTGAATTTGTTGAAATGGATTCCATATTTGGAATCAGTAGGTCTAAAATATGTTAATAGGATGATTTTATTATAAAATTACCCTAAAACTTTTCCTAATTTAATTGGATGATTATATTTAGTCTGAAAATATACATGGGTCGAAATGGTATCTATTGGAACTCACTTTTATGCGATTTATACATTAATTTTATTTTATTTAATGAAAAGATAAATACGTCTCACTAAAACTTTAATAATTAAATTATTTTTAATATAATGTTAAACTGAATATAAATTCGATTATAAATACTCATATGAAATAAAAAAAATCATTTATCATGGTAATTTATTTTTAATTTTAATGTTATATAAAATTATCTTAATAGCTTATATATTAATGATGTAGAGATTATTTATTTAGTAAAAATAATATTGTTTTTATTAAAACAATAAAACCCATCAAAAGACCAATAAACCTGACCAAAACATATTGGTCGAGTATATCGTTACCCTAAGTATCCAAGGGTAGACTTGTGCACTATTTTGAGCCTTGTAAAACTGATTATGACATTTATATTATTTTGTTTTAAATGTCGTCAAAGTTATCACCTTCAATCTTTAATAAAGATAACATTTTTAACATTTTATGTTTTAGAGGATAAATTTGACTAAAATTATTCTTTTTGATCCTATTAAATTTAGCTTAAACATATTAATATTTTTAAATTTGTATGCGACAAATACATATATTAAATAATAATAAAAAAATGCTGTTGTAATTATTTTATTAAAATAAATATTAAATAATTGGTTTAAAATATTAAAATAAATATTATATTAACTAATTAATGTTCTCCACTAATTTTATAGACAAATATAACATGTTATAAGTATATTAAATATTTTGGTTTGAACATATCTTTTGTGTGTATTTTATTTAAATTAAAATAAATGAATAGTGTCATAATTGACACTATTGATATTTTATATTATTATATTTTTAAAAATCAAAAAAATATTTAGAAAATATAAATTTAAATATATATGGTCAAAGATGTCATAAATTATCCAATTATAGAAAATTCTCAACACATAAGTAAGAATATTTGACAATTTAAATTTTAGAATATTATTAAAACAAAATAAATTAAATAGATTAAATAAGGATAAATCAAAACGATAAGGTTTGAAATAAAATCCACACATATCTAAATTTGATTGGTTGATGATATTACAACCCTATCTTATATCATCTTCTAATTAGAGTCACTTTGGTAGTTTGTATGTCGGTTTTTTTTAAAAAAAAAATAATATTTTGGATGTTTCCTAAAGTGCCCCTCTACTCTCTTATAAAATGGCACCTCCTCCTATTCTCTTCACTCTATTTTGAGGTTTCAGTCTCAGCCAAATGCTGTCAATTCCTCTTTGAAAACTCTCTATTAACATTATCGGGGTTATGGTATTCTCAAAAGGCCTTCTCTAGTGACCTAACGGAATGTATAAAGGAGGCACCTCGAGGAAGATGTAATATCTTCTACCGATCATTTCAAATTTCTTTCTTCTTCTATTTCATCTACATTAGTTGTTTAATTATAAAGTAATAAAATTTGTACCACTCATATATAGATATGTTATTATAAATATAAAACAACCATATTTCACCATCTATCCATCCTATGAAATATGAAATCACCGTACGTGCGTATGTAATACTACCATCTCCACGACGTGATAAGATTAATTATCCATGTTAAAAACTAAATAATGATTATAAAGTATGTATAATGAATAATAATAAGATATATGATATAATAATTATATTTCATTTTTTTATCTATTTATATATATTTCAACTACTTACTTTCATTTAAGTCAATTAGGAAAGGAAAATAATGTCCATGCGTACGTATGGCCTACCGTCTCCATAAACGATGTATTTAATTTCATTTATCAATATATTATATATAAATACACTAAAAATATATATGATATATAAATATTTTTTTAAATTCTGGAAATATTTAAATCATGATATAAGTAATAATATCAATTCAACAAACCCAAACATGTATGATAAATGAAACGATTATTACCCAAAACGTTGCTTTAAATTGGAATTGACAAATGAACTTTCAATACAATGTACTAAGTGAATCATATATGATATCTTAAAAATGACTATTATTATTTAATAATTCCATGAAATTATTTAAATAATTATACAAGATGATCAGATACATAGAAAAAAATTAGACCTAAGGTAAGTGATAATTTCCCAAATCTCATTTTTATCTGATATTTCTTATAAAAAATTATTTTTAGGTATATATTTATCCTCCATGTCCATGTTTTTTAAAAATGATTTCATAATTTTTAACTATTCTTACATGTATTTTTAAAGTTATTTTTACCTTTCTTTGAAATTTAACACATTTTATGTAAGAAATGTTTATTTTGTTTATTATACAAGATACTTTTTGACTTTTCCTGCAAAATTACGAGAAGACTTTTTTTAACTAATACGACATGAATGGATTTTTACATTTTTCGAATGACTTATTTTTATTAATCTTCCTCTAAATTATTCCATGATTATTTTTTAACTAAATTATTTTCTTTTAAAATTTCACAGATTTTTTAGAAATGAAAATGATTTTTAAGAAGAAAGGATATTTTCCTCAAAAATATATTTCAAGTGTGTTATCAAAACTATTTTCCATCTAAGATGACATTATTTAATACGGATATGTTTCATGTATAATGTCCCTATTATATACATGGTTTTATTTTTTTATGATAAAATTATATTCATTTTTTTATATTTATTATGTTATGATGGGATGATGTATATGAGAAGTATCGTAATTCTTGGGTACGAACAACCAACCATCTACCTGAATGATTTATTTAATTTTCAATCTATAAAACTTATAAATTTCTATATATATTTAAATAGTTAATTAATATTATATTTATATCAATTTTAACATTTTTTAGATGTAGGAATCATAATAAAATTAAGACGACCAAAAATAAAAAACCAAAAATACATGAGAATCAATGTAATTATTTCCTTAAACATTGCTTTAACTGAATTTTTTTATAATAAGGTAATAAAAGGTTATATGTAAATGATATATTGTTTGATATGAATAATTATTTTTATATAATTTAAATTTATTAATATTATATTAAATATACATGTCTTTTCAATGTGTATTTATTATTTTTAGACTTATGGTAAGGGACTTATGTCTCACTTTTATTTTCTATTAGATACATATTATATTCACCACATGTTTCTTTTATTTGATATATATACATCCCATGAATTTATATTATACTTATTATACATAAAACTAATATATTTATATGTCTATTTTAGGATCAATATTTCAAGGGGTTTACAGTTCAAAAGCTACTAATGTTTTAAGGGATTTTGGTGTCAATTTTATTTTTAGAGAAAAATTTAATATTACGCACATAACTTCTTTTATGAGGTGTATTTATATACCCTTTGACATGTAATATAATTCATTTATTAATAATAATGATATTTAAGAATTTATTTAATGATATTCCTTTTTTTTATTATGATTCTATGATTCCAATGTGGTTTTGTTTTTAGAATTCAATCCCATCATTTAATGGGAATGGTTATGATATTGAATCTGATGAAAAAATAGTTTGACCCATGTCTCAAGACATTCATTACTTTTTTACTTCATTGGACATGTCATGGTAATAAATTTTTTTCAGTAATTGTTTTCTTTTTAAGTACTCAATATTCCAAAATATTTTTCTTGATTAAAATCATATTTATTTCTCTCTTCATTCTAAATTGATTTTTTTTCCAAAACCACGTTTTCTAAAAAATTTATGATGTTTTTAATATTATCCAAATTATTTAATAACAATATATTTAAAAAAATTATATTTAAATAATTTTTTAAAAGTAATCTCCATTTATTATTGAAACACAGGTTTTATTTTAATTATATCCAAAATGTGAAAGGAATCATTATTTTAACATGTATGACATGAATGAGAATCATTCATCTCATAACAATTATTTTATTTGAAGATTCTATTTTAACATATCAATGTTTTTTTAAATGAAAATAATTTACAAAATATTTTATGAATTTTAAATATTTAAATAATCTTTTCAAAGAATATATACTTTTCATATGTAACGTTGCATGTGATTTTTCATTCAAATTTTTCTTCCATATAACATGACTTCCTTTGATGCCACATTATCGTTACTGGGAATATTATCCAATGATACCATTATTATTATTTTCTAGATTACATAATATTATGATAAATATGTATTTTTTAAAACCATTTATCATTCAAATGCTATTTGACAGACAATTATTTAAAATAGGATTATTGTTTTTGATCGAGTATATTATACACAAATCTAAGCTTAGATACCCCAATATATATATTTATTTAAATTTATTGTCATCAATATATTGTAAAACAATAAAACCTGAGTGTAGATAAAAAATTATAATATACTATTATATCCTAGCCATTAAAATTGGGTATTAATAGTAATAACTGAATTATAAACATTATGTTAATATATTTATTATAAATAAAATAAAAATAATTAAAAAAATAAATTATTTCTAAAGTAATTTTTTTTCTAAAATGCTTTAGTTGTGATTTATTAATATAAATTAATTGTAAATTATACAAAATATATATATTTTTTATAATGTGTACTTTATTTATTGAAATAAGATAATAAAAATTATATAAGGGTGAATTTTTGGTATTTATCTGAATGTTTTTATTCCTTGATGAATTATAGAAATTATTGAAATTTAATTGCAAAAATCATTTTAATTTACACTCTATATAATGATTTATTATATATTCAATTAATTATTATGTGATAGTAGTTAATAATATATCTATTAATCCATTTTATGACATTAGAATAATTTTCATATTTGACTTTGTTATAAAATTATTGTAATCTTTTGAACATTTTATCGTTAAAACCCCTCATTTTTTAAATAACTTTGGGATTAATTATAAATAAAATTTCCCAATTATGATAATGGAAATTATTATAATTTGTTCAAACATAAAATTAGAATAATATTTGTTATCTAATAATTTCAACATAATTTTTTACCATTATGAAGAGTAAAAAAATATTTATAACAATTAATGTAAAAATGGGTTTACATGGTTGCTAATCTAAAATGATAAAAGTTAAAATAACTTTAAACTTATATATAATATATTCTCTGAACATATTTCGACATTAAAATGTATAATGGTCTATAATACTCTATTTGTTACGCTTTTTCAATGTTAAAAATAATGTCAAACCACATTCTTTAAGAAAATTACAAGTATTCAACTAACCTCAATTTAAAAAGGAACCCCCTCTATTCTTCTATTCAAAACTCATATAATTTTGTATTAGAAATAAACCTAATAAATAAACACTCCAGATACATAACCATAGGCTATAGTAATTTTATTTGAAATAAATCAATCCTAAAAGGATTCTTATGAAGCCCGGTGAGGCAACAACCAAAGAGGTATTGTTATTGTACAATAATTTTTTTATTTCTTCCTCTGAAAAAATTAAATTCCAATAAATCCCTGATGATATAATAAATATTGTGTTGTAAATATTTTTTTATGATTTTAAATAAAATTAATGACCTTAAAGCATCCCGAATTACAATAAATGGTATACAAAATAATCATTTATGTTTCTGGAAAACTACAGACTCAAAAACCAATGTAATTAGTTTTTCTATAGCCACATATCACAGTTGGATATGATGATGGATCTGAATTATATACATTATATTTTAAATATAATTATACCAATGTGGAAATTATTTCATATAATCCATTTTTCATTCCTTTATAGGGAATATGATAAAGTTTCTCTTGTGTATGGTGGACTACTATATCACGAATCATTGTGATTAAATTTTTATTAAAATATAACACGGACGGTAATAGAGATAATTTTAATAAATATATTTTATTTAAATGAATTTATTTAGATATTAATGTCACATATATAATGGGGGATAAATGATTGTATTCACATGTTTTGAATGTGACCAACAATATATATGTAATGATATATGGGTGATAAATGATGGTATTGACATTATTGTTATATGACCATTCATGTAATCGTTTTCTTTATACTGTGAGTTTGGACATAGTATTTTCGATAATCCAAATGGTTGGAATGGATTAAAATGGATATCAGATAGTATTGTTTTAGGATAGAACCTCTTTTACAATATTATTTCTTGAATGTTATAATGGTGTATGTTTAAAAAAAGGACAACCCGCAGGACGAGAAAAAATCTATAGTGTCAGACAAGGATATGTGAATCATACCCACAACTAAATCACAACAAGCCTTTATCGCCAACCACTGGCCTATAGGACGTCCCTGGTTTGTAGAAATTATTTTCATTTTATTTATAAGTTTGATAGATGAATTATAAATCCATTTTTGAACCATATATGATTTAAATCCCTGTATATGGAGTAATGTATGTTTGATAATGTTTTCTAACATTTAATTCGAGATATATGGAATGACCTATCATTCTATCACATGATCTACTAACACATCCCGAATAACAAATTCTACTTCATTTCCTTATGATATGAAGTGGAAATTGTTCACGGAATGACCAACGGTGCGATTATACCAAAATCTTGTATGTATTTCTTCTAATTAAAAGTTTTCAACATTAGGTAAATGATATTGAAAGAAAAATGTTGTCCTAGTACCCTCATATCTGATTAATCAGAAGTTACCATATATTATCACAAATTTATGGATTTTTGATTGTTGTATTTTTTATATCCATGTTCTCTACCACTCTACATCAGAACGTGATTCTTATATTTCTCTTCCATATCCATATTTTCACCTATGTTCTCCTATATAAAAACACAGTGGTGAGTTAATTTGGTTAATCATTACATTTCATACTTTTTAAAAAAATTATGTTTTATTATTATTGTCTACGATGTGGGATTCTATAAACGAAACATTCATGTAATAAACCATTTATTACCACCAATGAATTTCACGGGAGAAATTCATTTTTAGGGGGTTAGAATGTAACACCTCGTAATTTTATGAGAATCATTCATTATAATTTAATTGGTGTCTTCTGATCTTTGATACACCAAGATTGTCTTCAGCTATACACAACACTCTTTTAGGTTTTATTATATGTAACACTATTCTTGGCTTACGTTTCATGCAAGAACGACCTTCCTCAATAGCGTCTGTTGTACGCAAAACCAATTTTCACTACACAATGATATATTGTTATAATATTATTATAAACTTATAAAATTATCATTCATATTACACATATTCTAGTACAAGTAATGAGAACAAAATTAATTATTCATATAATAGAAGTATTTTTCAAAAAAAATAAAAATTATCATCTTTTTATGGCTCACCCCTTTTAATTTTATTTTTTGGTAGGTTTATAAGTTAAAGTTGAAAAATTGAACTTCTTATTTTGAATTAGGATATAATAAATTTATGTTGGATTAATTTTTCACATGATTATGATAACCATCATAGTTTGATGAATAGTAAAATATGAAAAAAATTAATAAAAACAATTTTTTTCATCTTGTTAATTTATATGGTTAAATTATAATATTTATTGGGAATAAAGTTCAAATAGAATATATTATTACCATTTTATATAATTTATGTAATTATCATAATTTTTACATTGATTTCATAGTTAAAAACATTTCAATTGTTTGAAATGTTTTATACAAAAACAAGCTTTTTTGACAACGAGATTGATTTTAAATTATTTAATGCAACTTATGTGTTTTGAATTTACTAAAATGGATTCCATATTTGGAATATGTAGGTCTAAAATGTTGTTAATATGATAATTTTATTATAAAGTTACCCTAAAACGTGTCCTAATTTAATTGGATGATTATATTAGGTCTGAAAATATACATGGGTCGAAATGGTATATATTGGAACTCACTTTTAGGCGATTCATACATTAATTTTATTTTATTTAAAGAAAAGTCAAATATGTCTCACTCAAACTTTAATAATTAAATTATTTTTAATATAATGTTATACTGAATATAAATTCAATTATAAATACTAATATTAAATCTAATTTTTTTTTATTTATCATCATAATTTATATGTAATTTTAATGTTATATATAATTAACTTAATAGCTTGTACATTAATGATGTAGAAATTATTTATTTAGTAAAAATAATATAGTTTTTATGAAAACTATAATACCAATCAAAAGACCAAAAAACATGACCAAATCATATTGGTCGAGTATATCGTTACCCTAAGCATCCAAGGGTAGACTTGTTCACTATTTACAGCCTTGTAAAACTGATTATGACATTTATATTATTTTGTTTTAAATGTCGTCAAAGTTATCACCTTCACACTTTAACAAAGATAATATTTTTAACATTTTTTGTTTTAGAGGATAAATTTGACTAAAATTATTCTTATAAAACCTATTAAATTTATCTTCAACATATTTAATTGTTTTAATTTTTATGCAACAAATACATATATTAAATAATTATAAAAAAATGATGTTGTAATTATTTTATTAAAAGAAATAAAAAATAAATGGGTTTAAAATTAATAAAATAAATATTATATTAACTAATTATTTTTCTCCACCAATTTTATAGACAAATATGACATGTTATAAGTTTATTAAATATTTTGGTTAGAATATATCTTCTGTGGGTATTTTATTTAAATTCAAATAAATGAATAGTGTCAAAATTGACACTATTGATATTTTATATTTTTATATTTTTAAAAATCACAAAAATATTTAAAAAAATATAAATTTAAATATATATGGTCAAAGATGACATTAATTATCCAATTATAGACAATTCACAACAAATAAGTAATAATTTTTGACAAATTAAAATTTATAATATTATTACCACAAATTAAATTAAATAGATTAAATAAGGATAAATCCAAATGATATGGTTTAAAATAAAATCCACACATATCTAAAATTGATTGGTTGATGATATTACAACCCTATCTTATATCATCTTCTAATTGGAGTCACTTTGGCAGTTTGTACGTCGGATTGTTTTACTATAAAATAATATTTTGGATGTCTCCAAAAGTGCCCCTCTACTCTCTTATAAAAGGGCACCTCCTCCCTATTCTCTTCACTCCAATTTTAGGTTTCAGTCTCATCCAAATGCTGCCAATTCCTCTTTTCAACCTCTCTATTAACATTATAGGGGTGATGGAATTCTCAAAAGTCTTTCTCTAGTTCCCTAAGGGAATGTATAAAGGAGGCACTTCGAGGAAGATATAATATCTTCTATCAATCCTTTAATATTTCTTTCTTCTTCTATTTCATCTCCATTAGTTGTTTAATTATAAAGTAATATAATATGTACCAATCATATAAATATATGTTATTATAAACATTAAACAACCCTATTTCACCTTCTATCCATCCTATGAAAAATGAAATCACCGTACGTGCGTACGTAATGACTACCATCTCCACGACGTGATAAGATTCATTATCCATGTTAAAAAATCAATAATGATTATAAAGTATATATAATGAATAATAATAAGATATATGATATAATAATTCTACTTCATTTATGTATATATTTATATACATTTAAACTACTTAATTTTATTTAAGTCAATAACGAAAGGAAAATAATGTCCATGCATACGTACGGCCTACCGTCTCCAAGAACGATGTATTTAATTTCATTTATCAATATATTATATAAATATACACTAAAAATATATATGATATATAAATACTTTTTTACTAAATCAATCCAAAAAACCCAAACATGTACGATAAAAGAAACGATTATTACCCAAAATGTTGCTTCAAATTGGAATTGAGAAACAAACGTTCAATATAATGTCTTAAGTGAATCATATATGATATCATAAAAATGACTATTATTCTTTAATAATTCTGTGAATTATTTAAATAATTATACAAGAGGTTCGAATACGTACAACGAAATCAGACATAAAGTTAGTGATAATTTCACAAATCTCATTTTTACCTGAGATTGCTTATACATAATTATTTTCTAGGGATATATTTATCCTCTATGTCCATGTTTTATAAAAATTATTTCATAATTCTTTTACTATTCATACATGTATTTTTAAAGTCATTTTTACCTTTTTTGACATTTAACACATTTTATGTATGGAATCTTTCTTTTGTTTACTATAAAAGATCTTTTTTGACTTTTCCTGCAAAATTAAGAGAAGAATATTTTAACTTATACACCATGAATGTAAATTTACTATTTCAGAATGACTTATTTCTATGAATATTCCTCTAAAATATATCATGATTATTTATTAACTAAATTCTTTTCTTTTAAAATTTCACATAATTTTGAGTAATGAGAATGATTTTTAAGAAGAAAGGATGTGTTCCCCAAAAAATCATTTCAAGTTTTTTATGAAAATTTTTTTCTATCTTAGATGACATTATTTAATATGGATATGTTTCATGTATAATGTCTCGATTATTTACATGGTTTTTTATTTTATGATAAAATCATATTCATTTTTTTATATTTATTATGTTATGATGGGATGATGTATATGAAAAGTATTTTATTCATTGGGTTATGATGAATGATTTATGTTTATTTCAAGGCTTATGAAAGAATCATTATATTATGAGATGGGTGGGACCTATATATCCCCCAGATTCATTGGGTGAATATTTATATTGCATTAGATATAAATGAATGGAACAGAAGGCAAATATGATTCATTATTATTGGGTTGGAATCACAAGTAAACTAGGTTCCGTAATGGACTTTGTCCACTATGATGGTCTTGTAAGCAATGACTTTGCTACTATGGAAATCATATCATGTGAATAATGGTTTTACACAATTACATGTTTTATTCTCATGCTATTTTATCATGGTTGATGTTTATTTATGACTTATTCCTTATGTACTACAAATATTTATTTCACAGCTCATGATTTTTATGTTTAAACATTATGTTCATGTTTTTTAGTTCAAATATATATGGTTTGTTTTATTTTACCCATGATTTCCCTTACATAGAATTTGAGCTCACACTTTTTATGTTTTCTTTTCCCTAGGATATAATGAATGGTTTTAAGTATGACAATTAATGGGAATATTTTTATGGGAGATGTTGAAGATCATTCAACATTATTAGAAGATTATGTATCATGTTTCCAAAGATACTAAACAATTACGGCCCTTGGGTGTATATTTTTGGGATGTATTAATTATTCCGCAAAAGTAATATAATTTCCATGTACGTTAATCTTGGTTCCCAACAGTTGGTATCAGTGGAATGGTTTAGTTAACCTTTGGAAACTAGGATTCGAAAACTTTAGTCCAATCCCTAAAGATATTTCAAAGGTATGTCTAGGGATGTCCCTAAGGTTTAGTATTATTATAGGATACAATCCTATACTTATGATAGCTATCATGAATAATCATGTATTAAACCTATGATTCTAGAGATTGAACATACCCCCCTTGATTATGTTGTTTTCCTTATATGATTTTAACCTCTCAAACTACTCTTTTGTGTTTTAGAAAATGGCTATAACCCATTAGATTCATGTTAATGGAGAATATGATGGATAATAGAAAGATATTATTCATGAGAAACAAAATGAAATGGGATTTGGAAGTCCAAAAATCATGATTATTCCTAATAAGTTATCTCATATTATGATCAATAATCTCTACATTGGTATGTTTCCTGACTCATATAATAAGAGAATGATGGAGTTTCATAATGATCATAACGGAAAGAATGTTTAATTTCCCTCATGTAAATAATTTGGGAAGATGCATCAGGGAGATTGTTTGAAAGGAACTGCAAGATTCCTTGGGTGTGGAAAAGAAGGACACAAGGCCAATAATTTCCAAGGAAAAGGTTCAGTTAACACCATAGATAAGGCTAATGGTATTTCTAAGACATCAAAATTAGTTAAATATTTTAAATTTTGATTCTACATGTATTATGAAAACCAATTACCTAATTTAAAATATCATGAAGAGAATCAGCATGGTCGTAAGGGTAGAATTTATGTTGATGGTGATGAATAGACTACAAATGATATATGATATGAAAGAGGTGTTGAGGAATAAAATGATGAAGCTTGGTAGATGGTTTTTTGAATGTAGTGGAATGATTTTATGTTTATCAAGAGTAATTTTATATAGGTAATTTAACGGTAATGTGCAATAAAGAAACATATATTGATTGTTACACTATTGTTTTTCCTAAAGTATATGAATGTATATGATGAATGGTACTGGTAACCATAAAAGTTTATTCAGATATTTTTAGAATGTAGATGATAAGGTCATAATGAAGGGATAAGTAGAAACTAAATATTCGATATTACTAATGATCTCATGACTGATATAATTACAAATTTATATCATGATTTGAGTATATAGAATTTTTGGGATTTCGGTATGTGGAAAGAGTTAACTTTTGACAGTATTCAAGTTTTCACTAAGGTTCTATAGTAATTTATGTTTCCGGAATACAAGATTAATGTATTCACCTGTTTCGAATGTGAACAACAAGATATATGTTATGATATGTGGGGGATAAATTATATTATTCAAATGCTTGTTATATGACCTTTCAAGTAATCATTTTCTTTATCCTGTGAGTTTGTACAAATTATTTTAGATAAGAAAAATGGTTAGAAAGGATTGTGTTGGACACCAGCTAGTATTGTTTAATTCTAGAACTTTTTATGATATTATTATTGGAATTTTATAATTGTGTTTTTTTAGAAAAAGTACCACCCGAAGGATGGGTGAAAACCCATCACGTTAGAAAAGTTTGTTGGAATTGAACCCACAACCGAAGTGAGACGGGACTTTATCGCCAACCACTGGCCTACAGTAAGTCCCTAGTTAGTAGAAATTAGTTTTATTTTATTTAGCTGTATGATATATGAAGTATAAGTCCATTTTTGGAACCATATATGATTAATATCACAATATATGTACTTATGTATATATGATAACGTTTGCTAACCTTTTATTTGAGACAGATGGAATTACCCATCATTTTATCACATAATCTGCTAAAAATTCACAAATGAGAAATTATACTTTATTTATTTAATATATGATGTGGAAATTGTTCAAGGAATCGACAACACCGACATTATACCAAGATCAAGAAAGTATTTCTTCTAACTCCAAATTTTTAACTTTAAGTAAATGATATTGAAAACGAAAAATGTCGTCCTGGTACCCTCATATCCGATGAATCTGATGGTACCTTAGATCATCAAAAATTTATCACTTCGTGATTGTGGGATTTTTCATAGCCATGTTCTCTACAGTAATCCATCATAACTTGACAGTTAGATTTCCCTTCCATATAAATATATTCACCTATGTTATCCTATGTAAAAACTTAATGATGAGTTAGTTTGGGTAACCATTACATTTCATATGTTAGTTTTTAAATTACGTTTTAGTATTATTTTTTACTTTTTGGGTTTGTATGAATGAATCCTTCAAGTAATAAACCATTTATAACCCAACAATTTTTGATGGAGAAATTAATTTTAAGGGGGTAGAATATTCGACCGTGAAATAATATTAGAATTATTTTTAAATTATAATGATTACTTGTGGTGTATGATACTGTAAGGTTAGCATGTACTATACTCAACACTTTATTAGCTTGTAGTATACAGAACGCTATTATTGGTCGGTGTTTCATGCAAGAGAGACCTTTCTCAATAGTATCTGTTTTACACAATATCGAGTTTCACTAAAGAATGATATATTATTATATTATTATTATAAACTATTTATTATGAATAATATTAACCAAATTTTTAATTTCATAACATTATCATTCATCTTACACATATTCTAGTACATTGTATGAGAACAAAGAAGTATTTTTTAAAAAAATGCAGTTTTGTCACCATTTGATGGTGCACGAATTTGGAATCTAAATCATGACTGGTTTATAATTTCAAGATGAAAAATTAAACTTATTTTTTGAATCAGGATATAAAAATTTACATTGGATAAAGTTTAGATATTGTTCTGGTAACCTTCATATTTTGATGAATAGAAAAAATACGCTTAATTTTCATTAAAAACAACTTTTTTCATCAAGATAATTTATAAGGTTAAATTATAATATTTAATGAATTTAAATTATAAATTTAATAGATTCTTAAAATATAATATAATGTATTTAATTTTCATTAATTTTACATTGAATTCATAGGTAAAAACATTTCAATCTTTTGTAATGTTTTATACAAAACCTATTTTTTTCGACACCAAGATTAATTTTAAATTAATTACAGAAACATCTGTGTTTTGAATTTGGATAAATGGGTTCAATATTTGGAATCATTAGGTCCAAATTATGTTAATATGGTACATTTATTTTTAGTCGTTATAAATAGTAACTACGGTAAATTTTATTTACCATACTTAAATGTAAATCGGGTAAATAAGGATAAAAATAATATTATCAAACTACAGTAAAAATAGTTTAAATATAATTTAATTATTATATTTCGTCCGAATATATACTTGGGTTGAAATGATATCTTTTTGAACCCACTTGTATGTGATTCAGTCATTTATTTTATATTATTTAATGAAAAGTTAAATATGTCTCCCTCAATCTTTGATAATAAAATTTTTGTTAATATAAGGTTATACTTAATATATTTCACACCCCAAGCTTCCCTAGTACTCTTTTATTTTAATAATACAGTAGTGTGTGTTGTACGCAACTTCGAGTTCTAACAACACCACAACCAATCAAACCAGCTGTTATGAATAGTAATACTGAATTTTTGAATTTTTTTAAATTTTATTTTTCAAAATGGACTTAATGTTTCGATTCGGAATATCGAAATAATTTTAGGGTGAAATTTTGGTACTTTCTGATAACTTTCAAATTTTTATGTATAGTGAAAATTACTAAATTTTAAATAGAATATTTTTTTTAATAAAAATAATTAATAGTGAAAATTATGCATTTGAGTTATTTTAAAGTAAAATTAGATAATATTTTTAAAAATATATTCAATTATGGTCATTGGATATAATTTCACATTTAAACTAGACATACACAAGTGCCAATCTTTTGGATAGTTATTATTTCATAAAAACATGTTTTTTGTTTTAACAACGAAAATTAATTTTAAATTAATTTCATCCACATTTGTTGTTTGAATATAGAAAAATGTATTCCATATTTCGAATCAAGAGGTCCAAATTCTATAAATAGTTAACTTTTATTTTCATACATTTTGAATAATTATTTCGGTAAATATTTTATTTACCATGGTTAAATGTTAAATCTAGTAAATAAGGTTAAAAAATAATATTATAATAATATTAATTTACCCTAAAAAGTGTCCTAACCCCATTGGTCGATACATGTCCGACTATGGGAATATTTTGGTATATTTTGGGACCCCATGGAACCACTTGTAAGTGATAATGACACTTTATATTAATTAAGTTAAAGTAAATACAAAAATGACATAAGCATGTATTGTATAGAAAACAATTTACATAGGGTTATATATGTTATATTTTCACCTATAAATATTCATTAGAAAACTAAAAATATTTCCTACATAATGGTATTTTATTTATAATTTTTAGAAATTGAATAAATAAATTTATTTAGGACACAATGATGATGCAGAATTTTCCTTATTAATGAAAGAATCAAATAATTGGTATTATAATTGATAAAAGATATGTAATTTGAAAGTCATGATTCCATACATGAATTTTAATTGGTTAATATGGAATGTTTGGATTGAATAAATGAATTTTTTTTAATTAAGAAAGTTTTTAAGACTTTAACAAAACACAATTATTAAATAGTGTCAAAATTGACATAAAAGAGTTTTTAAAACAAATATTATATTATTAATTGATATAATATTCCTAAAAATATATGTAATGTCCAAAAAAACTTATATGATGATTGTTTTGTCATTAATGAACCACTTCGGTTTTGCTGGGAAGCTTATTGTACGTTTATTAACCAAGTAATATAAAAATATATTGAGACATGGTAAATGTCAAACAAATTATCTAAGAGTTATATCTAAATGATAGGGTTAATATAGTGACCCAAACTAGTCTAAAAAAAATTTGTTTAGTGGACTTCGCCCCATCCACCCCTTATCCTCGAAATAAATTCTTTTTTGGGCCATTAGAAACTGAATATGAATTTATTATAAAATAATATTTTATGTTTTTCCTAAGGTTCCCATCACCCCTATTATAAAAGGTTACTCCCCCTTATCTCTAATTCATACCATAAAATCCATTTGGATCATCCAACCCCTACCCAAATATTTCACTCAACTTCCCTCACTTTAATATAGAGGCCTTAGTTTTATCATAATTCCAACCTAAGTAGCCCATTTGATCAAATCAAAAGGAAGAACCCGTAGAAGAGATAATGTTTTCACCACCCTCTTTCCAGTTCATTTCTTCTTCAACTTCTTCATTCTTTGTTATTTACATTTAAAAAAACATAATCAAGTACCTTCTATATACTGTGATGTTATTATAAATATTTTACAACCATATTCATTATTATATCCATATTTTAATGACATGTCACCATATGTGCGTATGTACGGCTTACGGTCTCCACGTCGTGGTGTAAATGTTATTCAAAACATTATTATTTGGATGGGTATGATAATGATGTTTAATTAAGGTAAATAATAAATATAACATTAGAAAGATTTTTTATATATTATATACCATCAAATTATGTATTATTTTAATATCAAAAGAATGGTATTGTCGCTCGTTCGTACGTACGGACTACCGACTCCACGAATGCGAGGAGATTCACCACCCAACGTATCCATTCATGCCTAATTCTTATTTTATGATTACAAATAATTTTTAAGGACTGGATATCATTCTAGATATGAATAAGATACAACCTATTTATAACAAAAACGACTTATGTAATAATACATATAAAATAAAATGAGTAAGTTGACACCCGAAATGACGATAATACTAAGATATTATTAACAATGATATATTAAAAGATTATATATGACATCATATTAATGTATATGATTCTTTTATAATTTAATAACAATTATTTCACCATTATACAGGAAGTTAAACTACCCTCGACCAAGGAAAATTACAAGGTAAGGGTTAATTCTACAAGCTCTTCATTATCCGAGGTTGTTTATACATAATTATCTACAGGGACCTCTTTATCATCCACATCCATGATTCTTAAAAATGTATTTCAAAACATTATTAATGTTTACTAGACAATGGGTTAAAATCATTTATACCCTTATGTGTTTTGAAAGGAATCATTCTGTCATTTTCCAAACAAGGTACTTTTTACTTTTTCAGCAAATTTAAGGTAAGAATGTTTTTTTAACGTATACGGTGGGTGAAACTATTTTCCGCCATTATAACATCATCAAAGAATCTCGTAAAATCATATAACAATATTTTCATAATAAATTGTTTCATCATAATAATGTGACTCTAAAAAATTTTCAAAATAGAAAGAGATATATCTCTAAAAATGGTTTTGATTTCATCTATGTTAACATCCATTGTTGGAATTTAAGTTTATTTAAATTTAATTTGTAATGATACAAATATTCCATACTGTGTAGAAGGTTTTGTGATATGTTTGACTATGGATGTGATATTTTTATACCATTCATGGTTTATGGTTAATATATTGACATTATGTATGAAATTTTTAATACGAATATTTATGATATATTTAAACCTTTTAATATGAGGAATGTATTGGAATTAATAAGTGATGTGGGGAGCCTGCTATAGCTCCATGATGCTTCGGTAGGTCTCATGAGAAAACTAGACATGGAATTGGTTGAGGACCATTCCCAAATTTCATATATGGTTTAGGCCAAGGCCATAATCATTTTTACAAATATTTCCCAAGGCCTTGAAAAATTGTTTCAGTATGTCCGACATTATACATTTCCTCATTGTGAAAATAACATTCATGGTTCATGTGGTCATTCGAATTGTAGAATACCAATTATTATGTTTTATTATGGTATTAATTACTCAGCTCATATTCCTGCCATAAGAGTATTCATGTTTATTATTGGTAAAGGCATGTGGTTTCAATTATTCACCATGCTTAATATTTAAGTTATCATCAATAGTATTTCTTACCCTTACTGAGCGTTTGAGCTCACCCCTTTCTTATGTTTCATTTTCCCAAGATATGAATAAGTTAGTTATGAGTGAATTTCAGGCATAATCTAGGAGGCATGGATGTTTCTAATGCAATTAATTCGGGTTGTATTTCATTTCATTTTGTAAAGTTGAACTTATGTATGAATCTTGTTTCCATTAATACTAAACTGATCGGACTTTCGAGTCATGATTTCCTTATGATCGTGCCAATGTAATGTAATAATGCACCGACTCTGGATAATTGGGGTCAGAGCATTACAATTGGTGTCAAAAGATGTTTAGTAAAAATCATGGAAACTAGATTTAGATAAAAGCTAATTAGAGAACATAGAATTAAGATAGATTTTGAGGATTAGTATAGAAGAACATCCTAGAATTTTGGTATTGTAGAGATTTTATGAGTTTTCTGTGCAATACATCCTTGTCTGGATACGAGCTAGTAGAGGCGGCTCTAGCACAGATGTACCTAAGGTTAAAACTTGAAACACCACTTTGAGCTAGACTCGAACGTGAACTGGTGCAAGACAATGAGCCTTCGTGCACTCTTGGTTACGACACCTATAGGGAATATTCATAGGATAATTATCATTTTCATTACATACCTTTATGAAGGGTTTATGAGTATATACTTACTTAGAGAAAAAATTTTTATGATTATTGATAATATCCATAAACTGTTCAATTTATTTTTAGTGTTTTACAAGTATGGATTTATGTATTGTGATTCATAAACTAATCTAGTGTATGACATTTTTTAGAAATGGAGCCCAGTTGAAGGAATGAATTCGATACCAATGTATGAACTCCATGTAGGTATTTCCCTCTAACTCAAGATAATTATAGTTTAATTGGAGATAATATTTGTGCTGTTCAGCTTATCACCATAATGGGACAACTCACTCAGGTTATGAATAATTTCCTTACTCGTATGGAACACCCTTATCTTCATTGTGGAGGATCAATGTTAGATTGATTCATGAGGTAATAACCACCAAAATTAAAGGGGATAAAAAATCCATTAGTTGACGAGAAATGGATGCATTCCCTAGAGAAAATATTCCACTCATTGGGGATTAGCGTAAGGGAAAAGGTTGTCATGGTAATTTACCACCTTACTGGAGATGTTGATCAATCATGGTCATTGATTCAAAACACAAAGGATGATGAGGAAGTATCAAATAAGGAATTGCGGGGGTTTCAAGAAATATTCTTAGAAAAATACTTTCCCCATGACCATCGAGCGGATATGGAAAGACAATTTCTGAGTCTCAGGAAAAAGTATGATGAGAACATCTCAAAGTATGAAGCAAACATTATATGGTTAGTGAGGCATGCATAAGATTATATATATAACCCACGAAGTAATATTGATCATTTATTTGATGGGTAAAAACCATTTCTCCATTGAGAATTTGTATCAAAATCCTTCTAATAATATGAAGTTATTGTCTTTTGTGCTATCAAGATAGAAAAAGAATTATCTAAGTCTTATGACTTTAAATCAAGGAAAGAGAAGAAGAGATCTACATAACACTCTAGGAAAGAAAATAAGGAAACATGGAAGAATGGAAGAATTGGATTTCAACCCTATGATAATTACCGAAGGAAGCACCCAGGTTCCTATCAAAAAGGAAAAGGAGTATGCTAAAAATGTGGATAGAAAGGCCATATTGCTAGTGATTGTATGGGAAAAAAGACGCTACCAATGTTCAATGATAAAACTACAGTGAGATGGGACATTATGAAAATGAATGTCCTAAGTTTCAGGGGAACTTACCTCAAAAAGGACTAGGGATCAAGGCCAAGATTACGCTATCACTACTTCTGCAGTAGAATCTATGAATAGATGTGGTGGAAGGTAATTTAATGGTTTCATCAATTTTAGTAAATGATTTATTTGATTTTGGATCATCTCATTGTTTCATATCTTCCCAGTTTTCTATGAAAATTAGATATTTACAATTTGATTTAACAATGAATTTTTCAGTCAAAACTCTTAAGGGATGTATCATTGCCGCAATGTTTTGTGAATTAGTTCCCATTAAGGCATGTAAATGTTGTTTATTAGCTGATCTCATCGATATACAAATGATTGAATTTGATATAATCCTAGGAATGTATTGTATTTCATTCCATGATGAAAAATTTTATTGTAAGAAGACAAAGGTTAATATTTTTGATAAGGATGATAATGAAAACCTTCTATTTATAGCAGAATCGTCTCCACATGGTTCTTATCTAGATCCACCCCGAGTATCTCAACTGAATTCAATTATCGGGGAGGAAGAGAAGGAAATAATTGTGGGTGAGGGAAGGAATTTTAAAATATAGTTTGTACCTATTGTGAAAGAATATGTAGATGTGTTTCCGAAAGATTTACCTGGACATCCTCTAGAAAAACAAATAGTATTTTCCATTTATTTAATTCCTCGTTCAAGGCCAATATCGAAGAACCCTTATAGAATGGCCACTGTGGAATTAGTCGAACTAAAGAAACAACTAGAGCAATTGAATAATAAGGGATTTATTATCCATAGTGTTTCTCCATGGGGAGCCCGTGTCCATTTTTAAGAAGTAATACGGATATGTGAAGTTATGTATCGACTATAGGGAAATCAATGTAGTAACAATAAGGGCCATGTATCCCCTACCACTCATTGATGATTTATTTGACTAACTATATGGAGCAAAATATTTTTCAACGATTGACCATTTATCTAGATACTATCCATTTGTGTGTGAATAGGGTTGAGATTCCAAATATAGCATTTTGACCCAGGTACAGGCATTACCAATGTATAGTAATGCCTTTTTCGGTGACTAATGTACCCTCTGTTTTCATGGATCTAGTGAACATTGTTTTCATGGAATATCATGATGAAATTGTAGTGGTATTTATTGATGATATATTGTTATATTCCAAAATCTATAAAGATCATTAAAATCACATGCGCATTATCCTAAACAATCTTAGAAGAAATGAATTATTTGGGAAGTTTAGCAAGTGGGAATTATAGCTTTAGGAGATTTCTTTTCTTGGAAATATTATCTCTTAGGATGGAATCTCCTTTGATTCTTCTAAGACAAGAGATATCCAAGAATAGCCAGCATTGATGAGTATAATTGAGGTATACAGTTTTATTGGTTAAGAACGTTATTATCGATGTTTTTTTTAGAATGTTGCCTTATTTGCTAACCCATTAATGAAGCTCACACGTAATGGGGTTAAATTTGTTTGGATGAATGAGTGTGAATAATGTTTTGAAAAATTGATGATAACATTAGTCAATGCTCTTATAATGACTCTACCACTAGGGAATGATGGATTTTTTATTTATAGTGTGCCTCAAAGAATGGACATGGTTGTGTCCTTATGCAGAATGATATAGTAATTGCCTATGCATCATGATAGCTAAAAATTCATGAGAAAAACTATCCTACTCAGGATATTGAGTTATAATTTGTAATCTTTTCTTTTAATAATTTTTGGCACCACCTCTATGGTGAAAAATGTGAGATTATATAGATCATAATAGTTTGAAGTATATTTTCTCACAGAAATAATTCAACATGAGGTAAAGGTGATGGATTGAACTACTCAAGGATTATGATTTCATAATACACTACCATCTAGTCAAGGAAAATAATGTGGCATATGCTTTGTGAAGAAAGGATCATGGAGTTTTGAAAAAGATGAGAGTTGAAAGGCATCCTATTTGCATGGATCTTGTGAAGATGGACAAGGTAATAACCTTGAAAGCTGAAACATCAATTCATTTTCAAATGGTTGCCAAACCATGTTTAATAGAAAATATTAAGAGTTCTTAGACCGATGATGAAGTCTTTCAATAGATGATTATAGTTGTGAATGATGGGAGATTGAGTGACATTGTGTATAATGATGGAATTTTGAAATTTGGGATGAGACTTTATGTTCCAAATATACCTGATCTAGAAAGGGAATTGTTGGATGATGCTCATAGTTATAATTTCTATATACACCCTGGGAGCACCAAAATTTATAGATAATTGAAGAAAAATTTTTGGTGGGACAACATGGAGAGGGAGACTGCTTATTTTGTGTCAGGATCTAGGTTTTTTCATCATGTGAAAACTGGAAGGCAACAACCTAGAGGTGTCACAGAACCTTTTCACATACTGGAGTGGAAATGGGATAATATTACGATGGAATTTTTCATGGGACTACCAGAGAATCCTAGAAGGAATGATTCAATTTGGGTAATTATTGATTGTCTTACCTAGTCAGCACATTTTCTTGCTATAAGAGAAGATCTACCACTTGAAAGTCTAGTAAGGCTATATATTAATGATGTTGTGAGACTTTATGGAGTACCCATATCAATTGAATCATATCGTGATCCATGTTTTACATCAAGATTATGGAAGGGTCTTTAGAAGTCCATGGATGATGAACTTCATTTGAGCACTGCCTACCACCCCAAAACTGATAAACAATCAGAACAGACTATTCAAACATAGAAGACTTGTTGAGATCATGCTCACAATACTTTTAGGGTATGTGGGATCAATATTTACCTTTGGTAGAATTCTACTATAACAATAGCTTCTATTCACGTATTCAGATTACACCAAATGAAGATTTATAGGGAAAAAGATGTCACAGACCAACATGTTGGGATGATGTTGGTGAATGAAAACTCGTGGGCCCAGAACTGGTGGAGGAAACGATGCAAAAGGTGAAGGTAATCCAAAACCACCTCAAAGAGGCCCAAAAGTAGGTAGATGAGATATACCGACAACCGAAGGAAAGATATGGTATTTTAGGTATGAGATCATGTTTTCTTGAAGGTATATCCATGGAAGGGAGTTATACCTTTTGGTAAAAAAGGTAAATTGAGTACCAGGTACATAGGAACTTTTGAAATTCTAGAATTAATTGGGGATATAGATTACCATTTAGAAATGCTGCCAAGCCTCTCCAATGTACACGATGCGTTCCATGTATCACTATTGAGAAAATACATGCCTGACACAATGCATGTGCTCACCTATGAAGAAGTAGAACTGGATCCCGATATGTCTTATTATGAAGAGCCCATCAGGATTTTTGATATTTGATAACATGTGCTGAGAAACTGGACGACTCTTCTGGTAAATGTTTTATGAAGAAACCATAAAATGGAAGAGGCAACGTGCGAACCCGAAGAACTTATGTTGAATAACCAACTAAGTCATTTCATGTGGTAGTATTCTAGAAATTTTGATGACAAAATTATTTTAAGGATGAGAGAATGTAACACCCCCATCTTCCATGATATGCTTCTCTTTGAATAATATAATAGCATGTGTTGTACACAACTTCGATTTCTAACACACACCACAACCAATCAAACTAGCCGTTATGAATAGTAATACCAAAATTTTAAATTTTTATAAATTTTATCATTCAAAATGGACTTCATTTTTTGATTTGGAATATTTAAATTATCTTAGGGTGAAATTTTTGAACTTTTTTGATAACTTTCACATTTTGATGAATAGTGAAAATTACTAAATTTTAATTAAAAACAACTTTTTAAATCAAAATAATTAATTGTGATAAATTATGATTTTGAGTGATTTGAAAATATATTTAGATTATATTTTTACTATTTAACCCAATTTTGGTTATTGGACATAATTTCACATTTAAACTAGACATAAACAAGTGTCAATCTTTTAGACAGTTATGATTTCTTAAAAACACACTTTTTTGTTTTTACAACGGGAATTACTTTTAAATTAATTTCTACCACTTAGGTGGGTTGAATTTAGAAAAATAGATTTAATATTTAGAATCAGGAGGTCCGAATTGTGTAAATAGGTATCTTTTATTTGTAATCATTTTGAAGAATTACTTCGGTAAATATTTTATTTACCATGGTTAAAGGGAAAATCCCATAAATAAGGGTAAAAATAATAATATAATAATATTAAATTACCATAAAACATGTCCTAACTCTGATGGATGATACATGTACTACCATGGCCATATTTGGGTGGATTTTGGGACCCCATGGAGCCACTTTTAAGAGATAATGTAATTTTATATTAATTAAGTTAAAGTAAGTACAAAAATGCCAAAAGCATATATCTTTTACCAAAACAATTTTTACATAGGGTTATATATGTTATATTTTCGATTATAAATACTCATTATAAAGCTAAAACTATTTCCTAAATAATGGTATTGTGTTTATAATTTTTATAAATTGAATAATAAATTTATTTATGACATAATGATAATGCAGTATTTTTCTTATTAATTAATGAATCAAATAATTGGTATTATAAATGATAAAAAATAATTTGAAACATTTAATGTCATACAAGAATTTTATTGGTTAACATGAAATGTTAGTAATGATAAATTGAATTTTTTTTGAATTAATAAATTTTTTACGACTTTAACAAAAATCAATTATTAAATAGTTTCAAAATTGACATAATGGATGTTTTAAAATAATTATTATATTATTAATTGATATAATATTACTAAAAATACGAGTATTGGCCAAAAGACATATATGATGATAGCTATGTCATTAATGAACCACATGAGGTTCTCTTTGTAGCTTATTGTAAGTTTATTAACCAAATAATATAAATATAAAAAAAGACATGGTAAATGTCAAACTAATTAACTAAGAGTTAAATATAAAAGACAGTGTTCATATAATGACTGAAACCTATCTAAAACCTATTGGTTGAATGTATATCTATCTATACCCACCTTATCCTTGAAATAAATCAGTTTTGAGACATTATAATCTGAATAAGAACTTACTATAAAATATTATTTTAAGTTTTTCCTAAGGTTCCCCTCACACCTCTTATAAAAGTGTTCTCCACCATATTTCTAATTAATACCATCAAAGCCTTTTTCTTCAGACATAACCTTACAAAATATTCTCTAAAACTCCATCACATCATCCTAGAGGCCTTATTTTGATAAAAAATGCAACCAAAAAAATCCCTTTTGATGTAATAAAAAGAAAGAACATGAAGAAGAGGTAATGTTTTCACCACCCTCTTTAAAGTTTCTGTCTACTTCCACTTCTTTTTTATTTGTTATTTACATTCTAAAATAATAACTACAGTACCTTATATATACAATGATTTTATTATAAATATGGTACAACCATATTCACTATTTTATCCACCGTTTGAATGAAATGTCACCATACGTGCATAGGTATGGCTTACCGTATCCACATCGTGGTGTAATTTTTATTCAAAACTTTGTTATTTGGATTGGTATGATAAGGATGTTTAATTTTGATAAATAATAAAAACAAAATTTTAATGATTCTTTATATATAATATAAAATCCAATTATATATTATTTTAATATCAAATTAATGATATTGTCGCTCGTGCATACGTACAGATGACTGTCTCCATGAACATGATGAGATTCATCCCCCATCGTATCAATTCACGTATAATACTCATTTTATGATTAAAAATAATGTTTAATGACATAATTTCATTCTAGATATGAATAAGATACTACTTATCCATAACAAACATGACTTATGTAACAAAACATATAAAAGAAAATGTGTAAGATAACACTTGAAACAACGATAATACTAAGATATTATTAACAAAACAATATTAAAAGATCATATATTCTATCATATTAATGTATATGATTATTTTATAATTTATTAAATCTTAGTTCACTATTATACAGGAAGTTAAACTACCCTCAACCAAGGAAAAGTACATGGTAAGGTTTAATTCTACAATCACTTCCTTATCTGAGGTTGTTTATTCGTAATTATCTAATATGACCTCTTTATCATCAACATCCATGTTTCTTAAAAATATATTTGAAAACATTTTTACTATTTACTAGATAGTTTGTTAAAGTCATTTATACCCTTATGTGTTTTTAAAGAAATCATTCCATCATTTTACAAACAAGGTACTTTTTGACTTTTTTTGGCAAATTTAAGGTAAGAATGTTTTTTTAACTTATATGGCGAGTGCGGCTATTTTCCGCCGTTATAACATCATCAAAGATTCTCTTACAAGATTATAATAATATTTTCAAAATAAAAGTTTTCTTTATAATTATTTGACTCTTAAATGATTTCAAAATAGAAAGATATATTTCTCTAAAAAGTGTCGTGATTTCATCTATGTCAACATCCTCTGATGGATTTAAAGATTATTTGGAATTGATGTCTTATTATACAAAACATAAAAAATGTATTGAAGGTTTTGTGATATGTTTTACTATTGATGCGCTATTTTTATACAATACATGGTTTATGGTTAACGTGTTGACATTTCGTATGCTTATTTTGATATGAATTTTTATGATATGTTTAAACCTTTTCATATGAAGAATGTATTGGACATAGTAAGTGATGGGTGGAGCCCGCTATATCTCCTCGATTCATTTTTTGGTCGAATGAGAAATCTAGATGAGGTATTGGCTGAGGCCCTTTCCCAATTTTGATGTCTGGTTTTAGTCAAGGCCTTAATCATTTTTAGATGTATTGGTTGAGGCATTCAAAAAATGTTTCAGAATGTCCGGAATTATACATTTCCTCATTAATAAATAATATTGATTGTTCATGTGGTCATTCGACTAGTAGAATACCAATGATTTTTTTTATTATGGAATTATTTACTCAGATCATATTCCTTCCACAAATGTATTCATGTTTATTATTGGTAATGTCATGTGGTTTCAATTATTCACCATACTTATTATTAATGTTATCTTCCACTGTATTGCTTTCTGTTATTGAGCATTTGAGCTCACACCGTTCTTTTGCTTCATTTTCCCAGGAAATGAAGAAGTTAGTTATGAGTGACTTTTAGGGATAATCTAGGAGGCGTGGATGTTTCTAATGGAATAAATTCATGTTATATTTCATTTCATGTTGTAAAGTTGAACTAATGTATGAATCTTGTTTCCAATAATACTAATCTGATTGGTCATTCGAGACATGAGTTCATTGTGATCATGCCAATGTAATGAAATAATGCACCATATCTGGGTAATTTGGTACAGGGTGTTACAGTTGGTTTCATAGGAAGTTTAGTACAGACCTTAGAAACAAGATTTAGATAAAATCTGATTACAACACATGGCCCTAAGATAGAATTTGAGGGTTAGAATAGAAGAAATTCCAAAAATTTTGTTATTGTATATATTTTGTGAGTTTTCTATGCAATACATCCCTCTCTGGATACAAGTAGGTAGAGGCAGCTAGAGAACAGATGTACCTAGTTGTATAACCCGAAAATAGTGCTTTGAGGTAGACTCGAACGAGAACGGGTGCACGACAACAGGCCTTGTTGCACTCTTGGTTATGAAACTCTCAGGGTATATGCTTAGGATAATTCTAATTTTCATTAAAAACCATTATGAAGGGTTTCTGAGTATATACTTCCTCAAAGAAAACATTTTTATGATTATGGATTATATCCATAAACTGTTCAATGGATGTTTAGTGTTTTACAAGTTTGGATTTATGTATTATGATTCATAAACTAATCTAGTGTATTCCATTGTATAGAAATGCGCCTAGTGGAAGGAATAGAAACCACACCAATGCACACATCCCATATAGGTATTTCCATCTTTCTCAAGATAATTATATTGGATCTGGTAGTACAACTGGTGAAGATCAGTTTATCACCATACTAGGACAACTAACTCAGGTTATGAATAATAACATTACCAGTATAGAGAAACCTGATCCGCAACTTGGAAGATCAATGTTAGATCGCTTCTTGAGGAAACAACCACATAAATTCAATAGGATAATAAATCCATTAATAGTTGAGAATTGTATAAAATCCTTATATAAAATATTCCATGCTTGGGGTGTAACAAAAGGGAAAAAGTTTTCCTTTCAATTTACCTCCATATAGGAGATGCTGATCAATGGTGGTCATTGATTCAAAACACAAAGGATGATGAGGAAGTATCAAATATGGAATGGAGGGAGTTTAAAGAAATTTTCATAAAAAAATTCTTTCCTAATGACCATCGAGAGGATGTGGAAAGACAATTTCTGAGTCTGAGGAAAAAGGAGGATGAGAACATCACAAAGTATGAAGATAACTATAAAAGGTTAGTGAGGTATGCAATAGAATATATACACAACCAAAGTAGTAATGTTGATCATTTCATTGATAAGTTAAAACCATTTCTCCATCGAGCATTAGTATCAAAATCCTTCTCATCATACGAATATATTGTCTCATGTGATATCAAGACAGGAAAGGTAATCTCTATGTCTTATGACTTTAAATCAAAGCAAGAGAAGAAGATATCTATTGAACACCCTTGGAAAGGAAATAAGGAAACAACGAAGAAGGGAATAATTTAATTTCCATTCTTTGATAATTGTAGAAGGAAGAACCCCAGTGCTTGTCTAAAAGGAAAAGAAGTATGGTACAAATGTTGATAGAAAGGCCATATTACTGGTGATTTTAAGGGAAAGAAAGACACTACCAATGTTCAATGCTACCACTTCAAGGAGATAGGTCAATATGAAAATTAATTTCCTAAGCGTCAGGAGAACTTACCTCAGAAAAGTCCCAGGGATCAAGGCCAAGCTTATGCTATCACTATTTCTAAGGTAGAAGCTCTTAAAGAAGTGGTGTTTGGTAATTCAATGGTTTCCTCATGTTTAGAAAATGATTTATTTGATTCTGGATCATCGAATTGATTCATATCTTCCCAGTTTTCTAAAAAAAAATAGATATTTAAATTTTGATTTACCAAGGGAGTTGCCTATCAAAACACCTTAGGGAAGTATCATCACCACAAAGTTCTGTGAATCAGTTCCCATTAGGGCATATTAATGTTCTTTATCTACTGATATCATCGTCATACCGATGATGAAATTTGATATAATACTCGTAATGGAATATCATTCGAACCATTATGAAAAAATTTATTATAAGAATAAGGAGGTTACTATTTTTTATGAAAATGATAAAGAACACCTTATCTTTAGAGCATAATGGTCACCACCTAATTCTAATCTATAGTCACCCCCAGTAGCTCAACTGAATTCAATTATTGTGGAGGAAGAGAATGGAATAACTGTGGGTGAGGAATAGAATGTTCAAATAGAGGATGTACCCATTTTGAAAGAATTTTTAGATGTGTTTCTAGAAGATTTACCTAGATATCCTCCTGATTAGAAATTGAGTTTTCCATTGATCTATTTCCTGGCTCATGGCCTATATCAGAGACCCCTTATAAAATGAAAACTATGGAATTAGTGGAAATAAGGAAACAAATAGAAGAATTGAGTAATAATATATTTATTCACCATAGTGTTTCTCCATGGGGATCCCCTGTCATTTTTTTAAGATTAAATATGGATCTATGAGGTTATGTATTGACTATAGGGAAATAGATGCTATAACAATAAAGGACAAGTACCACTTCCCTCACATTGATGATTTATTTGACCAACAACATAGAGATTAATAGTTTTCAAAGATTTAACATTGATCTGGATACCAAAAGTTGTGTGTGATGAAGGAATACATTCTGAAGACAGTATTTCGAACTAGGTACGGGCATTACAAGTTTACAGTTATGCCTTTTAGGTGGACTAATGCACCCTCGGTTTTCATGGATCTAATGAACAGAGTTTTCAAGAAATATTTTGAAGAATTTGTAGTGTTATTTATTAATGATATCTTTGTATATTACAAAATCTATGAAGATCATGAAAATAACTTGCACATTAGCCAAAAGACTCTTAGATGACATGAATTATATGGGAAGTTTAGAAAGTGTGAATTCTGGCATCAGGAGATTTCTTTTCATGGCCATATAATCTCAATAGATGGAATATCCGTTGATCTTTCTAAGACAAGATCAATCCATGAATGTCCAGAACCAACCAGTATAAATGAGGTACACTATTTTATTGTTTTAGAAGGTTATTTTCGACATTTCGTCCACAGTTTTTCTCGATTGGATAACCCTTTAATGAAGCTCACACATAAAAGTGTTAAATTTGTTTGGACAAAAGTGTGTGAAGAATGCTTCGATGAATTGAAGAGAATATTATTCAATGCTGATATCTTGACTCTACTATCGGGTAATGATGAATTTTTTATGTATTGTGATACCTTAATGAAATGACATGGTTGTTTCCTTATGAAAAATGATAGGGTAATTGCCTATGCATCATGACAACTAAAAATTCCGGAGAAAAACTATCATACTCATGATCTAAAGTTAGCAGCTGTAATAATTGCTTTGAAGACTTGGAGGCACTACCTATTTTGTGAAAAATGTGGGATTTATACTGACCACAAGAGTTTGAAGTATATTTGCTCACAGAAAGTACTCAACATGAGGAAAAGGCGATGGCTTGAACTACTCAAGGATTATGAATGCACAATACACTACCACCCGGGGAAGGAAAATAAGGTGGCATATGCTTTGAGCAGAATGGATCATGGAGTTTTAAACAAGATGACAGTTGAAAGGGATCCTATTTTCAAGGATCTAGTGATGATGGACATGGGAATAACCATGGAAGTTGAAACAACAATTCTTTTTCAAATGGTTTCCAAACCATCTTTACTTGAATATATTAAGAGTTCTTAGACCGATAATGAAGTGATTCAAAATAAGATTAATGCTTTGAATGATGGTAGATTTAGTAACATTGTGTATGAAGATGGAATTCTGAAATTTGGGAAGAGAAATTGTGTTCCCAATATACCTTATCTAAAATGTGAATTGTTGAATGATTCTCCTAGTTCCAATTTCTCTATACACCATGGGAGCACAAACATATATAGGTATTTGAAGGAAAATTTTTGGTGGGACAATATGATGAGGGAGATTTCTGATTTTGTGTCAATATGTATTGATTGTAAAGAAGTGAAATCTGGAAGAAAACAACCTAGATGATTCATGCAATCTCTTCCCATAACGGAGTGGAAATGGGAGAATATTACAATGGACTTTGTCATGGGACTACCAAAGACTCCTAGAAGAAATGATGCAATATGGTTCATTGTTGATCGTTTTAACAAGTCATCACATTTTCTTGCTATATGATAAGATATACTACTTGAACGTCTAGAAAGGATATATATTAATGATGTTTTGAGAAATCATGGAGTACCCCTATCTGTTGTTTCAGATCGTGATCCACGTTTTAAATCATTATTCAGGAAGGGTCTTCAGAAGTCCATGGATACTGAACATCATTAAAGCACTTCCTACCACCTCCAAACTGATGGACAATCAGAACGAACTGTTCAATCCAAATAAGACATGTTTAAATCAGGCCCACTTGACTTTTAGGGTATTTGGGATCAAAAATTACCTTCGGTAGAATTTTCCAATAATAACAGGTTCCATTCAAATATTCGGATGGAACCATATAAAGCATTATACAGAAAGATATGTCGCACAATAGCCTGTTGGGATGATGATTGTGAAAGAAATATTTTAGGCCTAGAACTAGTTGAGGAAACGATGGAAATGGTGAAGGTAATCCAAAACCACATCAAAGAATCCCAATATAGGCAGAAGATCTATACCGATAACCGAAGGTTTGATTTGGAAATTCATGTAGGAGATCATGTTTTCATAAATGTATCTCCATGGAAGGGTGTTATATTTTTCGGTAAGAAAGGTAAATTGAGTCCTAGTTACATAGGACCTTTCAAAATTCTAGATGAAATTGGGGTTGTAGCTTACGGTTTGGCAATGCCGCCAAGTCTTTCCAAAGTTCACGATGTGTTCCACATATCATTGTTGATAAAATGCATGCCTGACCCAATGCAAGTACTCACCTATGAGGAAGTAGAAATGGTACCAAATCTATCTTATTGTGAAGAGACCATCAGGATTCATGATACCAGAGAACAACTGCTGAGAAATCAGACGACTCATATGGTAAAAGTTATATGGAGAAACCATAAGATGGAAAAGGCAACATGGGAACATGAAGAACTTGTGATGAATAACCTCCTGAGTCATTTCATGTTGTTGTATTCTATAAATTTAAAGGAAAACATTATTTGGAGTGGGGATAATGTAACACCCCGATCATCCACGATACACTTCACTTTGAATAATATAATAGCGTGTGTTGTACGCAACTTCGAGTTCTAACACACACCACAACCAATCAAACTAGCCGTTATGAATATTAATACCCACATTTTTAATTTTTATAAATTTTTTCATTCAAAATGGACTTCATTTTTGGATTCAGAATATCGAAATTATCATATGGTGAAATTTTGGTACTTTTCTGATAACTTTCATATTTTGATGAATAGTGAAAATTACTAAATTGTAATTAAAAACAAATTTTTTTAATCGAAATAATAAATAGTGATAAATTATGAATTTAAGAGATTTAATATTATTATTATATTATATTTTTAGCATTTAATCAAATGTTGGTCATTGGACTTAATTTCACATTTAAACTAGTCATAAACAAGTGTCAATCTTTTGAATAGTTACTATTTCTTAAAAACACGCTATTTGTTTTAACAACGATAATTAATTTTAAATTAATTTCATCCACATATGTGGTTTGAATTTAGATAAATGGATTCCATATTTAAAATCTAGTGTTCCAAATTGTGTAAATATGTATCTTTTTTTATACATTCAGAATAATTATTTTGATAAATATTTTATTTACAATGGTTAAAGGATAAATCCCGTAAATTATGTTAAAATATAAGATTATAATAATCTTAAATTATCATAAAACGTGTCCTAACCGTATGTTTTGATACATTTCCAACCATGGTCATCATTGGGTCGATTTTGGGACCCCATGGAGAAACTTTTATGTGATAATGACACTTTATATTAATTAAGTTAAATTAAATACAAAAATGACAAAAGCATATATTTTTTAACAAAATGATTTTTACATAGAGTTATATATATTATATATTGGACAATAAAAATTCTTTATAAATATAAAAATATTTCATACATAATGGTATTTTATTTATAATTTTTAGACATTTAATAATTAAATTTATTTATGACATAATGCGGATTCATTATTTTCCTTATTAATGAAAGAATAAAATAATTGGTATTATAAATTATAAAATAAATTTAATTTTAATGTTTTGATACCATAAATGAATTTTATTTGTTAATATGGCATTTTAGTATCGATTAAATGAATTTTTTTAATTAAAAAAGTTGTTAAGATTTTAAAAAAAAATCATCTATTAAATAGTGTCATAATTGATATAAAGGAGTTTTTAATATAGATATTATATTATTAATTTATATAATATTAAAAAAAATCTATTGATTGGCCATAAGACTTATATGATGATAGGTATGTCATTAATGAACCACTTTGAATTATCTTGGTAGTTTATAGTATGTTTATTAACCAAATAATATCAAAATACAAAAAGACATGGTAAATGTGAAACTAATTAACTAAGAGTTAAATCTAAAATATAAGGATAATATAGTGACCCAAACCTGTCTAAAACTTATTGTTTGAGTGGATTTATACCCATACCCACATTATCGTCGAAAAAAATCAGTTTGGAGCCATTAGAAACCGAATATGAATTTATTATAAAATAATATTTTAATTTTTTTCCTAAGGTTCCCCTCACACGTCTTATAAAAGGGTACTCCACCTTCTCTCTAATTCATACCATCAAGGCCTTTTATATCAGCCAACCCTGACCAAATATTCTCTAAACATCATTAACATCAACTTAGATTCATTATTTTGATCAGAAATCCAACCTATGTAGCCCTTTAAATCAGTTCAAAAGGAATAACCCGAAAAAGAGGTAATGTTTTCACCACCCTCTTTCAAGTTCCTTTCTTCTTACACTTATTTATTTTTGTTTCCATTATAAAATAATAACTCCAGTACTATCTATATAATATTATGTTATTATAACCATGGTACAACTATATTAAGTATTCTATCCATCCTTTGAATGACTTGTCACCATACGTGTGTACGCACGTCTTACCGTCTCCACATCGTGGTGTAATTGTTATTCAAAACATTATTATTTGGATGGGTATGATAATGATGTGTAATTTATATAAATAATAAATATAACATTATAATTATTATATATATTATATAACATCCAATTATATATTATTTTAATATCAGAAGAATGATATTGTCGCTCGTGCGTACGTACAAACTAAGTCTCCATGAACGCGGTTAGATTCATCCCCCATCATATCCATTCAAGTATAATTCTCATTTTCTGATTAAAAATAATTTTTACGGACTTAATGTAATTCAAGATATGAATAAGATACAACCTATCCATAAAAACACAACTTATGTAACAAAACATATAAAATAAAACGAGTAAGTTAACACCCTAAACAATGATAATACTAAGATATTATTAACAAAGAAATATTAAAAGATCATATATGATATCATATTAATGAATATGATTGTTTGTATAATTTATTAATTTTTATTTCACCATTATAAAGGAGGTTAAAATACCCTCGACCAAGGAAATGTACAAGGTAAGGGTTAATTCTACAATCTCTTTATTATCTGAGTTTGTTTATATGTAATTATCTACTGGGACCTCTTTATCATCCACATCCATATTTCTTAAAAATGCATTTCAATTTTTTTTTACAATTTACTAGAATATGGATCAAAGTCATTTATACCTTTATGTGTTTAGAAAGGAATCTTTCTATCATTTTCCAAACAGAGATCTTTTTTACATTTCTGACAAATTTATGGTAAGAATGTTTTTTAACCTATACAGCGGGTGCGTCTATTTCCCCTCGTTATAACATCCTCATATATTATCTTAGAATCATATAATAATATTTTCAAAATAAATTTTTTGATTATATTTATTTGACTCTTAAATGATTTCAAAATTGAAATAGATATTTCTCTAAAAAGGGTTTTGATTTCATTTATGTCAACATTCTTTTAGGGATTTTATGTTTATTTGTTATTGATTTATTATGATACTAAACATCCATATTGTATTGATGGTTTTCTGATATATTTGATTGTGGATGTGATATTTTTATTCCATTCAGGTTTTATTGTTAATGTATTGACATTTATTTTGCGAGTTTTAATACGAATGATTATGATATGTCTAAACCATTTCATATGAGGAATGTATTGGACTTAGTAAGTGTTAGGTGGAGCCCTCTATAGCTTCTCAAAGAGTGGGTAGGTCTCATGAGACAACTAGACGTGGAATTGGCCTAGTCCCTTTACCAATTATGATATATGGTTTTGGCTGAGGCCTTAATCATTTTTACACATTTTGGGTGAGGCCTTGAAAAAATGTTTCAGAATTTCCACCATTATACATTTCCTCATTATGAAAATAATATTGATGGATGATGTGGTCATTCGAATAGTAGAATACCAATGATTATATTTTATTATGGAATTATTTACTCATCTCATATTCATTCCATAAAAGTATTCATGTTTATTATATGTAAAGGAATGTGGTTTCAATTATTCACCATGCTTAATATTTATCTTGTATTACGCTGTATTGCTTACCCTTACTGAGAATTTGAGCTCACACTTTTCATATGTTTCATTTTTCAGGATATTAAGAAGTTAGTTATGAGTAATATTCAGTCTAATCTAGAAGGCTTGGAGGTTTCTAATTGAATAAATTCATGTTTTATTTCTTTACAAGTTGTAATGTTTAACTTATGTATGAATCATTTTTCAAATCACACTAAACTGATCAGTCTTTCGAGATATGATTTCCTTGTGATCATGCTAATGTAATGTAATAATGCACTTACTCTGGGTAACTGGGGTAAAGCGTTACAATATAAATTCAATTATAAATATTCATATGAAAACTAAAATGTTTTTATTTATCATGGTAATTTATTTGTAATTTTTATGAAATATATAATTACCCTAATATCTTATACAGTAATGATACAGAAATTATTTATTTACTGAAAAATAAATAATGTAGTTTTTATTAAAATACTAATCACAATAAAATGACCCAAAAACCTGAAAAAAACATATTTGTCGAGTATATCTATACCGTAAGAAACCAAGGGTCGACTTTTGGATTATTTGGAGCCTTATAAAATATATTATGAAATTTATATTAATTAATTTTAAATGATGTCAAAGTGGTCAACTTCATACATTAATAAAGATAAAATTATAAAATTTTATTTTTCAATAATATAAATTAGAATACAATATTCTTATGAAATATATTAGATTTATATTCATCAGATTATTTTATTTTTAATATTTATGAAACAAATAAATATATTAAATAAGTATAAAAAATGATGTAGTAATTATTTTATTAAGAGAAATATTAAATAAATGGTTTCAAAAATATGAAAATAAATATTATATGAACTAATTAATGTGATCCAAAAATTTTATATATAAATATTACATGTTATGAATCTAATAAATATTTTTTTGAACATATCTTCGGTGTGGATCTTATTTATATTCAGATAAATGAATAGTGTCAAAATAGACAGTATTGATATTTTATATTATTTTATTGTTTAAAAATAACAATAACATTTAAAATTTATAAATTGAAATTTATATGGTCTAAATTGTCATAAAGTATCCAATTATGGACAATTAACAACACATAAGTTAATATTTTTAAAAATTTAGAATTTATAATATTATTACCACAAATAAAATTAAATAGATTAAATAAGTTTAAATAAAAGTGATAAGGTTGAAAATAAAATCAAAACATATCTAAATTTGAATGGTCGGTGATATTACAACACTATATTATATCATATTCTAATTGGAGTCTCTTTGGATGTTTTTATGTTGAATTTGAGTTTATTATAAATAAATATTTTGGAGGTTTCCAAAAGTGCCCTTCTACTCTCTTATAAAAAGGGCACCTCCTCCCTCTTCTCTTCACTCCATTATATTTCATGCTTGGACAACCCCTACCAATTCCTATTTTCAACATCTCTAGTTACATTATAGAGGTGATGGTATTCTCAAAATTCTATATCTAGTTCCCTATGAGGATGTTTAAAAGAGGCAATTCGAGGAAGAGGTAATGTCTTCTACCGATCCTTTCAAATTTTCTTCTTCTTCTACATCCTCTTCATTAGCTATTTCCTTATAAAGTAATTACATCAGTATCACTATGACAAATATATGTTATTGTAAATACGAAACAACACTATTTCACTTTATATCCAGCCTACAAAAAATGAAATTACTGGATGTGTCAACGTATTGATTACTGTCTCTACGACGTGATGAGATTCATTATCCATGTTAACCATTAAATAATTACTAAAAAGTATATATAATGATTAATACTAAGATATATGACATAATAATGCTAATTAGTTTATGTATATATATATATATGTGTGTGTGAAATATACTGTCTTTTATTCAAGACAATATGGAAAGTAAAACAGCGTTCATGCATACGTACGGCCTACCGTCTCCATGAATGATGTATTTAATATCTTTTATCTCTCTAATATGTATATTCACTAAATATGAATAAGATATATATATATATATATTACATTAACGAAGTATGTAAGTAATGATATAAGTAATAATATCATGAACAACAAGTCCAAACATGTACGATAATGGAACGATTATTACCAAAAACATTGCTTCAACATGGAATTGAAAAATGAACGGGTAATACAATGTCATAAGTGAATAATATAAGATATCATATAAATTAATATGATTATTTAATAAGTCCATGAAATTATTTAAATTATTATACAACAGTTTCAGCTATGTAGAAATCAATCAGACCTACGGTAAGGGACAATTTTGCAAATCTCCATTTTATCTGAGATTGCTTATACATAAGTATTTACTGGGCTTATATTTATCAACCATGTCCATGATTTATAAAAATGTTTTAATAAATAGTTTACTATTATTCTATTAATGTTTAAATTCATTTTTACCCATTGTTGACATTTACCACTTTTTATAGAAGGAATGTTTCTTTTGTTTACCATACAAGGTACTTTTTGACTATTTCAGCAAAAGTACGAGGATAATTTTTTAAATTATACGACATGAATAGATTATTAAATTTTAAAAACCTCTTATTTATATTAATCTTCATCTACAATATTTCATGTATATTTTCAACTAAATTATTTTCTTTAAAATATGCATTTCATTTTTAGTAATGAAAATTATTTTGAAAAAAATGGATATTTTCCACAAGAATTCAATTCAAGTGTTTTGTCAAAACTATTATCCATCTAAGATGAATATATTTAATATTGATATGTTTCATGTATAATGTCACTATTATTTACATTGTTTTATTTTTTTTATGATTAAATTATATCCTTCGTTTTATATAGATTTTGTTATGATGATATGATGTATATGAAACCAAATTTATTCATTGGGTTAGGATGAATGATTTATGATTATTTTTTGGAACACAAAATAATTATTTCATTATGAGATGGGTGGGACCTATATCTATATATAATTCATTGGGTAATGTTTTATATATCCTGAGATTGACATGGTTGGAACGGAACGAAAATCAGTTCAGTATTATAGGGCTGGAAAGGAAATTAAACCTGGTTCGGTAATAGACATTGTCCACTATATTGGTCTTGGGAGCAATGACTTCTCTACTATGGAAATAAAATCATGTGATTATTGTTTTTCCACAATTACAGGTTTTATTACCATGCTATTTTATAATGATTTATTATCCTTTATGATCTATACTTTTCGTACTTCCAAGAATTATTCCACAACTCAATATATTGATGTTTAAACATTATGTTTATGTTTTTAATTTCCAACATATATGACTTGTTTTATTTTAACCATGCATAACCTCACAAAAAATTTGAGCTCACCCATAATATTTTTTCTTTTTCCCAAGATATAATGAAATTTTTTAGATAAAAAATGGGAATATATTTATGAAAGATGTTGAAGATCATTCACCATGATTAGAAGATTGTGTTCCATGTTTCCAAAGATACAAAACTATTACGGTCCTTGGGTGTCTGTTTTTGTTATATATTAAGTATTCTGCAAATGTAATTTAATGTCCATGTATGAAATTCTTGTGTCTCTACAATGATAACATTATTCCCTTACCTAAAGGGGATAAAATCAATATCAGATACATCAAGAAAGAATTATTTTATTATGAATGAACTTCTCGTCAAGTTTTCACTTATAATAAATAATTGATGTACTTTTGTCGAGGTATCTAAATATTGAAATCATGAAATTTTAGAAAATATTGTAATAAGATAATGATATTTTCCTTTTTTTATCTCAAAGATCCAAAGTTATGGTGTATGCCAAAGGTTTTTTATTTTTCTGATACCAATTTTCAGATTATGAAGTAGCTTGCTTCATAGATAGGTAAGCCACATTCCTTGGCTGGAAATACATGTTTTGTGAAATATATCATCCCTCAATGTTTTTTTAGTTATTTATGGTTTATTAATATATGGTCAAATTTAATAAGAACATTTTAATATCTATAAATTTTTTTATATGTATTTTTAAAAAAGAAGTTAGCTACTGTTGCCTACAAAAATTGTTCATTCCTCATGCCACTGAGGGACTTGGTATAAAATCCTCTTATTTTTAAGCAATACTTATAATCTAATTTAATTTTGTGATTGTGTTGTGGTAAATTTGTGCCACTTGACTTTTTATGTTCTAAATTCCTTCTCAAACTCAAATTGGGATATATTATTAATGTGACTTAAATTGTTGGGACTTCCCTCAAATACATATTTTCTACTATTGATTTTCATTCAATGTAGTTGGTCTCTAAAAATTAATATATAAATTTTTGAACATCATTATAGACAAGATCTCATCCTATGTAATACCACTTGGATAATTATATTTTTTAAGATTAATATATATTAGTCCCAGATGAATTGAACAAATTAAATGACCTTCTAGAAGACATCAGAACTATTGTCAACAGATATCAGTTATCTCATAAATTTGTTTCTCGATTTGGGAAATTCAATGAATGGTATCTTGACTATAAATGTTTTTCTATAATCATCTTTTTAGATTAGATTCAAAAATACAGTGGCGGTGATAATTCATAGGAACATTATTCACCCTTTGTGGTCAACCGTTGTCGATATATTAGTGAACATAATGTTTCCCATTAATCACAATTTACATATTTTTAGTATTTCCTGGTGTACTTTGTGTGCCCACTTTTATATATATAGTTATTATGTCACCAATTATTAATTTTTTTTGTAATAGCCTCGTCGATGTGCTATTCTCTTTATGATATGTTTGAGATCCCTCCCCCATGTATGTGCTCTTCTAGTGACTTCATTAGATTATGGTCTTCGCTCATACTATACCTCAAACTGATGGAATTTTTAGGTTTCTTCTATATATCTGATTTACATTATCTATAATGCACAAAATTAGTGGTTACATGATCTGGTTAATTTTATAACTAAAAATAATCTTTCTCAATTATTGGTTGTTATCAAAGAAGCTATCTTATTCCTAAAGGTTGTTTTCTTCAACTTTGTTCATGATCACTCAGTTTTAAGGAGGCACAATATTAGTGGTAACTTTCATTACCCTCAAGGATTGTTTGAAGTATTTTGGAATTAACCCTTTATAGGGTGGACTAAAATAAAAACTGATGGTCCATCAATGATTAATCTAGGACCTTTGGTTTATGGAGATATTTTCATGAATTATCATGGTATGGTTTAGGTTGCTTTTTGGTTCTTGTGGTTTTTCTTCCGCACATGATGAAACGAACCAATGATATATCAATTGAGTTAAAATATTATTATTATGTTTTATAGTATAATCACATAATACTACATAGTGACCACAATATAATCTTCAGAAATAGAGATTGAGTAAAATAAAAGGTCTCACTAAATGTTATGGAACCTATACTAAAGGAATAGTAAATTGACCTTCTAAATAGTAATTTGACCATTGTGAATAGTGACCAACCAATGTAATAGTAACCTCTAAAATTAAAGTATAAATATAATTTATCCATCCTATAAGTGACAATATGGTTTAATTATATTTTATTATAAGTAAAAAAAATATTTTAAAAATTATTAATTACATATTAGTTTTATTGTATGTCATGTATAATTAATTATACTTTTATGTTTAAATCAGTCAAATAAAGGTATTGTTTCCATAAAATGTATTTATTAAATAATTGTTTTTTGTATTATGGTTATTAAATAATTCCACAAGTCCTCAAATAATTATTCAAATTGTTTAAAATGAATTTTTAATTATAAAATTTGTATTTTCCATGTGAATCATATTTTAAAAAAAAAAAATTTTGTCATATATAGATTTTTTTTAAATATGGGGATCATTTTTGAATAATACATGTTGAAAAATGTTTAGTGTGGAATTTTGGTATTTTTTTATGAAATACATGAATTTTTTGTGTATAGTTATATAAAATAATTTACAATATATAGATTATAATTTATTTAATGTAAATATTTAGTTATAGATTATTTATGAACCATTGGTTAGAACTCACATTCTCTAGTTACGGATATTAATCCCAAGAATTAGTATTATTTCTTGTTTTGACAAAAATAATATACTAATGAATTAAATATTGAAAAAACACCTCTTTCTCCTCTACTATATATTCCACCACTCAACACCATTTATCCTCCCACTCCTGAAGCCTTGTGCATTTTTTAAATCATGCTGACATATTTTCCCAATCCCTTCCCCCATGAATAGGAATTTTTTGCCTTTAAAAAACACATAAAACAAATCTCTTATCTGAATAGGAAGGAATCTTGATGTAAAACCCTCTTTCGTTTTCTTTCAATTTCATTTCAGGTTCCTTTACATTTTATTTTTATCCCCAAATCTCTTAAAGAAATGGTATTACAACTCCAAGACATATATATACTACAATTTTGGTATTCTAATCAAATAATTTATCATCATCTCTTCATTCCCCTCTGTTTATACTATAAATGAAAACACCATCTGAGATTTGTTAATTTTTCACATTCTTGGACGATGTGCTTTCATTATCTATTACTGTCATCAATTCTAGACATGAAACCATTTTTATTGTTGAAAGAAACTATAATATATGTATTATATATTATTTTATTTTTTATAATCTATTTTTACTCGTTATATCAATTTACAAATAAAAATGAGTTATTTGTGATAAAAAACCAATTAACCCAATCATTTATCATTATCATTATATATAATGATTTATCCTCTCCCCAAATATTCAAATCCATTTTATAAACATGTAATATTATGTATTATCAATAATAACATATGAATTATATAATGAAAAATCTTTCTCTTATTATACGTCTATATGTACATGTATATATGTAAACTAATAAAGAAAACCATGAAAACAAATGCTACCAAATAATGAAATTGATCATATTAGCCCTTAAAAAGTCCATGAATAATAATAATAAATTTATAATAATCATTTAAATGTATACTAAGTTTCTTAATTACTAATTTTTTAACATAAATTGATTATATTTGATATTAATATCATATGAATAACACCTTCGAACATAGGGTAGTGGATTATACCCGAACCATCATTATTCCTTCATGTTGATCAACATTTATTTTTGACCTAAAAAATGTTATATTTTATTTTTATCTACATTATATGAATTTTTTTGAAATCAGGTTTTAATATCCATTCATCATTCTCATTTGGGGATAAATTTTTTTTATGTGGTTCACTTTTCAATTATTCTCTATAAGCAAGCATGTTTTAAGGGAACCTCCTATATTCATACCCAATTTCATGTGAAATATATAATCTATTTTTATCCACCATTATTTTTACAAAAAAAACTCATTTAATTATGGGAAACATCTTGGAAAACTTATGGTTTTATATAATATATTATTCCAATTTTTTTTAAATGATCTCTGATAATTTCCATAAAATGAATTAAAATTATTAAATTTTAAAGATTCATAAATTATATTTTTTACATGTTATCACATAAATTTGACATAGATTATCAGGATATATACTAATTATACATAGTCATTGACCATAAAGGATATATTTATTTTAAATGAAGTATAATTTTATGATACCCAATCGGTTATGTATGATGATATGATTATGATACTAATTTCTTTCCATGTGTATGCTTATGATTATGTATGATTGATTATGTATGATTCTATTTGTGAAAAAACTATTTATGAACAGGTTATTATTGGTGCACAAAAATAGTTCTCCAATTAATTGGGTAAATTTTTTTCTCATTAGACGTTATGTTCAATGGTCTATGCATCTAGCCTTGACTCGTGCTCCATGTGAAACAATCTTTGAGGATTACATTGACTCGTGTACCATGTGCAGTGGTCTTAGTGGATATCCTCGACTTGTACTCCTCTATGTGCAATGAACCTTTACATGAGCTAAATTTATGGGTTATGTTACTTGAAAAATTTTATGATTCCATGTGTATATAATCCCAGGTTCTATATGTTATGATTCAATATGTCTAATCATGTTCCATGCCATTTTATATCATTATGAAATGCCTTTTAACCAATATGCTAAAGAGATATTCAGATTTTTGTTCTCTTATTAGTATTTTTATATCGTCAATTTATTCATGTTATCACTTGGTTATCCTAATAATATGTAGGGGATCAAATGAAGTTAGGAACCCTATATGAATATTTAATAAATAAATATTCTGTTTAGTCACATGTTTTATGTTTTATGTACATAGTCATCCAAGAAACTAGACATTACGATCCTTGTATTTTAATTTGATGTTTAATTATGCATAAAATCATGTAATGTTATATTTAAAATGCTATGGTCTCATTATTTCCTATAATAAGAAAAGATTATTTATTTTTGGAGACTAGTAATAAATAACTTTAGTATCAACCATAGTGATAAGACTATGTTTGAGAAAACATACCTACATTTTGGTAAGTATAGAGTAATTTTTTTACCATAAAAATAGTCTATATATAGATACTACAACTATATGTGGTTCTCGAAGAGATATACATATGAGTGAATACTATGACAAGGTGTTCCAGGATTATCTCGGGGAAACATGGAATATGGATATTGGACTTAATGTACAGTTGGTTTGATAGTCCCTGTGGATATGCATTGGTAAATTCATAAGATCATTATGAACCATTATAAATGAACCAATAAAAATCCCAATAGAATATATGTTTGGAAAAATATCATGGATATCCTATATTAAACCTATGTGATCACAAGTTAGGATATTATTTTACTCTACATGTTTATACATGTTTGTTTCAAGTTTCCATTTCATGTTATTTATATACATAATTAATCCCCCTATTTTAACATTAATTTTATAAGTTAATGGTGGAAAATAGAAGAACATTTTCCAATATTTAATGTTATAGTAAATGTGATGATTTAACTAATTATATGCCAAATATGATAGGAATGGGTCCTCAAAAAATTATGATAATACCTGCTCAGCTGGATCCTATTATGAATAAAATCATGAATCACGTGTAATTCCATCCACAATAGAAATAGGATGTTGTCATCAGATACATCATGTGAAAAAGGCATCCAATGTTTATTTTTTCATCTATTCCCCTCAACATGTAATAGTGTATTAACTATATTAAAATGATATTCCCTAGCATCATGTTCTCATAAAAATAGAATGATTTTCTAGAGAACAATCATTTTGATGGGAAGATAATCAGTGGTGGACATTGATCAAAAATAGAATGTACCAAGAGGAAATTATTTCCATAGATTGGGAAGAATTCAAGAAATTATTTTTTAATTCATATATCCCACAAACCCAATATTTCATAATGGAAACATATTTCCTATAACATATCCAGAATGAATTTTAGTCTATCGGGTCATATGAAGCAAACATTAAAAGGCTTGCACGATATACCTATGACTTTCTCATTAACACCAAAATCAATGTGGATAGCGTCATTAGAAAACTAAAGATGATTCTATGAAATGTGTTAGTGATTTGTGACTTTAACAGTTATGAGGATACCATTTTCCATGCCCTTAAGGATGATATGGAGATCATATACTATCAATGGTATCATGGAAGTATTGACAAAAAGCTAAAAATGGAGCCTATTTAGGGTGTTTCGGAAAATAAATCTCATGATGGAATGAATAATGAACATATCATGTGTCAAAATTTTTGGAATAAGTATTATGGAAACATTATAAAGGGAACCATGAATTCTTTCAAATCAAAAAAGTATAGGGAATTTGTCTAAAAAATATTGAGGGGATATAAAAATTTACATTAAGGTGGATGATGAAATTTTTTTTATCAATACGCATCCATTTGTGCAATATTTCATCTGTATGTAACATGGGAATTATGTGAACAATTTCCCTCATACATGGGTTATTATAGAAATCAACCACAACGTCCAAGGAAACAAGGATGGGAATATGCTATCAAAACTATTGTGGTGGAGCCAAATAATGATGTGGTGACATGTACACTGGTAATTTATTCAATAATGGATAATGTACTATTTACTTTGTTTCTACACATTGATTAATATCTTGATTGTTTATTCAAACGGTTCTATAACCACATAAAATTTTGCATGTTATGTAATCTATGATAACAGAAAATAAGGAAATCACTCAATCCAAAGAAAATTACTTATACTCAATTAATGTTTGTGGACTGAACCTCCCAGAAATTATTTTCATGATACCTTTTTTGGAGTTTCATGACATATAGTGCCTGTATTGGCTCTCATTATTCAAATCCAACATTAATTGTCAAGAAAGGGATATCACTATTCACATCCCAAAGAATCCTCTAATTATATATAATTGTAAGGACAAAGATGAATCTCTTCCAAAATCATTTTCTAAAGTGTGGTTATTATTTCCCTATGATAAATCATATCTATATCAAATTATTGGGGAAAAAGAATGAATTAGGGTTGAAGATTTGATCATCATGGTGGATTACACTAAAGTATTCCTAGAGGAATTTTATGGTATTTTGCCCGACCGAGAGGTTGAATTATAAATTGAACTTATTATGGTATCTCTACCTATGTCAAAAACACCTTATATAACGGATAGTGTAGAGCTGGAAGAGGTGAAAAAACCATTACTAGAGAATCTGGAGAAGAATCTTATATGCATGTATACTTCACTATGGGGTTCCCAAATCCTCTTCGTTCTGACGAGTGAAAGATCAATGTCCTCTACATCAATAATAATGAACTTCATAAAATCATGATAAAGAACAGGTATTCAATTCCATGGATAGATGACTTATTCAATCATCTTAATGGGGCCAATTATTTTCCGATGGTGGACCTTCAGTCGAGATATCTCCAATTAATGGTGAGAAAGGAATATATTACCAAGAATACCAATCAAACGTGGTATGGCCACTATGATTTCCTAATTATTCCTTTTGGACTCACTAATCATCTTGAAATTTTCATGGATTTAATTAATAGTCTTTAAATATTTACTAGACAATTTTTTAGTAATCAATAATGATTATATTTTACTATACTCCAAGATCAAGTATGAACATGAAGTGCATTTGAATACTATTCTGAAGAAATTGTGATGGGAGAAACTATATGAAAATTTTAGTATATGTCTGTTCTAGTTACAAGAAGTGAAATAATAGGTAAAATCTATCACTATCAAAATGGGTATCTGTAGACCCTTTCAAGAGAAAGGCAATCAAGGAGTGGGCAAAAACAATATCTGTAACTAAGACCAATAGTTTCTATTGAATAGCGCGGTATTACAGAAGTTTTTTTTGGATAAATTATCAATATTTTCAAACCAAATGAAAAGTAAAATATTAAAGAGAGTGATAAATTTTTGGACTAAAGAATACGGGGAACGATTTAAGGATAAAAAAGAGGCTCATCACTTCTCCTATAGTCACACTCATGAAAATAGATAACTCCTTGTTCTGTACACCAATGCATAAAAAATGGATTATATTTTGTACTTATTCAAAATGATAAACTAATAGCCTATGCCTCAATACATTTGAAAATCCACAAGAAAAACAATCTCACAAATGATTTGGAGTTGGATGTTTTGATCATTGCATCGAAAATATTGTTTAATACTAAATATAGGGAGAAATGTTATATATATAATGATCAAAAGAGTCACAAATATATATTCACACATAAGGAACATACTATTATCTTGAGACGTTTTTTTGATCTCATCATGGATTATTAGATCCCAATCCACTACTGTCCTGGTAGAGCAAATAAGGTAGTTGATTCTCTATAAAGAAAGGATCATTCATCTTTATCATAGTTGATATTGGAGAAGGATCCAATATTTTTGATTTTTAGAGGATTTTGATTGGAATATTTATGGTAGGAACATAATCAATCATTTCTAATATGACTTCTCAACAATCCATCATGGATAAAATATTGGATGATCAATGAAAGGATTTGTAAATTCAAAAGAAGGTGAAAGTAATGTGAAAATGTTAAAATTTATAGTTCCCAATATACATGGAAGGATTTGTGATGTCTGGGTCACGAATACATATACCATATGATCCAATGATAAAAAATAATCCTCTGAATGATGTACATAGATTTTCAATCTCTATTCACCTTGCCATCACATAGTGGTGTTGAGATCTATGAGAGAACTACTGGTGGTAAAATATGAAGAAATATATTTATGATTATATATCAATGTGTCTGGTATGTCATGAAGTGAATGATGAAATAAAAACGTATACGGAGATTATGAAACCAATACTTATACCAACATATAAGTGAGATAACATTACCATGAACATTATCACTTGACATATAAGGAAACCTAGAGAAAAAAGTGCTATATGGGTCATTTTTGATCTTATAACAAATACAACTTACATTATTACAATGAAAGAGGAATTCTCATTAGATCAAACTTCATGGATATATATCAAATAGGTTGTAAAGATAATAATAATACCACTATCAATTAAATTTTATCGCTATATAATTATAACCTCGATGTTCATCAAAAGGTTTTAATATTCTCTAAGAACTATGATGAACTACAATATGTATCATTATTACAAACCTGATAGAAAATTTTAGAGAAAAATTATAAAACTATAAGATATGTTGAGATCATGTTATATAGTCCTAAAAGGAGGAAGGGACCATAATTCTCCACTTGTTGAATTTTCTTACAATAATAGTTTCTAACAAAGAATCAATGTGGCACTATATGAAGTCATTTATTGGGATAAGTGATGAACAGTAGAATACATAGTTGAAGTAGGTGAGAATAATCTTCTAGGACTGGAAGTGGATGAAAAAATTTTGTAGAAGGTGAAAACCATTCAGTAGCACATCAGGGCAGTGGAATGTTGATAAAAGATCTATGAAGACAATAGTCGACGAGACCTTCAGCTCAATGTTGGAGACATGGTATTTCTCTGATTTTCTCCATGGAAGAATTTCATGAGTTTTAGGATGAAAGTAAATCTATATCCCAATTACATACACTCCTTAGAGATTATTGATCACGTCGAAGTTGTGGACTATCAACTATCAATTCGATATACCATGTCTAATTTACACATTGTATTCCATGTATCCCTCTTATATAAGTATATATCATATCCATTAAAAGTACTATCATTAGAGTTAGAACATTAAGAGAGAGAAATTTCCTATGAGTAGTATCCAACAAAGATCGTATATCATCAAGATAAATTTTTACATAACAAGAATACTCAACCAGTCAATGAACTATGGAATAACCATAGGATCTAAAAGAAAACATCAGGAATAGAGGAAGTGATAAAGGAAAATTACAAACACATTTTAGCATAAAATGTAAAATGATATTACAAGGTAGAAATATCATTTGGGAGGAATAATACAACAATACAATGGTTTACCAATGGAATTTCAATCATATAATTATGCCTTATAGTATAATCACCTAATTTTACATATAAAACCCAATAAAAACATTATAAATGAAGAATGAATGAAATAAAATGTGTCTCTAGGAGCTAAAGAACCTATTCCAAAGGAGTTGTAACTTTACATTCAGAATATTTATGTGAAAATTTGGAATAGTAAACAAGACAACATAATAGTAACCTCTACAATGAAATTATAAGTAAAATTTATCAATTATATATGGGAAAATATTGTATTATTATAACATAGTATAAGTAAATAAATATTTTTAAAATTTTTAATTAAGTGTTAGTTTTTATGGAATTCATGTACATTAAAAATTAATTTATGATTAATTTAATAAATTATTATAAAAATTATATTCATCAAATGTTTTCGGGAAATATTATTCTTAGGTCTTATGATTATATGATAATTTTATTAGACTATGATTAATTTTCACAGTGTTAAAAAAAGATATAAATCGAAAACATGTATTTTTAATGTAAATTATATTTTTAATTAGAAAATAATTTCATATTATTTAGAAATTTTTTATTAAAAATGGGGTTCAGCTTTTAATTCAACATGAAATAACATGGTGAGGGTAATTTTTTTTTATTTTTCCAGAAATACTTTTATTTTTTAGAATAGTAAAATACAGTTATTTGTTTTTTATATACATTATATCTTAAATAAACTATTTGTTGAGTCATGTATGATGTAACCAACATGGATTCAAACTCACAAGCTCAATTTACTATTTTTTAGTATTTTTAATCAGCAAAATTTTTATTCTTCTAAATAAATAATAAACTAATTAATTAAATATTGATAAAACACCCATCTCCCGACTATAAGTACCAACCTTCACCCATATTCTCCTCATACTTCTAAAACATTGTGCACTATAAAATACTTCTCAAATATCATGCCAACTCCCTCCCCCAGTAAAATGATATTTTGATCATAAAAATATGAAAACCCCATCCCTTAAGGAGGCTCTCAAAAGGAATAATTCTTGATGTAAATCCCTCTTCCGTTTTCTTTCAATTTGTTTTCAAGTTACATTAATTTCTTCTTTATCTACAACTAAACTCAACAAAATTTTATGAATGAAATAATACTATATAAATACTAATTATTATTTATTCTAATGAAATAATTCATCATCATATCCCATTTCCCTTCTTTTATTACTATAAATGAATACACCATCCAAGATGTGTGAATTTATCACATTCAAGGATGATATGTTTTCAATTTACATTAATCTCTTAAATTATTGTTATAAAACCATTTTTATGGTTGAATATTACTATAATATATGTATTTTATCTTATATAGTATTATTCAATTTATGTTTACTCGAGATATTAATTTTTATATCGTAATGAGTTCGTTGTGATAAAAAACCCCACAAATTGACCCTAACAGTTATCATTAATTTTTTATATAAGGACTCATACTAATTCAAAGTAACATAATGAATCATATAACCATTTACTATTTTTATTTTTTTAATAACTTATAAAATAAATTATGGAAAATTATTCTCATATTATATGATTATATGTGCATGTATATAAGTAAACCGATCATGAAACCGAGGGAAACAAACGCTCCAAATGAATGAAATTGAAAATCATGTCCCTTAAAAAAGGACAATAATGAACATAATATGGTTATAATAAATAATTGAATTGTATAAGATGTTATAAAATTGTTAATTAATGAATATAATTTTATTTTCCAAGAAATTAAGATAAATTGAAGAACACCATAGGACTTATGGTAATGGATTCTACCCAGACCTCCATTATTATTTCGGGTTGATCTATCTTTATTTCTAAACTAAAAAATTTATGTTTTTGTAAATGATATAAATTATAAAAAATCATGAATCACTATATATTCACCTTTCTCTTTCTATGATATACATGTATATTAGGTTGTTCCCTCTTTAATTTTTCCAGATACAAAATCCCGTTTTAAGGGAAACTCTTGAATTGTTACCCAATTTCAAGTTCACCCTATATTATGTTATAAGTAGCCATTATTATTCTGAAAAATCTATTTTTAATATAAAAACCATCTTTTTTCACTTCTTTTTTTAAATATTATTCCCTTTTGTAAATGATCCTTGATGTTTTCCTAAAATCGTAGTAAAATGTTTTATTTCTATAGTTTTATAAATACACTTTTTACATGTTATCACTTCAATTACACATCACTTTTCATTATATATACCAATTATACCATATTTTGGTCCATTAGATATGTATTTCCTTTTTTTATGGACACTTTTATGAGACATCCATTGGTTATTCTTTATGATATTCTTGTGATTCCCATTCTATTCCATGGTATCCCTTATGATTATGTATGATTGAATATGTGGAAAATATATTCATGAACATTTTTTGATGGGTGTGCTAAGAAATTTATCAAAATCATTTGTTGAATTTTAGTCTCATGATACGTTATTTTCAATGATCTGGGTGGTTACCCTTGACTCATTCTCCATGTGAAACGGTCTTGAAGGTTATCCTTAAATCATGCTCCATGTGCAACAGACTTGGTGGTTAGCCTTGAATCATGCTCCTCAATGTGCAATAATCCTTGAATCATTCTAAAGTAATGTTCTATGTTTCTTCTACATTACACTGATTCCATTATTATAAGATCCCATGTTTTATATGTTTTCATTTAATATGGTGAATCATGTTCCATCAAATTTATATCATTAAGTTATTATTTCTAAAAAAATTTCTTAATATTAATTCTTATGTTTATTAACATTCAATGTTAGTTTCAATGTATAAATTCATATAGGTTCCAGGAGTAGTGGAAGTGCAGTTGGGCTGGTTCCCAACATTATGTTTTACTATGATCAGTGATTATTCAGGGATAAATACAAGAATGAATACTAGTATGCATGGAATACAATCAAATATTTAGATAATGAAGAAAGCGGATCATGACCTTAAGAGAGTATTGGTATATTTTGATTATAATTAATTAAATTAAATTTGATAAATACCTCCATGGACATTTTCATTTGTTGATGTGACTAACCACATATCTCAAAGATCACTTCATTTCATTGTAGATATCAAGAGTAGATATCCTCTAGTGGTATCCCACACATTCTCCATGAATCTATGGACCTTGATGAAGGGCTCTTCATGTGATAGCTACAAAGGTCCTTGTGCTTTCATAATCCAACCATGATTAGCTTTAGAACTGCTTCCAAAACATTCTTTTATCTAATATATTATGGTCACACTCTTTATTGAGAGCATTCATGGTGACAAAAGGATCTATCAGGCTTGATACACGTTTCCCCCAAATTGTTTTCATAACCAATATTATATATATATATATATATTGCATGTAAGGTTCACACTTGGATAACACGAGAATAATATGTAACTTGGAAATTAATTCACTAGGTAATAATAAATAATTATCAAATCTATAGTTTCTTATTTTTTTCCATGTCAAACCCATATCAAATAATAATAACAATACCATTATTTCCATGACATGTGATTAACATGAAAGTTAAAATTTAATATTCTTTTAATCAAAAAATATATTATAATATTTTCTCACGGGGTCCTTTAACTCAGCCCACCTGTCTTCTGAAATATTTATCGGACCTTTGATAATGACAGTTTATTTATTAAGTAAATAAATCACTCTATCTAAATTATTCATCAATAAATAATTAAAATTATATTAGGAATACCTAAATAATTATTAAACCAAAACCAGGTATAATATTTACTCATCTCGTAATATAATATTTTGTTTGACAGGGGTTCTAGAAACACTTACTTTGTAACCCTCTAGGCCTCTTTCTCCATGGAATTAGGTGATCCTACCTAATGTCCATGGTTATAATCTAGAAGAATAACAAATCACCCATAGAGAATGAACCAAAAGAAATAATTACATGTCACCTCATACAAATTCATATTGTGTAATATAATATATTTATCACAATATCTCCAATCAAGTATGTTGCATGGCATTGTCATCAACCTAAATGACTGATAGCTTGTTCATTGACATTTCATTAATATTATATTCATAGTGAACACTATTGACTTGGATTAACTTATGCTATATCAATTCCATCAAACGTCTTGAGATATTTTATTTCTTTATGAAAATAATGGATAAATACTTTCTCAAATTATTCATTAATGCACAATTACTCATGACACACCCAAAATATCCTACAACTCCATAGGAATATATTGTCGCAGTATTTGATAATACATTAAATTGAGTAGCTAATAATATCTATTCATAATAATATTAAATTATAAGTACCATTATATACGTCTGTACATTGGAACATCGAATGACACTTATAATGTGGATTTCCAACTGTCGGGTCTTATTCTAAAAATATATTAGTAAAGATTCCTAGTGGTGTACAACATGAGAAGATGCCTAAAAGTCCTATGAGTCTTCACCCTGGATATCCTATATCATTTTTTCCCATTCAAATTATATCAATAAACTACATAACAGTTATTCAAGAATAGTGTGATGGAACTTTTAGGTTCTCATTATAGAAGATAACTGCTATGACCGTTTAGTGAGATAGCTACTCTATGGAAGTTATCACATTCTATATATCATAAAAGAAAAATAATGAGGTGATAAATAATTTATTAATATTTAAAAAAATTAATATAAGTTTATCATAAAGTAAAAATAATTTGGTTCAGGTGAACTCACTCCAACATATTTATATTTGCACTAGATCCAACTGTTAACAACCTTAAATGCATTAGTTATCTTGTGATATTCTTGATTTAGTTGAGAAAATTTTTTATCTAGATGACTTCTAAGTTGTACACATTTGAGAGTATTCTCACATGAACTTCACATTACTATCGAAAATCCGACAAGAGGCAATACTTATGGAGTATGTGCATTGTCTGTTGATGTGACCTTATCACCTTTATATGATCAACCACTATATTATTATAATAATATAATGTGATAGGGTTTATAATTATAGGCACTACACCATGATCCTAGACAATATTCAGAATCCAAATGGCTTCCTTATATTTATAAGAAGCCACTATATATTCAGACTATAATATAGAATTAGTAAAAACTGGATTCTTTGAACAATTATATCTCACAGCTCCACCGTTGAGATAGAAAACATATCATGCTTGCGTCTTTAGAACATCCTGGTCTATCTGAAAACAAGAAACAACATAACCTCTAATGAAAAGATCCATGTCACCTTTATACACCAGTAACATATCCTTAGTTATTTATAGATACATAAGAATAGACTTAACAGTTGTCCAATTTTTTTCCCGTCAATCTGCTTGATATCTTCTTACCATACTCATTTCATATGCAACATCATGGCTAGTGCGTATCATGGAATACATGATTGATCCTAAAACCAAAGAATGTGAGATATTACTCATTCTATCGTTCTTCTATTATATTTGGGGAATCATTTTCTATGAAATATGTATTCCATGTGACACATGATGTGATACCCACTTGGATTTTTCAATAATAAATCTCTTTAGTATATATTCAATGTATGTAGTCTAACATAGCCTACATAGGCTCTTTCTTCTTTCACGAATGATCTTGATCCCTATAATGTATGTTTTTTCTCATTTCTCTTTCATGGATAGTCATTTTTTTAACATGTATTTAACGAAATATAATTCTGGTATTCCATTTCAAATTAGTAACATGACATCATCATATACTATTATGATAACAACTGCATTCCCATTAATCCTTTTGTAGATATATGGTAACATTAATTCTTAATGAAACCAAATTACTTTATGAATACATCAAATAAAATATTCCATGACCCAGATGCTTTCTTCAATACATTAATGGTTATCTGTAACTTGAAAAACCTTTTGTAATTACCTATTGTAATAAATCCGTCTAATTATTCTATATAGAAATATTCGAGAAGGTTACCATTGTGGAATACTATTTTGAAATCCATCTACCAAATATTATATTCATAGTAAGATACTATGGAATGTATGAATTGTGTTGACTTATACATGGAAAATGGAGATAAAGTTTCATCATATTCAATTCCTTGACGTTGTTTAAACCCATTATTTAGTATAATGGTGTTAGAGGTACTTAAATTATCTTACATTTCTAGTAGTCTATGGATGATCCATTTAATACCAATAGGCTTTACATCAATGGTTTCATTGGCATGATCCCAAATGTGGTTCTTATATGTTGAATCAATCTCAAAATTCCAAACATCTAGCCATATTTCAGCTTCAAGCTCTCTACATCATCCTTGTATGATATAGTCTCATAAATGTCCATTAATAATAAGTCTCCATCCTCAGTGGAAAGAAAACAATATCTCTTTATTTCCATTACCTATCTTACAATTCTATGCAATTCTTGTGTTTTAAGAACTACTTCTTCCACCTGGACCTATGGAAAATGTTTTTATACCAACTCTTTTGTATCTTGAGCATCAATATTATCGAAGTCATTATTTCTCCCACTATCCTTTCTTAGGATGTGCACCCTATCAAAAAGGACACCATGCTTGGATATAGCCACATTCTTGTTTCAGGAGTTTTTATATATTTTATCTATTTTTTCTATATTATACCCTGTAATGTTACAACTCATGGCATAGGTTTTATAGTTTGTTTGATGAGAAATACTAAAAAAATGTTTCTAATCCCCATACATGTGTATGCAATAAATTTGGTTTCCTTCCACATCATAACTCGAAGGTGATTCTATTTTCTCCCTTAGTTTGTACTCAGTTTAATGTGTATCTTGCTATTTGTAACTAATAACCCCAAAAGGATAACAGAAGATCTGAATGAATCATCATTGAGCTAATCATGTCCAACAATGTATTGTTCCTCCATTCACTAACATTGTTCCAATGTGGTGTATAAGGTTTTGTGAGTAGAGATAGAGTCCCAAATTATCATAAAAGGTCAATAAAATCTTGGTTAATGTATTCTATACCTCGATCCGATAGAATATTCTTAATTATCGTACCAAGATGATTATCTACGTCATTCTTAAATTCCTTGATTTTATAAAAGGACCCAGACATATTCCTTTTCACATAAATATATCTATATCTATTCAGTTCATCATTAGAAGTTATGAAGTAAGAATATAGCCCACTAACTTATTCTAATAATAATCTACACACATCAGTGTGTACCAATCATAGAAGATTTGTGGACCTTTCAACATGTCCACCAACTTGTGGTTTGTACATTATCCCTTGTAAACTATTGTGACATCTATCAAGTGGGTTTAGCTAATAAAATTCTAAATAACCATCTGGAAATTACTTTGTCAGTTGTTTCTCGTTTACATGACCTATGCAGTGATGACACATTTAGGTATTATATGAGTCATTATAACTTTAATAGTAATTGTAATGCCCCGACCCCAGTTACCCAGAGTCGGTGCATTATTACATAACATTTTCATGATAACAAGAAAGATCAAGTCTTGAAAGACCGATTAGTTTAGTAGCCTTGGAAACACTAGATACAATCATAATTTTTTTACATTACTTCATAAAAAACTTCTTGTCTTCATATCCCCTCATATTATCCCTGCAGGTCAATCATAAATTACTTCTTCATAATCCTTGGAAAAATAAAACATTGAAAGGGGTGAGCTCAGATGCTTAGTAAGGATAACATTATAGCAGAAGCTTTCATAGATAAGCATAAACACTAAAGGAAATTTATAATTAAAAAAAAGAATTTTAAACTTGATCTTCAGCATAATATGGAAAAGAAAAAATTAAATAATGCCATTTACTTATTCACATAGATATTATACTAGTCGAACAACAACATTCAATATCAATAACCACTTTCATAATGATGGAATGCATAATTCCAGACTATCATAACCACATAGCCAAGGCCTCATGCCAAGACTACAAAAAAGATTTTGCCAAAGCCTTATGCCAAGACACTAGTTTGCCTCATCAGACCTACCGATGCATCGAGGAGCTATAGCGGGCTCCACCCGAAACTTATTATGTCCAATGCATTCCTCATATGAACAAATTTAAACATAACATAAACATTCGTATTAAAACTAGCATATTAAATGTCAATACTTTAACCACAAACCATGAATGGTAAAAAAATAGCACATCAACAGTCAAACATAACTCATGCGATACAATATGAAAGATTGTATTTAATCACATTAACCTCAATCAAGAACAATAAACGATATTGACATAGATTAAAATAGTAATCAAAAATATTTGAGAGAAACATCCCCCTTTTTCTTGAAATCATTTAAAAGTCACATTATTTGTCAAGAAGCCATTTAAAAATAGATTTTTGAATCAGAGTGTCCCATACCACTTTGAAACTTTTAAAAGGCATTTCAATTTAAAATTAATAATGTCCATATAAATAAATCCTTAAAACAATTTTTAAAACATGGACATTAATGAGCAAGATTTAGAAGAATAAGTCTTTAAAACATTTAAAATGGTATTTTAGTTAGAGTTTCTAACCAAAAGAGAGACACTTGAATAAAAATAATTGAGGTAATCAAAGCATTTAAATATCATGAGAATAAAGGAATTCATGATATACTATGTCAATGTACATTGTATACACCACATAAAAGTGATTTGGTGTATAACAACAAAGAAGTCTCAATGGAATGTAAATTGGGATTAATTCTCTCATAAAAGCTGTATCCTTAGGTTCAGGATAAATCAATGACATATTTATGTATGAAAAATATAAATAAACTAAGTTTTATTGAATATTCAGTGTAAAACAATCAATGTACATTGACACATAATCATGTAAAAACAACACCAATGAATTGGATATTTAACTCAACAAATGGAGAATGAGTTAAAATTACTCTTATCAAATTCATATCGATGACTTGAGAAATTATCAATGGAGTGATTATGTGTATAAAAAGTATATCCACAAAAACGGGGAGTAAAAATTATGACATAAGAAAATGAATAGTGATTCCACACATAATCTCGGAGTAAAATAATCAATGAAGTTTGAGTAAAGCCGAATAAATGGAAATGGAAATTCCAAATTCTCTTATCGATTAGGTAAATTATGAAACATACACCCATGAAAGAAGGATAATACAATTATGATGTAAATACCCATAAATTTAATTATATTACACAATTAATACAATCATGGTCAGTACACATACACCACGTGCAATAAATAAGTGGTGAACAATAGAATTCTCACGAAATTTATAGTGAGATAAGAAACCCCTTACTTTGTACATTTTCCTTGGTCGACAGTAGGTTAAACTCTTGTATAATGGTGAAAAAATTGTTATTTAATTATAAAATAATCATTTACATTAATATGATATCATATATGATCTTTTATCATTGATTTGATAATAATATCTTAGAATTATCGTCATTTCGGGTGTTAACGGGTTCATTTTACGTTATATTATTTGTTATGTGAGCCATATTTTTTATTAATGGGATGTATATTATTCATATCCAGAATGATATCAAGTCCTTAAAAATTATTTTTAATCATCAAATAAGAAATATACTTGAATAGATACGATGGAGAATGAATCTCATCACGTTCGTGGAGACGATAGTCCGTACGTACGCAAGAGCGACAATATAATTCTTTTCACATTAAAATAATATATAATTGGATGGTATATCAAATATACAGAATAATTATCATGTTATATTTATTATTTCCAAGAATTACACATCATTATTATACCCATCCAAATAATAATTCATTGAATAACAATTACACCATGACGTGGAGACGGTAAGCCGTACGCCCGCACGTATGGTGACATTTTATTCAAAGGGTGGATAGAATACAAAATATGGTTGTACCATATTTATAATAATATTACAGTATATAGAAGATACTGGATTCATTATTTTAGAATATAAATAACAAATAAAGAAGAAGAGGAAGAAGAAAGGAACTTGAAAAGGGGTGGTGAAACCATTACCTCTTCTTCAGGTTCATCCTATTGATTTGATCAAAAGGGCTCCTTAAGTTGTCTTTCAGATCAAACTAAGGAATCTAGGTTGATTTGAGGGATGTTGAGAGAGTATTTGGGCAGGGTTTGGCCGAACCAAAAGTCTTTGAATGTGTGAAGAAATGAGAAGGAGGAGTGCCCTTTTATAAGAGGGGTGAGGGGCACCTTTGGAAAAGTTAGAAATATTAATTTATAATAACCTCATATTCAGTTTCTAATGTCTACAAAGTTGATTATTTAAAATTATATTTGAGTAGGGTTCTAAAAGCACTCAACAAATAGAATTTTTAAAGGTTTGGGTCATTATATTAACCTTATCTCTAAGTATTAACTCTTAGTTAATTAGTTTCACTTTTACAATGTCTCTTTGTATTTTTTTATTATATTGTTAATAAACATACAATATCCATCCAAGAGACCCCAAAGTGGTCCATTAATGATACAACTATCATGATATAAGTCTCTTGGCCGAACCATAGTTTTTTTATGAATTAAATATCAATTAATAATATAATATATTTTTTAAAAAACTCTTTTACTTCAATTTTGACACTATTCAAAAAATGATTTTTGTAAAAATCATAACAGAATGATTACATCGGAAAAAGTTAATTAAATCAATCCTAACATGTAATATTAACCTAGAAAATTAGTTTAATTCATAAAAATTCTCAAATTATATTTATTTGGGTATTTATAATATAAATTATTCTAATTGTTCACTATTATGTTAATTACTGCATCACCATTGTTTCATAAATAAATTAAATTTTTTCATGTCTAAAAATTATTAATAAAATATCTTTATGTAGGAAATATTTTTTATATTTGTAATGAATATTTATAGTCTAAATGACAACATATATAACCCTATGTGACAATTGTTTTTCTAAAAGATATATGCTTGAGTCATTTTTGTATTCATTTTAACTTAATTAAAATAAAGTGTCTCTACCACTTACAAGTGGATCCATGGGGTCCCATAATCGGCCACAAGATTCCCATGGTCGGAAATGTATCCACCAATAAATTTAGGAAACGTTTTAGGGTAATTTAGTATTATTATAATATTATTTTTTAACCCTTATTTACCAGATTTACCTATAACCATGGTAAATAAAATATTTACCGAAGTAATTACTCAAAATGTCTAAAAATAAAAGTTACATATTTACACAATTTAGATATCCTGATTCCAAATATGGAATCCATTTTTTCAAATTCAATATACAGAAGTGGCAGAAATTAATTTAAAATTAATTTCTGTTGTTAAAACAAAAACCGTGTTTTTTAAGAAATAATAACTATCAAAAGATTGATAATTGTTTATGTTCGATTTAAATGTGAAATTATGTTAAATGACCCATATTGTATTACATGATGAAAATATATTTTAAATATAATTTAAAACCACTCAAATACATAATTTATCACTATTAATTATTTCGATTAAAAAAGTTGTTTTTCATTAAAATTTACTAATTTTCACTATTCATCAAAATATAAAAGTTATCCGAAATGTACCAAAATTTCACCCTAGGATAAACTCGTTATTCCGAATCCAATAATGAAGTCTATTTTACCAAATTCAAAACATAAAATTTTCATTTATTAATTTAAAATTGATTCACACTTTCGAATCCAAAAGGCGTATTTTTAAGAAATAATAACTATCAAAAGTTTGACATTTTTTATGTCTAATTTCAAAGTGAAATATCATAAAATGACCATCATTGGATTAAATAGTAAAAATATAATCTATTTATGCTTCCAAACCATTAAAATGTATAATTTAACAATATAAATTATTTTGATAAAAAAAGTTGTTTTTAGTTAAAATATAGTATTTTCCACTATTCACACAAATATGAAAGTTATCAGAAAGACACCAAAACATTATTGATACTAAATTCTTATGTCCTGATTCTAAATAAGAATTTCATTTTGTCAAATTGAATATATAAAAGTTTCAAATATTGGTTTTAAAAAGGCTTTTCCATTAAAAGGTGGTAAAATTTAATTTTTTCAAAAATACTTCTTTTATCTGAAAAAATGAATTTTTTCAGAAATCATGTCTTAGAAACTCATAATATAGATTAAAATTATAAGAATAATATAATATTTCAAATTCAGTTAATACTATTCATAACCTCTTTTGAACGGCTAGTTTGGTAAGTCGTGGTGTACTTGAACTCAATGTTCCGTACAACACACGATATTGTATTATTCAAAGAGAAGTGATCTGTGGAAGATTGGGGTGTTACATTCACCCCTCCTTCAATAAATTACCTCCTCGCAATTTTAAGAAATTGGGCCTGAAAATATAATTGAAAGTCCCACATCAGAAAAAGATTCAATAAAACTATCACTTTAAAAGAAAGAAAAAGAGGTTTAAAAGTCACCCAAGATAACTCATACTAGGATTCCAGGTTGGAAAACATGGATATGGATGATAAAATAAGTGTCATGTTCTGATGGAGAGGGATAGAAATCATGATTAGGAGAAAGTTAACAATAAGAACACCACAAACATGTGTTGGGAAAAAAGATCATTAATCTCCTAGTAGGAAAAGTAAATGGACAACAATTTTTGTTGTAAGTTACATTACATAAGGATGAGGAATTAATTTATGATATTGACTAAGAATATAATGATATATACTTACATTTTAAGTAGAGTTTCATTCTTTAATAAACTTCCACAACTAATTTATTGTTTTTAAATGATGAGTATTCAAGAAGACTTGGTCACACTGGAAGAGCTGGAATAAACATCTATATAATCACATGATCCATGCAGGATAAACTATATATTTACATTGTCTTTAGAGATTAATCAAAACCATAATGGTTAGTACAAAATCTAATGATCCCCCAAAAGTATATTCCTTGAGAGAAATAAACACTAATCTTAATTTCTAAAATTAAACCAATAATACCTCAAAGTTAAAAAAATACCATTCAATAATCAATTGTCCTTAAAATCCTTCAATATAATCCATACTAATATTGAAACCCAAAACATAGACGAATTTGATTATTTAGTCTCCCATGTTAAATTGTATCTCCTAATGACATCAAATACTCCTAAATTCACATACTTAAAAGTAATTAACCTCATCACATATTCTCTATTATAGGTTAAAAATTTCTATAAAAACCCTAAATCACTATAAATCCACAATAAAAACATAGATTAAAATATACCACTACTCCAAAAATGAATCCACATAGTATTCTATTTTCCTTGAGCATATAGTGTTCCCAACTAAGCGAACATCATCCAAAATATCATTTATCAATTAATCACTAAATCATTTTCCTATACCAAGGGTATTCATTTGATAAAACATAATAACCCAAATCAAATTATTATTGATCAATAAAATCATTTAACTAAAATTAATTAGTCACACTATCCAGGGACTTCACGTAGTCCAGTGGTAGGCCATAAATCCCAATCGCACTTTGGTTGTGGGTTTGATTCGCACAGCTTTTTCCGACGCGACGGTTTGTCACGTGGTCTGCATGTTCTCCTTTTCAAAAACCATGTTTTATAACATTACCAAAATGAGATAAATTCCTCAAAATAACCATAACATAATTTAACAAAAAATCTTATCTCATACCTTTCATTTTCATCCCAAATTATAATAACTTATAATTATCTCCAACCTAATGATCATATAAAACCAAATGGTTATTTATACCTATATCCACAAGGGAAGAGATAATTCTTCCTCAAATATCATTCTAACATGGAAAACTATAGGGTTACAAATACAAGAGAAAATTATTCCTAAGTAAACCCATCAACAAGGAGCACTAAAACTTTTTAAACATTTCTCCAAACATTTATTTCCACATAGCTTCTTCTTTGACCAGGAAAATATCCTATAGAATAAGGAATTCACTTGGGTAATGGTCAAGTCCGCTACATTTACGGAATATGACTGTAAATTGACTCTTGGGACCATTTTTATCTTCTTCCATAGTACTCTTCATTTTTCTTCGGCAATTCTTCACTTTATGTCCTTCCTTCCTGCATGTAAAGCATCACTTTGTCCCATTGAGACACTTTCCTAGGTGTCTCCTTACACATTTCCTACATTATGGAAATTGAGGATTCCTATCTCCATGGTCTCCACTGCTGGAGCTCTTATCATTCATCACCATTCGCTTTTTTTAGTCCAAGAAGTGGTTAATATATATATTTTTGATCATATTTTTGGAAAATTGATTTGGCATAAGGATGATATCTTTTACGCCTATCAAAATTCCATTTTGTTTCTCATTGCCACCACTTTTCCCACCTTGTACAACATTCTCAAAGTCACTATGACTTCCTTGGAATCCAACCACTGACTAAAACCAGAAAGCATTGTGTGAGTAACAGTAGTCATAAAATCATCTAGAGATTAACATGTCACCATATTCTCAATTTGAAACACATTTGGATTAACCAAGGTTATTTACTCTCATATTATATATTTAATTCTTCAAATCGGTTAGTAATGAAAATGTAAATTATCCTAAGCATATCCCCCGGGAGTGTCATAACCAAGAGTGCAGTAAGGACCGTTGTCGTTCACCAGTTCTCGTTCGAGTCTAGCTCAAAGCGGTGTTTTTGGGTTTTACCCCTAGGTACATCTATGCCAGAGCCGCCTCTACCTACTCGTATCCAGACAGGGATGTATTGCTCAGGAAGCTCACAAAATCTCTACAATACCAAAATTCTAGGAAGTTATTCTAAAATATTTCTCAAAGTTCATCTTAGGTATACGTGTTCTAATCAGAGTTTATCTAAATCTAGCTTCCAAGGATTTCAACTAAACTTCCTCTGATACCAACTGTAACTCCCCGAACCCAGTTACCCAGATTCAGTGCATTATTACAAAACATTGGCATGATCAAAAGAAAGATCATGTCTCAAATGACCGATTTTTTTAGTAGCCTTGGAAACACTAGATGCAATAATAATGTTTTACATTACATCATAAAAAATCGTCTTGTATTAATATCCTGTCATATTATCCCTGCAGGGAATTCATAAATTACTTCTTCATAATCCTAGGAAAATTAAAACATTGAAAGGGGTGAGCTCAGATGCTCAGTAAGGATAACATTATAGCATAAGCTATTATAGATAAGCATAAACACTTAAGGCAATTTATAATTAAAACAAAAGCCTTTTAAAGTTGAACATCAGCATAATATAGGAAAGATTAAATGAAATAATTCCATTTACATATTCACATGGATATTCAACTAGTCGAACAATCACATACAATATCAATAACCACTTTCATAATGATGGAATGTATAATGCCAGAATATCATAACCACATAGCCAAGGCCTTTTGCCAATACTACAAATAAGATTTTGCCAAGGCCTTGTGCCAAGAAACTAGTTTTTCTCATGAGACCTACCGATGCAACGAGGAGCTATAGTGGGCTCCACCCATCACTTATTAAGTCCAATGAATTCCTCATATGAACAGGTTTAAAAATAACATAAACATTCGTATTAAAACTAGCATACGAAATGTCAATACATTAACCACAAACCATGAATGGTATAAAAATAGCACATCCACAGTCAAACATAACTCATATGATACAATATGGAAGATTTTATTGTATCACATTAACCTCAATCAAGAATAATTAAGGATATTGACATTGATGAAAATAATCATCAAAACTATTCGAGAGAAATATCCTCCTTTTTCTTGAAATCATTTAAAAGTCAAACTATTTGTCAAGAAGCAATTTAAAAATAGATTTTTCAATCAATGTGTGCCATACCAAATTGAAACTTTTAAAAGGAGTTTTAATTTTAAAACATTAATGTACATATAAATAAATCCTTAAAACAATTTTTAAAACATGTACATTAATGAGCAAGATTTAGAAGAATAAGTCTTTAAAACATTTAAAAAATGTATTTTAGTTAGAGATTCTAACCAAATGAGAGACACTTGAATACAAATAATTGAGTTAATCAAAACATTTTAATATCATGAGAATAAATGAAATCATGATATACTATGTCAACGTACATTATATACACCACATAAAAGTGATTTGGTGTATAACAACAAAGAAGTCTCAATGGAATGTAAATTGAGATGAATTCTCTCATAAAATTTGTATCCTAAGGTTAAGGATAAATCAATGACATATTTATGTGTGAAAAATATAAATACACTAAATTTGATTGGATATTCAGTGTAAAACAATCAATGTAAATTCACACATAATCTTGTAAAAACAACACCAATGAATTGGATGTTTGACTCAACAAATGGAGAATGAGTTAAAATTACTCGTATCAAATTCATATCGATGACTTGAGAAATTATCAATGGAGTGATTATGTGTATCAAAAGTATATCCACAGAAAAGGGGAGTGGAAATTAAGACATAAGCAAATGAATATGGATTCCACACATAATCTCGGAGTAAAATAATCAATGAAGTTTGCGTAAAGCAGAATAAATGGAAATTGAAATTTCAAATTCCCTTATCGATTAGGTAGCTTATGAAACATACACCCATTAAAGAAGGATCATACAATTATGATGTAAATACAAATAAATTAAATTATATTACACAATGAATACAATCATGGGCATGACACATACAACACATGCAATAAATAAGTGGTGAACTATGGAATTCTCACGAAATTAAGAGTGAGATAAGAAACCCTTACTTTGTACTTTTTCCTTGGTCAACGGGAGGTTAACCTCATGTATAATGGTGAAATAATTGTTATTTAATTATACAATAATCATTTACATTAATATGATATCATATATTATATTTTAACATTGATTTGATAATAATATCTTATAATTATCGTCATTTCTAGTGTTAACGAGTTCATTTTACTTTATATTTTTTGTTATTTGAAACATATTTGTTATTAAAGGGATGTATATAATTCATATCCATAATTATATAAAGAACTTAAACATTATTCTTATTCATCAAATGAGAATTATACGTGAATAGATACGATGGAGAATGAATCTTATCACATTCATGGAGACGGTAGTCTGTACGTACGAACGAGCCACAATATCATTCTTTTGATATTAAAATAATATATAAATTGATGGTATATCAAATATAAAGAATAATAATCATGTTATATTTATTATTTATATGAATTAAACATCATTATTATACCCATCCAAATAATAATTTATTGAATAACAATTACACCACGATGTGGAGACGGTAAGCCGTATATACGCACATATGGTGATATGTTATTCAAAGGGTGGATAGAATACTGAATATGGTTGTACCATATTTATAATAATATTACAGTATATAGGAGATAATGGATTAATTATTTTATAATATAAATAACAAATAAAGAAGAAGTGGAAGAAGAAAGGAACTTGAAAAGGGGTGGTGAAAACATTACATCTTCTTCGGGATCTTCCTTTTGATTTGATCAAAAGGGATCATTAGGATGGCTTTCTGATCAAACTAAGGCCTCTAGGTTGTTGGGAGAGAAGTTGAGAGAGTATTTGGACAGTGTTTGGACGATCCAAAAGGCTTTGAAGTTGTTAAGAAATGAGCAGAAGGATTTCCCTTTTATAAGAGGGGTGAGGGGCACCTTTAGAAAAGCTAGAAATATTAATTTATAATAAATTCATATTCAGATTCTAATGGCTCCAAAGTTGATTATTTAAAATTTAAGGTAGGTATGGGTCGAAAACCACTCAACCAAAAGAATTTATACAGGTTTGGGTAATTATATTAACCTTATCTTTAAGTATTAACTCTTAGTTAATTAGTTTCACTTTTTCAATGTCTCTTTGTATTTTTATATTATATGGTTAATAAAATTACTATATACATCCAAGAGACCCCAAAATGGTCCATTAATGACACACCTATCATGATATAAGTCTCTTTGTCGAACCATAGATTTTTAATAATTTAATATCAATTAATAATATATTATTTGTTTTAAAAACTCTTTTATGTCAATTTTGACAGTATTCAAAAATTGAATTTTTTTAAAATTCATAACAGAATGATTACTTCGAAAACAGTTAACTAACACAATCCTAAAATGTCATATTAACCTATAAAATTAGTTTAATTCATAAAAAGTCTCAAATTATATTTATTTGGTAATTTATAATATCAATAATTCTAATTTTTCACTATTATGGTAATTACTCCAACACCATTATATCATAAATAAATTAAATTATATAATGTCTAAAAATTATAAATAAAATATAATTATGTAGTAAATTGTTTTATATTTCTAATTAATAATTATAGTATAAAATCCAACATATATAACCCTATTTAACAATTGTTTTTCTAAAAGATATATGCTTGAGTCATTTTTGTATTCATTTTAACTTATTTAAAATAAAGTGTCCCTATCACTTACATGTGGATCCATGGGGTCCCAAAATTGACCCCAAGATGACCACGGTTGGACATGTATCCACCAATAAGGTTAGGACACGTTTTAGGGTAATTTAGTATTATTATAATATTATTTCATAACCCTTATTTACCGGATTTACCCTTAACCATGGAAAATAAAATATTTACCGAAGTAACTATTCAAAATGTCTAAAAATAAAATTTACCTATTTAAACAATTTGGACATCCTGATTCCAAATATGGAATCTATTTTTCTAAATTCAATACACAGAAGTGGCAGAAATTAATTTAAAATTAATTCCCGTTGTTAAAACATAAAGCGTGTTTTTACGAAATAATAACTATCAAAAGATTGACAGTTGTTTATGTTCGGTTTAAATGTGAAATTATGTTAAATTACCCACATTTTATTAAATGGTAAATATATATTTGAAATATTATTTAAAACCACTCAAATTCATAATTTATCACTATTAATTATTTCGATTAAAAAAGTTGTTTTTAATTAAAATTTATTAATTTTCACTATTCATCAAAATATAAAAGTTATCCGAAAAGTACCAAAATTTAACCTAGGATAATTTCATTATTCCGAATGAAAAAATGAATTCAATTTTACCAAATTCAATAAATAAATGTTTCATTTATTAATTTAAAATTGATTCGCGCTTTCGAAGCCAAAAGACATATTTTTAAGAAATAATAACTATCAAAAGTTTGACACTTGTTTAAGTCCAATTTCAATGTGAAATTACTTAAAATGACCATCATTGGATTAAATAGTAAAAATATAATCTATTTATACTTCCAAACCATTAAAATGTATAATTTAACAATATAAATTATTTGATTAAAAAAGTCGTTCTCAGTTAAAATATATTATTTTTCTCTGTTCACACAAATATGAATGTTCTTAGAAAGACACCAAAACATTATTGATACTAAATTCTTATGTCCCAATTCTAAAGAAGAATTTCATTTTGTCAAATTGAATATATAAAAGTTTCAAATATTGGTTTTAAAAAGGCTTCTCCATTACAAGGCGGTAAAATTTCATTTTTTTAAAAAAATACTTCTTTTATCTGAAAAAATGAATTTGTTCAGAAATCATGTCTTAGAAACGCATAATATGGATTAAAATTATAAGAATAATATAATATTTAAAATTCAGTAAATACTATTCATAACCTCTTTTGAATGGCGAGTTTGGTAAGTCGTGGTGTACTTGAACTCACTGTTGCGTACAACATACGCTATTGTATTATTCAAAGTGAAGTGTACCGTGGAAGATTGGGGGGTTACAATAATTGATATAAAACACTTGGTTTTCATAATTCACCACATACAAACCATTATTTAAACGTTCAATACCATAACATATGGTGCCATTATAAAATAAACAACATTTATTTCCGAACATGAAAGTAAATCCACTTGTATATAAACACGATACTAAAGTTATGTTTTTGTAAACAGATGGTAGATAATTATAGTCTCATATAACCAAAATCATCCTGGTTAGCAATGATAGGTGGTATTCCCCAATGGGAAACGCATCCTACCTAAAACCATTAGTTGGTCACAGATCCACCTCTCATATAGTAATTTTCCAAAATCTACATGGTTTCTATATTTGAATATAGATATGAGCACTAGAATCAATATATAGTATCCAATATGTATAAATGGAAAGATTTAAATTGATAAAGAATGCAAATTTGGATTCCCCTTTCCTCAGGGTTCAGTTTTTATACAAGTGTCTAGACTTGTCACATGAAAAGAATACTACCTCCATTTCTTTACTCTTCCTTTGGATCTTCTTCTTCTATGTTGGATGATTCAAACGAGCATAAGACTATATATAAATATTAATCCCATTTTTCTTTTCCTTCCTCTTTTTATTCAATATAAGGACTACGGTTTTGTTATACCATGTTTCCTTATCCTCATGGAAAATTTTTGTCAAATTATTTTAATAATCTTACCATTATTGGTCATATTATAATTCACATTAAAAATTAAGAACACCTTGGGACGTGATAATAGTATGAGATATGTTCCCAACCCATATAGGAATTTAGTGGGTAATATGTCTAGATGCTCAATATTGACAATATGATTGACTAAATGGGGTCTAATAGTCGCAGAACCTCCAGGAATAGTAGTGAAAATAGTGTTGGAGATCTAATACCTCTGATATCTCACCTTATCTAGATAGAGATCCAGAAGGTGAGAAATCATAATATAAGAATCCATTTTCTCATGTTGATTCTAGAGATCATTGGTAATGGATGATAACATGAGGAATTGGACATCTAAATCATCATTAAAGTGTTTCTCATACACCGGGAGCTCCTAATCACTAACCATATTCCCTCACACAACTGGTAAAGGTTCATCCATCACATATAATTTCCTATCAGGGAGAAGGATAGCTTGAAGGTGCCTTTTCCACACCTAAAATTATTGTTTGTGAGGTGGTTATCCTTCTCGAGTATGGATTGCAATGATAAATTTGATGCCAAATTTTTTTCCATTTCTACATATATTATGAAATATGTTTTAGTACTTTATTTGATAAAATTAACACAAATAAAAAAATAAATATTTATCAGTCTCACACTATTTTATAAAAACTAAATATCCCTAACCATTGTATTCAGAATATTTTGTTTCTTGTATATTCTAGTGTTGAGGATCTATATTTCATTGTCATCACCCCATATTTGACTATTCATGATACCTAAATAGTTTTAGGTAGTCATTCCAAATGCCTACTACATTAACTCGTAGCTCCATGATTCGTTGAGTAAACTCCTCAATCCTAAAATCATTATTTTAGATTTCATCAAATCTTTCCTATAGGTTATAAAAAGATCTACTTTGACAATAAAGACATGATATAAAGCAAGTTATGTTAGTATGAAACCTCAAATTATAATTCATTAATAATTTAAATCCCCTCAACATTGGCTGCTCATGTACATTGAACTATTGGATCAATTCTAAACAAAGTAATGGAAGTATATATGAACTTAGTATTTTATTGTGTGATTTTATACTTTATGTATAAATTAACTATTATTATCTTTTACCCTGACATTTATTATTATGTGGGATATACTTAAGTGATTAACCATGTCTTGAGAATATTTTTTTCTTAATATATTTTATTTGACATCCATCTGGAATACTTGTTAATTTATTTAATTATGTGATTCTGATAATGAATCCATAATTAATATCCAATAAACTATTGAAAATAAAATAAAGGATATGATCATGAGATTTTCTAATGGTTAGTTTATCTAGTTGTTGATAAAGTTACCCCAACTAATGGGAGAAACACCTTGAACCTTTTAATGTTTATGTTTTCTTCTTTCCAAGAGTCCTATTTTGTATCTCCTTTGATCTGTTTTACCTTAGTTCCTAACAGAAACCACCTCCTCTAGAAAGGGATCTCCATCCATTACACAGGCTTTTATATCACAAAAATGTGTGGGGTAAATGGGGTTTTACATAAAATAATCCATGGAAATGAATTCAATATATATTAATAAGGAGAAGGCCTGAAGGACAACAATAATAATTTAGCCGAAAAATTAAAAATAAACCAATCAAATACAATGGGTTGATCTAACTCATGATCATCCAAAAATATGAAAAAAAATTATACAATTAATAAAACTATAATTTAATTATTTAATTGTTCTTATTATGATAAATCACTCTCGAATTGATTAGTTATTGTCATTAATTATTAAATTCATTTATCTTAAACTTTTTTATATATTTTTTTAGATTCTCATACATTATAATTTTAAAAAAATTAATAAATTTATTTAAAATTAATTGTTTACATAATATGTAACTTTTTGGAAACCTGGTTAATACCCATCCAAAACTATCTGAACTGTTTTATAATGTTATACAGTTTATTATTTGTGATATTTAGAATGGACCCATAATTATAAATGTAATACAACTCATAGATGATGTGAAGATCTTTAAAAATTGTGTAGATGTTAATTAAACATATATATATATATATATCAAAAACCTATCAAATTTTGTGTCCCAGCATCATGCCCACATGAAGGTATATGTCTCAAAGGTTAAATAATATAATAATAATTTTTAAATCTACATAATATAGCAAATGTAAACTGTGTGTAGATCTGACTACACGTTGTGTACCCTTCCCACCATTCATCTGAAGTACACACTTTGCGAAATATCTTGAGTGGTGTAATTTATAAGTCATTGAAGTACTGTACATGTCTAGTGGGACACACACCTTGTATACAATGTGTTACAGGTTCACCAGCTAGGGAATCTATGTATAAGATACATGACATGACCTTGACATGAAGCTACTATAGACCATGTCTATTAGGCCACAAGATGTGTAGTCTCATTGGCCATGTGCCATTCTGTCATGGTCAACATGTGGGGAAAGAATTTACTACAACGCGTGTCATTAGTGAACACAGCTTGAGTAAGTTTTGAAATACTCCTAATCTATTGAACACAACTACATAGTGTGTGATCCATATTACATATTATGTATGGAAGATTACACCATGTGTAACTATGAATACACGGTGTGTACTTTCATATTACCTTGAACAAATCTTCGGAAACTATGAGATTCTCTATTTAATTTTAGTCATAAAATTATTCATTTCAGTTAGATCTGTGATAAATGATAAAAAATAATAGATCACGAAATTCAGTTTACAATAATGATTAAACAAGAATTGACAAACAAATCTATTAAAGAGTAAATAATCAAAGAATTGTTTAATTTATTATAAAAAAATATATGAACCTTCAAATACCACTTATATGTTCCGGGAGCAGCGGAATCATGTTTGGGTTAGTGCCGAACATTAAATTATACCATGATCAGTGATTATTACGGGATAAATATGATGATGAATTCCAATATCCATGGAATAAAATAAAATATTTTTATTAAGAAAAAGTTGTCCAGAAACATGATACTGGATTGAAATATATTGTTTATATTTAATTTAATTTAATTACTTAAATACCGTAATGCCTTTCTCCCTTCATTGATTTGTTTTTTCCATAGATCTATAGTGAGACTTTAATTTTTTGGTAGAGATTAGGAATAGATATCCTCTAGCGATAATCCGCACGTGCTTCGTGAATCAATATAAATCCCTAAAGGAATATTTGGGAGCTATCACGGAAGGCCCTTGATCATGAATCATATTCCCCCGATCGCCTTGAGAGATACTTCTAATGTGTTATCAAATCTGGTAGAGCTTGGCCACTCTTGTTCTTGAGGGTGTTCTTAGAGAAAAAATAGCTCTCAAGACTTGAGATATTTTTCTCCAAAATGTTATGAACAACCAAGATTGGCTATCTACCCTATAGGTATACCCTTTGGTTAATTAGATAATAATATATAACTAGGAACTTATTTCACTAGGTAAAAAAAATAATCAGAAGTTACTTTACTTATTTTTATTCAATGTGAAACCTCAAATCAAATAATAACAAAAATATAATAATTTCCAAGAAATTTTCTTATCATACGAGATAAAATTCAACATTACATTATTCAAATAATATTTAATATTATTTTATCACTAGATCATTTAACTTGGTCTGCACATCCTCCCAAATATTTATCAAACCTTCAATAATGAATATTGAGTTATTAAATAAATAAATTAATCTAACTTCATTATTAGCCGTAAAATAAATAAAATTTAATGAATAATACACGAATATTTATTATACAATAATTAAGAGTAATATTAATTCAATTTGTTATATAATAAAATATATAACTAATGTTTTAGATACACTTATTTTGTGACCCTGTAGGCTCATTTCTTAGTGTCATTAAGTGAGCCTGTCAAAATTCCAATGTTAGCATCTAGAAACATGCCAAGGCACCCATATATAATGAAGTTAATATTTTCATGATATGTCACCTCATATGAACTTGTATCATGTAATATACACCATTTACCATGATATTTCCAATTGATCATGTTGCATGCTATTTTCATCAACCTATATGCTCGATAAATCATTCTTTGACTTTTTATAAATAAACAATACATGGAAAACACCATAGAAAGAGATTTATTTAGGATATATCATTCCATTAGAGGGAATTTGGAATTTTAATTTTGTTAATGAATAGACGGAATAAGGATTTTTTCAAATTATTCATTAATTCAATATTACTCATGACGTAGCCAACATGTCATACCTTGTTGTGACTATATTTCGTCACGATTATTAATAATACATCAATTTACGTGACTCATAATATCCGTTAATAATAATTTTAAATTCTTCGGAGCATTAACATGTTAAAAGATAGGAACATCCAATAAAACATGAAACATGTATTTCCAAATCTCGGGTCTAGTTCACATAATATTAAAATGGATATTACTAGGGTTAGACACCATGGGAAGGTACCTCAATTTCCTCTAAGTCTCCTCCCATGATAGACTTTATCATTTTCGTCCATTAAAATGATTTCATATATCCATAGAACATTTATTCACCAATATTTTCACGGATCTTATGTGTTCTCATCATAGTGGGGAACTATTATGATCTTTTAGTGTAACAACTAATCTTCGGACATAATCACTTGCCATGATACACATATGAAAAATAATAATGTGATGAGGAATTTATTAACATTAAAAAACATTAATATATGTTTATCATAAAGTAAAAATAATTTGGTTCTAGGGAACCAACTCTAACAATCATTGGGTTATATTACTCATATTTAATGGCTCATATAATGTTTGAAGCTCTTTATGAAGAATAAATAATGGTTTTTTTGTCTCATGATTTCAGTTTTATGTTTGTAGTCTTCCATGAAACAAGAAATTATGTTACTTATCTTCTAACTTGATATTTAATTATTTTTTAAATCATTTAATGATATGTGTTAAAGGGTAGGGTTAAAATAAATTATGTAGAAATGTTGGGTGTTATTGATCCATTGATTGTGATTTTCTTTTTGGATGGGGTGTGATTTGGTTGGAATATGACTATTCGATTATTTTTTAGGCTATCAGAGTATATTTTGAGCATCTTTTAAGGAATTTTACCTCTTGGTGAATTATTTTCCTATACTATCTCTCATACATTGACTACATATTCCCTCATATCTATATATATATGCCAACTCAGTTTCAAATAATAATTCTAACATTGGTACTGATGGTAATATATTGGCTTGGTCTAATCAGGTTACTAATTTTTTCATACCTCTTCTTCATATGTATATGTGTAAATTTATTATTTTTTGGCATCTGTAGTATGGAATTTTTTTCATTATTAATGATACCGGCTCTTTTTTTCATGGTCTCATCTTGAACTAAAATAATATATGAAATGATAAATAACTAAACATATATTTAATTTAAATAACATGAGTTTCGTGAATAGATAAGGAATAATCAATATGGACAGATAAATTACTAAGAACACATTCCATTTAAATGACTTTAATATAATAAATAGATGTGGATTAATCAATTTGAAGAGGTATATAATAGATCAAAAATTCCTTTTACGTAGTATGTCTATCATAAGTAAAAATATAATAATCAATTTGAAAACTAAATAATTGATAATAATTTCTATTTATTTGATAAAAAAAGAATAAAAATGTATCTACAGATAATAACAATTTCCATATCATGGATAATAATAATAAAAATATTAATGATGCAAATTTTTCATTATTGGATGTCATTATCATATACATCATAATACCTCTAGTCATGACCTTACTGAAGACAGTTTAAAACTGATGGGTAGGTATACATCTGAAACACATTTTACTAAGGCTATATAATTGATTCGTCACATGAGATCATCTTTACATTGTAGGGATATATATAACTATAACCCTCTCATATCTTCATGTGCAAATGTTTCATCATATATTGAAAAATTCATTTATTTCATAATAAATATGGCTTATCAACAAATTTATATATCATTTAAGGAATATATAATAATTAATAGTCTCCCTTCTAAAAAATATATCATTCAAGGTATAATACCAAATGTATAGATGATATACTATTTAGAGATTAATTATATACATGATAAATAATATTGATATTTAGTGGGGAACTAATTTACAATGATGACAAGTAAGTGAATATTTTATAAAAGAAAGAAATAAAATACAAATTAATTAACTAGTAAAGATAATTGTAAACCATATTGAGAAATAATAATGACGATATAAATTCCACATATCCATAGTGGATCATATGAATAATAAATCAATGAAATTATTGATAAATAGAAAAATAATTAAAATATATTACAAAAATCATGAGGAAATTAATTAATTCACATTGAAAATATTTTTATTTATATAAACTTATTGGAATAATAATATATTAAAATTATATTCATTGAAAATAACATTTGAAACAAATAAAATCTAATTTGAAACATAGAGTGGTAATGAATGCCATAAAATATGAAAATTTCATATATGTTAATACATTTATTCCTTTCACATTTTTTGTAAATATAGAATGAGCCCAGTTTGGAAAACAAAAAGAAGATTCCATTCAAAAAATGTATAAAAATAAAATCATTGGTAAAAATTCGTTTAATAAATCATTTTTATAATTTCATAAAAAAATTATAAAATTTTTAGAAAATACATTTTAGAGGGAAAATTATGTTTGATTTAATAGATAAATAATGTCAAGTATTTGTAAAACATTTTAAAAATCATTTTATGTACCAAAGATATGATTATGGAATTGTTACATGGAAACATAATTAATAATTAAATAAGTATAAAATTAAAAGGTTTATTAAACAATTATTTATTAAATTATTTAAATTAAATTATACTGTAACCAATATTGATTAAAATGACATTCTAAAAGAAACACATACATAGACCATACCATTGAAGTGAGAATTAGTCAATATACCAATTATATTTTACAAATTTAAATCCTAATGATTCATGTGTAAACACAACATAATTTTCTCAAAGGTATTTACATGTATAATCTCCAATTGTCAAAGGGAAAAAAGTAATATAAATCAATCAAAAATATATAATATCACCAAAATCATTACCACTTGGTAATTTTCATGTCAAATTATGTTATATAATATAATTCAAATTTCACATTATATTATAATTACTTATGAAGGATTAATGTTACATAAATTTATAAGGTGAATTAAATACACCATATAATTGGGAGTAGGGGAATGAAATTAAAATATTCCTCAATAAATTGAAAGAGAGTTAAAGTCCTTTACCTCACACTTTTTATTGGTTGTGATTTCTTTAAACTGATGTATAATTGTTTTAAGAATTTTATTTATTTATAATATAATCATATTCAAAATTATAATATCTTATATTTTTCCCTTAAAAATCATACATCACTTTTGTTAATAATATTTTATAATTTAAATTTGTCATGTGTTAATTGGCTTATTCTTAAATGTGTATTTTATCATGAATTTTCCAGATCATTTGAATATTATATAGTTTTAGCTTCTATAGAATTACAATAATGTTATCAATATAATTTTTTTATTTTTTATATATTTTTAAATGATAGATGAATATTGAATGTGTGTAGTTGATCACAGTGCTTCATGGAGTTTGTATGTCATATGTACCCACAAATGATGTTATCATTTCCCTTATATGTGAAAGGGTTATGAAGTGGGTGATATATTAATTTTATAGAATCAATAAAATTTCGTTTATATGATATGTATTCATTAAATTTATCCTTATTAACATCATCTTAATAAATAAATAAATATTAACATCAATTTGTGAAGTGGTATTCTACCGTACACACGAGGGACATTATAATATATTAAAGAGAATGAAAAATAAAAATTAATATTTCATATTAAAATGTAAATATTATAATAATATCATAAATATTAACTAAATATATGAATTACATTATTATCTGTATCCTTGAATGTTTGTGATTGAAAACTAATTACAACACTTCATGTGGTTGTGGTCTTCCAAACACTCAATCGACGATTTCATTTCATAGTTGTTGAAATTAGAGAGGGATAAAGGTTATGAAATTAAGGTAACAAAATATAATTATATGTAATATATTAATGATATTATTATATAATTATTTAATTAAATTTTATGTATGTGTAAGAATAAATAAAAAAATGATCATTTTAGAAGATTACCCCATCTTCAGAAGACCAATTTAGGTTTTAACGAAAATTCTTCATCTAGTGTATTTACGTCAAAATAATTGATCTAATGTATATGTAGACTAGTGATGAAGTAATTTTTTATAAATTTTCTAATCATAATGTATTTTTAAGCATTCAGAGGAGAGTTGAGGTGTTTTCCTTTTACAAGTGAGGGATAAGACCCACATAAATTGTTTTTAAAGAATCAATTATACATATATTTTATCATGAAAACATCACCCAATGGATCACTATTGACCCATATTAGTTATAAGATTGATATATATCCATGAAAGGTTTATTGGACAAGTTGAAAACCCTTATCATTTTTATTAAACCCTCAATAATCTGTTTTTACATCAATTTTGTTAATTAATTTTTACTTATTTTACTATTCAAAATGATAAAAACAATTATCTTTATATATTAGCTAATATAAATAATTCTTACTTTGAACATCAAATCATTTTTATATATTTAAATCATATAAAGGGAAGAATCAAATTTGAAATTATACATGCACACATATTTAAAAATCAGGAAAAAAATTCAAAATTATCTTTTCTATACAATGTTTTATTATAAAAATTCAATATGAAAATTATTTAAATGAAATAATTTAGATTAATTTTAGTAAAATTGAAATAAATTTATTTTTAAAATTATTTAATTAATAATTTAACCATGTAAATTAATTAAATGAAAAGGCAGTTTAAAAAAATTAGAATTATTCACTATTCATCAGAAAATAGAACATTTTAGAAAAATAATAAAATGTTCACCATAGGATATTTTTTATATGGTTATTTAAAAATTAATTTGAATTATATATATTGATTTGTTTATAATTTTTACAACAAATTTTTTGGAAATGCATCACTCAACCACTTTTTGGTAAAAAATTATTTTTTAAAAAACATTTATTTTTCATTGAAATGATCATTATTTTTATTTATAATCAATAAATAAATATTAAAATATGTAAAAATATATTTTTATAAATAATTGGTTCATATTTATACATGTTTATTTAATGAATAGTCTATAATAATAACATCTTAAATATTAATAATTTAATATATTGTAATGTTTTTTTCAATATGGAATTTTGTTAATCGCATGATGTGAATGGTACTGATTTTATATAAAATTAAATATATTGTACTGTCTTAAGTTGTCACATTATCGCATTATATTGGTATTTAATTTCATATATGATATCAATCATGATATTCCACTTCTAAAAAATCTAGAATTTACACTTATTGACTTCATTTTTAGTAATACTTTCATGTCAGGGAGGTTCATATTTCACTATTAAGGATAGGTGAAGAATCACTTAAATAAACTAAAGTATTCATCTAGTTATTAGGTACATAAGAAGCTTCCCTCTCATCTATTCATGGTTCTATTTTTAAAATTTATAATTATACACAGTGTTACTAATTTCCATTTAGTCATGGAATAATATATTCCTTTTCTTCTAGAATATTTAATTAAGAATATAATGAATAATAATAATCAATTTTTTTAGAATGATAAAATAATTAATATCATTGATTATAAATAATGATAATAAACTATGATTTTATCTCAATTTGTCCTATAGAAATTATATTATCACTGTAAATAACTCATAAATTTAATATAAGAAAGAAAGGTGAGCTCATGGAAAAAACCGAAACAGTATTATTTAAATTTTTCGGAGATAAAATAGACTACAAAATGTTATATTTTAAAAGTTTTTGAAATAAAATATTTATAATTTTATCTCAGAATTATTGAAAATCCATGATCATTGAAGATTCAACAACTTCAATTATAATAATGATGAGGAGGGATTTGTAGCTATATTAATTTCTAGTACTACATTTTAATATCATAATAAGTCTTTTGCTTAATATTTACAATGAAACCAATGATTTAAGAAGTTTTTCCTTTTGGTCACTTTTATTTTTTTGTTTTCTTAATATAAATATTTTATTAAAATTCGGTTTTATCCCATATTGATGGTGATTACATGGGGTGTGTTTCTTATTGTTTTCCCCTATATGATACTTTATCAATGAGATTTTTCATTTCTTCCTATTTATAGTCATGATGTTGATTCACATGTTTTTTTGAATATGAAAATTAGCATTGGTTTTATTTTTGGTATTTTCCGGAAAAGATTCAATTTTGGATGAATTGTGAACAATACTGTTCTATAGTTAAAACAGAATTTTAATTTAAATAATTATTTTATGTTAAATTGATTTTAAAATCATAATAGTTAAATTATAAATATATTAATCCAATTTAGTTCATTGGAGTAATTTTATAATATAACTAGATATAATAAAGTATTGAACTTTTAGACGTCTCTTTCACTAGTATTCTAGCCACATTTTTAGGATTAGCATCAGTGGTAATTTTACCACTTATATGAATTGAATTTATAACAAACACATGCATGGTTGTAATTAATATGGAAAATGTGGTTTAAATTTATCAAAATATTTTTTTTGTTGAATAGTAACTTTTAAATTTCATTTACCATGACTAAAGTAAAAGAGGGTGATTAAATTTAGGAATAATATTATAATAATACTGTATTACCCCAACACCTATCCTAATTATATTTGATTTGTGTTTTTTGACCAAAATGTGACCTAGGTCTAAAATACGATTATTTTTAAGCCAATTTCCTAGGATTAGAGCATTTATTATATTTTATTTAAAGAAAAGGAGAAAATATCCTATTCAAATTTTATTAACTATAATATATTATATAAAGGGTTATTAATAAGAAAAATTAGGCTACAAATTTTAAATATAAATGTAATAAAACAATCTTTATCATTTTAATTTATTTTTAATTTTTATATAATAGATAATTTAATTAAATCTTTATATAATAATTATGCAGTAATTGTTTAATTAATTGAGATATATAATAAATGATATTAAAAATATTACAATAAATATAAATTGACTTAATTAATGAAATCCTTGAATTATATTGATACCATATAAATATTAGTGATATATTTTATGTATTATTTTAATCATTTCATGTTTTTTTATATAAAAACATATATTTAATAGTATCAAAATTGGAATAAATGGTACCTTAAAATAAATCATATTTTATTAAATATTTTAAAATTATTAAAATATATAATTCTACCAAAAAAACTAATATAATGTTAAAAATTTCATAAATTATCCAATTGGGGTTATTGTGGAATTTTATAGTAACAATATTAACCCAAAAGTGTAAAAAGACATGTTTACATTGTAAGAGTTAAGTTGTTTATCTATGGGTTAACTCCAAAAAATATGGTTCATATTTTGACCTAACCATGTACCAAATTCCTTTCTTATAGGATTGATACCCGTAATCATATCGTATTTTATATAACTAACTATTGATCTATTTTATATAGAAAATAAATTTATAATAAATTAGTAGTTTTGGATGTTCCTAAAGTGCTCCTCCTCTTTCTCAAAAAAGGGATCATCTCATTAACCATTATTTAACCCTCTAATGAATTTTTTATCATACAAAATATTCCAATTTATGTTCAAAACATTCATACATTCTCCCTAGAATCCATCAACTTGTAAGAAGTCAACTAAAGTAATCCATTTTTCACAAACTAATTAATGTTATCGGATTAATAGGTAATATCTTCTCCAAGATCATTTCCATTATTTTATTTCTCCAATGCATACAATCTATTTATTCAAATATTTTTTGACAAAAAAATTATTCTAAATATACTAGGATGTTTTTATGCAAATGGGTTACCAAAACTTACTCACACCTCAATATAATCGATATTGAACATATTATTCTTGTGATGACAGTTCATTTTCCCTTTACAACCAATCACGGTGTCTAATATGATGGAACCTCTATGTATATATGTTATATATAATATCGAGTATGTATTTGTGTTTTTTTATTACATTCTACAACACATATCTATTACCATAATTTTGTGTTAATATATCTATCTCGTTTGAGGAAGTTTGGACTACTACCCCCTCAAAGCGGTGTGATTCGTTCACACACCACATGGTATGTATTAAGGATGTTTTTAGTGAAATATAATGATATATATTATTTAATAATTCTACTATAATATATATATACACATATATATACATATATCATATACATACTTTCATTCCAAACTACAATTAAAACAGAAACATCATTCATGTGTGTGTATGAATTAACATCTCCATTATTGGTGTATTATATTTCATAATTAATTATACAATTGATTTTTATCATCTAAATATACTCTATATAAATTTTATTTATATAAATATTTTTATATTAGAATAATTATTTATGTTTAGGGACCAACTATATAACAAATTAAGATACATGAAAACAATGAAGAGAATATTTCCCAAAGTGAAACATTATAATATGATCACTAAAAAGTGGTCAATGTAAGATCATAATCATACCATATATAGTATTATATATAATAATATTATTCTATAAAAATTTTACAATAAAATTATATTTATTTTACATGAAACTAGTTTCAATACGAAGAGATTCATGATAAATGGTAAGGATATTTGATCTGACTTTTTAATTCTTCTGAGATATATGAAATGTTCACCTCTTTTTCCCTTTTATGTTGCCAATACATACCATGAATGTATCCAATGATTATTATACGTAAATTTATGGGAATTTACATATAAATTTTGAAAACCTTATTTCTCGGGGTTTTAGTGGCAATGGTTTTGTGTTTCAAAAATAATTTTTATAATAATAAATGATATTTTCATCAAGAAATTTTTTAAAAGTTTTTTAAAAATGATTTTCCATCTAAGATAACATAAATTTTAGTTACTAATTCATTTATGGGAAAATTATTCTATTTTCCATTGAAATTATTTCTCTAAATGGATTATGTTTTGATGGCATGATGTTTACGATGCTCCTTTCGCTTCCACCAGTTATATGCTTTTGAAACATGCTGCTTTCCACATGTTATGATTATGAAACCTATATCATTCTCGATGTTATGATATGTATACATGTTTCTGATACTGTTTTATTTTCATGGGAAATGTTATCATTTTTAATGGTCTTGTGTCACATGTACTAATGATATCATTATGAGATGGGCCGTATATATCTCTCTCTACAATGCATTGGGGAAAGATTTATAGATCATGAGATAGACTAAGATGCTCTTATGAGTGACCCTTAACAACTAAGATTGCCTTGGGAGTGAACAATGACTACCAAAATGGTATGAGGAGTGAACACATGCTACTAATATGAGAATGGTAGTAAGCCATGACTACCAAGATGTTTGTTGGAGTGATCCCATACTACAAATATTTTTTTCGAAGAGATTCCTTTTCTACTAGAGAAATCATTTTATACTTATGTGTCTTCCAGAATTCTATGTTTATTTCCAATATTATGATTTCATAGATTATTGTCTTTATTTAATTATGATCTATGTCTTATGATATAAAAGTTTGTATTCTATGATTCATATTATCATATTTTATATGTAGGGTATGATATTCTAATTTGATGATAACACTCTCATACCCCAATGCACAAGTTTATAGTTTAATGTCTCCCTTGTTTATCCTTACTAAGCATCTTATATCACCCCTTTTATGTTAATTTTCACCATAGTTATGATGATTTGTACTATGTTTGATGTGCCTATGGAATATTTTTTTAATAAGAACTTATTGTGAGATGATTTAGCTCATTTATGTTCTAGTGTTTATGTTTTAATGTTTCCAAAGGTACTAGACCAATTATGATCTTTGAACATCTGTTTGAGTAATGATTAAGTATTCCACAAAAGTTTTTTAATTTCAATGTTTTGAAAAGTGAGGGTCATTATATATGGTATCATAACAAATTTATAATTCTCTTTAAAATTCTAGGATCTGAAAATCATAGTGAGGAAATTAATGAAATGTCTAGGTATAAGACTAAGGATAATCAAAAGTATAAAAAAATAGCTAGGAATATTTTTTGGAGGATAGAGAGAGCAGTTTTCTAGAAATAAATACCAACCTATACACTGCATGTGATTGTGTTTCTAGAATATATGTTCCTTTGTGTATGAAAACTAACACGATGCTTTGGGTTTGACTATGGGTAATCTGCTACTCAAAAAAGGTACTTGTTGCACACCTAGTTTGACACTCCAAGTGGATATGATTTCGAAATTCAAAAACTCTTCTCAAACCATTATGATGGATTTTTTTATTCGTTGGAATTTAAACACCTAGGATAAACATATTATTTCATATATTAGGTAATGTGTCATATGTTATACATCATATAAGTAATTTTTCATTATTATGTGGTTCCTTATTATGAGGATTTTTTCTTACTCTATTATTTTGGTTTAGGTAAATGTTTGGAACCTGAAAGTACATCATTAACAGTGATTATGGGGGAAAATAAAATGAATTTTTTCCTGGGAAACCGAATTCTATGGGATATTGAAGGAAAAACATCATTTCTATGCTCACACAACATTCTCAACCTATTACTCATGGTGGAATTCCAAATTAAAAAAATGAGGGAATACACCATATTGAGTTTTTCATGACCCAACATCCAGCTTCTATTAGAGTGTCTTCAAATCCACTTGTTATTGAATAATATATCAGTACTAATGAAAAGTAATTATCCCTTAATTTTTGTTTGGAGCATGAGAAATTCATTCTAGTTGTTTATTAGTTAGAATAATTATTATATAAATGGTAGAGAATAATCAAGAATATGATGAAGACATATAAGATTTAACGCATCAATTGGGATGAGTTCAAGAACATAAGTTTTCAAAATTACTTTCCTCATATTCCTTTTACCAAGATGGGGAATGGCTTCCCTGATTGAAGTAAAAGTAATGATGAGTTTTATGGTACCTATGAGTGTAAGTTTACAAGATATGCATGGTATTCTTTCAGAATTACCATCCAACCCGAATATATTGTTGATTAGTTCTTCTGTTTCTTAAATCCATGATACATATGTGAATTTCCACAATAATATTTATTAGTTATTATGATATTGTGTGTTGTAAAAGAAAGGCTGAAATATAGGTGGGAGTCACGTATCAATATCATGCCTTTGACAAAAAAAGGGGTACAATGTTTAAAGGTAAATTTAAAATCCTTGAATAGAGATAGATTAAATTTCTTTTATGTTCTACGTGTGTGCAGAATCATTGAGGAAAATTCCTTAATGGGTCTAATAAAAATTGTAAGTGTGGAAATTATGGTCCATAAAAAATTTATTTCTCATGTTATCGGTTTAAATTTTTCCCAAAATGATATTGGATAATGATCCATACAGAATGAACCTCCCATGATTCAGTACTACAAGTGTAAGGAGAATGGGAAATGCATAAACCACATCCCAAACCAACCATCTGGTTATTATGATCATGTTTTAAAGCATCTTAAACCAAGGGAAAAAGGAAAATATAATAAAATTTCTATATCTGTTGAGGGGTATGATAATGAAGTGTTGAAAGTATACATACTATCCATATAAGAACGGATAATGTCATATTTGATTTTGGATCCACCCACTCCTACATATATGATGAATTTTACAATAACGTTGAGATTTATCTAACACAAATAGAGGTTTAATTGGTATCGAAAACCCCTATTTAAATTATTATTTCATCTCATGTATATGATTCCTATCAAGTTCATATTTATGGAATTTAACTCCTTTAAAACTTTTGATTCATTCATTTGTTCATTTTGATGACATCTTAGGCATTGATTGTACTTCTCTACAGAAATACCACATCAATTATCAATTAAGGGATGTTATGTTGGATTTTTCAAACCCTCCTATGATCATGTATTAATGTGAGGGAATGTATGATCTTCCTATTTAGATTATATATTATTTATGGGTCTTATTTCCAATTTAAAAGGGTAGTTTATAACAAATGGTTGGGGAGATGATTGAAATTGATAGTATTCATATTTTTTTGAGATTTTGTGGATGTCCTTACATAATATTTTTATATATTTATTCGAAAACATGATGTTATGTTCTTCATTTAACTTACAACTAGTTTCTCACCAATTTCAAAGACTCCATATATATGTGCCCTGATTTAGTGGTATAAATTAAAGAATAATCTCCATGAAAACATTGATAAGAGATTCATTTGGCCAAGTGTATCACCTTGGGGATAAAAAGTTCTTATTTTGATAAAGAAAGATGGATCAATGAGATTATTTATAGTTTATTAGGAGTTAAACAAGATCACAATGAAAAAAAGCATTCCTTTCCCTATATTGATGACTTGTTTGGTCAACTGTGCAGAGCACAATAATTTTCCAAGATTGACCTTTGTTCTTGATTTCATCAATTTAGGGTAATGAATGAGGATATAGACAAGATTGGATTATATATATGGTATATACCTTAAGAATATATAGTTATGCCTTTTTATATTTTTAATTCCCCTTGTATATTCATGTATTACATGAATAGAGTCATTAGATATTACCTTGATATATTAGTGGTAGTTTTTTTAGATGATATTTTTATATATACAAATGGAATTAAAGAGAATGAAAATAATTTTGGAATTATGCTACAATCACCCAGGATTGATAAGTAATAAAAAATGGAAAATTATGCTTTTTTCTAATAAAATATTCATTTTTGGGTTACATAATCTCACGATATTTTATAGTATTAGATCCATAAATAGTAGACTCTATTTAAAGTATGCGTAATACAATAATGATTACTATGATATGTAGAATTCATGGTTTACCTAGATATTATAGACTATTTGTGGAAAATATCTGATGACTATCTAATCCTCTAACCAAGCTAACTCGAAAGGGTTTCAATTTATTCAGGATAGATGAGTGTCGGGAAAATTTCCCATAACTGATGTGAAGGTTTTTCAATGCACCTATTCATACATTACCCTATAGTTGATAATGGTTTGTAATCTATAGTGAAGAACCTAATAATCAATTAGAATGTTCTCGTATGAATAATAACTGGGTCCTAGAGTGGATAATGGTTTTTAATCTATGTTGATGGACCTAACAATTGATTGGGATGTGTTCTTATGAATAATAAAATGGATATAGCCTATTTATTTTTATTTATTATGGTTCATGAGTGAAAATTACCCCACTAATGATTTGGAGTTAATAGTGGTTGTTTTTTCATTAAATATATAGAGGAATTGTATTTATGGAGAAAATTGTGATATATATAAAGATCATAATGTATAAAATATATATTCCCATAGAAGGAGTTGAACATGCACAATAGAAGATGGTCATATTTGATAAAGGATTATGACTGCTCAATTCAATTCCACCCTCTAATAGAAAACAAGGTGGCTGCTGCTTTGAGTCGGAAGGATCATGAAAGCATATCCAAGACGAGGATAACAAAAGATCAAATTTCTTTAGAAATTAAAATGATGGATCTTGAATTTTGGTGGAATGGGTAAAATTTTATCTTTCTGAAATGAATGTTAAACCCTCTATAAATGTGAATATTATAGAGGTTTAGAATGAAGATGGAGAGTTGTGAAATATTGTCAAAAATTTCATGAGTTTAACTGTGATTATTATGGAATGATAAGGTTCAAGAACCATGTATGTGCTACTTACATACCATCTATGAAGAAGGATCTATTTGGGGAAGATAAAAGTTCTTTACTTTATATTCACCCCGAATGTATGATGATGTATAAGGGATTGAATGTATACTTCTGGTTGGATGGAATGAAGAGAGATATCTTGGAGTTTGTATTTTGGTGACTAGTATACTCACAAGATAAGGTTGAAAGACAAAATTCTAAAAGGATGTTGCATCCAATACACATACTAGAATGGAAATGAGAGAACATCACTATGGATTCTATTGTTGGACAACCCAAAACCTCAAAAATTTTTAATGCTACATGGGTGGTAGTTGATCTCCTGACTAAGTCATCACACTTCATTGCTATCAGAGAATATTTCACTCTTGAACATCATTTTAGGATATACATCCTAGAAGTGGTGGGCTTTATAGAGTGCCCCATTCTATTATATCCTATCAGGATATAAGTGTTAACTCAATGTTCTAGTGAATTATTTAGAATGAATGTGATAAAAAATTGAGTTTCAAAACTACTTATCATTATTAGAGAAATATTCAGTCTCAATGAATAATTCAATCCCTATAGGATATGTTGATATCTTATTCTCTTTATTTCAAATGTGGTTGCGACGATCACCTTCCACTAGCTGATTTTTCTTACAATAGTAGCTTTAACACTTAAATTTAGATGGCTCTATATTAAGACCATTATATGGTGAAATGTACAGCTCCAATATTTTGTGTTGGGGATGGAAGAATAGAACTATTAGGACCAGATATCTCTTCTGAAATGGTCGATATGGTTAGAACCATTCTCTATCATATCATGGAAACTCTGTGTCATCAAAAATTATGCTTGAAACCATCAATGTGATATATAATTTATTATTGTTGAAGATTTTTTTCTATTAATATCACCCTGATAAAATGTTATGAGATTTGGGAATTAGGGGAAAATAATCCCTAAGTATATCTACCCCTTTGAGATTTATGATCATATCAGGATCATAACATATCTCTTGGAACATCCTCTAAATCACTCTCAGGTCCATGTTTTGTTCGATGTATCTATCATAAGGTTGTACATTCATGAACCTTCAAATGTACTAAACTCATAGGTCATACCACTAGACACATATCATTCTTATGAATAAAAACTTTATCAAATTTTAGAATGATCATAGAATGTTCAAAAAAATAGAACAATCAAAATGTCAATGTTTTGTGGTGAAATCACTAGTTATATTATGTTATGTGGGGACTATAGGATAAAATAAAAAATATTTATCCTCATTTATTTTTACCCAAGTAATGAATTTCAAGGTAATAAATAATTTTAATGGGGGTATAATATATCACACTGAGTTTTGAGGGAGCATTTTTTCACAAAAATTAAAATTTTCATTTATATCTAGTATTACACTAATTCAAAAATACCTTTAACATGTACTACCAACATGGTGTGTGACATACACAACATTGATTTGGCGTATGATACATGCAATATAGAGATCTATGAAACATTTTATTACTATTTAATATAGATAATTATAACCAAACCATTAAATATAGTTATATGAATAGTAATAACAACTTTTAAAAAAATTATAATAAAATACATTAATCATGTTAATGTTATTCTATGGAATGATTTTAATTTTTTTCTAATAAAATGAATTCTATAAACTCATGTAAATTAATTTTAATGAAATAAAAATCATTTTTCGATTTGGAATATCAAAATTAGCTTCATGTGATTTTTTCGTATTATTTTGAAATGTTTCCATTTTTATGAATAGTTAAAAATACTACATTGTATTTAAAAACAAACTTTTCATTTAAATAATTATTTACTTAAATTGATTTTAAATTCATACTAGATACATGACACATTTATTAATCCAATTTTGTTCATTGGAATAATTTTTTAATATAATTTGGAATATATATTTTTTAAAATTTTAAGGTCTCTTTTACCTCCACTCTAGCCACGTCTTTGGTATTAGAATTAGATGTAATTTTACCACATATTCCAATTTAATTTAAAAATATAGACATATATGTTATTAATTTGTAAGAAAAATTTAGTCTAATAAGTTCAAAATAATTTTGGGTGAATTGTAACTTTTATATTTATTTACCATGTTTAAATGAAAATAGGGTAATCCAAGGTAAAAATAATTTTTTAAAAATATTAATTACCAAAAAAACATGTCATAATTTTATTAGATATGTGTTTTTAAAAACAAATCAACTATAGTTTATAAATAGGATCCTTTTTATGCCTTTTTTATATTAAGACATTTATAATATTTTATTTAATGATGAGGTAAAACTATCATATTCAAATTTTAATAACTAAGATAATATTAATATATGGATATGCATAAGAAAAAATAGACTATAAATATTAATTATAAATGTGTTAAATCTATATTTATCATGATAATTTATTTTAAATTTCTATAGAATAGATAATTTAATTAGAGGATTATATAATATTGATGTAGTAATTTTTTATTTAATTGAGATATCAAATTAATGATATTAAAATTATTAAAATAAATATAATTTTACTTAATTAATGATAGAAATGTATTTTATATGTAACATATACATTTTAGTGACATATTTTAAGTATTGTTTATGTGATATCATGTTGAATTAATATTTTTAAAAATAATAATATTGAATAATATCAAAATCGACATAAATGATACATTAAAATCAATATTATTTCTTTAACTATTCTAAAATTAATAAAAATATATTATTCAGACACCTAACTTGTATAATGTAATATATTTAACAAATTATCCAATTGGGTTTAGTTTAGAATATTAATAAAACTAAATTAAACATATACTGTAAAAAAGAATGTTGTCATGGTAATAGTTAAATTATTTAACTATGGGTTAAATCCAAATGATAAGGTCCATTTTTGACCTAAAAATAAATCAAAATCTTTTAATAAAGGCATTTCCACCCACACTCATCTCATAATATATATAACTCACATTGGAGCTATTTAAAATCTTAAGTCAATTTATAAAAAATTAATAGATTTGGATTTTTCTACTGTTCGTCTTCAACTGCTTATAAAAGGTAACGTCTCCTTCTATTTTTTTACACCTCTAAAACCTGTTTTTGTTTTCCAAAACCTACCTTTTCATCCTAAAAAATTATATCCCATCCTCATAGAATCCTTAAATTACACCCAAGGCAAATTAAGGAATCCTTTTAGCATAAAAAAGGAGTTACCCGATTAACAGGTATCAACTATATCCTTAATATACTAGGTTGTTTTTATGAAAAGGGTTAAACATAATCTAAAAAACACATCTATATAATGGATATAGAATATACTATTTCTGTGTATGGTGAACTATTTCTTCACAAAATGATTATTGTTACCTTTTTCCATTACTACCAATCCGGGTGTCCATTATGAAATAATCCATATATATATATGTTATATATAATATTTATTAGGTAATTAAGCATCTATATTCCTATTTACAAAACATATATTTCACTTTCAATTTTTTGTTAATATGATAATCTCATTTGAGGAAGTGTGGACTACCGCTCCTTCAATGCTATGTGATTCATTCACACACCCCATAGAATGAATTAATGATGGGTTTAGTGAACATATATGATATATATGATATAATAATTATATATAAATATTTTTATATATATATACACATAAATATTTCATTTACATACTTTATTTCCATAATGCAATTGAGATGAAAATAGTGATCATGCATATGTACAGCTTACTGCCTACATGAACAGTGTATTCTATTTCATAATTCTTAATCAATATATTATGATAATATATATATACTAGATATTGATGACATTTATATAATGAATTACCTTTTGGAATCATTATATAAGTATAAAAACCAATGATATAACTAATTAAGAAACATGTGAAGAAAAAATAATTATTTCCCGAAGTGAAACATTAACATATGATCGTTAACAAGCGTATATATTACGTCATAATCAAATGATATATGGTATTATATATAGTAATATTATTCTGTAAAAAAATTTATAATAAACTTATATTTATTAAAAAATATGCTTCTTTAAGTTTAACGATTATCAAGACACAAGGTTAGGGGATTTCATATCGTATATAATTTCTATGAGTACAGGCTATGTTCACCACTCTTTCCTTTTGTATGGTTTATGTAATTCCTATGATCACATAAAAATATTATTAAAAAATAATTTTATGGGCATTTACATATCTATTTTAAAATATTTCTTTTATAGGGGTTATTTTTTAAAATTTTTAATGTTATAAATATAATTTTATAAATAAGGAAGAATATTTTCCTCACAAAATGTTTCTAAAATAACTTGAAAAATTATTTTCATATAAGATATCATACATTGGTATTAAAAATATTTTTTTGGTAAATTATTCATATATTCCAGTCATATTATTTCTCTAAATGGATTATGTTATGAAGGCATGATGTTTATAATGATAATTTCACATTCATGGGTTATATGCTTCTAAAACCTGCCTATTTTCATAGATTTATGATTATGAAACAGGTCTCCCTCCATAATTTATGATATGTTTTCATTTTTATGAGACCCATTTAATTTCATGGGTTATGTTATGATTTTTAATGATCTTCTGGAACATGTATGTATCCGTTTATTATTATATTGGTGGGACATATATCTCCCTCCAATGAATTGGGAGAAGAATTATATATCATGCGATGAACTAAGGTGGTATTAAGAGTGACCTTTGACTTATAAGATAGCCATGGGAGTGAACCATGAATACCAATATGGTGTGAGGATTGAACATATTCTATTTTTAATGTCCATGGGAGTATAAGAAAAAATAAACAAGTAGTAACAGATATTCAACTCGTACTACTAAGATGGTCTTGGTTGGAATTCCTTCATTTCTATGGAAACCATTATATGCTTATTAATCTTCCACAATTCTATTGTATATTCCAATGTTATGATTTCCTAGATTATGATATTTATTTCATTATGATTTATGTTTTATCATATGAAAATCATTATTCCTTGATTCCTATTATAATATTTGATATGATGGGAATGATTATCTTATTTCATGATCATGTTATTGTACCCCTATGCTCATGTTTATGATTACATTTCTCCCTTGATTGTCTTTATTGATCATCTGAGCGCACCCATTTTTTTTTCTCTCTATGTTGTGATGATTAGTACTATGTTTGATGTTTCTATGAATGTCACTAGTAATGATGAACTTGTTAGGAGATGATTCACCTCATTTATATATTAGTGTTTATATTTCCATGTTTCCAAATGAACTAGACCAATTATGTGCTTTGGGAATATGTTTGTATAATTTATATGTAACCTAAAAATATTAACTAAAGTCAATGTTTGTAAAAGTGAATGTTGTTATAGACTAGGATTTTTTTGTCTTTGTTAGACCCAATCTCTTGATATCTAATTGTGTATTTCTATTCATGACTAAATATATATAAATTTAATGTAATATATCGATTATAATAGTTAATATATGTTATGGATTAATTGGTGGTGTCCTATTGGGTTTTTTCTCACACCCTATTCCATAATATTTATGAATGTGTACTCTTTTTTGTAGGGATCTGAGTGATGGAAATATCACAATGATAGATGGATGAGAATATGAGAATAGAGATAGTAGGGAATATAGACTACCACCCAAGGACCCATTTATTTCATTTATTTATTTATAACCATTTTTTCAATGTCTTTTCATTCAAATTTCGGTTCCCATTCATTATTTTTACTAAATGTATAGAATGATTTTTCACAAAATTGATATGATTTATTATTATATTGTATATTAATATTATAAATCATTTGTAATGATACTAAGGGTATAGTCTCCCAAATACTATATTTAGTTTTCAACTTCTAGTTGACATCCCCATATATATGGGGAGGAATACAAGTGTTTTGGTTGATCTCTTATTTAAACACTATGGATTGGGTTAGGGAGCTAAAATTCAATCCATTGGGATGTGTTCCAATGTATTATGTTCAAAGATTGAATTATAAATAATTAACATGTATTATTGGAATCATGGTGTTATAATAAAAATTTACTTCTATCATATGGCACCAGATAAATCGGAGGTGTTAATGAGTCAATCATACAACCTAAATAATGATGGATTAAATTTTCTCTCTGTGTCTCCATAGGAATCCACATTTATTTTTAATTTAAAATTTGATATAATTCTATTTTTTTGAATTGATTAATAGAACCACAAGTGAGTAATCTTAAAAAACAAATATCTAATACACTATATTGATGATTTAATTAGCCCGTGAAATGTATAAAATTTATTCTCAAAATTATAACTTTGGTCTGGATCTCAATAGATTATTGTTATAGAGTCAAATATACAAAACATCACCTTATGGTGTTAGATTTAACACATTAAATATCTCATTATTTCAATATTTTTAAATAATACCCTTTCTATTTTTTATCATACATGAATATTTTTTTATTCCTTTATTCCAGTACCATGGAAATAGTGGATGTCATTACATTTTTTCGATATCATAAAAGGAAAATAAGAAAAAAATCAAGACTATTTATGACTTTATAATGATAAATTATTTTATTATGTATTTTAAATCATTTATTTTTTTATTTCACATGTTATTTTCATTAGATCCAGGGTTTCAAAATGTGCAATATCAAAAAATCATTAATGGTGAATGAAATGTTTTAATAATAGGATTTAAATTTATCTCATATTAAATAATTCTTTAGTATGGATGGATATTAACAATAGGCCATCAAGGACATTCTAATTATTTCATCACTATTTATTACTCATACTAGGAAAGGTGTTAAATTCATATGATATTATTTTTATTACACATTTTATGTTGAATTGGAACAACATATAACATGAGCACATATTCTAATTCTACCAAATGTGGGAGTGGGATGTATGGAGTATTGTGATGGTTTAGGTACTATTTTGGTTAGCTTATAATTTAATAAAGATTGTGTAGTGGCATATGGATCTTACTATATTTGACCATACATGAAGAATTACCACCCGCATGATTTAAAACTCATAGTAATCATGGATTCACTAAATACATGAATACATTACCTCTTCACGGAATGGTTTAATATTTATTTATTGTAACATGAGTTTATATAATGTAATATAATATATAACCCAAATCACTAAAATTAGGTGGTTGGAGGATGATGTTAAGTAATTTTACATTAATATCTCATATAACCTGGTAATTGGTAACACCATTCAAAATACTATGAATATAAATTCTCTTCTACAGTTTATTATTGAATTGAATAGTGAATAGAATTTCATAGGACACCATACTATGATGCACCTAGATTCTAAGGAGGGAGATGATAGTAAAAATTTGGATAGTTTTTTGCCAAATATATATATATTGAATTGGACTGTTTAGTTTTATCCATCAAATAATGTTTTCATTATTATTAGAAACTCTTTATGTGGTGTGGATACCATTATTGAGTGGTATACCCCAACACAAAATGCACCATTTATTCCATGAATCAATATATTCTTCCATTATATATTAGAAAGGATATAGTGTCATGTTTTAAATGTTCTCATTAGGAAATTAATTTTGGTAAATTAAATATGTACTCTGTCATGATGTATCAGTTTTAGTGTTAAGTAATAAAATAATATATATATATATATATATATATTCGATGTTGATATACCTATTAGTAAAATATGGTTGAACATAAAAACCCCTCTTCAAAAATTCTAAATTTAATAGTGATTGTCTTTCAATGGGACAAGGGATTCGTGGATTTTCTCACCAAATTACCAAAAAATCATAGATTTAATAATTATATATCTATGGAGATTGGGTTCAAAACCATTTTTATGAATTTAATTCTGATTTGATACACCATAATGGTAGAGGATTTTGGCATCTATGTTTTCTAGACATTGTGCAGTTACATGAGGATCCATCACGTATTTTTTCAAAAAGGTTCTGTAGTTTACCTATCAATTCTGTAATGGCCAAAATGAGTTGATGAGCACGCAATATAATTTGAGTAACACATACCATCATTAGTTTGACGAAAATAGAGGGTTGACCACTTTTTTCACATCATTATTGTTATAAATTAGGTGTGATTAGTGATGTCCGTGGCCCGATTCACTCATTTATAACTGAATAGATTAGTTATATATCCTCTAGAATGCCTCTATGTGAAATATAGGATACCGAAAATAAGTGATATTATATATTTTTATATTAGGGATACTATAACCCATTTATCAGTGTGGAGAGAAATACCGAATAATAGGTTAACCAGTAGACATAATAAAATAATGAAGAAATAATGAAAGTCATAAACATCCTGATATAAATACATAATAACACTGAGTAGTGTCATATATTAGATAACTAATTTCAAGATATTAAAAACATAAATTTTACATAATTGTAAGAACTCATGTAATACAATAAATGTCCAACAAAATAAAAAATACCAAAATCCATCCCATAAGAATGTTATGAACGTGATCAGTCTTCTACAACAATGCACATCTCTAAATGAATATGAAGTATCCATTGAAATTTTCTTGTCATTATATCTACCTACATCAAATACTTCTGTATGAGTAACAATTAGTGGCCTGAATAGGTATGATTAAAAATTAGTGGTCCATAACCAATGTTTTCCAAGAAAAAACCCATATGTTAATATAAAATATGATAGTTTGAAAGTATTATATAGATATATTTAATATATAATAAATATATATGATTAAGTTCTTATATGGACACCCTGTAGAATATACTCACATAATCTTATTTGTGATGTTGTTAATGATATGAAAATTAACAATTCTGTGGCGCATGTAATCTAACTATGGGAAACAATTACAATAATCAGATGGGATCAAAGGAGAATCCAAGGAATCATTTACCATAAGAGTTCAATACACCTCATTGTGATAAGTGATGGAGCATATCAATGGGTGTTCAAAGTGTAATCACATGAATAACCTAAGTAATTTAACTAGTAATGTTTCTAACTGAGTCTATATTTCAATTCCAATGTAATCCCATGTTGTGAATTACTTGAGTGCTATATGATAATCAATTTTTTGTTGAGGGTCATCAATTTTATTCCTATGTGATAATCTTATAATTTTTATTTTTATTTTATTTGTTAGAATCATTAGTAACAAGATGTTGAATTAACCTATATAATACATTGACCAAACCATTCTATGGTATCTCACATATAAATTACATTAATGAATGTAGGAGGTGTTCATTGAGTGCTCATGGCATTCTTGTGGGAATCCAAGGATGGCTCAAGTCAAAACACCAATTTAAATAAAAAATGTTAGTAAATAATATTAAAATAATATCTATTATTTCATCAATGTATATGTAATATCCATTCCAATTTATAATTCATTATGATTCATATAAAATATTCTATTCACATAGATATGGAAAATGACTAATTAAAGAATACATTCAATTTTAAATTTCATTTATTTAAATCATATAATTTATTACATGTTCAAAAAAACGGTTCAAGTGATATTTACATTCAACATGAAACTCATTAAATTAGTATAAAGGTTATAATTATCATGATCCAGTCGGATCACACCAAATTTTAGTTTTGGATAATTTCATGAAATTTATATCGATGGTGTATAAAAAGATAAACTCACGCTGATATTTCATGTTAATGTCTCACCCTACTAAAATGAAAATAAGTGTCACAAATGTTATAGGTGTTATCCTGTCAAATTAACATATGCATCTTCTTATTTAAATAGGAACACATTAAATGCTAAATATTTGACTTAACAATGAGAAATTTTATATGAAATGTCATGAACGAATAGTTATATACACCATACTTTATGATGATTATAGAATAATCCTTCAATATCATCCTTTGATTTGTTTTGGAATGATATATTTAATAGAATCCTGCTAAACTCCATGAATACAGTGAATATGTTCTCGCATAAATAAATAATAAACAATGACAATAGAAACTATGAAAAATGTGAAATCAATGCCCCGCTAAGGGGGGATGTTGTCATTTTCATACAAAGAAAATAGGGGAACAGTTACAAAATTCTTGGAGAAAAAATTGTAAAATCAACCTTCTAAATATAGTGAAATGTTTGTCCACATGTTTGGCCAAACCATGCACCTACCATGTGTTATCTACATTCTAGGATTCCACCCTTCACATCACAAGGATATAAATTTATATAAACTATGTGATGGTCATGTGTGTCTACTACCAAGGGAAAATGTAACTCAAATAGTTTATGTGTGTTGTAAGATAATCCATGCACAAACTGTGCGATTTTCTTAGTAATTTTATATATGGTTTTCATATATATATGTCTCGTGTTTCATGGTTTCCCGAACTATGAAAAACATTTTAAAAGCATTCATGGGTTTCTCATGTCATTACTATTAATCATGTTTCAACTTTGTTCCTCGGTATTTATCACCACTAACAAGATCTCCGAGCACTAAATGATTTAAAAAAAATTCAGAAACATTTAGAAATCTATTATAAACATAAATTATGTTAAAAATAAGGTTTTATAGGGACATTAAAATTATGAATATCTTATAAATAATTTAGTATCATACAAACACTCTTCCTTAAAACAGTTCATCCCAGTGATTTCCTTCAATGTATTGTTGATCGAATATCCTGAATAACTCTAGACATTGAGCATGTATATAGTTCTACCTGTCCATAATATTTTTCAATAAATTTCCATGTTTTAATAGAACAATAACTAGGGAAATATGACTTTGATTAAGAGCCTTCGTTGAAATGTCAACGATTTGAATCGGATATGTAGCACCCCACGAATTTAAAACACGGACATTATATTCCAATTTGTGTGGGAAATAAAATTCCAAGAGAATAAGGGAATATAACATATCAAGATATTACTATATATCTATTTCAAAATATTTTTGCTATCTTTTTTATCTTTAAATTCATATAACATCAGGATTGAATGAAACATGAAACAATGTAAAAATATTAGTATTCAAATATTACCTTTATAACATTTCCATTTCATTTGATGGTATAAACAGTTATAAATATATTATGAAACATTTATTTTTTAAACATTTATAAAATAATAAAAAATGTTATATATGTATTATTAATATAATATATATATTTTCCATGAGAAAGAAATATTTTTCAGATAAATGTATATGTTTCTAAAGGGATGATTAGTCATGTATTATTCCCATTTATTAAAATTAATTTTTACCAATTTTATACTATTAATTTGAAAAAATATACCTCATTTTTGTAATTTATACTATTATAAATATATTTGTGTGAATTTTTGATAATTTTATAAAAACATTCATGTTTTTTGAAAAGTGAAAAATTTATATATTTAACTAAAAAACCACATTTTCATTTAATTTACATATAATGTTAAATTGTATTTTCAATTGGTTATAAAGAAACATTAGTTCAATTATTTATATATATTAATCCAATTTAGTTCATTATAATCAATTTAATATTACATTTAGATAAAAAAAAAATTAATTCACATATTTATCTTTTTGAAAATACTTTTCCTTGTCGCATCTATGGTATAAATTTTAAATTATATCTCTAAACGTATGGAAATGGAAATTGGAAAAATGGATTATATATTTTTTATAATTATAATTTATACTAAATAGTATGTTCAAATTTCTTTTTTACCAATATGAATTGTGAAAATAGTCAAACCAAATTATTGTGATTAAGGTAAAAATGAGTTTACCAGTAGGTGTCAAACCCAGAATATAAGGGATTAAATTACAATGAAACATGTAAAAATATTAAATTATAGCCATAGTCTCATATTATAATATCCCAAATTTTAAAATAAGGTTATTTTTATGAATTTTTAGGTGAATTTATTTATAATATTGCATTCATTTAAAAAAATACAACTAATTTTCAAGAGGTTTCCCCTCCCCATATAAAATAAGTCACTCAATACATTCATTTATTCAAACAAATAAATCCATTTTTATAAGATGGAAACCTGAATAAAAACGTCACCATCAACATTAGAATCATTTTAGATCTTTCGGCCTTGCCATAATTTCATCTCTATTATCATAATAAGTGATCTAAAAGATGTTTCTCATAAATAATGTAATTATTTTATCAATTATTTTTCTTTTTTCTTCTTCATTATCCAAAATAAATTATGCATTAAAACATAAAATAAATTAAAACCATTATATAAAATATTCTTAGATGTTATTACATTCATTGAATAATATTTATCTATCTCCCCTTCAATCAAATTGGAAATAAATTCCCCGATCGTGTGTGTGGTGGACAACCACATCAAGAATTAATGTTGATAATTTTCCATAACAACTTTATAATGAAATATATATTGACATATTTAATATTTTAATACGATATTTATGATGCTATTATACTTAGTGAATTTTAATATCACATATAAAAATTTAAATTCTATTCTGTTTCAAATACGATAAAGTCACTCATGTATATAACAAATTATTGTGTCACAAAATGATGTGATTTGTTTTAAACTTATTAGATACATATAATGTAATAAGAATAAGATTAAATAATATATATATAAGATGATATTTTTATATAAAATTAATATATCACCCAATTCCTTACACTTTCATCCAAAAATTCAGTGATATAGTCACTCGTGTATACGTACATTCTACCACCTCATCGAAGCAATGCATTGTATTTTCATTGATTGACATCCATAATTGGTTATAAAAATGTCTTTGATGAGTAAATATTATATTTATAACATTTTTATAATTTTTTATAATATTATATCCACAATAACTAGAGTATTCATTTCAAACCATGCATGATAAAACCAGTAAATTAGAAACAGAAACTATAAAAATAAAGATATATTTTTAAAAATGGATTGTAAAATGTTCAAATATGATAATAAATAATATAATATGTATTAATATACTTTTATTTTTAATTTAAAAAATTATTAAACCCAATATATAGGTGGTAAAAACTCATAATAATGAAACTAAACCTGACGTAACAGTTTAATTTCTCAATTGTACATCCATGAGACATATTCCATAATCATCACTTATTTTTTATGATGGTTTTACCTAATTTTATTATATTATATCATGAATTTATTATGTATTGTGTTATTTAATGTTTAATTTAATTTTATTTATATCATGGATGTCAAGAATCAAAATATAGAAAAGTGGTACGGGTTAATTTAACAATCATATCATTATTCAGGATTGTATTTTATGTCTCCATTTAAAAAATTATTTGATATTTCTATCATTATATCAATAATTATTAGTAATATCTAGTTATTAATGAATCTTTTCACCAAATATTTCATTTTTTAACTCTTTGGTACTTAAACTGATCGAAAAAATGATTGAAAAAATAATTTCAAGAAAATATAACTACATTTATCTCCTCAGTCATAAATCAATTTAAATCAAAACCCATGTTTTCTAAAAATATCAAAAAATGTTGTAACCTTTTAAAAATTAATATTTAATAAATTTACATACATTTTAATATTTTTTAAATTGTTTTTAAATTAATCTTAAATATATATTCAAATAAATAACCATTTTTCTTTTACATAAAATGGGAAAGGAGTTGTTGTTTTATTGTATACATCATTAAAAATACTTTCCTCTATCATGACCAATCAATATTTTAAATGTTATTTTCAAATTTTTCAAATTATTTATTCAATTAAATGTTTTTAAAAAATTTATTAACATTTTTTAAAAGTTTACTTTATAAATACTATATTTATTTTCATCAAACTGGTTTTAAGGATCTTTTACGGTATTTATATTCATCATGAAAATCAATAATTCATTGTAGTTATGATTCACTGGTGATATGATATTTTCATATCATCCTTATTATATACTTGGATGGTTTTTTATTTTTCTTTCTATGGGTTAACCCATTTCATTCCATTTATATTACTCTATATAGTCTATTTTAATTCTTATTTAATAGGGTAGTTTTTAGCATTTCATATGGTAGTTTGTCAATATGAATGTTTATCGTGATTATGTATCTCTAATTTCATGTGAGGAATGAACTGTAAATAGAAATTGATGGGAGGGGCCCTCTATAGCCCCTCACTACATTAGCAGGTCTACTATGTAATCCTAGATTTGGTTATGTTTAAGGCCTAACCAATTTAAATATATGTGTTGGAAAAGGGCCTTGATGTTAATACGTATCTTTGAGTAAGGCCACGAATGTATGTTTTTTATGTACGATATTATTAATTCATACATTATGAAATCAGTTTTCAATATTCTATGTGATTAATCAATTATTTAGAATATCTATGGATAATATTTATTCTCCTGTGATTATTTATTTGTCATTATTTTATTTATTTTTATTACATCCATATTATTATCAATTTAATTATTAAATAGATTCTATTTATGTTATTTACCATTATATTTTTATTATGAATTATTTATTCATATATTCCATTTTAATCTTACCCTTACTAAGAATATAATCTCACCCCTATATTAGGGTTTCCATTCTCATGAACTCCTATATGTATTAATGATTGATATGAAGGGATACACTAAGAGGAATAATGATTTTCTCTGAGAAAATAATTTGTGTATTTTATTCTTTAAATAGTAAAAAAATAATCAAGCGTATATCTAATTTTACAATGGTATATAAATAATTAGGCCTTTGGTATGTTATGCCCTATATATTTTTGTAATTTAAAAAACTGGAGACCATCTATGGGCTATTGGGTTCTGGGTCTTTATTATTGGTATTATAGGATGTTTATTAGAAACCATATAAACTCTATTTAGTTAAAAAATATCAGGGATTATAAATCAATGATTAAATTTTTGCATAATTATATAAGAACATACCAGTGTTTTTGTTAAGAAATAAATTATGTGTTTTTCATTGTAAAAAAAATCCATGTTTGTATACTACAAGTATATGTGGTACTGATAATGATATAAATAGGGGTAATAAAAAAATAATGGAAACATTGGTCTTCGACTGATCATCTCCTGATACATATTGAAGGGTCAAACTGTACAAACGGACAGACACTATTGAGCTAAATTCTAATGATAAATAAAAATTTTATTAAAATCCATTATAAAAGAGTTCATATTAAATATATCCCAAAAGAAACAATGTTTATTATAATGATATTATCTATAGATAAATTATTCAATGTATGTTAAGTGTTTCACATGTTATTGTACTGTACATTATGTTTCATAATGTTATGATCTAATAAATTTATGCCATTAGTTATAAATGTCCTACAGAGAATGGGAATAAAATTGCATAAATGCACATAATCCAATGAGTAAAAATGATCATTTCATTAATTCAAAAAGCCAATATTTTGAATGAAACTAGTATCCCAAACTTTCTCATTAGTTAATGGAATTATATCACATAAAAACAATTAATATAAACAATTATATAATTATTGTACCTTCAATAAAATCAAATAGATGTAGAGGAATATAGAGAAAAAGATAGATAATTGGATGAATGTAAAGAAGGATTTTCAAACATGGTATAATAATGGAATGATATATCGATGTACTTTTTTTAAGATAGTCATATTTTTTTTATAAATTTTGATATATTTTTCACCATGATCATGATTTAACAGGAATGAAATAATCCTCATATGTGAAAAATAATGTCCCAACTCCATGTATACTGACCTGTTACGTGTTTCCAAGGATTTTGGAAAATAGATAAGGCTTGGAGGTTGTTTTGATGGGTTCACTGTGAATTGATGGAAGTTGAGAGAATACAAAATGTGTAAAGATTTCATACTATGTCTGTGCAGTTCTGGGATTGTGTAGGGTCAGTTCACAACATTTAATATTTCAGGGTAAAATAATAAAAATATTATTATTTTTGTTTAAATCTATCCCCCATATTTAAATTACATATACATGGTTTAGAATAAATGTAAATATACTATATAGAAACTTTATAAAAGTTTTTAACTACTAATGTTTCTCAAAACCAATGGAGGAACTCATTTTCTAAAGGCCAGAGGCTCCTCTCATCTATGATTTTATACCCCTTTGAAAAAATCAATCCTTAAGAATTTTTCTTCGATCCATGGTTATAAAAGGTCAGTTTTACCTTCATTTTTGTTCTTTTTCCTTTTTTAGATCTCATTTCCTCAAATATTTCTTTTACATGCGGGGGTAGAAAAACTCATATGGTTTTAATGGTGTTTATCTTGGTTTTTGTTGGTGAGGTTGTGTTATAGAGTCATCTGGTGGATGCAGTTTTTATAAGAGAGGTGATTAGAGATCTTTATCGTGGTTAGTAATCATCTGATTAATGCTGATGGAATTTATGGTATGTGAATTAGTTATTATTATTAATTTACATGAATTTATAAATCGATCATTTTTTTCTATTTTATGTTAATCAAATTAATCTAATAAGCATTGAACAAGATTAATGGAATTGTTTGGGATTGCATGTTAGTGGTGGTGTTACTTTATACTATAATAGTGATATCCCTTTTTTCTAGATTGTATAATATCAATGATTTATGCTCTATTATTGGCTTTTTATTCATGGAATATGATGATGCAATCGGTAAATAATGTAAATTATGAGTTAATTGATAGTAAATTTAATTATAAACAATTAAATTAGGTGTTTTTATTCTCGTGGTTAATATAATATGATGACTATCAAATTAATTCAATGTTCATGTATAATAGAAATTTGAATTTTATAGAATTAATAGAATTCCTAAATAATGTGAATAATTTTTATTCTTGTTATTGGAAATGAATAAAAAGTTATACTAATTTAAAATGGTTCTTTTATTAGTTTTTTCAAACCATGATAAATGTAAAGATCATTTTTTTCATTTCATATCTTGTTATTGATCAACGCTTTACATTTTCCAAATATGGAAGCTATTAATAATTAACCATTTAATTCAAGACAGAATAAGAACAGGTTATGTGATAAATATATTTTTTTGGTGCTGAGATTACAATTTTCTTGAGAAGGTATACTGCCTTTTTTTGGAGCTGGGAGAGTTTGTTTTTCATGAAAATGGTAAATTCCTTGCATTGAGGTCCCATTAACACTGTTGTTTAATTATTTTGGACTATGTTTTTTTGTTATTTTTTCTATATGAGATACTCGTGACATGGGAATGATGTGGCTGAGCATGAGATAGATCTTATTGTGTGGGGAGACCTGGATGTGAAGTGATACTGGTATAGATGAGCCAAGGATGGATGTTGTGATGTGGAAAAGGATACCCAAATTATATAGAAGATGTTGACCCATTAGATAGAGATATGCATATGTATATGAATAAGGGTGTCAAGGATTTCATAATAGGTTTTAAAATGGGTTAATCCCATGCATACCCATAGATGAGATTTTGAGATCGAGTTTACTCACTTATAATCTTTTTGGAGGCTGATATCAAGTTTTATTTATTTTCATTCCTTTCCACACCACAAGAGGTAGATGGATGTTCTTGTATATATGTTTCTAGTTTGTGGTACCATAGGATAGTTTTCATAGTGTACCTAGATATGGAATCATTCTTCCAATGAATAATGGATTCTTAACCCGTGAGGTTAGTTAATAATGGAATATAATGATTAAAAGATTTTTATATTGGAAATCCATGAATTGGTTTGGATTATTCTTGGATAGAATGTACATTATTTTGAAAATTAACACATTTTAGTGAAATGTGGGAAAATTATAATGGTTAATTAATGGATAATGAATTAATTTAAAGTATGAAATAATAAAAAATAAAGAAGTAATCGTGTAAGTTATATTATATTCCATTACGCTTATAGAATACATAATCTTAGTAGTGGAAGCTGGGATTCCAAGTGATGATAGCGCCAGTTGTCTCTATGACTAGGATATGCTCATAGATTTGTTTTGAAATATATTATATCATATATATTCTATGATATAATACGCTAAATTGTCTATGTTTTTCTAGGTTATTAACTCATAATAGACTATGGGAGTGAATTTTCCATAACATCACATTGGGATGATGGATGTATCACTACAAGCTCTAAACCTGCTCTCTTTCCATAGTAGTAGCATTACTGGTATGCATAGTGGTTAGTCTCACATATAACAATTTTGAGGTTTGTGATGGTTTGTGGTTATCTAACATAGGTATTACTAGATAAAGTATCCATATTATTATTTTTGGTATGATGTGTATGGTCTATGATGGATTGAGGTACATACTCATTGTATGTGATACAATGTATTGTGTTATAATACCTGATGATTGATATATTCGATAGAAAATATGATGTATTTTAGGGAAAACATTCTTATTATATATTAAAATGTGATATGGGATGGTTTGGTTTTGTTATGCATGAGTTGAATTATGTGATCCACTGCCTATGTGTATTTATTTTGTCTTACTTTTATAGAGAGATGAAGCATGATGTGTGATGTTGGGGAAACAAAAAAAATCATGGGGAAGTGGGAGCATGACAACCTTGATGTTTTAACATTATATTATACTCTATTTTGTATGTGTTAATTGGTGGGATATATCCTTCATGTGGTTGGGAAACTATTATACATGATTAGGTTATGAGTTTGTTTTAATGTTGTTTACTATTATTTATCATGATTTCTTTATCATTAGCATGAGAGTCTATATAGAGGATTATACTATGTATACTTTAATGATCACCCTATCTATATATATATAAATTTTATTCAGCTCAACTAGAGAATCCTATTAACGGGGAAGGATTTTACTAGGACATGGATTAATTTGTTTTATTTTGTATTCATGGTCACTATTATCTTTACCTTTTCGGTACATTTAGTTTATCTTTAATTTGTTTAGTACAATTTAAGATGGCATTTTTTTGCATTATATTTTGTTATATTTTTATTTCTGAGTATGCATTGGGTTTTTATATCCATATTATATCTATATTCATCTTATTTCTCTTAAATGGTAATGTATTCCACACATATGTATTTTATACCCTTAGTGCTAGTCATAAACCTAGGTCTTGCAAGTTGTGGGACTCAGGTTTTCACCATCTATCCCCCATCATTATGGTATACTATTTGAGGTAGGGGTTCTTAACAAAGTGGTATCAAAGGATCATGTTTGTGGGATAAGATTGAGTATTGAGTTAGAAACATGTGAGTATTGATGTGTTGGTGAGGAAAGAGTTCAAGTTGTGTTTAATAAGATATTTAAAAACGAGATATGAAATGAGACATCGGTATTTATGTCCCCTGATATTTTATTTAAAAATAGTTACACATACTGATCCTACTAAATTTTATATCACTGATTGCAGGGTAGAGACCTAGTAAAAAATCATTCATCATCCTCCATTGTGTTTCTTTTTTATATTAGTAGTGAATATGATATTTTAAAACCATATAGTATATAATTTAGGTAATTAATTAATTAATGTTTATTATTCCATATTCCATGTTTAAGATCTCCATCATGTTTTAATTCTTGATGGTATGGCTAAAGGTCGACGTCCTCAGAATGTTCACACTAAAGATGTTTTGCAAGATCTTCCTGTAAAAAATAAATGTAGAATAGGTAAATTATGATGAATCATGGAGGTGGAAACTCAAAGATTTTTATCTATATAGTTAAATAAGTATAAGGGATTTTTTTCAGGTGTAGTCATGAAATACTATTTAGTGTATGATGAGACAACATGGAGTATGATCCTCTCTCGGATAGAGCATTGGGATTCATTAGTTGGGACGAGACTCCATGGAGTATCAAGGAAGTAGTTGTTCTTGATCATCACAGATCAAAATGAGTTAACAATTTCATGGGATATGTTCTGATACATGTTTAAATTAAGGATTATTTCTTCAACCATGAAGGCTACTAGTCACCTAGATATGATCACCATTCGGCAAGAGAGACATATTGTGTGCGATTTTAAGATCCATTTCAAAACCATTTTATGATATGTTTTATAACTATTTTCAGATAAGGATGATATGGTGGTGAATTTTGAGAGGGCTTTGCATCAATAGATCCAGTGTAATGTCACACCATTTATGATGAACATGTATCTCATGGAGATAGAAATAAAAGTTGTTATAGAGAGGACACATGCCATAATAGGTTTATCCTGAGAGGGGAGACATCAAAATTCCACATGTTGTAGAGATATAGTCTATCATTCACAGTTGTTGGGACATAAGAGTTTTTAGTAAACTATGTGTCGGTCCCACCCCTCATCACCTCGTTTCGCTAGTGGAGGAACCTCTCATACCTATTCAAAAATATGAGACGTGTTTTTTTTGGAAAAGGAAACCATAAGAGAGAGTGACTAACCTTTCGGAGAAGTCATCATGTGATAGTTATTCCACTAAAGGTTCATCAATTGAGATAGTTTCTACCAAGGTAATAGTATTTTGATAATTTTTTTGGGATAGGAAGAGGGGAGATGGTTCATGTAGAGTAAATACCTATGACTATCCTCATCCTTAGTGATCAGAGTGCATCAATGGAGGTAGAAATCAATAGGGTCAGAGAGGACATGGAGAAGGTGGTGGTCTACTTCCATCATTATAATTTTTCATCATCTGGAAAGCTAGACATCATTACAAGTACCCTTATCTTATTATCTAATTTGGTGCATGATTTTTTTGGTCCAAGAGAGATGTAAAACCTTATATCACTCACCGTCATTCATTTTTTGGGATATGAGGTAACAATTATTCCAGTTCTCTTAAAGATGAATACACTAGTTGGAGATTGAGTTTAGTTGTATGATGTTTGTAGAGACTATGTTCAAATGTTAGGGATGGTGAACTATTGAGGAGAAATCCTATTTTTATGGATTAATCCATATGGAATCATCCACAGCATGGGTTGGTTATATTTGGTTCATGCAATCATGTAATTATTTAGGATAACGGTTGTGTTATATGATAGTGATGGAAAGTAAGTGGTACTTTTTTTATAGTGAGACCCTTGGATGGGTTATAAAAATATGTCTTATTTTTCATATTTATTGGTAGAGTTGATGTTTATCTTTTTGTATATTCGGTAGTTCGTTTTTCCAAGGATTGTGTAAGGGTACCATTATGTCATTCCATTAGAGGATGTACCATTACCCCCACTTTAAGAGATCTATATTAGGGTATATATAATTCTAGTAATGTCTATTATATTGATTTCTCTATATATTTTTGTGACTTATGAGTTGTGAGAGCTCTGAGTACATCTTTATGATATATTGATCGTTGTTTTTTGGTTCAAGTGTTTCACCTCTGTGTGCAATAGTTTTTTTTATAAAAGAAGGAAAATACATTCTTGCTTCATTATTTTAGTTATCATCTGTTAAACTAGATGAAAATAAAGAACTTTTATCCTCATCCATAGATTTATGATTTATCTGATCAAAAATTGGGGTATAGATTTTTCTCAATGATCTATTTATGGTCAGGATATTATTAGATGCTAGTAAATAATTAGGATATTCATAAGTATATTTTTTGTTGTTATCATGTGAAATATGGGTTATTTTTATGTCATTTGGTGTAAAACATTATCCAACTATTTTAATGGGATTTATGAAGGTACTGGTAAGTGACATACTAGATATGGTTTTGGTGGTTTTCATCAACTAGATCATCGTGCACTCTTTTTCATAGGATGATAATGCATAACATCTTCATTTAATTTTAGGAGATCTTCATTGTGAGAAACTATTTTGGAAATTATTGAAGTGTGAGTTCTGGGATCATGAAGTACATATCATAGGAAATGTGGTGTCTCAGTAGGGAGTATCTATGGATCTTTCAATGATGGAGGCATTTGGGTGTCAAGAAACCCCCAAGATAGTGGAAAAAGTACAATCTTTCATTTTCCGTATTGAATATTAACATATAATAGTTTCGAATTTATCATGGAATCAAAATCCTCATAGAGTCTTAACACAAAAAAATCATGCAATCCTATTGCAAACTTTTGTTAGGAAAATTTTGAGTACCAGAATGAGGTGTTATCCAGGGCTCCATCCTTGGTTTTTCATCATGGATTTCAGTATTTGGTTTTCTATAATGCCTTAACTCTTGGGTTGGGTAGTTTTATAATGGACTATATATTAGTTGATTCATTTGTATTTCAAAAGTTATGTCTACACAAATTTAACCACTCTACCATGATCATGATTTGGTAGAAGTTGGGTTTCTTTTGATTTCATGGAGACATTACCTCATCAATGAGTTTATTGTGGTCTTTAATGACCAAAAGAGCATGTGTTATGTCTTATCCCATCATGCCTTATTATTTCGTCACCATTGGTGGGTGGAATTATTGATACATTATAACATAATGATCTCATATACCCAATAAAAGGGAAATGGTTTTGCCGATGTGTTGAGTGGGAAGCCACGTAGTGATAATTTGAGAGGATCCTCATATTACTATAATGTTAAGTAAAGTCTCTCAGTGATTCTTCTTGATAAAGGAGAGGTTTTAAGAATAGTTTGACATTTCCAGATGACAGTGTAGTCATATTTGTTGTAGCAGGTTTAGGAGTCCCACTTTGGGAAATATTAGGTGGTGGTCACAATGGACCATGTTTTTTTGGTGATTCCTTTTATGGTTGGTTGAAATATAGAAAACACGGAGTGTTATTCAAAGGAAGTTTTTTTGTTCCATTAGTGATGCATGAGATGTTTCATAGGGAGTTATATGTTTAACCATTAGTGCTGCATCCTGAAGTGACTATGATTTACAAAACCTTGATAGCTCATTTTTGGTGGCATCTGTAGAATATTCCAGTTTTAGAGTTTGTTTCTATATGTTCGGTTTTCTAGAAGGTGAAGGTGGAGTACTGTGTTCACTATGGCCTACTCCAGCCATTAGATGTTCTCTAGTAGAAGTGGGTGACATTTCTATGTACATCATTAAAAAATTTCACCAATCTCAAAAATTCAATGATTCATTATTAGTGATATTGGATCATTTGATTATATCATTCAACTATATATTGATATGGGTGTAGATCATCGTGGATGTTTTTTCAAGGCATAGTTTGGATGAGGTGTTGTGGCTCCATGAATTCTAAAGGAATATCATAATGAATAGATGGCCTCATTTTAACTCCACGGTGTGGATATCTATCCATAATTAATTTTTTAATTATCTAATAACTAAAACTGATTTTCAATAGCAATAGTTGGTCAGATGTAAAAAACGAGATTGACCCTTGAAGAAATGTTATGCTCTTATGTAAAAGATTTTAGAGGTTATTTGATGAAGCACCTACCCATGGTATATTTTTCTTAGAGTGATAGTTTCCACTATACTAATGGTATGTATCTATTTGAATATATTAAAAATCAACCATTTTGTTCTCTATTGTTCTAGACACTAGTCATTTAGGCAATAATTTTTGTGCTAGAAATTATACTGAATAATATAGAGAATATCCAACTAATTTATGAGAAGATAAAGGCAGTATAAGATTTATGGAAATCTTATTGTTGTCATAGGACATGACCTCTTGGATTTGATGTTGGAGTTCACATGTTTGTTGAAGGCGACTCCTCATCATGGGCAGTGAATTTCTTGTCTTGGGAGTAAGTTGTATCCATGATGTGTTGGTCCTTTTGAGCTGTAGGGTCATATTGGAGCTATGGTGTATTGGCTAAAACTTCTCCCACACATGATCAAGATACATGATGTCTTCCACATGTCATAACATCATCATTTTCATCATGAAGAATCTCATAACATTTATTGGAATGAAATTGATGTTGAGGATGATTCAACCATTGAGAAGAATCCTATAATGATCTGTAACCACTATGAAAATGCATTTCAAGTTAGTTCAATTCCCTGGTTCATGTATTGTAGTGGATCGTTGGTATGGAGGGGAGTAAATGGTAACATGATTCATAGATGTACTCTCAATACCTTGAGCTATTTTATATTTATATATTTTATTTTAATGTCGTTCTCATTTCGATGTGGAATTTTATAGCTTATGATATGGTTTCATCTTATCTCTTATTGTGTATTTACTCGTTTTTATTAGTTTTATTCTCTAGAACAGTGTTACTATATAGTTTATATTTTCTTGGTTTTTCTCTTGTTCTTATGATGAGGTTGTTAAGTGCCTATGATGGAGATCTCAATGAGAGGTATCTAGTAGGGTGGCTATTCAGATAACACCTTTTTATTTTTATCATTTTTATCCTCAACGATGATAATTATTTAGGAATTAAGTAACATGATGTATTAAATAAATTTATAAAAAACAATTGAGTTTTTTTAGGATTTTAGATCTTGGAGGGGACTTGGAAGTGGAGTGATGGGGTTTGGCCATAAAATATCAGAAGAATGGAGAATACACTCTGTGTAATGATTACATGACATGTATATGTATTTCATAGCTTAAATAGTGCCAGTTCATGTTGCTTAAATTTACTGGGTCAAATAATAAAATAGTTGTTCATTTTTCAATGAAATACTATCCTAACATTTAGATGATGTGTAAATGGTTTAAACTAAATATAAATATCATATTTAGTTCCTTTATAAATGATTTCACCCACCTTGGTTCTCAAACATTGTGTATGAACTCATTTTTCAGTGTCTAGAGGCTACTTCCTATAGTTTTTGAGGTATGTTTAACTGGAATTGATCATTGGTGATCATAATTCAATACATTGTGATCTAAGGAGAGTTCTACCTTCAATGTTCCATGTTATCCTTCATTCAGTCTCGTTTCTGCCCATTATTTCATTCCATTTGATGGAAGTGTATCTCCCATGTTTATAACGGGATTCTACTTGTTTTTTTTGGTGTGGTTGTGTCGTGGAGTCCATGTATGACTAATGTTCTTATATGGGATGTGGTCAAGGATATGTGTCATGGTTTGTTCTGAAGTGAAAATAATTTACGAATTTTGAGGTATGGGATTGGTTTTTTTATATTATTTATGTGAAGACATAAATTGATCATGGCTTATCCTCTTTTATAAAGATGTAGTTAACCTAATATATATTGAATAGAAGAAAAGGAATGAGCTATGAAATTATTTTGGAGATGTTTTTACTTTATACCGTTCTATTAGTTTGCCCCTTTGTTTTCTAGATTTTGATATAACTAATTATGTTTATTTATTATAATGTCCATATACTTTGAAGATATTGTTGAAATAGGTAAATAACACAAATCCAGTGTTAATTGATAATAAATTTTCTTATGGAAAATTAAAGAGGCATGGTTTTAATCTAGTGGTTACTATAATATTATAACAATCAAATAGATGATATGAATATGTTTAATTTGAATTAATCATTCATATACTTACTTCAATTTACAATCAAATTGAATAATTTTGATTCATTTTATTTCTATTAAATAAAATGAAATTTTAATTGAGAATGGTTCTTTTTTAGGGTTGATCTAACATGATTAAATGATAAGATAATGTTTTAACATTGATATACTATTATATCTTGATGCTTTATGTCTACCATAGTGGGAACCTATTAATAATTAATCAGTTAAATCAATATGAAAAAAACTGGTTGTGTGAAAAATATAATTATTTAGTGTTTGATTTACCAATTTTTATTGAGAGTGACGATTTTCCTATTTTCGATCAATGAGAGATCATTTTCATGAGAATGTTTAATGACTTTTTTTTTGAGGGCCCAGTTTCGCTTTTGATTTCCAATTTTTCATGATTCTTTTGTGATTTGAACTTTATATTATCCTTGTGACTGGATCCAAATATGGTTGATCTTGGGAAGGATGAAATATGTTGGGGCACCCAATATGGTATGTGATCTTGGTATGGCTGATCCTGGGATGGATTTTGGGATGTTTATAGAAATTACTGGATGTTATAGAATAATTTGATGTCTGTTATGGTGAGATGCATAAGTATATTAATGTGGGTGTTGGGGATGACACTAGATATGATGGAACAGGTTAATTCTGGTCTTATCCATTTATGAGATGCTTAGATAGGAATTCTTGATTATGATCCTATTTAATATTTTATTGCTGGGTTTTTTATATGAAATCGTTTCCCCATTTCATGTGGCAGCTGGAGGTTCTTAGTTTCATGGTTCTTCTTGGTGGTAGATTAGGAATGATTTCTTAGAGTACATAGATATTGAATAATTAGTATAATGAATAATTAATTCTGAAACCATGGGGTTCATAGATGATGGAGTCCAATTCATAAATGATGTTAATCTTGAAAAACTATGATCATGGTTGTGACTATTCTATAGGGTATGGACTTTATATGGATGGTTAATGAAATGTAATGAAATTTTGAAAAATTATAATTGTTAATTAATGTATAATAAATTAATTTATGAGAATTTTTTAAAATATTAATGAATTAATTATTGTAGCTCTTTTATATTCTTGGTTTCTTTTTGTTAATCCAGTTTTAGCAGTGGTGATGATGTGTATGAGGGATTTTATCTATAATTGTATTTAATCATGGGTTATGACCATAGCATGGTTGTGAGTTATAATATATCATTTATATTATTTGATTTTATATTATTCCCCCTCTCATGTTAGTTAGGGACACTGGAACCACATATACATTGAGAGGACATTTATCCCAACATTCGGGTGGGAGAATAGATGGGTGACTACCCCCTTTGGCCTCAATCTTAATTTTTGGTAGTAACTTATGTAGGTATTTATGAAAGTTAGTTTCTAATATATATGTTTACATTGTTGTGATAGATTTTGGTTATTTTACACAATTATATTACAATCTATAGTATCAATATTATTATTATAGGTTTGACATGTATAGGTTTTGAGGGTTTGAGGCACTTACCCATTGTATGGAGAAAATTACATGGAGTTCAATACCTAATGTTTGACATATGTCATACAAGATGTAGTGGATTATAATTAATTATTAGTTAATCTTTTTGGATACGTGATATGGGATAGTGTGGTTATATGATTCATGATGTACATGTTGTGATTCCATTACCAACTGTCTTTAGGTTGCCTTATATTAGGAAAGAGATGTCTAATGATGTGCGACGTTGGAGCAGAGAATCACATCAGTGGGTAAGTGGGATATGGTTTCCCATGATTGTTTAATTCAATATTATTTTCTCTATTGTAAATGATCATTGGTGAGAGATAGACATAGTGAACATGGGAACATAGAATATCTATTTAGTTTGTGAGTTAGTTTCACTGTAGTTCAATTTGATTTAACAAGATTTATTTATATTATATATAATAGGCTCTATGGAGTTTCCTACGATGTATAATATGACATTCAACATACATATATATAAATATTTTTTTTGTTGTGGTGGAGACAGTTGTTGATGTGGCTCTATATTAGTATTTTAGTGTTATGTAGGGGATATTTAGATATTGTTGTTTCTTTCATCTTTACCTTTTTGGTACTTTTATTCTTCCTATAAGTTGTTATTTACTATATGAAATTAATTTATTTCACTTCAGATTTAATTATATATATATTTATGGATAGATTTTGGTTGTTGTATCTTTATCATATATCTGTTCGACATGTATCTCTTAGTGGGTAATGCCTCCCACTTTAATGTTTTTTATACCCTTTGTGTTAGTAGCATTCCTAGGGCCTACTAGTGGTAGGACCCAGAGAGTCCAAATATATTTCCCCTCACTTTGGTATCATTTTTGGGATGGGTTGTATCATTTATTTCTTCTACAATAAGGATATTATAAAATACTTAATTAATTCTCCAGGATTCAATGGAATTTACCTCAGATGAATATATGTGATTAAGGAAATGATTTTTATATTTATACAACTTTAATTGAATAATTACTGTTATTCTATATTTGGATTCTGAAATAGGATTCAAAAGTCATTTATTGATGATATTTTTATCATTATAATCATGAAACAAATAAGGATTAGACCACAAAATGTTTTTTCTTTCAACAAAGGGAATTCCCAATGTGTGGACTTTTCAAACCCTCCACACCACAAAACTCCCCACGCTATGAATGAAACACTCTAGAGAGTCCCCATCTGGGAAGGAGTCGATGTTGTTCAAGAAGACATAGAGTCCCAAAGGGTTATAGACCGATTAGTGATGGTTTGACCTAGAAATTTGTTAGTATAGTTGGCCTTCACATCACAAGCACCCGATCAAGGATCAGGTGAGCCGACAAGATGGGTGGGTCTGAAGGGAAACGCTCGCCCCGAAATCAGACTCCCATGATTCAAACCATGATCCCCCAAAAGGATGACTGATTTAGGACACTAAACATCAAAATTTCACCACTAATAAAGTAGAAATTGGAAAAATATATTATTTCATAAAGTATTTTAAAGAATAATTTGAATGGTTTTGATGAAAAATTAATGTGATTCAATTAAAAGATGAACTTATTGAAAAATAATTGATTGAGGGATTATAAAAATTAATTTTTTTTCATTGATGAAAAAATAATTACAATTAATTTATATATAGTAATTGGTAACATTTATATTATATCTTATCATTTATGATAATGTAATTAATTTTTATTAAAATTTGGCAAAATTGTTGGAATTAATATTATATGGTTTTTGAAAATGTACAAATCACATGATTGTTTACAATCAACTACATCGTAAAAGGAAGGGGGGTTTTATCCTATAACTCATGAATAAAAATGGTCTATCACCTATCAAAGACATTGGTGATTTCTAGTTAAATATTTCACTATTTATAATTAAAGGATTTTACGTATAAATATTATTGTTTTACTAGTGGTGTTACTATTGAATATTATAGGTCAATATATTATATTAGATATCTATTTATAACTATAATGATTTGGGAAAATAATTATAAATCGATGGGATTACATGTAACTATTTTATGGATCTTATGATACATTATATATTAAATTTAGATCATAAAAAAATATTTTCTTGAATATTAATTTCTTATAATATGAAATTAAGTGGAAAATGATCGAAGAACAAAAAATATGAAATTGTGCCTATGAAATAGATATATATATATATATAAAATAATTATATTTTCAAATGTTCTTAGTCATGGTGGTAAAGGAATTCCTCAACTCTATGAAATAGACAATGAAATAAAATTTTATCATACTTTGTTTTTCCTTATAGTCATTGAAATCATCCCAAATTTCTGGGTTTTATGTAACTATCATTAAATTTATCATTCAAGATTTCTGAATAATGACCCCTATCACATTCTATAAAAATTACCACTTTTATCCCATGTTTGTATCTTAACAAAGCACCAATTTTCTCATATAAATAAACGTTAATATGTGTTATTCCTTTGAAAATCTATACTTTCATTTCTCTCTTTTCAGTATGATATTTGCTTAGCCCTTATCACGATGTGGGCTTTGAAGAAGGGGTTTCAAAAATGATAAACTCTTGATTTCTTAGATCAAGATTAATTTACATTGATGAAATTTATTTAATGGGGGTAGAATATAAAACCACATTATTTTTCAATGAAGTCATAATATTGGATAGGTAGTATGACATGTATCACAAAGAATATAATAAAATATAACACCCCTAATACTTTATAATATATTTATTTTTAAATATATTAAATCTCTTCCATAGTATGTGATGAATGAATCATCGTGTTTGAATGAAACATTATACTCTATTATAATATTTGTATTTATTTATTACCATTATAAACTAGGTTCCAAACTTTTATGCTTGAATATTAACAACTAAATTATGATGCACATGTATAAAATTAATTCATTTTTTATTTATGTTTTAGAAATAAAAAAATATTAATTTGAAAGGGAATGAAATTTTTTCTGAAAAATAATATTTTTTATAGGGGAGATTAGTAGTACATTGTTATGAAAATTTAAAATTAATATTTACCAATTTTATAGGATATATTTGAAAAAATAATTTCATTTTTTAAATTATCATATCCTAATTACCTTAGCTTTGTATTTTTGGATTTTTTTTAAAAAACATCATTTTTAGGAATAATAAAAAACGAGGAATTTTAATTAAATACATCCTTTTAACTTAATTTTTTTTGAAAATATAATTTATAATTAAAATTGTTTTTAATGTAAAATTAGCTTTTATATATATATATATATCTCTAATTTGGTTCATTTTAATCATTTTAATATTATATTTTTATTTAAAAAAAATTTATGTTTTGATCATTTATACTTTGAAAACTCACTTTATTATTTTGATTGAAGGATAAATATTAATTTATACATTACAACTTCTATTAATGGAATTTTGGAAAAAAAATTTCAATGTTTTGAATCAAAATAATTTATATTAACAAATAATTTCATCCTTTTTCCCAAAATGAATTATAATTGTATAAAATATCAACTAAAATGATTTTGTTGAAAAATATTTTACTGAGTGTTAAAATATGAATATAAAGATAAATTCTCATTTCAACATGTCAAAATATAATTTTTTGTAATATTTATACCTTACCCTGTACCAAAATATTAATTAATTTTAATTGGAATATTTTTTTCATGTGAATGACATGATCTTGTTGGATTATTTTTTGAATCTTCCAAGTAATTTCCAAAAGGGATTACCCTCCCCACTTATAAAAGGATAGAAACTACCTTCACTTATTCAACCAATAAACAAATTTGGATTTAAGAAATCCCCAAAAGTCCCTCCCCAAAATCCTTAAAAACATTTTATATAATATAATTTTCTAAAAACCCACCACTATGATCATTTAGATGATATCTAATAGATGATTCTATTATAGAAGGTATCTATCTTATTAAAGATCTTTCATTTTATTTATTATTTTTCCAAAATCAATTATGTCTAAAAAAATAGAATATAAAATCTACATTTTATCCCATATACGGATATGTTATAATTGTTATTTAGTTATATTTATCTATCTTCACTTATATCATATGTGAAATAAAATCATTAATCGTCTGTATGGAGTACTACCACCTCCCGAACTGATGTAATTATATTTACATCACCATATTTCATTTACAGATAAAATGATTGATTTAACATAGATAAAAGATATATATTTTATTGTTATTCATCTTTTATTTTGATATCACATACACCTTTTTTACATTCCATTAAAATTAAAATACGATAATGTCACTACTGTGTATGGAATTTTGATACATATCAATGTGGTGAAATTTATTATTCACATACCCACTATATGGAATTTAATAATGGTATATATAATGAATATATGTGATATATATGATAAAATATTGATTCTATAAAATTAATATTCCACCGTATTCATTATCATTTAACTCTATAATATAATAACATCACCTCTTGTACGTAAGTACGGCATACCATATATGGGAAGTGATATGATTAATTTTCCATGTATATATTTCATAATTGTCCGAAAATTTATATATAGAGAGAGATAGAGAGTCATTATGATATTTATAATAATTTTATCAATTTGGATATTATATTATACCCATGAACGGATCATTCCTTAAAAAGACACACCTGCTAAAAGAAAGAAAATTAACACCCAAACAAGTAAAATTAATTAAATTTTGTTAACAAATAAGTGGTAAAATGTTCTAAGAGGAACAGATATGATATTAAAAATATTTTTACAGTTTTGGTAAAAAAGATTAACTTTCATAAAACTATATAAACATCTTATTTATTTTGTTTGATGTATATACATCCCTTTTCTGTATTTTATATCATGAAATCATTTATATTCATGGTATATAATGATTCATTTATTTCTTTTTATTTCATGTAGAATATGATTATAAATTTATCAAAGTGTTAGATGTTTATTTCATAATCTCATTATTTTTAATATTTTTTATAATTATACGTATAGGGAATTAGTTTAAATTTCTATATTAAAAGAATTTAATCCTCACCACCTATTATTAGATTGTATGTTCTTCATGTAATATTACCAATTATTCACACTTTACAACTTATAATGAGTAAGAAAATGTTTTTGAGAAAATATTACATTATTTATCTCATTTTTCAAAAATCCTTTTTTCATCAAAACCATTATTTTCTAAATATGGTTTATAATATTTTTTACCTTTTAAAAATGATTGTAATAGAATTTTTTCCAATTTTTAATTATTCTAAATTGTTTTTCAAGTGTTATTTACTTTTTAAAAATAATGTGTATTTTTATATTTCATAAAATTTGATTGAAATAATTAAATTAACATTTAGGAAATGAATGAAATTTCCCAACAACCTTACCAATAAATGTTTATAATATTATTTTACTTGTTTTCAAATTTGGATATCAAGTAAATTTACTATCAACAATTTATAGAAATGTTTATTTAGATAAATTTTTAAAAATCAAAAATCAATTTTCTAATATCTGTTTGTAATGATTTATTATGGAATTTATTTTCATCAAAGACATAAACCATTAATTTATACATTTAATCGACTAGGGATATATTATATTGATATAATTCATATTAATTCATTATTCGGAGTATGACCAGTTTTACTATGAATATACCAGTTTGATACCATTCATATTACTCTGTATTGTTTATGATTATGTTAATTGATTGGGGTAATTGATAAAATTAAATATTCTAGTTTTTTAACATAAATAAATAGATTATTTCATTTTTTACCTATTTAAAATGAGTATTTAAATGGATATAGTAATTGATAGGTGAAGCCTACTATATCCCCTCAATGATTCGCTAGGTCTCATTATCCAAATTAGTTTGGGTTTTGGTCGATGACTTATTAATATTTATAGAAATCTTCGTAAAGGGACTCATCAATATTACATTTCATGGAACTATTCCTCAATTATTTTTTAAATGTCAATCATTATGAATTATATCACAATTTATTTATTTATTTCATATTACATGTGTTTATTATTTTATTTTGAGTATTCGTGTTTTTGAATCATATTGTTGGTGTAATTTTTTTTGAAATTATTTGATCATCATTTATTCCTTCTATATTTTTATAATGTAATTAACTAAATGGATTTTTCAGTTACTTACCTTTCCATATTAATTATTTTTTATTTATTCATAGATACTATTATATGCTTACCCATAATTAGAATCTAAACACACCATAATGTTCAATTTTGTTTTATCTATGATAAACATAAATTTATTGTGATAAACATGATGTGATACACTAAGGGTAATAATGGTGTAATAAAAAAAATATTTTTGTGATTTATGATTTCAACTGAAATATGAATTTCATGTATACTTGTAGTTTAACAATACTAATTAATAATTCGGTCTATCTGGGTGTGATTCGTTATGTCATATGAAAATGTAATAATGTATACACTAGATATATGGTATTGGGGTTGGGGACAATACATAATACTCTCCAAAGTAATAATTGGCCTATAGTTCATGTTCTATAGAATACAAATTACGATACATGTTGGAATAACAATGAAAGAGTTGAAAACATGGAAGAGGTAATACATATCTCTACAAGGCTCTTAAAGAGCTATGTGATATTATACGAGCACAAAAATCTCTAGAACTGAACAATATATGATAAATATCGATGATACAATATGGATCCTCTCAATTCATTGATTACTCAATCTCATAGAGTTAAACAACAAGACATGATATCCCACCTCAATCTACAGTGGTCAATGGCGATGACCAATATATTTTATTCACTATTGATTTTGATGTATCTATAAATTTAAAAGATGACATGTACCCAATCTTGTATCTCTCTAATGACACGTGGTAGTGTTTCCTCGCATACCTTTGACAAGAACAGTGGTGATTATAATGAACTGTCATAATGGGACTTATTAAGATACATATGTATAATAGGTTGGAAAATTTTATTGTAGGAAAATTTTTAAAGATGTAATTTAAAAACAATTAAATAATAAAATTAAGTCCCTAATCCCTATGAATGTGCACTAAAACATTCAAATTATATTAGTATTGGCCATCAGTATGATGGTGGTAGGTTTTTCTTAGATGCACATGTCCATTAATATATTTCTGCAACTCAATAATGATTTTTGAATTAAATATTAGTTTCACTATCATCGATCTTGGAATGAATTCCACCATAATGTCTATAATATTTTATACAAAAAATATCCCACTTTAATCAACTGATATAGTATCCCTCAGATATTGTAAATGGGGGCTTTCACCATTCTATCCTTGATATCCCAAATAGTGTCACTTCAACAAAGTGATTTTGAAAATCCTGTCACAAAATCTATAGTTATTTTCTCCTATTTCCACTCTATGATGTGTGATGATTGTAAAAAACTAGCATGTCACTATTTTCCTTCTAACACGTATAGACATGTGGCTCAATAAGTTAAAAATATACTATCATCAATTCAAATGAGACCATCAATATTGGAGGTGTAAGTCATGATACATCAAGTAGTGCTCAAGATGTACTATCCATTTAGAGGCATTTTACTCTCACATCAGCATTTCTCACATGTTTATAAGTAATTAGAAATTATCATGAATATTTTGGATCTCATTCTCATCTATGAATCCACCTGGTAGTGGGTCCTGATATTAAACATTCTATAAGGGTCGTTTCTTTTGGATCCAAAAGTGGTATCACCACCAATGATACAATTGTAATGAATTAACTGATAGATCTACATGAACAAGATACATGTGATAGTATTAAACATCCAGATGCATCTATAAAATATGATTCATAAACTACCACTCTCTATTGGCTTCTTAAACACCTTTTGTATGAGTCTTTTATCTAAGATCATTGCCCAATGCATTACCATTTGTAGGAATACAAGAAATATAAAAATAAAAAGATTAATAGTGTTAAACCCATATTTATTACATGATTTTCAAATCCAGTAAATTGTTTATTTATTTTCATATTTTATGATCTTTATATACATTAATCCATCCCTAGAACATTTATTCTCTCTATAAATAAACATCATGTACCACTACTACATGCTCAGAATCATAGGTCTAGTAATTATTATAATGAGGCCTCTATAAGAAATTATCATAATCCAAGAATCATTCCCCTTACAAAAAATTAATCCCTTTACAATTCCTCAGACATCAAAATAAATTGTGCAACCGATTCCAGTCATATGTATAATTCTGATGATAAATATTGTCATCCTTCCTTCCATGTCTCGAAATTCATTCTATATTTCATCATACAAAACAATTACCCCTTTTCATGTAAATTATGTAATATATACTTCAAGTCCTGAGATATACCTTCTAAAATTCATATCATAAGTAGTTATCTCATAAAAACTCATATTATCAAATTATTTTTTGGGATAGTCCTAGGATACGATGCATCACACCTTCTCTAGTACTATTGAAACACTTGATTTAGATATGGTGTCACCATGGAAGTGAACTTTATTAATCTGGATTTTAATTTAATAAGATTGTCATATATCTGGTGCTCTTTTAGTGTTTTCAATTATATTTCAATGGCTATGGAATAATCATCACATGTTTTATGATAAAACAAGATATCCAAATGATAACTAACATAATGGATTATATGTAAGTGAATAAAACCTTATTAATCATAGCTGTAAAGACTACTTGAATGTTTTTTAGAATTAAAAACATTACATAAAACTTGTAAAAGCTATATATAATTTTTAAATATGTACATGGTATATCTAAAGGCATAACATTATCCAGATGATTGACTAACCAAAATTCAATCAATTATAATACCACAGTTCAATGGATATCAACATACAAATCTTTTATACCCAGAAGTGGGTACTGATTCATAATTATATGTTGATTCTACCATTTTTTATCCAAACATAGTGTAAGTTTCTAAATCATATACTTGAAGAGTCAAATGCTTGAACCCTTGAGAGAGGTATTAGGTTATATAAACCCTTTTTTTCTAGGTACTATAATTCCCACTTGAGTTCTTAATTCATAGTAGAGGTTATCCTATATCATAAAATATGTACCACTACTACTCTTAGATCCAACATAGTGGTGAGATATTTCTATCTATTATGATTTTTTCCAAATATTTCATGAAGTAATACGTCTTTATATACCTCCACCATTGATGTAAAATAATAATATCATAGTCCATGATCATTTTGAAAAATATTAGGAAATTGAGATGAATATCCACACAACACATGATGATCAACTGCATCTAGAATTTTCTAGAAATCTATTTCACCCTTGATCTTGTAGTTTACTTCCTCAAGAGGTAAGAATGACACACTGTAGTGATAACTTTTGATATATAAATGATATGGAACCATAATGTCCATCCCATGAGTCTTTTGAAATATTTTAATCCTAAGAATGAAAAAGTTTGAAAGAAAATTATAGCTGCCTAACTCAATGGGAAGCTCCTTTGATTTTTGAAATCATTTGGATAATATTTCCAATGTATTTTCATGGGTCATCTTTCCCCAAAAATCTCATTTTTAATCCCATTATTTTATACACGAGCCATAGATATGTAAGATTGTGATGTTCTTATATGGAAAGATAATAACACTAAATTTGAGGATACTATGATTGTATGTTGAAATATGGATAACCCTACACTGTTATACTCTTTATGAAAATTCGAAATATGTAATTGACAAAATCACCATCCCTAATATACAATATATCTTATTTTTTTGGTATTATATGCTAGTTATCTATATCATATGCTTTCTTCGTCATCCACACCCACCTATTCAACCTATGTGCTTTATTGTACTATAGATTTTATCCTATAGTGGATCTAATAAACCTTATTAAAGGAGTGGTGATACATAGAATAATAACTCAATGATAATAGGAGGAAAAGGCCAAAATTATCTATATGTGTCCCATTAGTCCCCATGATTGATAGTTAACTGGTTCCATGTAACATTGAGTCTTCATTTAAATTCTCCTTCCACAATGATGGAATATAATAGAACTTATAGTGTTGATACTCTAATATACACTTCTTTGATTTGATCCCTCTAGCCAATACATTATAGAACAATTTGAAGAACATCCCTTACCAATGGGATATATTTTTGTTCCATACACCATTATATTCCCTCAAATAGAACTATGATATTAGGTCATTGTTCATAATTTCAGAAATGGTTTCATAGAGGAAGACATTTAGATTATATCAAATGAAATACATTATCCATTCATAATAGAATATATCTCTCAATATTTCAAACTAGCATAGGTTGATGAAAAATGAAGAAGCACAGTGAAGATATCAAAATAGTCTATAATAAACATATTTCCCTTCTTTTGGCAAAGAAATTCTCTATCTTGATTAGTTCTAAGAATCACTAAAATGGATTAGACATAAAATATAGATAGGAAATCCCTCTTGATTAGGTCCTAATATTTCCCTGCCACATTAAGAAAATCTTACCAATAATGTGTATACCATTGTTGCGTGTAATCTATTATCATGACCCACATTTCAATAGGCATCTCTGGGATCTAATTTATTGATTGAATTTCCTCTACACAGGATTCGGTAACATGGAGGGCACTATCCCACAAAAATATTGTTTGATGATACTACTGGAACTATCATGTCAAATCATAAAACGTTTATTTAGGTTTTCTTATGATATTAATCAAAATACAGTACTAATTGCTTGAAAACCACTCTATAATGAGAATTGGTGTCCAAACTAAGAACAAATTTTAGTGTAGCATGTTGAACAATAGTTGGAAACTCTTTTGGGTTAGGTCCCATCATTGATGTTGCATGGTTGTTTTTGTCATACTAGTTTTTTAGTCAAGGCCTTTGTGGAGGAATATATCTATAATTCCAAGAACATGTCTAAAAAACAAGAAACTGATAACATGTATCAGAAATAAGATAACAATAATGCACTCAATTCAAAATATCAAGATTGATACTAAAGTTAAAAATATAGTTTGGTGGGATCACTTTCCAATATATAAAAACCAAAAAACACAATTCAATAGTTTGGGTATCATTATTATTTCGTGTTTCAATCACATAGTTACCATTATATGAATTTAAAATTTCATTTCATAGAGAGAAACACCCTTTCCATTGTAATTGGAACCCCCATGTACTAGAATCCATTTCATCTATGAGGCAACATTTAATGTCATTTATATTTATTCCACTATCCAATTATATAAATTAGAATTACCTTGTCATAATTTACTATACATTATAAGTTATAATTAATATTTATTGTAACTACATATTAACTTCTTACATCTTGTCACATGATATAAGATTCCATATATAATGTTTTGATCAAATCGATCACCATGTAAACTTTTTAGATATAAAAACATTATAAATTACAATAGGAATCCATTTAATCAAAACCAACTAATGTTTCATCCCGAGTAACCATGGTACCATGCCTCAAACATGTCAGAATTTGTTAGTGAATTTTCCACCTCTATTCATTATGGTAATGATCCATTTATGTGGATACAAACACATTGTATAACTAATTATTTTTTCTCATTTAATTGTTTGAAAGGTCAGTAATTTTACCATTATAGAAATTAATATACTTTCATTGTGATGGTGGAATGAAATATATATAATATTCTTGGAAAGTAATATTCAAAAGATTTAAAGAATCATTTTTCAATAATATTTTTAGGATTAATTATTCTTCATAATATTAAATCAATGATAAAAAATACTCAATCATAAAAAAAGTTAGAAATTTTCTCGATTTCTATATAGAGAAATAATATAACTATAAATAGTGAAAAATGGAAGGAATAATCACAACCTTATAAATATGGATTATCTATATTCATTGGTTTGCTACTCAAAGGAATATCATCATTTCACAATTTTGACAATTTCTACTAGATTATTAATAATCCCTAAACAGTAAGGAAATAAAATAAATCTCACACAACATTATGATATCTTAGACTATGTTCATCAATTAGAAACCAAACCCAATTGGGAATATAACATCAAGAATTCCTCCACATAAACCAGACACTCCCAACATGTAGTGTGGGTATATAGTGGTATGGTGGGTTTACTATACCACATTTATCATAGTGTATTAAATTGTTAAATAATATGTAAATATATAGAATAAATAATATATTGATGATACAAATAATGTCAGATAATACTAAAATAAATATGAAATAATACGAAGTAGCATCTGATACACAAATTATTATGTTATGTATACATAAAAGATTAATCATCCTTATATTATGAACCAAAACCCATTTTTTTGATTCTATTAAAACCCACTTGTAAAAATGTGGGAACAGAAAAAAATATCCATAGTTCCCATAATCATGCATATCCCCCATCCACACCACACAACACTTGAAAAATTCAATATATCAACATTCAAATTTCAATACAAAATACAGAAATACTGCCAAAATCAGCATCGAACCACGAGATACCCACCTTAATCCACATCATGGGGACCACGAACCACACCACTAAGCCATCATCATATCACCGGTTAGACATCACATCATCGTCATTTCCATGGTGCCTTCACCCCATCCAAGATATTACACTCATCATCGCAACATCGTTGACCGCTTCTCCGACATCAAACCCTGAAGGCAGATACCCATAACAATAATGATTCGTCATCCCCATTCACTAGAACACCATCATAATAATCGCCAGAGATGAATCCAACATCATTATCAATGATCGAAACGTCGTCACTATCAACCTACCGAAGCCCACTTATACTGACATCCCAAGGAAACTTGAATACATCCATGCAACTCTACCATAGGGAGAAAGGAGGACCCCTAGATCTAGAGTAGAGAAGATGTGGGATTTTCAAGGAAGAAAAACAGAAAAAACCTCTCAGGACGGTCTGTGTTGAAGAAATCAATCATCAGCGCAGTCTTAACTACAGAACTACTAGTAACAAAAATAGTAGGCCAAAAACATCACAAAACACACCGAAAAAGACTGAACATCACATCAAGGAAGGAATCAAAGAATGAAATGGAACCAGGGTAAAACCCTAAAAAAAGAAACAAGAAGAAAACATTAAAAAGAAAAAAATGAACAAGAAATAAAGAGAAAGAGGTCGGTCAAAACCCTAAACAAGGGAGAAGAAGATGCTAAGAGATACAAGATCGCCAAACATTAAAGACCAAAAAGTCATTGAATCTGATGCTCCCAATCCATCCTAAAATAGAGTAGCTAATTGTGAGTTCAGAGCACAGAAGAAGCTGCCAGGAATGAAGAACCATTGCGCCATCATCGAAGCCAAAAAAAGACCGAACCAGAGAGCATACAAGAGCGGACCAATCGCAAGAGAGAATTGGGGAATAAAAACCCTATAAGATCAATACTGAATGAAGGAAATAAGGATGGGGGAATGAGAGTGGGGAGAAGGAATCATACCATAGCGAGAAAGTGGGAGAGATCTGAGAGCCAGGGGATTAGGGATCAATGGTATGTTATCTCATCGTTATATTATAGAATTCATATAATACAATACATGTAAAAAAAAGAAAAAAAGACCAAAACTATACCTTGAGCATCCCGAACACTTGATTAGTCATCAAATACTAAACTATATTCCTACAATATTTCAAAAATAAGTTCTAGGGATCTATAATTTATACTTACATACATCTAATAGGCTTAAATGGGCACCAATCATCCTCATAAATATGGTGTGATTAAAACTCAATAAGCTATATCCAAATGATTATAAGACAAATACATCATTTGAATTTGAATAGAAACAATGTTTAGGTATAATATTGGTGATATTAAGAAAAGTATAATAGATTATTTTTATCAGGTGATTATCGGTAGACTATACCTAATTCAACCCATGCAGTATTTCTTTAATGACAATATCAATAATTGGTCAGGTTCTAAAGGAACATAATTGAGGAATACAATTATAAAAATAACATTGGACACAAGTTGGTCCATGGAATCCTTGACCTTATGTTGTTGATCCAACACATTGTGAGAACTCATGAAACATGTCTGTAATTTTTTAAGTGTTATCTAAAAGATAACCTATGAAAGTAGAATAGGATATATTCAAAACAATTCTGTGAAAAACATCCAATGAAATCCTTTTCTATGCATGAAAATATTACAATGATATAATTCAAGATGAATTGGGTATAAAGAAATAAATTTGAATCCATATAGATAATACAATCCATTCATATTTTATATAATTAAATTCAATCAATTGTGCCAATATATTGAATATATATATATATATATATATAACATTGACAAATCCCAAGTGTGGTATCTCAGAGAGTAATCAAATTAATGAATTTTGGTGGATTCCTCATAGTGGAAATGACCACACTATGAGAATACAAGCAATGATAAAGTCCAGAAAATACATTAAATAAAAATTAAGGTTTATAACCAGTTGTTTCATTACATATAATAAGTAATCATATGATATGTAATACCAATTACAATTTATAAAACATTATTATTTATGTACATTAGCCAATTAACATAGAAGGTAAAATTGTATTAATTAAGGATACTTCCCATTTTCCATTTTATTTCATAAATTTATAATTTCACATACATTATATAAATGGGTCAAGTTATAAATATAATCAACTAATAATTATTCTAATCAGATTAAAATTTAACTTAATAAATATATAATCCAAAACAACTAAATTAGGGTTTTGAAAAAATACATGGAATGGTCATCGAGTGTATATAACAGGACATGCTCAAGGGGGTGTATCATTTTATATTAGTAATGTATTATATCGATAATTGGTCATATAAATGGTCTTGGTCATATTGAACAAAATTTATTTAAGTATCGTGATATTTATAGTGAAATGAATGAAATGTATAATATGCAGCATAATGACAACAATTTATATAAGATGAGACTTTTAGGAAAATGTTTTAGATCATAAACAATATACCATTAGTAGTATGTCATATTAGCCTATGATTCATGATGGAATGAGATAAATTAGTGGAACTAGTAAAACAAACTCCAAATAGGGAATATGAGTTCATAGGATGCACTACTACAACATGGCCCTTTATCAGCGCTAAAATCTGGCATTAATAGTGCTAGAGAAGCATTGTTAATGTTGGAGTAGATAAAGGGGGTCCTTTATCAGCGCCATTCTAGCACTGTTAAAGGTGTCCTTTATCAGCGCTAAAAAAAGAGATGATAAAGGCACCATCGCATGCACCTGTAGAACAAAACCTACACACATTCAAAACAGAATACCTTCACAATGTAGCACATCCACACCATCAAAAAATAGCACCTGCCCACAATATTTTGATAGACAACGGTATATACATTTATTTAACATCATGAATACAAAAAAACACACATCTATATACATTTTGAAATTTTTTTTACATGGCTACAATTACAATTATTCAACAACAGTTATAATAATTCATGTTTCATCCTTTAATATCCATGATCCACTCTCAAAAATTGTCATCCACAGTATTTGTTGCCGAAAAAAGCATCCGAACTCATGGAATAAAATTCACATATATAAGAAATCAAATATTATGTTAGTAATAAAATAATGAATTAAATTAAAATAGTAATATGAACGAATACATTAATATGGAAATGTGAACCTAAAATTTGAAATTTTAAACTCATGTTTTTTCATTATGATAACAATGAATGGGAATAATGTAAAATAAATATGTTTTTGGATGATTTATCTCATTTAATAAATACTAATTCTTTATCTAATGAAAAGCTTTATCGGTCACATAATGCATTGGATTGAGGTGTGGTCAATTCAAACATGTTACAAATGACTCGTGGACTGTTATCCTAATGTTTGAAAACAATACGAACATGTTTTCCTAGTATTTTGTATGCCAGTAGTGTTGTCTTATAAATATAATGTCATTTTGAAACTGATACCAGACAATTTTATCCATACAGGTCACACCGTGCATTGTATTGAGGTGTGGTTGATTTGTACACATCACAAATGACTCATGGAACGTTTTCCTCAAGTATCAAAACAATCCGAACACGTTTTCTCGGTATTCTGCATGTCAGTAGTGTTTTTTTCTAAAGTTTATCTAAATTTGAAACTGATATCAGACACTATTTGCCATACCAGTCACACCATGCGTCAGATTGAGGTTTGGTCGATTTCTACACATCAAGAATGACTCAGGGATCATTTTCCTGAAGTATCAAAACAATCCTAACTTGTTTCCTCAGTTTGTCGTATGTCACTTCTGTTGTTTTATCAAGTTATGTCAATTTCAAACTGATATCAGAGACTATTAGCCATACCGGACACATTGTGGTTCATTTTGAGGTGTTGTAGATTCTTACACGTTACAAATGACAAATGGATCGTTGTCCTAAAGTATCAAAACAATCTGAATGTGTTTGCTCGGTATTCCGTATGTCACTTGTGTAGTTTTCTAAAGTTATGTCAATTTCAAACTGATAGCAGACACTATTAGCCATGTCAGTCACACCGTGCATCAGATTGAGGTGTGGTCGATTCTTACACGTCACAAATGACTCATGGATCGTTTTCCTAAAGTATTAAAACAATCCAAAAACATTTTCTGGGTATTCTGTATGTAAGTAGTGTTGTTTTCTAATGTTTATCTCAATTGAAAACTGATATCAGACACGTTTAGCCATACCGGTCACATCGTGCATCAGATTTAAGTATGGTTGATTCATAAAAACAAAAATGACTCAAGGATCATTTTCCTAAAGTATCAAAACAATCTGAACGTGTTTACTCAGTATTCTGTATGACAGTAGTATTGTTTTCTAAAGTTTATCTCAATTGGAAACTGATATCAGATACTTATTGCCATACCGGTCACACCGTGTGTCAGATTAAGGTACGGTCGATTATTACACATCACAAATGACTCATGGATAATTTTACTAAAGTATAAAAAATATCCAAATGCATTTTCTCTATATTCTGTTTGTCAGTAGTGTTGTTCTCTAATGTTTTTCTCAATTTGAAACTGATATCATACACTATTAGCCATACCGGTCACACTGTGCATCGAATTGAGGTGTAGTCAATTTGTACACTTCAGAAATTACTCATGGATCGTTTTCCTAAATTATGAAAATGATCCGAACATGGTTGATCAGTTTTCCATATGTCACATTTGTTGTTTTCTAATGTTATGTCAATTTCAATCTGATATCAAACACTATTAGCCTTGCCACTCACACTGGGCGTCAGATTGAGGTGTGGTTGATTCGTATACGTTAAAAATGACTAATGGATCATTTTCCTAAAGTATCAAATCAATCCTAATGCATTTTCTTAGTTTTCCATATGTCAGTTGTGTTTTTTTCTAAAGTTTATGTCAATTTCAAAATGATATCAGACACTTTTATCCATACTGGTTACACCGAGCGTCAGATTAAGGTGCGGTCAATTCTTACAGGTCACAAATGATTCATGGAATCTTTTCCTAAAGTATCAAAACAATCGGAACGTTTTTTCTTTGTATTATGTATGTCATTAGTGTTGTTTTCAAAAGTTTATCACAATTTTAAAATGATATCAGACACTTTTAGCCATACTGGTCACACTATGCATCGGATTGAGGTGTGGTGGATTCGTACAAGTCACAAATGACTCATGGATCCTTGGACTAGAGTATTAAAACAACAAAAACGTGTTTTCTCAGTATTATGTATGTCACTTGTGTTGTTTTCTAAAGTTATGTAAATTTCCAACTGATATCAGACACTATTAGCCATGCCGGTCACACCGTGCATCGGATTGAGGTGTGGTCAATTTGTACACGTCAACACTGACTCATGGATCATTTTCGTAAAGTATCAAAATTATCCGAACACGTTTTCTTGGTATTTAGTATGCCAGTATTGTTGTTTTCTAAATTTTATCTCAATTTGAAACTGATATCATACAATTTTAGCCATACCTATCACACCATGCATAGGATTCATGTACAGTCGATTCATACATGTTACAAATGACTAAAATATTGTTGTACTAATGTATCAAAACAATAAGAACGCGTTTTCCTGGTTTTCTGTATGTCACTTTTGTTGTTTTCTAAATTTATGTCAATTTCAAACTGATATCAGACACTATTAGCCATTCTGGTCACACCGTGTGTCAGATTGAGGTTTAGTTGATTTGTACAAGTCAAAAATGACTAATGTATCATTTTACTAAAGTATCAAAGCAATAAAAATGTGTTTTCTTAGTTTTCCGTATGTCACTTGTGTTGTTTTCTAAAGTTTATATAAATTTCAAAATGATATAAGACAATTTTAGCCATACCGGTTTCACCGTGCGTCAGATTGAGGTGTAGTTAATTCGTACACATCAAAAATCACCCATGGATCGTTTTCCTAAAGTATTAAAACAATCTGAATGCGATTTCATGGTATTCCATATGTAATTAGTGTTGTTTTCTAAATATTATCTCAATTTAAAAATGATATCAGACACTTTTAGCCATACCGGTCTCACCGTGCATCGGATTGAGGTGAAGATGATTCTTACATGTCACAAATGACACATGGATCCTTGTCCTAATGTATCAAAACAATTTGAACACTTTTGCATGATATTCCGTATGTCACTTGTGTTGTTTTATAAAGTTATGTCAATTTCAAACTGATATCAGACACTATTAGCCATTCCAGTCACATCGTGCATCGGATTATGTTGTGGTCGATTCGTACACATCACAACTGACTCATGGATCATTTTCATAAATTATCAATACAATTCGAATGCATTTTCTCAGTATTCCATATGTTAGAAATGTTATTTTCTAAATTTTATCTCAATTTGAAACTGATATCAGACACATTTAGCCATACCGGTTTCACCGTGCGTCATCTTGAGGTGTGGTCAATTCATACACATAAAAAATGACAAAATGATCATTTTAATAAAGTATCAAAACAATCCTAACACTTTTTCTCAGTTTCCCGTATGTCACCTGTGTTGTTTTCTAAAGTTATGTCAATTTCAAACTGATATCAGACACTGTTAGTCATGTCGGTCACACTGTGCATCAGATTGAGGTTTGGTCAGTTTTTACACATCACAAATGACTAATTTATCATTTTCCTAAAGTATAAAAACAATCCGAACGCGTTTTCTTAGTTTTCCGTATGTCACATCTGTTGTTTTTTAAAGATTATGTCAATTTCAAACTGATATCAGACAATTTTAGCCATACTGGTCACACTGTGTGTCGGATTGAGGGGTGGTTGATTCATACACGTCACAAATGACTCATGGATCATTTTCCTAATGTATAATTACAATCTGAATGCATTTGCATGGTATTCTGTATGTCAGTAGTGTTGTTTTCTAAAGTTTATCTCAATTTGAAAATGATATCGGACACTTTTAGCCATACCGGTCACACCATGGGTCAGATTGAGGTGCGGTCGATTATTACATGTCAGAAATGACACATGGATTGTTGTACTAAAGTATCAAAACAATCTAAATTCATTTGGTTGGTTTTATGTATGTAACATGTGTTGTTTTATAATGTTTATGTCAATTTGATAGTGATATCAGAGACTATTTGACATTCCAGTCACACCGTGCGTCAGATTGAGATGAGGTCGATTAATAAACATCAAAAATAACACATGGATCATTTTCATAAATTATCAAAACAATCCGAACGCAATTTCTTTTTATTCTGTATGTCAGTACTATTGTTTTCTAATGTTTATCTCAATTTGAAACTGATATCAGACGCTTTTATCCATACTGGTCACACCATGCGTCGGATTGAGGTGAGGTCAATTAATACATGTCACAAATGACTCATGTATCATTTTCATAAAGTATCAAAACAATCTGAATTTTTTTTCTCAGTTTTCCATACGTAACTTCTGATGTTTTCTAAAGTTTATGTCAATTTGAAACTAATATCAAACACATTTATCCATACCGGTCACACCGTGTGTCGGATTGAGGTGCGGTTGATTTTTACATGTCACAAATGACTCTGGGATTGTTGACCTAAAGTATCAATACAATAAGAATGTGTTTGATCAGTATTCCGTATGTTAGTAGTGTTGTTTTCTAAAGTTTATCTCAATTTGAAACTAATATCAGACACATTTAGCCATACTGGTCACACCCTATGTCAGATTGAGGTGCGGTCGATTCTTACACGTCACAAATGACTCATGGATCGTTTTCCTAATGTATCAAAACAATATGAATTCGTGTCCTCAGTATGACGTATGTCAATAGTGTTGTTTTCTAAAGATTATCTAAATTTGAAAATGATATCAGACACTTTTTACCATACCGGTGACACCGTGCACCGGAATGAGGTGCAGTCGATTCATACACATCAAATATAACTCATGGATCCTTGTACTAAAGTATCAAAACAATTCAAATGCATTTCCTTGGTATTCTATATGCCACTTTTTTTGTTTTCTAATGTTATGTCAATTTAAAACTGATATCAGACACTATTAGCCATGTCCTTCACACCATGCGTCGGATTGAGGTGCAGTCAATTCATACTCGTCACAAATGACTCATGGATCATTTTACTAAACTATCAAAACAATCCGAACGTGTTTTCTCGGTATTATGTATGTCAGTAGTGTTGTTTTCTAAAGTTTATCTCAATTTGAAACTAATATCAGACATTTTTAGCCATACTGTCACACCGTGTGTCGGATTGAGGTGCAGTCAATGTATACACGTCACAAATGACTAAAGGATCATTTTCCTAAAGTATCAATACAATATGAACGTGTTTGCTTGGTTTTCCATATGTCACTCATGTTGTTTTCTAAAGTTATGTCAATTTCAAACTGATATCAGACACTATTAGCCATGTCGATCACACCATGCGTCAGATTAATGTGCGATTGATTTGTACACGTCACAAATGACTAATGTATCGTTTTCCTATGGTATAAAAACAATATGAATGTGTTTACTCAGTTTTCAGTATGTTAATTTTGTTATTTTCTAAACTTTATGTCAATTTCAAACTGGTATCAGAGAATTTTAGCCATACCGGTCACACCGTGCGTCAGATTGCGGAGTTGTTGATTTTTACTCGTCACAAATTATTCATGGATCTCTATCCTAATGTATCCAAATAATCCTAACTCATTTTCTTGGTATTCCATATGTTAGTAGTGTTGTTTTCTAAAGTTTATCTCAATTTGAAAATGATATTAGACACTTTTAGCAATACCAGTCACAAGGTGCGTCAGATTGAGGTGCAGTCAATTTTTACACGCCACAAATGACTCATGGATCATTTTCTTAAAGTATCAAAACAATCCGAATGCATTTTATCAGTATTACGTAGGTCTCTTGTGTTGTTTTCTAATGTTATGTCAATTTCCAACTGATATCAAACACTATTAGCCATGTTGGTCACACCGTGCATCAGATTCAGGTTCGGACAATTCATACAGATCACAACTGACGCATAGATCATTGTACTAATGTAAAAAAACAATCCGAATGAATTTTCTAGGTATTCCGTATGTCTGTAGAGTTATTTTATAATGTTTGTCTCAATTTGAAACTGATATCACACACTTTTAGTGATACCGGTCACACTGTGCGTCGGATTGAGGAATGATCGATTCATGCATGTCACAAATGACTAAAGGATTAGTGTCCTAATGTATTAATACAATCTGAACCCGTTTTCTAAGTTTTCCGCACGACACTTGTGTTGTTTTCTATTGTTATGTCAATTTCAAACTGATATCTGACACTATTAGCCATGTCAGTCAGACCGTGCATCGGATTGAGGTGCGGTCAATTAATACACGTCACAACTCAATCATGGATCATTTTCCTAAAGTAACAAAAGAATCCAAATGATTTTTCTTGGTATTCTTTATGTCAGTAGTGTTGTCTTCTAAAGTTTATCTTAATTTGAAACTGATATCAAACACTTTTATCCAAACCTTTAACACTATGCATCGGAATGAGGTGTGATCAAATCTTGCACGTCACAAATGACTAATGGATCGTTGTCCTAATGTATCAATACAATCTGAACGTGTTTTCTCGGTTTTCATTATGACACTTCTGTTGTTTTCTAAAGTTATGTCAATTTCAAACTGATATCAGACACTATTAGCCATGACGGTCACACCATGCATTTTATTGAGGAGAGATTGATTTTTACACATCCAAAATGAAAAATGTATCAATTTTCTAACGTATCAAAACAATCTGAACATGATTGCCCAGTTTTTTGTAAGTCACTTGTGTTGTTTTCTAATGTTTATGTCAATTTCTAACTGATATGAGACAATTTTATCCATAACAGTCACACCGTGCATCGGATTGAGGGGCGATCGATTTGTACACATCAAAAATGACTCATGGATTGTTTTCCTAAAGTATAAAAACAATCCTAATGCATTTGCAGGATATTCTGTATGTCAGTACTGTTGTTTTCTAAAGTTTATCTCAATTTGAAAAATATATAAGACACCTTTAGCCATACTGGTCACACCGTGCGTAGTATTGAGTTGAGGTCAATTCATACACATCAAAAATTACACATGGATCCTTTTCCTAAAGTATCAAAACAATATGAACTCTTTTTCATGGTATTTCGTATGTCACTTGTGTTGTTTTCTAAAGTTATGTCAATTTTAAACTGATATCAGACACTATTATACATGACGGTCACACCGTGCATCGTATTGAGGTGCGGTCAATTCGTACACGTCACAAATGACTCATGGATCGTTTTCCTAAAGTATAAAAAAAATTATAAAGAGGATTATTGGTTTTCCGTATGTTAGTAGTGTTGGTTTCTAAAGTATATCTCAATTTGAAACTGATATCAAACAATTTTATCCATACCGTTCACACCGTGCGTCGGATTGAGGTTTGTTTTATTTGTAAATGTAAAAAATGACACATGTATCATTTTCCTAATGTATCAAAACAATCCGAATGCATTTTCTCAGTTTTCCATATGTAACTTGTGTTGTTTTCTAATGTTTATATTAATTTGAAACTGATATCAGACACTTTTATCCATACCAGTCACACCGTGCATCAGATTGAGGTACAGTCGATTCTTACACATCAAAAATGACTCTGGGATCATTGTCATAAAGTATCAAAACAATCAGAATACATTTTCTCAGTATTCCATATGATAGTAGTGTTGTTTTCTAAAGTTTATCTCAATTTGAAATTGATATCAGACACTTTTAGCCATACCGGGCACACCATGCATCGGATTGAGGTGAGGTCGATTCGTACACCTCAAAAATTACTCATGGATCATTTTCCTAATGTATCAAAACAATCCGAATTAGTTTCCTCCATATTTCATATGTCACTTTTGTTGTATTCTAAAGTTAAGTCAATTTCAAACTGAGTAGTAGTAATTCACTAATCTAATGATATGAAACATAAGAAAGGGAGATAATAGATTCTCAATAAGTATAAAGGGAGATATCAATGATCATATAAAGATAAAATAAGTATTAGGAATTAACCTTAATTGTCCTATTTTTTTACATTCTTCCATCCGGTACGCTGCCCATTCGTTTCGAAACACATTTATATAATCTTCTGAATAAGTGTTTTTGCGACAGTCATAGTAGTACTGATAAAATATAAATACACAAAGGATTAATAATTATTTTAAATGAAGTAGTAATTATTTTCAAAAATACATCTTCAGGAATGCTAGTTTGTTCCTGAAATATGATTTCTTTCATAATTTTACAAACATAATAACAATAGTCCTTGTCAATTGTTTGTTTCGGACACTGCTGAAATATCGAGAAAAATAAGTAATTTGTTTTGATATGTATTTGGATAGTGGGATATAATTATATATACAAAATACTTATCCATTTGTAGATCATGTGGGCATTGTCGTCCTTATTCCCTGGATTCATTCCAGCCTTTAGAAGATATTCATACACCGTCCTATCATAAAAAATCCTCATTAAAAGATAATATAAATTATATAACTAGATATTTAGTTCTAAAATTTTGGATCTAGTGTATTAGAAATTGACAATCGCCATCATGTGTGGTCAGTTTGTTGGATATCCATCCAGTGAATCCAAAGAATAAATCTTTGGAGTCTCCATATTGACTGCAATGAGTATCCAATGATCCCTAAAAACACAAAAAGGAATAAGTACTGATATAAATGAAAATATAATTTATATTTGTTAAATATAGAGTTTTACCCATGCAACGTTGGTATTATAGAGTCTTTTAGTTGTAATTCTTCCTTGAAACGTTCTGAGTATATTTGACATTAATTCAGCATGAAAATCAGAATCTATTTCTTCTCATTGTACAGAAATGGTGTGAGGACTAATGAGTCCAAATTTGTATTAATGGGGAAATCCCTTCAATTGTTTTTCATATATACGCCTGTGGAAAATATGAGATGTATTTATCCATAATTATCAAAGTATATCAGCTTCTGTAAAATCAAATCATAAAAACATACCTCATGTATACATTTATAACTGAGGTGCCTAGACAGTCGTATGTTATGATCTCAACAACATTATCTACACTAACAAAATCTAATGTTTCACCTCCGTACATTTATTTTGCACAAACAATTTTGTTACTCTTTCCACCTATCATTTTCTTATACACATGAGCTTACTATAATATTAAATGTGGATATAGAATGGGCAGGGTGAACGTGCTCTCAGTAGATCATTTTGATCGGTTGGTTGATCCTTTAGAGACTCTCTTTCATTTTAGCTCCTCAATTTTGTCCTTATGTAATAACATTTATCAGTTCAGCCATTTTCTAATGTAATGTAAAAGGTTCTTCTTGAAAAATGTATTAGAAATTAATACCTCCGGGTCGACATGTTTTTCTACAAGATTCGGCGACCATGCAATGAATGTTCCAACAGCTTTTTCCACCGTATGAATGTCATCATAATCAATTGGAATGGGTAGCTCATCGCTAGGCTCAGGAGCTATGTTAATCGACACTTTGACATGACCGGTTGTAAGTGGTCTGGAGTTTAGCGTTTCATTCTGCATAAAGAACACTGTAGCCCTCGCTATAAGGTGATGGGTGGGAGTTGACAGATATAAATCAGAGTCATTTTCCCCCTGTATAATATCATTACATGAATGGTATCAGTGTCTATGTGATTATATTTCACATAAAAGAATATTAGAACATTTATTACCACATTTATATCAGGTCATTAAGGGGAATGGATCTCCTCAAAGCTGGTGGGGGTGGGGCAGGATTTTCTCGCGCGGGATGTTCTTGAGTTGTTTGTTCTATTCGCCTCTCCCCCATCAAACTTTCTAGCATCTCTACCTAAAAATGGAATTTTTCTTTAATGGTATATACTCTATGTCTCATTACTTTAAATTCATTAGTTTGTTCATCCTCCTGTTTTCTTCTGAAAATATTCCTGGGGTGACACCCCAAATCCCACACCTATGACGCAGCCATACTGTTTTGGCTATTTCCAGGCCGCTGAAAGTATGTGTGCATCTAGTGTAGGTGTTGTTGATTCTTGTGACTATGTCAAATAGAAAATACACAAAAATAAGTAACCATTGTTATGTAATAGTGATTTAAAGCCAAACAAGTTTATATTCTGTCCTACTAACACATGTTTCCCACACTTTTTGTGTGTTTTAATCTACCATTTCCCCTCTTTATTAACAAGATCCTCCTTCCATAGCTCATGGCGTGGAATGGAAGTGGCTTGGGATTTTTCCTCATCAATCTGCATATAAACAGAGAAACATGGATACAGTGTTGTATTATGTTGCATAAAACAATTACAGTATATTTAAAATATGTACCAATTGTTTTGCAATTGAAGAGTCACCCATCCTTGCTTTACAGTAGGGGTATGATGGTTTTACTACTCGTTCATTATTTTCAGCACTCAGTTGATGTTTCATAAATAAAAACCTTTCAATAAACTTGATGAATAAAAGAACTATTACACAATGTATAACCAAGCAAAATGTACCTAAAAAGTCTGTTCCGCACAATGGTTGAAAAACACATCCCATGTTCCTTGGGATATCAAGTGTGCATAAAGTGAAGGCTGGGGAGGATTGATTTTCCCTTCAGCAACTTTCAGATGATGTTTTGTTAAAATGGTGTAAACGCCTCTATGAATCCTTCCTTCTAGTCTTAATACATATTCTTTATGCGAAACAACTACTATAAATGCACTCTGCAAGAGATGATGAAGAGATAGTCAATATTTCAGTATTTTATATTAATAAATTAAATAGATGATATCATAATTTTACCGTAATCTCGTCCCACATTAATGTTTTCATCCCGCTGACAACATGGTGCCACAACTCTACATCAATCGACATGCATTGTCGAGTGATGATTCCAATGTAGCTACTAAACATAGCTTTGTTGGGGTTTACATATTGGCCTTGTTTATTCCATCCCACCTAATACTTGATGCCTTTTTCTTTTTCCTTAAGGATTTTTGATAAAACTTTCAATCTATGGCACACTTGTTTTTTTGTGTCATTGGGGTTTCATCACCTACCATTTCCTCGAGTTCTGCATCATCCTTATAGTTCTCCGAATAGTTAGCATCGACACTAGGACAAGCTGCAATAGGAGGAGAGACATGTTGTACCTCAGCAGTGGGACCAAGTGAAACAGGTTGAGAGACCTATTGTCTCTCACCAGTGGGACCAGCTGCAACAGGTTGAGAGACCTGTTGTGTCTTGGGATTGGGTGCATCAGTAGGTGAAGAATTCAGTTTCTACAGAACTGGTTTAACATTTAATTTAGAACACATATAAGCAGTAGTGAAAAAATAATAATATAATGTAACACAATCTATATTACAATAAAAAATAACCTGATTATTGAAATCTCTTATTTTAACGTTGAAGGTATTTGAACACTCTATCATCAATCCATATCCCTTCATTGTGGTCTCCTATGACATACAAAACATCATCTACAATGGGACCACTGCGAAATGACTATGAAGTCCCATTGAAAGGGTCATCTTCGGTTGAATTTTAATCTTAACCTTCAGCTGTTTTTGTCGATAACAGAACGATTGACCAATTTCAGTTTGTGGGATATGAAACATAAAATACTTTCACTACCTGTGATGCCATTATAAATGGTTCTTCTTTCTCCCCTTCCATAATGAAATCAACATTCACAAATCCCAAATCATCAATTTAATAACACTCATGTTATCAAAACACTTGCATTGAAATATCGTAACATGAAATTCTGTATAATCCAACTCCCATATTAGTTTCATAATGCCAAATTATGACATATTCGCATAAATTGGATTTCTGTCCTTAGCACCGGAAACATGCATCGCTTCATCCACAAGTGTAACCCCACAATTCTGCATGGTACTGTCTTCATCATGTTCATTAGTATAAAATGTGTAACCATTAACAACATAAGCATTGTATGATAATTCATACACACTTGGTCTTATGGATAGCCATCGAAGCCGTTCTGAAATTGACTTTGGATTTTCATATAACTTCTTAAAAATATGATCTCAAAACCATCCTATAAATTGTCGATTATGTGTATCCGATATCCATTTTTCAGCCCAACATGGATTCAAATGCCTATGAATTTCTTTGTGGATTTCAACATATGTGTCAACGTCGAAACTGTTATGCAAAACATAGAGGTGGGCCTGCTCCTGATCTGTAATATTTATTGTGACAACCTATCTTCCAGAAATTCCTTCACCCTGAAGCCGCCATGTGTGACGAGATTTCGGTAGGCCAATGCTTTCCACACCAGACAAGTTTTTGGTAGACAATTTAACTGATTCCTTAACAATATATCGCTCTGCAGTACAACCCTCTGGATGACTTCGGTTTTTGACACACCCTTTCAAAATCATTATATACCGTTCAATGGGGTACATCCATATGTAATGTATAGGACCACATAGTCAAATCTCTCTCACCACATGGACCATCAAATGAACCATCATATCAAAAAATGAAGGCGGGATGAACATTTATAATTCACATAATATGACAACAATTTCATTTTCCATAGCTGTCAATTTCGCCAGGTCTATAACATTGCTACATATAGCATTGAAGAAGAAACATTGTTTTGTTAATGTATGGCGAACATTCTTGGAAAAATTGGAATGTAAAGAAATTGGAATGTGATCTTGCATCAAAACATGACAATCATGTGATTTCAGACCGTCTAACTTCATGTCGCTCATTGAAACGAGGTTTCTGATATTTTAAGAATACCCCTCTGGCACCATTTCATCACTCAGGAAGATTCAAAACTGATATCTCTTCTACCTGGAATGATTGTAAGTAGCAGGAGGAAAAAATGTTCATTTTTCACCCTTCATTTGTGCCAACTCTTCTCGTATTCTCACCTCAACCATGTCCAACCGAGCCTTAATTCTATCTTTTGTTTTTCCAAATATATTTAGCAACGTGCCGATGACACTATCAAATAATTTTTTTTTCTACATGCATAACATCAAGAAAATGTCTTAAATATAGACAATTCTAGTATTGTAAATCAAGAAAAACTAATCTATTTTTTCAACCGATTTTCGTATGGTTTTTGAAGCAGGATTACCAAAATTAGTGTCCACATTTTTATCTTTCTCAAACAATTGATCGCATGTTAGTGGAGATAGTGTTGTATGTTCTTTTGAACTTCCAACAAATGATGTCGTCCAAGAATGGTACTTATGCCGTCATGGTAGAAATCTGTGATGTCTTTGAAACATGGTTTTCTATGAATGTTTCAACCAAATTGATTGGGTAACTTATTCACAAACGGGAAAGCCTTGAGTTTATTTAATGCTATTTCCTGACAAATTTCCACAAGCAGGGCAGTCATTTATCATCCCGTACGACATGACTCTCAATGTGAAATCTTCTTTTCTATAAGCATCATACAACGTAACACCTGAATCCCACAATAATTTCAAATCGTTTATCAATGGAGATAAATAAACATTAATATCATTACAAATTTGTTTTTGTACTGATATAAGCGCAGATAAAATGATGTATTTTTGTTTCATGCATAACTGTGGTGGTAAGTTAATATTTATCAACATAACTGGAAATGTACTGTGACTATTTCTATGAAAACCAAAAGGATTAACTCCATATATAGATAAAGCAAGACTGAGGTTTCTCGACTCATTTCCAAATTCAGGATACTCATGATCGATTCTCTTCCACTGAGGAGAGTCTCTCGGGTGAAATAGTATCCCATCTTTAATTCTTGTTTCTGCATTCCATATTAATTTTTCTATAGTCTCCACACTTCCATATAGTCATCTAAACCTTGGAATGATTGGAAAGTACCATAAAACATTATTAGGACAGGATTAATCATTCTTGTATCGAGAATCAACACAAGTTGGGCATTCATTAAGTTATTTTTGGTCCTTGAAAAACAGTATACAGTCATTTGGGTAGGCACATATTCTTTCAGAGATCATACCCATCAAGCGTAGCATTCGTTTGGCATTATATGTTCATCTCGAGAGCTCATTGTCATCTGGGAGCATGTCATTCATGATTGCAAGTGGTTTCATAAAACTGTCGTCACTCCACCCATTGTCTGTTTTCAAGTTATAAAGCATCCGTATGGATGACAATGCTATATATTTAGTGCAACCAGCATACAATGGCGTATTTGCAAAAAAAATTAACTTCTCAAACAATTTTCGGCAATCACGAAGTTCATCTTCAACGGTCCTTGTCATTTCCTCAATACGATCATCATCATCATTCGCATCTGTAACCATATCCTCCATACAGTCATCTTCATTTTCCATGTTTTTAATCAAATCAGATGATCCATAAAATGTAGTTTTATCCCAGTCACTACCTACATTCGTTGTTTCCCCGTGTTTATTCTAACATGTATAACTTTGATCAATTCTGTGACAGATCAAGTGTTTTTCCAACTCCTCTTGACTAATTTGTTATGAATAACAACAACGGAAACATAGAAAAAGGATTTGAGAAGAGTCACATGCATGATCTTTTGCAAACTTGATAAACTCTTTCACGCCTTCTTCATACTCTATTCTCAACCGATTGGCATTCATCCATTCATTGTTTATATTCATCCTATTTGAAATCCATATGATGAGTATATAGGTTAGGGGAGAAGTAATATGATTATAATTTAGATAAAAAACTAAATACATCAAAAATTGTAGGGGTGTGCACATTAATAGGAAATCTTGGGTGGTCCTTGGGATTCATCCAATCATTTCCTCTCTTCGATCCCCTATGATGAGGGGTGGTCATTGGGAGTTTTTTACAGTGTGTGAGTGAGTTTTCCTGTTATACTTCCTCCATTACTATTATCCATTATTTTCCTATGATTTTGGATTATTTTAACAAGGATTTATGTGATGATTTCACTATATGATCTTCAAATCAATTCAGAAGATGTAGATTTTGATTGTATTGGCTAGAGGTTATCCTTGTATGTTGAACTCACCATGTTTTGTGTGGTTTAGATGATATTGTGCTTCCTAGTGAGTTTTTAAAAGATTATTCCTAATGATATTAAGGTGAATAATTAATTATAAGTTTCTATAATTAATTATTTGGGAATTCTGCCTTGATATTGGGTCTTAATCATTGGTACAATATTAGATAAGGCATGTATAGTCTTGGTTGAGGATGAGTTGATCTTGGTGAGTGGGTTACTCCATTTTTTGAGGTAGGTGGACCCTATAATACAAAACTATTTTCCAATTTATGCATGATTGTGCATTCATGCATGAGTATATGTGTTCCAGTGAAAGGGATAGAAATCAAGAGCAACCATGGTAAATAAATAGGGAGTTTTTGATCCAACAAGAGATAGAGTGAGGGTTCTATTGAATGTTTGTGATTTTGTGTTCATCCAGAGATTATGTCTCCATGGAGTAGTTTTGTTTATGAAAGGAACGGGTTTGGTATTAGTTTTATATAGCCTAGTTATGTTTTCTAATTCTATTTAATTAGAGTCTTAGGCCTAAAGAAGATGGATCACATAGTTTTATATATCACGTATGATGAGGAACACCCTCTTAAGGATATTTAAGAGTCACAGTGTGATAATATGATGTGAGATATAGAAATGGGGATATATATAAACCAAATAGAGAAAACAACAAAACCATGAGGATCCATAAGCATAGAACATAAAGAATACATAAACATGATCCATATACAACGTCAACTGAACAAAAAAGAAACTAAAAACAGAAATAGAATAAATCAAAACCCGACAAGATATCCTCGTGACCTTTGGGTTAAGACTAATTATAAGACCAACCTTCTTTAAAGGAAACCTAAAAATGAAACCCAAACCTAAAAATAACTTGGGTCTAGTGATGCCGAGTGTCACTAGTAGGGTGTGATCATAAAACAACTTAGTATGTAAGCACCACAGAATCCATACATTACCATTCCTGAAATAATACAAAAACACTAGTTTGAAATAAATTTATAAAATATGTTTTTATCATTTAATGAACCAAAAAATATTTTTTAGATAATTTATTTTCAAAAAAAATCACGTCATCCATTTTTAAAGTAGATATCTAGTTTAACAAATGAATTGAAAATTCAATATAAGAATCCAAACAAGGTGATCACAGAGCCAGGATGAAATTAATTGAAATAATAAAAGTATAAAAATATTGTAAAACTATATAACCAATGTGCAGAATAATAAAGAAGAACGTATAGATAGGTAATCATTAGAATTACCTAAACATACCTATAATAAATCCTTATACTTACTAGGGTCATAGTCACCATCTGATATATAGTGTACCTCCATAGTAAATAACCAACATTGATGCTTCATTATAGTAGTATATCAGAGAATGAATATGACATCACATGCACGGTATAAACCAATAACACAGAAGTGCCAAACAGGCCTATAAATCAAATGAGTTTCAAAACAAATTTTGAAAACACCACAAAATACCAATAGATCATTAAAATTTACAAATCAAATTCCATTTTCAAAACCAAGGGGAAAACATCATTTAATCTTTGAAGATTCAAAATGGGCATTTATGCCTTTTATAAACCAGACCACACCTCAAGAATCCAAACATACCTAGATTTAGGGAACACTTTTGAAACTAAATTTGAAATTTGGGAACGAAGGATCCATTTTTGAAACATTCAGGTTTTATAAGAACCATTTGAAAGGAGAAGGGATAAAGAAAATAAGGATGAAATGGGGGAAATTGTTTCGAAGTCCAGGGTTTAAAGTGAGCATCATTTTATAAATCCATTATCATATGTGTATCAATCCATATTTGCAACCTGTGCACATATGAATATGCCTACATCCAGTAGCTCACTTATAAAGGCCAAAATAATACAAAAAATTCTAATTAAATAAACACAGTGGGAATTATAATTAACCACAAGGGTTCACACAATGAACCAAAACATAAAAGGAACTAAAACCCACTCAATAAGATCAATTCATAAGTAAACCAACCGTAAGTGGGGAGAGCTAATCAAGATCAAACATGTATCCAACAACATATACATGTGTCACACACACAAGAATCCCACACACAAATAACGACAAATCATAATTAATCTCAATATTGACAATAAATGAAAACATAAAAAATTCATGCAAATTCAATTTTACTCGCCTTAAGGAGGAGGACCCGGTTGCAGAGGAGAAGGAGGCGTCGACAGCGGAGGCAGCAGAGGCAGCACGGAGGCAGTGCGGAGGCAGCGTAAAGGCAGTGCAGAGGCAACAGAGGCAGCAGAAGAAGCTCATAGGCAGAAAAAGCATATTAGAGGTAGCGGAGGAGGGGTAGGAGGAGGAGGCCGCAGTGGAGGAGCCGCGGTGGAGAAGAGGCAGTGGAGTAGGAGGAGGAGGAATTGGAGGCCGCAATGGAGGAGCTGTAAGGGTTGGTGTCCTCAGAACCAACGTTTTTGTACTTTTATTACATAAATGTTCACTTATTATATATTGTTCATTGTTCTGCATGACTATAATATAATAATGTCCTGGAATATTTGTTTCATTAATAAGGTCATAGCAGATCCCCGCTATGATGAGAACCTTTAAATGCTATAACAGTATTCTTAAATAATGTTTTGCGGTTGGATGACATACTATGATAGGACATATAGTATACAGAATGTCATGTACGAGTACTCGTAAGAAGACGAGACTCTCTCTCATGGAGTTCACACATGGTAATCTCTAAGATGGGAGATTGTGAGAACATACCTTCTAGTAGTAATTCTGCATGTCTTGGTGTCATAGGATATTTCTATCTACGAGAGTGTGTAATGGTCCATAGACTAAAAGATTATCATTAACTCATGTCATGACTCCCACACTTAGATTTACTGACAAAAACCATCATGCTGATAGTTGGCGGGAGGTAGGGTACGTTGGGTGCGTCACGAGTGACATATTGTAAATGGATAATTCGAGGAAGGATTTGTCCCTTCCATTTATGGATGATGATATCTCGGCCCTTTGATTGAAATATAAGTGTCGCATTAAATTCCATGGCCATGGTGTAAATGATGATTTTATTTCAGGTATTCAAAGAAAAAATGATCAAGCATATAGGTTTATGACACTTCCATGAAACCTTCTTGATGAGATATCGAGAGAAAGTGATTAAATTACACAGTAAGCATTCGTATGAGGTGATACGTCAATGCGGCATCATCTTCTTTCTCTTGGGTGCCTTGACCCGTTGCTAGACAGTAATTTTGGACTTTAGGCAAGCCTGCCTAATGCCAATGAGAAAGAATCCTTGAGGGTCACACACTAAGTGTATCCAAGTATCTCATGTTGAATAATGATTACTCCCACACGTGGTTTAATAATTATTCAAGGAAGCCTAAGTTGTTTTAAATGATGGAGGAAAAATAAAAATAAGTACAAGCCGTGTATTATTAAATGTACACATCGTGTCGTTTTATTTTGAAAAGGAGATGAATAAATTAAAACAAGATATATAGACCGTGTACATATAATGTACATGCCATGTAGTTTTAAATGAAAAACAAGTACACGTCGTGTATTTATTATTACACACCGTGTAGTTTTTCAAGTTGGTTTTTTGAGGATATAATATCTTTTTATTAAATGATATTTATTATAATCAGTGTGAGCGCATGTCAAGGAATTAATTATTCGACATGGGATTTTCAATAAGAGTTAATGAAATAAATGAAATGTGTAACGTGTTTATTTATTGTCATAACTCTACAACCTCAAACTCGATTTTAAATATCCTCACAACCCAACTCTATTCCTACACAAGAGAATCATTGTGCACAACATCTCTGGAGAATTATTTCAAGACCAAAAGAACCTCTTCCTCCAAGAACGCTCTCAAGACCGAGAGAGATCCTCTTCCATCGGATCAAGAAGATCTAAGGCGGACAACACAAGCAATGGCTTCCCCATGATAGCACCTGGAGAATCCTTTGGCGACATCCAAAGATACAAGCTACACGTGTGGATCACCGCTAGAGGGAGTATACACTTGGCTTCTATGACGCAATGACGGATCACATCGAAAACATGATCGAGAACATCAATGAAGAAAGAACACCCAAAAGGTATTTCTTTATAATTAATTAAATTAACTATAATCAACCTGTAACGATCCTTGTTTTTGGTTCCGGGAGAAACCATCTTCTTTGTCCTTTTCTGTGATTCTATCCATGGAGACTAACGTTTAACATCGTATTGATCCCGGATTGATCATTTCTAAAGACAAAAATCCAAGTGGGAACATCCACCCACGTGCTTCCGCTGCGCCCGGAACCTTCAAATGGTATCAGAGCGAGGTTACAACATTGATTATAGTTATTTAATTTTCGTTGATAATTTATGCATTCATATTTGATTCAATTCCAAATAAATCGTTCTATAAATTTGAATTAACGAGATCTATTCTTCCTCCTTCGTTTCTCAATTCATATCACTGAAACGACCCATTAATTTTAATTTTGATTAAAATAAAAATGAGGAACACATCTAGAAGAGCTGCTATTTCTGTTTGTACAACACTGGATTACACGACGTGTAATTAAAACTACACACCGTGTACTTAGGTTCAACGAACTGGCACTGGTCTGCCAAACCATGCCGTGTGAATTGATTATGCCTAAGTTTTAATCACACCATATTGACAAAAATAGAACGGCGCGTGGAAACCAGAATACACGGCGTTAATGTTGGAACAACACGCCGTGTAGTCCGTTCCGACCCAGGTGAAAACGTGTACAAAGATAAGTCGTGTACCATGTACACGGGATCGCTAGGTCAGTTACTGCATAACAAGGAAGTACACGCCGTGTAGGATTCATCTAAATTATGTGTAATCTAAAATTTCCAAAGTACATAAAACACTCCATAGCCCAGGGTGTACTTTGGATAAAAGGTGAAAAGAAAAATACGCTTCGTGTACTTATAAACTACGTGCCGTGTACTTTCCAGAAATGGAATTTCACCAGGTTTCCTCCAATGTACAAAGACCCGTACAAGGAATATGGACGAGTAGAATCTCAAGGAAATTAAAAAGGAATTTATGATAAAGAATTGATTATTTATAAGATCATAATTAATTGAATTAGAGCGCGTCTTATCATAAATAAAAGAACGATTGAATGAATTTAAATTCTAAATATGCGTAAATATCGTTTCATACTAAGGATGATCATGAGCGAGACCAAAGACACTTTGTATGTGTATGGTTTCATATGAATTTATTTAATTTAAATTTGTTGTCCTGCGAGCATTCTTCCAATAAATTGTAGGGCCTACGTGCCCATGGTTTCTTTAATGTAAACCCGTGTAATGGAGGATCTCCCAAGCTAAATGAGACGTTTCAAATCCCGAAGCCGAGGTGAAACCGACCCAAGAAGATACAAAGGTGGATAGGTGGTAGGTGAAAAACACGAACCATCAGGTTCAAGGTATTTTCCCTAGGTCAGGGTTACATTATCAAAACCGCTAGATAAGCTAACCAATAGAGGCTCATGATCATGACATCTTATTTTATTTCTGTCTGATTGCATGGATTATTTATTTTGTATGTCGTGTAGGGATCACGTAATTAATAAAATGAACAAGCATGCAAAGATGGAATAAAATAAAAACCGGACTATGCGTAAACATTATCGGAACATGGATAATCACTTAAGCAATCATCACTTAATATTAACAAGCATTTGATAATGAAAAGATATGCATAAAGAATAAAATCCATCAAATTCCATATTAAGTCAGACCATGCCTTCCTTTACTTGATTAAGGGAAAGACTCAATTAAACTATGTGTTTGACCAAACCTTGTTGGGACACTTACTTTTATAAAGGAAGCCTTTATAAAAGGTTTCAGGTTGACTTAACCATATTACATTAGGAGAAGTAGCCCTTGCTAGACTTGATGTAATATTGGAGGAATGAGTTGAGGAAATCCAAGTCAGGATTTTAGGATTGGGGAGTCCACTCAACAGATCAAGGAACTGTAAGCTCACAGTTGTTAAAGACCTGCCTACCAAAATAGCACCAAATATCATGACCAACCCTTGTTGGGGTTATGTGAAGGGGAATATGGATCCTTGACAATAGAATGTCAAAGCAACTGGACATTCCGAGTTCAATGGTGAGGACCATTGGGACTTGATAAAATATTGGGAGACTTAATAGAATTTATTATTTCTCATAAAATGTAATCAAGAATGTACTGATGAATCTGCTCTTTTAATTTGTAGAATAAATATGACAAACACATCAACCACATTTTCTCAATGATCAATTATGGATAATGACAACATCCTCACTGGATGTAACATTCTGGAATGGTTTAGGCGCCTTCGGGTTATCCTACGCCATGAACGGATGTTTTACATGATGGAGTCCTCACTTCCTGATTCTCCTGCCCCAGGGACGAGTGATGAAGATTTCCTAGTCTATGATCAACATCTGAACGATGCTCTCGGTGATCAATGTTTGATGCAGTCATCTATGTCTAGTGAGCTCATGAAGTCTCATGAAGACATGGATGCCTATAGCATGCTCGAGCACCTCCATGGTTTATACCAGGAGAGAGTAAGACAGGAAAGGATTGAGATCTCCAAGGATATGTTTCAGAGAAAACTTGGAGAGGGTGCCCCAGCTGGGCCTCATTTAGTCAAGCTCATTGGCTACATTGAGTGCTTGGAGGTTCTATGGTTTAAAGTCCCTGAAGAACTGGGTACCGATCTCATTCTTGCATCACTCCCCCAGAGCTTCTCAAACATTGTTGTTAACTTCAACATGAACAATATTGAAAGTCTCTATCTGATCTTCTTATCCTTATTCTCCAAGTGGAAAATGACATGAAGCGTGAAAATCCTTATGTCCTTATGGTGAATAAAAGGAAACGGAAGGCGAAGAGCTTTAAGCCCAAAGCTTCATCAAGGCCTTCCATGAAAAGAAAGATCAAAGGGGAGGTAAAGGAACCTGATGTTGTTTGTTTCGCTTGTGGAAAGAAGGGCCACTGGAAGAAAAACTGCACCCAGCCAAGGAAGCAAGGGGAAGCTTGAGGTGCATTTGTTATCAAATGCAATCTATCTGTTTCTACTAATTGGGTATTAGATACTACTTGTGGTGCTCAAATATGTATCCAAATATAGGAACCAAGTAGATTCAGGAAGACTGATCGAGGGGAGGTACATCTACGAGCATCCAATGGAGCCAGACTCGCTGCTATAGTTGTCGGAGACTTCCACCTCACATTGCCTACCAGGATGGTCTTGGTTTTGAAAGGTTGTTATTATGTTCCTTCTATTACTAAAAAAATTATTTCAGTATCCAGATGAGATAATGATGGATTCATATTCAAGTTTGGAAATTAATGTTCCTAATTTTTTAAAGATAGAATTTTTTTTGGAAGGGACATTTATATAACGGCCTTTATGTGTTAGACTAAACAAACCAAGTAATAGAAATCGATAACAAAGTTAATTCACATGACTCATACCACACCCAACTTTGGCATCACCGGCTATGTCATGTCAATGAGAAACGTTTGACAAAGTTACATCAAGATGAGTATTTAGATTCTTTCAAACTAAAACCACTTGGTGTATGTCATGCGTGTCTACAAGGTAAAATGGCCAAAGACCCATTTAGTGGGAAAGGATAAAGAGCTAAAGAGCTTCTAGAATTAGTTCACAAAGATGTGTGTGGACCATTTCCAGTTGAAGCAAGTGGTGGGTTTTTGTACTTCATAACTTTTACTGATGATTTTAGTAGATATGGATATATCTATTTAATGAGGTATATGTCAGATTATTTTGATCCGTTCAAAGAATACAAGAATGAAGATGAGAACCAACATGGTAAGAAGATTAAGAAACTCTGCTCAGACAGAGGAGGAGAATATCTTAATCAAGACTTCATTGATTTCTTATGGGAGTTTGGGATTCTATCTCAACTCACTCCTCCTTACATACTGTAGTGGAATGGTGTATGTGAAAGGAGGAACCGCACCCTGTTGGACATGGTGAGATCAATGATGAGTCATGTGAGTCTCCCATTATCATTTTTGGGATATGCATTACAAACAGAAGTGCACATACTAAACCAAGTACTAACTAAATCGATAAATGGTATTCCATACGAATTATGGAGTGGATGAAAAGCCATGTTATTGAATTAACATGTGTGGGGTAATGAAGCATTTGTTAAGGCCTCTTCAGGTAACAAACATGCACCCTGAGGCACAAAGTGTATCTTTATATGATATCCCAAGGAAACAAGGAGATATTACCTATACAACCCCTCAGACAAAAAGGTTACAGTGGCAAGACACGCCTTATTCCTTGAGAGGGAGCACATCTCCAAAAGAGATAGTGGGAGTGAGATAGACTTTGATGAAGTTAAGGTTCAAGATACACATGAATTGGGATGATAACAGATTCCACAAAGCCCCATGGAACAACAATCCGTTCGAGAGACATAAGAACTGCGTAGGAGCAGGAGAGAGGTGAGAGAACCACAATGATATGGTTTTCTTGTTACTGAGGATGGTGACTCATAATTAGTTGACAATGATGATCCACATACCTACAAGGAAGCAGTTGAAGGAACAAACGTTTCCAAGTGGCAAGAAGCCATGAATTCTGAAATGGATTCCATGTACCAAAACCAAGGCTGTATTTTGGTAGATCCTCCAGTTGATGTAAAGCCTATTTGTAGTAAATGGGAATTCAAGAAGAAACTGGACATGGAGGGGCAAGTAAGAACCTACAAGGCATGACTGGTAGCAAAAGGTTTTAGAGAACATCAAGGAATTGACTATGATGAAACCTTTTCACCGGTTGCAATGTTGAAGTCCATCAGAATCCTATTGGCCATTACTGCTTACCATGACTATGAAATTTGGAAATTGGATGTCAAAACAACTTTCCTTAACGGGAACCTCCAGGAAGATTTCTACATGACACAACCTGAAGGGTTTGTGACTCCAAAGGATGCCAAAAAGGTATTCAAGTTGCATAAATCCATTTACAGATTAAAGCAAGCATCAAGGTCATGGAACATTCATTTTGATGAAGCTGTTATATAATTTGGCTTTGTTAATAATGAATGTGAGCCTTGTGTCTACAAAAGGTTTAGTGGAAGTGCATTCATTTTCCTAATAATATATATTGATGACATATTGCTAATTGGAAACGAAGAACTTGTTTTACTGTCAGTTAAGGCATAGTTGCATAAATGATTCTCCATGAAAGACTTGGGCGAGGTGGCATATATTCTTGGGATCAAGATCAAACGTGATATATCCAAGAGAATGCTGGGCATGAGTCAAAGAACATACATTGACAAGATACTGAAGAGATTCAGTATGGAATAATCCAAGAGCGGATTCTTGTCAGTGTCACATGGCATTCAACATTCCAAGAAAATGTGTCCTCATACACCTGAGGAAAGAAAGAGGATGGCAAGGATCCCTTATGCATCGACGATTGGGCCAGTCATGTATGTTATGCTATGTATGAGAGTATATGTTTCTTACACATTAAGTGTGGTAGGCAGATATCCAACTGATCTAGGAGACCGCCATTGGATGGCAGTCAAGACTATCCTTAAGTATCTGAGGCGTACTGAGGATATGTTCTTGGTTTATGGAGGAGATGAGGAAGTAGTCATTAGAGGACATGTAGATGCTAGTTTCCAGACTGATCAAGATGACATGAAGTCGCAGACAGGATTCATCATGAGTTTGAATGGAGGTGTAGTGAGCTGGAAGAGCTCAAAACAAAGTGTGGTGGAAAATTCTACAGGACAGTCCGAGTATATCGCAGATTCTGAGGCAGCTAAATAACCAGTATGGTTGCGAAGCTTCATCCAAGAGCTAGATGTAGTACAAAGCAGTAAATATCCCATCACACTCTATTTTGATAATACTATAGTGGTGGAACATGAAAAAGAGCCAAGGTCACATCAGTGTACAAAGAACATACTTCGGAAGTATAATCTCTGGAGGGATTTTTCTCAGAGAGGTGAAGTTGCAGTCAGCAGTATTTCCACGGAAGACAACGTTGTAGACCCATTGACTAAAGCCTTGAATCAGCAGAAACATGATCATAATGTGAGGTCTAGAAGACTAAAAGTTGTAGGTAGTTGGCTCTAGTCAAAGTGGGAGTTTTTAAGGGTTTGTGTCCTCAGAAACAACTGTTTTGTATTTTATTACATAAATGTTCACCTATTATATATTTTTCATTTTTCTGCATGACAATATTATAATAATGTCCTGGAATATTTGTTGCATTAATAAGGTCATAGCATATCCCCGCTATGATGAGAAACTTGAAATGCTATAAAAATATTATTCAATAATGTTCTACAGTTGGATGACATACTATGATAGGACACATAGTATACAGACCGTCATGTGTGAGTACTCGTAAGAGGACGAGAATCTCTCTCATGGAGTTCCCACTTTGTAATCTCTAAGATGGTAGATTATTAGAACAGACCCTCCAGTAGTAATTCCTCATGTGTTGGTGTCATCAGATATTTCTATCTACAAGCATGGGTAATGGTCCTTAGAATGAAAGATTATCATTAACTCAGGTCATGACTCGCACAATTATATTTACTGAGGAAAATCGTCACATAGACAGTTGGCGCGATGTAGGGTACGTTGGGTGTGTCACGAGTGACATGATGTTAATGGATAAGTGGAGGAAGGATTTGTCCCTTCCATTTATGGATGTTGATATCTCGACCCTTTGATTGAAATAGAACTGTCTCATTAAATTCCATGTCCATGGTGTAAACGACGAGTTTATTTCAGGTAGGCAAAGAACGACAGATCAAGCATATAGGTTTATGACACTCCTATGAAACCTGCTTGATGAGAAATCGAGACAAAGGGATTAAATTACACAGTAAGTGTTCGTATGAGGTGATACGTCAATGTAGTATCAACTTATTTCTCTTGGGTGCCTTGACCCATTTGCTAGATAGTAATCTTGGTCTTTAGGCAAGCCTGCCTAATTCCAATGAGAAAGAGGCCTAGAGGGTCACACACTAAGTGTATCTAAGTATCTCAAGTTAAATAAACATTATTCCCGTACGTGGATTAATAATTATTCAAGGAGGCCTAAGTTGTTTTAAATGATGGATGAAAAATAAAATAAGTACACGCCCTGTATTATTAAATGTACACACCGTGTAGTTTTATTTTGAAAAGGAAATGAATAAATGAAAACAAGATATACACACTGTGTACATCTAATGTACATGCCATGTCATTTTCATTGAAAAATAAGTACACGTCGTGTATTTATTATTACACGCCTTGTAGTTTTTCTAGTCGTGTTTTTGAGGATATAATATCGTTTTATTAAATGATATTTATTATAATCAGTGTGAGCGCATGTCAAGGAATTAATTATTCGGCATGGGGTTTTCAATAAGAGTTAATGAAACAAATGAAATGCATAACACATTTATTTATTATCATAACTCTACAACCTCAAACTCGATTATAAATATCCTCAAAACCCAACTGTTTTTCTACACAAGAGAATCATTGTGCACAAAATCTCTGGAGAATTCTTTCAAGACCGAAAGAACCTATTCCTCCAACAATGCTCTCAATACCGAGAGATATCCTCTTTTATTGGATGAAGACAATATAAGGCGGACAACGCAAGAAAAGGCTTCTCCACGCTAGCACCCGGAGAATCCTTTGGTGACGTCCAGAGATACAAGGTACACCTGTGGATCACCGCTAGAGGAAGTCTACACATGGATTCTATGAAGCAACGACGGATCACATCGACAACGTGATCGAGAAAATCAATGAATAAAGAACACCCAAAAGGTATTTATTTATAATTAATTAAATTAACTATAATCAACCTGTAATGATCCTTGTTTGTGGTTCCGGGGAAAAACCATATTCTTTGTCTTTTTCTGTGATTCAATCTGTGGAGACTGACGTTTAACGTCGTATTGATCCCAAATTGATCAATGATAATTACAAATAGCCAAGTGGTCACATCCACCAACGTGCTTCCGCTGTGCCCGGAACCTTCAGGAGCCGCGTTGGAGAAGAGGCAGCAGAGTAGGCGGAGGAGGAGGAGGCACCGGTGGAGGAGGAAAACAATGAGGCCACTGTGGAGGAGGAGGAGGAGGAGGAGGAGGAGGAGGAGGAGGTGGCGGTCGGTGGAGGAGGAGGCGACGGCTGGAGGAGGAGGATACGGAGAAGGAGGCGGCGGCTACGGCAGAGGAGGAGGAGAAGGAGGCGGTGGTAGCAGCTGTAGCGGCGGCAGCAGCGATAACGGTGGAGAGGAGGAAGCGGCGTAGAGGAGGGATTCCACAGAAGCATTCAAGGTGCGGGGAGGAGGAAGTGGACCCAGTGGATTTAATTAATCCTACGTGGACCTTTATCAACACTAGTAAAAAGCGCTGATAAAGGGTGTGTTTAGCGGCGCTAAAATGAAATGCGATGACAAATACCACCTTTATCAGCGGGTTTTTAGCGCTGATAAAGGCCGGACTTTATCAGCACTTTTGTAGCACTGATATAGAGTGCCTTTATCAGCGCTTAGCATTTTAGCGCTGATAAAGACACTCTTTATCATTTCTTTTGTAGCGCTGATAAATAGGTAGTTTGTCAGTGCTAATAAAAGCTCTGATAATTGTACAAATTCAAGAGTTTGTTTATATTATTATAAATTTATTTAACTCTAAATATATATATCTCTATTTATACTTATAAAATTATTTGAAAGGTATATTTATTTATATATATCATTGAAAATATAGTAAAATATATATTTATTTTTTAAATATAATTTAATTTTAATTATAAGTGTACATTTTTTATAACATATATATTTTATGGGTAACATAATGAATTATAATCTATAATTGAACATTATTCAATATGCCCATATGTATATGCATGTATGATATATTCACTGGAAAACACATATATATACACCCTTGTATGATATTCATTGACCCCAATTCATTGGAAAATACATATATATATTCAATAATTTCAATTATAGTACATATATATTAGAACACATTATATATTTATTCATAAAACAAATACATTAAATATAAAAAATAATAATAAATATATATTAAATATAATGAATTGATAAATCTCATAAATATAATGAATTAATAAATCTAATAAATTAATATATAATGTATTAATAAATCTAATAAATATATAATTAATTAATTAATCAAATAATTATATTCATTATTAATATTATAATTATTTAATTGTATATATATAATTACTTAATTATATATAAATTTTTTTAGTTTATCAGCCCTAATAAAAGTGCCAAAAAATGTATAAATTTAATAATTTCTTTTTATTATTATATATTTATTTAACTCGAAATATTTATATCTCTATTTATATTTATAAAATTATTTAAAAGGTATATTTATATATATATCATTGAAAATATAATAAAATATATATTTATTTTTAAAATATAATTTAATTTTAAGTGTACATTTAATATATATATATATATATTTTTTATATGGGTAACATAATGAATTATAATCTATAAATGAACATTATTCAATATGCACATAAATATACGCATGTATGATATATTCATTGACCCCAATTCATTGGAAAACACATATATATATAGGCACGCGCATTTATGATATTGATCGATCCCAATTCATTGGAAACACATATATATTAAATAATTTCAATTATACATATATATTAAAACACATTATATATTTATAAATAAAAAAAATTAAAAATAAAGAAATATAATAAATATATATCTTAAATATAATAAATTAATAAATCTAATAAATATATAATGAATTAATAAAACTAGTAAATATATTTAGTGTTAATATTATAATTATTTAATATATATATATATATATTGTTATAAGATGAGTTTTTTATTTAATGTATAAAATAAATATTATTAGTGCTAATAAAAGTGCTGATAAAGGGATATTTAAAGTGCAGATAAATGTTCACTTTATCAGTACTTTTTTTAGCGTTGATAAAGGCCCGCCCCTTTGTCAGCAGTTTTCCTTTAGCACTGATAAAGGCTGGCGCATTCCCTGCCTAGTTTTTTTGGTAGTGATGATAACATCATTGATGGTGTGAGAAATTATGAAAATATTAAATAGGAAAAAATTTCATATATATGGGGTCCAATTAAACGAATCGTATTCTAATATAATATTAGATGTATAAGATCCAAAAATTCCTAGAATTAGAAAAGAATATAGCTCTCACATCTTGTTTTTTGTGCATTTTAGGGAAACTAATAATAGAGAAGAAGAGTTATATGATCAGTAGGGAAGAATGTAAAATAAATTTTTTTAAAGGCATGCATTGTTTGCATTCATGATTGTTTAAACACTAAACTAATCATATCTTTGAAACAATTTGATAGGAATCCTCATTCAAGGAGAAGAAAATTGATTAAAAAACTAAACATAGGTCTTATATGTATATTATCCAAGGCACTTACACCTCACATGTGTCACGAATATTAATAGAAAAATTATTCACAAACTATGTGACTTCTTCTATATTTATTATAGGTATTTGATTGAAATTTCACCCCAATTTGAGGGATTTACTAAACACACTCTTCCCTTTACTAGGATATATGGTTTTATAGTGTGGTAACTACAAACCCTATGTACACACTGTGACTCAGCCTCTATTTTCAATAATTGGATCTCCAATCCTTAAAAAAAGCATGAATTCTACTGAAACCTATATAACCAACTAGTAACATCCATTATGGTATAAATACTTTATTAAACCAAAATTGAATGACCCAAACCTCTTTGAAAAATTATATATTATAGTATTTCTATCCAGGGGCCATTAATTTTTTAAGAGAGATCCTTGAAAATCATATTATCTATCAATGTCTATAAAGGGTTCATTTTAAATTGAAATTTCATATAGATTTTAGATGATGTCCTGCATAATTTTAATATGTGTATATTTTTTATTGAATTTTTCTCCAAGGCTGGTTCTCTTCATAAGTGAAGGAAGGGAAAATTAATTTAGTGATTCATGGGATATGTTTAGATCAATGAGAATACTAAAATTGATTCTTAAAAATAAATGTTACCATATATGTTTTGTTATATCCATTATTTTTTAAATTACTTATGAATTATCATTTTTATCCCTCTCATATTCTAGACTGGGAAAATATTCATTTTAATCATGATATGTGAGTAATAAAATTATTTGTTGATATATATGATCCATTGGAAAATAATTTTCATGTAAAATACATTATAATGGACTGAGTGTTATGAAAAATATAATGGAATTTAAATATAATTGGGATGATAATTTATGAGTAGGTAGAAATGTATTCATATTTTAATTTATCAACTCCTTCAACATGACATTTTTAGAAAAACAAATGTAATATGGTGGTGTGACTTTTCAAATCCTGATGTCAGATTCAAGTACAAGACATCATTTATTTTGACCATAATTGATTTTTGACATTTATTGGGTTTTTATAGGTTATTTTTAGAGATTTTTGAGTACTATATACATGTGTATTGTTTGTACAGGTTTAGGGGATATCATGAGACATTCCTCAAAAATATTTTGGAATGTTTTAAATTGGGACACTGCTGTTTCACATAGTTAGAACACATTTCATCAAATAATTCAAAAAACCATGAAACATCTCCAGTATAAAAAAATATAAACACTATTAGAACATATTTAGCAAAAATATATGACCCAACTATGAAACTGGATTTTATTATTCTAAAAATTATTATTAAACCAAAATATGTCTATAGTTAACCATATTAATTAATCTATTACATGCACTATGTACCATAGGGTATCCAAATAGAGATTCTAGATATCCAAAACATTAATAAGAATTATTTTGACGGATATATTTTCAGTTCATATAGAAAACTCATAGTTAGAGTCTGTTATATAATTTCAATCATTTTTTTTAATTCCCACTCTTCTTATGTAATGAATCAATTGATCAGATGTGTTATGTCTATTTTTTTTGTTTTTTCTTTATCTAATATGTTATCATTGAGATGTATTATGATAATGGTATCTAGATGTTGAATTAATAATGATCATTGAGTGTTACATTTGGAATTCAATTCAAATTTATTTTTTTAATCGAGTATAATCTTCTTGTTTTTCAATCCGAAATTCAGATATGGGATTCATATTTTTGGATATTAAATTGAAATATAAGATAACTATTTATAATTATACATTCGATCATGTTCAATTGTTGGGTGTACTACATGTTTTATGATAATAAATTTATGAAAGTAATATGTTTTCTGATCCATTATTTTTATTTAATTTTATAATGGTATTTAATATATTTTGAGGGAATTATTTTTTTTCATGAAACATGATGGTTTGAGATTATATTTAGAATTAATTTCCACATTATTAATATGAGGGAAAATGTATTTCATGTAAAATTTAATTTTAATTTTTTTTCTTAATAAAGTTTGATGTTCCCGTGAAATGGTTTGGAATAAAAAATGAAATACTCCTTATCCAGGATACTTTTGGGATTGAAATCCTCCATGTATACATTGTTTCTCAAATTGAAATCCACTAAATGTTGGATAAGGAATATGGGATACTATAGTACTTAATAGCGGTATAGATCTATGACTTGGACTATATAATGTTTTCCATTTAGCCATTATGGATTTATACTTAAACCTATACTAATTTGAGTTATAATTATGGGTTCACTATTTACTATTTTCTATATCCCTGGGACTATTGATTTATGGAATATTATATAAATAGTTTTCATTTTACAAAGGTATGAGGATATTAACTAACTAAAATCATAAATACCCAAAGACTCAGTTTCAAGGTTTATCTATTATAAAGTTGTTTATAAATCATGGTATGCTTAGTTAGACATATTTATAGTGACTATAAAATCTAATTATTCTAAATTTGATATAATTGAAGTGTATAACTTATAGGAATCTAATAAATGACTGTATATTTTTTTGAACATAATATGTATTTTATATATTGATGACAACCTAGATTTTCACTCACGTGATTCAAATAATTATCAAAATATAATTTTAGGTATAAAATGGTGGATGAAAAAAATCATGTTAGTATTTCTCATATAATTATCATATAACATACGATGGAACTAGTGAAATTATCTCAAAGGGTATTTAAATTTAATCTTCATTGGTTCTATATACACTGTCCCATTTTTCACTATCATGTTATATTGAAAATTAATGAAATAACTTATTTTTTGACTCTTAACCTAACCTTAACGTATTAATACAATATTTTAATTATTATATTTTATTTTAGTGGATATATTGAAATTTGATTTATAGTAGTTGTAACTCCCTGATAATTTAATATACCCCATACAAAAAACAACTTAATGTTATCAATATAATTAACCTCTGATAGCCCAAAAATATTAATGAAACTATGATATAGATGAAGCAGTTTATTTCACATTGACATTGGACTAGCATATCCATTCCCAGTATGATAGAGTAGGAGATTTGTTCTTTCTCAAAGCTGCACCAGAGGGTCATGATATATTGTAAGAATGGGATACATGTATACCTTATAGCATTGAAACATTGAAATTAGTAAACAACCAATATCATATTCTATTTCATGTGTTTAATAATGTAAATAAATAATTAGGGGAGTATCCCAAGATTATAAAAAATATGGAATTTAGTTTTGAGTAACTAATTAAAAAACAACTAGATATGTGGAAGATTTACATATATTGGATGTTACAAAATGTAAATGTTACTTACATGTTAAAATTATTTTGGAATTCTTATGTTGTGTAAATTATTGTATGATATATGATAAATTTTTATTATATGATATAGTGGGTTATTTTTTAGTTTGGGTTTCTATTTAACCATCACTAATGGATTTCTATTAGAAAATAAAATAAACAGAATTACTAGTATATATGAATGTTTAATCATTACTATTGGAATATAAATATTGAATTGGGATTCCATATTTATGAAATATTTATTGAATTTAATGTAAGGATAATTTTACGATGAAATAAATTTAATTAGATTACATAATTTCTAGATTAGATGATGTGTTTTGGGATACATGATTTTCTAAAAAGTTCCTCTTTATGTGATATTCGATTCTATTTCACAAAAAATAATGATTATTGGTGATAAATTAGGATTGGTATTAATAATTAATTCAAACATATTTTTTTGTTCATGGATGTGAAATAATTATATAAAAGATAATATATGAAAAAAAACAGTTTTAAAAAAATAGTTTGCAATTATTTTTTAGGATTATATAAAAAATTGAATAATTGAATATTAAAATTATAAATTGATAAATGTATTATGAAAATTAATTATAATAGTAATTTATTCATATTATTAATTTCAGATATTTTTATACAATAATTAGTTTGTCCGTGAATGTTGAATAAATATGAGTATTAGTAAAAACATTCTCTTGTATGACATTTTGATAATACATGATTGAACAAAATAATTTTAATAAATATTAATAATATATATATATATATATATATTTATTCATTTACCAGTAATATAATTCAATTTATATTACAATATTTTTTTGAAACCATTTATATGTGATTTTGAAATCTTATGTTACATTTTACACTAAAAAACGTTAATTTTCAATTATATTAAAAATAAAATTTCATAAATTTTGTAAATTAAATCAGAAATATTTATTTTATATTTTATAGAGAAATTATAATATTATTAAATATTTCCTATTTTTTATTTTGGGATTAAATGTTATATTACAATTTTTAGTGACAATGACCTTGATAATGGGAATACTATTATTTTCAAATAATTATTTCATTAATGTTGAATTATTTATAGATAATAATTTAAATCAATATATTTAAAATTATGAATAAAATATGATTTATAAAATAAAATATTATTATATTATAAAACACACAATTGGGATCCAATGTAAAATAATATTCAGAACATGTAATGGTGAAAAAAACATTTTCTAAAAACATTTTATTTAAAAATGATTTATATAAAAGATAATTTTAAATTATTTATAAATTTACATTGAATAAATATAAAATGAATTTAGTTTGGGAAGACATATTTTTAATAATATGTTTTATTCAATATTTTATATATATGATAAATTACTCAGCTGAAAACATGATTATAATGTAAAAAAAATAAAAAATAAAAAACTAAGAACATATAACATCTGACATGTTTATATTATTTTACTAATACTTATTTAAGGATATATGTACCTAATAACACCAATAATATATTATTTATATCTTTTTTTTCCTTTCACCTAGAATAGTGTAATGGTGTCACTAAAATGTAAAGTGGTATTATATAACAATGGTTTTCCTCACATCGAATAGGGGATAATTCTACTCCTTCATGAAACATCCATTCCCTAGATTTACATTCTAAATGTATAAAATATTTATACTCCAATAATACTATATCATGTTCCAAATACTATAGAATTAATTTTTTTTACCTTATTCCATTCATTTCCAAGGATACATTCATGATAAATTTAATGGTACTTATGTGAGTATTTCCTACATCTTTCCATTTATTCATAATAATAATCTTCTAAATATACACTAAATGTAGTAATATGATAATATTAGTATCAGTATTATTTCTATTTTTTATTATCTTAATCGAGAGACCATTATTAATACATTTACATCCACTTATCTTATAAATAATTTTAGCCACATGATGTTTAGAATACCACATTAAAATATTATTATTATTATTATTATTCATTAATTATATTAAATTTATATCACTAAAAATAACTAAAATATGATTAATAAACATAAAAATTATAAATAATATCACTATTATTCTATTATAATTATATTATACATTTCTATAACCATAATCACCCATCAATATTTATAATGATCATGTTTTGGGTTGGTCTAAAAAACTACATGAACAAAGATGTACAACTACACATTGGATGGCTATTGGATAATGAATAAATATGTTTTTATATTTTATTAAAAAATTAAAGATTTTATAATCGTTATATAATGTTTATATTTTCTATTTAGATTATTATTTATTATGATATTTGATTTCTAAAATTACTAAAATACATTCACCCTAATTTAATTATCGTGCCGAAATATTCAAAACATAATATAATAAATAAATATAATACGATAATTTATGGTCCATTGTTAATTAAATATATAATAAAAATGATTCTAATACATTATATAAAGAACATTAATTTATTATTGTAATTTTAGAACCATTCTGAGAATGAATCATTATAAATATTATAGTTTTTAGAAAAAATTACTTTTTTTATACATGTTTTTTTATTATACACCTAATATTTATTAATTGGTGTATACACATATTATTTGAGATATTATATAATTATTCATACTTTATTTATGACATTATATGTTAAATTATTGATCCCTAAGTTCAATGTATTTTGATTATAATGACACACAAACTGTAATAGTTCTTTATATCAAGCATTAATTCATTGACACATGTTACATATTATGAATCGAGATAAATATTCATGTTTTTAGTATATTTGATATCCAATTAATTTAATATAATTTATTTGCTATTAATTTCTAGGATATAAAAAAGTAAATTCATTTTATTTTCATTAAATGTATTTTGAATCACGTGATACCCCATTGATAAGAGTTTTTGGAAACTCATTTCCATTTAGTCAGTTATAATTTTAATCTTGAATTTATTTCATATAATTTTTTTACTTTCTAACTTTTGTTGTATAAAATTTTAATATCAAATTTTTTATATATAATTATTTCCCCAATAAACCATTATCAAATAATTCATTCATTAGGGCGTATGTTCCATGTATCACCCCTTTACTCATTTCAGGTACTCCCATGTTCATGTTTTGTTTTTCATCCTTATTTAGGTGTGTTTTTGGGATTATTATTGAAATAGTAAATTTTCAAGGGGAAATGACCTAAAATTTAAGTATTTGTTTATTCGAATAAACATTATGGGTAGTCATGACCCCTCCCACCAAATATACAATAATTTAGAGAGATAATGAACCCCCGTGTCCCGCGTCTTTTGGGCCCAGGGTGGTGACTAGCACCTAAGGTATGAAAATTTCATTAATGGGAGGCATTTACCACTATAATATATACATTATAGAAAGATAATATAGATCGTTCACAAACAAATGCAAGACACAATATAAAAATAACATGAAAACAATCCCACATGAATGTATAAATAAAACTAATACAGATACATGTATCCCATGTAAATACCCAAAGTAATTATAAAGAAGCAACACAACAGCTTTCAAAATGTTTGAGCTAGTAATGTAGAGCATGGTCAATGAAATCCACATTGAAACCTGAAGACAATTTTATATACAAAGGGTGAGTATTAATGTATACTCAATAGAAATTTTGTATGTGTATAGTCACATGTCAAAGAAGAATACTAATGAACCAATGAGAAAACAAAATACCCAAAGAACACCTAAAAAATTATAATAACCATCCCTACCCAACCAATGCTTGATCACAAAATAATGCAAGTCAAGTAATATAATATAACACGATCACGTCAATAAGGGTACCTTGTACCACTTTCCCACAAGTATTCCACTCTAACACTTGACATTTCATGTTCGGGTGCTATTATCCTTTCCATATACCACACTACATGACATGATCGGTCACAACATGCCTCATATGAACAAACTTAGGATTCATGCCCAATAATCATGGCCACACACATCTTTCCCAAAAATAACTAGACCCACATCCCACAAGCTAGGTTACATCTCTCATGAAAACACCAAGGTATTCACACCTCATTTGGAAGGCACCTGTGACCCATATCAAAACACCCAAAAATAGTTAGGATATTACATTTCTCCTGATGAATCCAATGAGATCACAACCACCATCTAAAGCAATAACATACCTCTATCCAACACATCCACTACCATACCTACCTCTCTTGGAAGATTGATTGGCCATGAGTTGGTACACAACCATCCTTACTCCCTGACAGATGTTTATAAAAACACCCCACATGTGACTATGCACGTGTTCTACACACAGTTCTCAACATTGATGGTTGAGTATATAAATCATAAGAATATTCAGGTATATATATATGTTATGAAACACGGATTCCAAATCTATGGGTTTACAACTAAATAAACAAACTCATAACACCATCACATTTTATGTAACCTCTAAATTCATTTATTAGTATCTACCACAACCATTTCAGAAGGTGAAGATCATTGATAAATTAATTCATCCACAATTTTCCATTACATTGAACAACCATTCATTTCATTATTCTGTACTAACCACATTAATCTACACAACCCACCATAAAATCCTTCATTAACCATTTAAATTTCATTAAACAAACCAACACATTCTATTACAAACATTATTAATCATTTTTTCATTTTTTCTATCGCCACTCAGGATTCTAGAACAATATATCTACAAAATCACCTCTCCAAAATCATGTCCAATAAAACTATTACCTAACCACTATATAATCCCGAAAACAAACTATCACATCACCACCCAAAAAAATTTCCAACAACAATCAAATCACCCCTCCAAAAGAGTAAAAAAACATACCTCCTCACCACCCAAAAAACATGGCTAAAAAACATATAGCCCCACACCCCATTATATCCACACATTGGCATCCCAAAACCACAACCAAAAATCACAACATATCAAGATCATTTTCACAGTTTTACAAAAGGCTTTAATCACATTCTACTTTATTGTACTGTTTTTATCACACAGACCAAAAAAACCAATGATACAAATTCATAATCCAATTATAATTAATTAACAAATTTATGTTTAGGGTGATACCACATCAAGCAAAAAAACAAGGGTTCCACTACACATGTCAAATAAAATCATAAAAACAACCAACTATCACAATATTAAGCATGGATTTTTTCTTTTACAATCCTTCATATAACAATAGCATTAAATTAGTAAAAACATGTGAACATACCCCTTTACACTTAAATTTCAACATAAAAAATTATTTATCTTAGATTAGGCTGGAAAAACTATAATCCATAAATCAACAAAAGTAGAACCCCTCCCACATGTTAAAAAACATGGAGAAAAGAAGGAAATCCTATCATAAGGAATCTTTTCCACTTGATGAACACTGTAGAGAAAGAAAGAATGCATGAAAAACATGGTCGCAACTTGAGGACCTGCAGATAAACCTACACCACATCCAAATACTATCAATTCCACCCAAATCACATGCCAAACAAAAGTAACACAACTACAATGGATCCCTAGGATAAGAATAGAAGAAAAGCAGTGATAATGAGAAGAGAACTCAAAACAGATCAACCACATATTTCCAACAAACATCCACAAAGATCATCAGATTGATGATTGGTGAAAAAGTTCTCAAAGAACACCTATTGTTTCTAGAGATTTTCCAAAATGAGAAGAAAATTAGAGCATAACAAAAATGAAAACAATTTCTGTAAAAAAAATTAAAAACTAATATGGGATGGGGGTTACATGTTGTTTAATACCATTTAACACCTTGAAATCCTTAGTATTTATTTTACTCTAATAGATGAATCACCTATTCATTTAATTTTATTTTTCTTCCATCTATATATTACATGACATGAAACACCTTTTAAAATTGTGTGAAATATTTAAAAAGCATGAATCCCCCATATAAAAGATGTAAAACCAACTTTCACTACGTTTTATGAACTAATACAATGTGTAATCACCCTAATTATGGACTATAACAACTAAACCTTTTCAAACTCCCTCCAATCCTCCTATGAACACCTATAACAAAAAAAATAGAAAATTAATGGACTGGGATGGTATGTATAGTTACATCAGATACCTCTCAGACAATTATCAGCCTCATGAATCCAAAACCTTTCCAAAAAAGAAGGGGATCTAGAAAACCACACCATGATATTTCTCACAATGAACATATCACCTCAAATTCTACCACTGTCCAAATGAGCCAAAACAATTGACCAAAAAACACACTGCAAAACCACATCACCTCAACCACAACTACAACTCATCTACTCTTATACCACCACACTCCCACACAACCACTACACAACCACACTCACACACAACCACTGTATATCCATATCAAAATCCATGCATACCAAACTAACAACTATTACAACCAACAAATTTCACTTCCAAAAAACCAACAAAATAAACAATCATGAACAAGAAATTCGTGGAATTTCATCCTCCATATCAACAAACTATCTTCTATGGGTGGAACTAACTCTCCCAAATATGTTTAATTTCATGAAAATTTATGGATCTGAATTAGGAACCATGTCCTCAAATATTTATATGTTATGAATTTTTCACACATCATACCGCAGACATCTCAAAACCATGGTAAATAGGTCAAAATATAAATTAAAGACAACCAAAAATCCCATACCAAGTCAAAATTGGGAAAAGAAGAACATAAAACATCTCTAGGTACTAGGAATGCATCTTTGTCCCTTACTACTAAGTAATATCCCCATGGCCACCATGACTCTACAACACATGATCCAATTAAATGTTTTGTCCATACATTGCCTTATCTTGGAGAATCTGTATCTCTACAGGACACTCAACAAACTTCGTGTCATCCTCAATATCCAACATTCCCTATGAAATGACATGAGATTCATCCTAAAGATACTGATGAATCTCAGAGATGTGGAACACAACATGGATCCTTTCTAACCAATGTGGCAATGTCAATCGGTGCTCCACTTTCATAACTCACCCATAAACCTCAAAAGGGCCCAACAGACCTGGAAGAAATCATACCCCTAGTAATCCTATACTACTTGCCTTGATGATAAACCATCAAGAAGATGTGGTCCAAATCCAAAAACTCTCGAGGTATCCTCCTATAATCGACATATGAATATTTATGGTCATGTGAAGCTTTCATCCTCTCATGAATGAGATTAACATTCTCGGTCATGCTTTTCACCACATTGAGACTAAGAACGACTATCTATATAACCTCTATCTCGAACAATGGGGAATAACAAGGTATTGTATATAAATCCTCAAATGGGTCCATGGTAATAGAATACTGTAAGATATTATTATAAGAAATATATAGCAAAGTTAGATGTTATACCCATGATCCAAGAATGTCCAAGATGCATGCATAGAATATATTATCCAATGTTTAGATAGTGTGTTCCATCTATCCATCTATCTGTGGTTGAAAGTATTGTTGATGCATAATTGAGTGAATGAAGCATGCTGTAATTCGTTCCAGAGTCATGAGGTAAAATGTGCCTCCCGATTTGAAACAATGGACCTCAATACTTCATGAAACCGCACCACCTCATCCATATACCTCTTATCCAAATTATCCACTACAACCAACTACATAACATCCTAGAAATGAACTGGTTTCATTAACTGATCCACTATCACACAGATAACATTTTAACTTCCTCGATATATGGGTAATACTGTGATGAAATCCAACAATAAGTCATCAAATTTCCTCTCAGTAACAATAATGGGATATAATAAACCACCAAAACATTATGCTCATCCTTTACCTCTGCGAAAACCATTCACTTCGCCACAAAATCACCCACTTCATGCTTCATCCCTGGCCACTAAATTTGAATCCTCAATCCATGGTGCATCTTTTAAATTATTGGGTGTTCCACCAAAGGTGATTTATGAAACCCATGAAGGAATGAATTTAACATTTATATTAGAACGAATTTCATTCCATGAAAAAATATCTGGTTCTAACTATCCTCTGACCATATATCCATATATTCACTATGGAAAATTGGATTATGAACCACCTCTGCCTCAGAGTCTCTTAACTAAGAATCCTCCACCTACTCCATTAATTAATTCTACATCATAATATAAATTAAATTTCTTCTACAGCTATCCACTCATGAATATGATTGAAAAACATTCATATACTCTATTTCTCTCCAATAATCCTCACACTCTCTAACAATAGCCTTCTATGACATCCTACTAAAAGGTTTATCCAAAACATTTCCCTTTCCTATATTTTAAGTTATTTCAAAATCATAATCCTAAATAAACACTCTCTTCCTCTCCAATAACATGTTTAGATCATGCTATGATAACATATACCTAAATATCATTGGACTTATAAAGACCACAATGTGCACCCTATGAGATAATGTCTCCATAACTACAGTGCAAAAATGAATGCTTCTATATTTTGGATCATTGGTGGCATAGTTACGTTCATATAGGGAATAATTGTATATACCCATAAGAGATAACATCCTTTTACTAAATCACGTCATACCATAAGTGCATGTGGGACACATAACAAACCGTCTCATAAACAACTCCTTCCTCCAGAAACACGAGCACTAGAGTACTACCCAACAGTCCCTTTAGGTACCCAAATCATTTTTTGAAATGATTACTCCACACTAAATATTGGACTCTATAGGTTAATATATTCTATTGGGTGAAACATGAAAGAAATTGGGTACAAACCTATGATAATAGCATACAAGACCAAGAAAACTGCAAACCTCTGCCACATTCTTAGGTGTGTCCCAAAAAAACTACTTCAAGATTCTAAAAGTTTACTCCCAAACCCTGATGAAACAAAACATGCACTAGGAATTGGTTCTATCATATCCAGACCATAATCTTAGAAAACATTCTATATAGATGCTGGTGTTGAAGAACCAACAAGATATATTAGATATGCTTGACGTTCTCCTCTTCTGACTTCGTGTATATTAAGATAGCATCCATGAAGACAAAGATGAAATATTACAAGGACTAATGTAATATGGATTTCATAAGTCCATCGAAAATGGATAGAATGTTCATAACATTAAAAGAAATTACTAGGAACTCTATGTTCCCATACCTGCATATGAAGTCACCATTCAGGATATGTCACTCTTTCACCCTAAACTTGTCATATCTGGACGGCAAATCGATCATAGAAACCCAACTCACCCCTCTCAACTGGTAGAAAATATTTTTATCATTTGAAGAGGAAAACAGTTCTTGAAAAACACATAATTCAACATCTGGTAGTCCATACACAACTTCAGACCACCATCCTCATTGGTGAACAAAATTGGACCACCCCATAGTGAAAAACTATTCGTGATAAAACCCTTCTGCATCGGATCACCTATCTGAATCATCATCTCCTACAACTCAGAAGGTTCCATCTAATAAGAATCCTTTGAAATTAGAGATTTATTAGGATGCACGTCTATCGAAATGATAACATATCATTGAGGTACTATCATTAAATACTCCTTGGAAAAAACATCTTGGTACTCCCCAATGTCCCTAGGAATATAAAAGTCCCATCATCATCTGATTTCACCAAAAACACATCAAACAAGGGATGAAGAGGCTCTATCGACTGATTTTTAACATACCATATCCTCTCACTAATGAAAACCACATGTTGGACATCCACATATGGAAACACAACTATCCTCCAGAAGTAGTTTATAATATCACATACTGAATAAAACTACTTGGTACTATGTATGACATCATATAGATGCATTGGTAACAAAAAAAGATCCCCCGGGATTGATGTGACCCCTCATCAACCTATAACCTTGACACACATCAATCAAACTAGACTAGCCTCTGACTAACATACTCAATATGAATTGGATGGGGGGAAACATTATGTTTAGTCATAGATAATGGCCTATAGTGGTTGAATTTATTGATTTAAATTCTCCTGAATCAAACAAGGCCCAAACTAAAGTACGAAACAAATTGAACATACCATTAACAATCTATGGTCCCTCAAGTGTAGCTACCTCCACTACGTGCAACTGACCACACCCCAAACCTTTGTCTCTCTTACGATAAACACCTCAATGAACATGCCCAGGTCATGGTGCATAAAAAAGTGGAACATTATATGGTTGTTCTTTTCCTTCTCAATCTCCACTTAGTGACGAAATTACTTATTTCTCCTACTGCTCAAATAGCCTCACTATCAACTACTTCTGAGGATAGTGCTAAAACTATCATCCTACACAATATTGAGCATAGAAAACAACTTGGTATTGGTTCTATAGATTTCCATAAACCCCATAAACAAAAAAACAATCTTGTTGCTCCCAGGAAAAACATTGAAACCATTATCATAAGAAATATGGAAAGAAAGCTACAAAGTTCTACTCACTTCCGGTCGAAAAATTGAATGTCCTAGAGAATGAGACCTACCACTAACAACTCATCCCATAGAGGAACCCTAATAGTTACCTTACCTCAGAAAACCTCCTCACAAGTGCATTCACTCTATCACCTCTACATCATTCTGAATCTTCATATGTGTTGTCAACATAAGAGGACTAGCTGTGTACAGGATATAAGGAGGGAGTGCCTCTTAAAAATGTAACTCAAATTCCCATCATCATGAAAAATATCATTTAAATAATTGAATTTCCTTGAACTTTATTTCTATCTCCTAAACTAACATGCACCTATGTTGAATAAAAATAATCTTCTACCTCTTCACTTCCTTCATGGTTGATTAACGACACTCTACTCAATTCTCTTTTTTGGAATTACACCCACAAAATGTCTTCCTCCTTCTGCTATCCCAAATACATAATCCACCAATGACGCATAGCTCCCCATATCTAACTAACAACCGATGTGACCCAGTACTCTACCAGGACTCATATCAAACTAAAAACGATCTTGAGGTCCTCCAACTAACTCTTTATCTCCACATCAGAAACACTACCCTCATAAATTCCCATGTACTACTACTAGAAATCACACAATGACCTCTACCAGTGATACTGTTATTTAGCCAGGCCAACCCTATGGTGATCAATAATAGTATACTGCCAAACCTTAAATGCCTAATAAAAACACCGATGAAGACCAATATCCATAGATGAAAGGAAAATAATTATTTCATAAGTCCAATATGTCACTATGGAAAAATAAAATTTTATCAGTGGTTTTTTTCGTTTCGCGGTGGTTTAAACCACCACTAAATAGGTTGGCGGCGGTTTTGAAAAACCACCGTGAAATCGTTCGCAGGGAAACTATTCGCGGCAGTTTTAAAAACCATCGCAGAATGTTTCGCGGCGGTTTAAACCACCTCTAAATGATTTAGCGGCGGTTTTTTATTTTTTAATTTTTATTTATTTTTTTTTAATTTTTTTAAATTTTTTAATTTTTTTTTGTAAATTTTTTAATTATATTTATTTATGTTATTTATTTATTTTATTTAATGTATTTATTTTATTTATTTATTTATTTAGTATTTATTTTATTTATTTCGTATTTATATTATTTATATTATTTATTTTATTTATTTCGTATTTATATTATTTATATTATTTATTTTATTTATTTCGTATTTATTTCGTATTTATTTTATTTATTTTAATTATTTTGTATTTATTTTATTTATTTCGTATTTATTTTATTTGTTTTATTTATTTCCTATCACTTTATTTTCTTTTTTTCATCAGGCATGCCCATCCCAGGCACATTCCCATGCACATGCCCATGCATATGCCCATACAATATAATGAAATACTGTGTTTGGTGAGATTTGAACCCCTAATCTCTTGCATATTTTCTAAAGACTTTACCACTTCAACAAGCTCGTCATGTGGTTAATAAACAGAATTTAATATACTTACATATATAAATTGAAAAAACAAATAATACATAAATAATAAATAAATACTCAATAATAATAAATAATAAATAATAACTGATAAATAATATATAATAAATAATAAATAATAAATAATAAATAATAAATAATAAATAATAAATAATAAATTATAAATTATAAATAATTATAAATAATAAATAATAAATAATAAATAATAAATAATAAATAAATATAATTAATTAATAACTAATAAATATAAATAATTAATAATTAATAATTAATTAATAAAAATAATTACTAAATATAAATAATAAATAATAAATAATAAATAATAAATATATATTAATAATAAATAATAAATAAGTATAAATAGTAAATAATAAATAAATATAAATAATAAATAATAAATAATAAATAATAAATAATAAAAAATAAAAAAATATAAATAATAAATAATTAATAATAAATAATAAATAATAAATAAATATAAATAATAAATAATAAATTAACATAAAAAATAAATAATAAATTAATATAAATAATAAATAATAAATAAATATAAATACTAAATACTAAATAATTAATAAATATAAATAATTAATAAATAGAAATAATTAATAATTGATAATATATGATATATAATAAATAATAAATAATAAATAATAAATAAATAATAGATATAAAAAATAAATAATCAAAAATAAAAAATATATATTATATAATATATAATAAAAAATAAAAAATAAAAAATATAAATAATAAATAAATATAAATAATAAATAATACGTAAAAATAAATAATAAATAATAAATAAATATAAATAGTAACTAATAAATAATAAATAATAAATAATAAATAATAAATAATAAACAATAAATAAATAAATAATAGATAAATATAAATAATAAATAATAAATAAATAAAAATAATAGATAAATATAAATAATCAGTAATAAGTAAATTTAAATAATAAATAATAAATAATAAATAAATATAAATAATACATAAATATAAATAATAAATAGTAAATAATAAATAATAAATAGTAAACAATAAATAATGAATAATGAATAATTAATAATAAATAATAAATAATAAATATAAATAATAAATATAAATAATAAATAATAAATAAATATAAATAATAAATAATAATAAATAATAAATAATAAATAATAAATAATAAATAATAAATAATAAATAATAAATAATAAATAACAAGTAACAAATATTATTAATAATAATAATATATAAATATTAGTACTAATAAATAAATAATAATTACAAAATAAATAATAATAAATAAGTAAATATGAATAATAAATAAATAATAAATAATAAATAATAAAGGAAACATGTGAAAAAGTATAAAAATACGTGATAAGGGATGAAAAATCATGAAAACGCATGAAAACAGATGGAGAAACATATGAAGAATAAGGCATTAGAACGAATGAGAACGCATGAGAACGCATGAAAACTCATGACAATTCTGGAAAACTCCTTAATAATTCAACATAATCATCATTATAACCCACAAAATACCATTGATAAAGATACCAAGTCATGGAATCCCAAATAATCAGTAATAAATGGAGCAACCGTTAAAACCCGTCAAAACGGTCAAAAAGAGTCAAAAACATTGGACTCACATTAACGGAGATAACATATGATCCGATAGTCCGTTTTAGATCCGCAACCTGTCAAATCAAAGATCCTGAAACGATCTTTGACCTGGAAGGTGAATGTGTATGAATAGACAGGCGGATCGGATGTTAGAACCATTTAAAAAAAGCTGACGGGGAACTGGATCTAGAAACGATGCATCGAAAAACACAACAAACCTAATACCCACTAAAAAGGCTATAACATATGATCCATGAGTGTATGTGGGTGCCGTGACTAGTCAAACTGAAGCTCATGGAATTAGCTATGATCTGGCAGGTGGAGGAGTCTGAACTGACATTCAGTTCCAAAGTTAGGTCCGTTTGAAGACAAGTTCGGCGGGACACCGGTGAAGGAAACAACGTTTCAGAGGACTTTAGAGGGGTTTTGGGTTTGAAAAACACAATAGAGGCTTTCGTGTGTCAAAAAAGTGCGTAGATCTCTTCGCTAGCATCGATTTGATATGTGGTAGAGCACAAAAAGACACCCATAGCGAATGTTATGGTAGTTTGAAGTTGGAGAACTATTTTCAACTTTTTTACAACTCTAATATCATCCTCACCATACACCGTCTCATGGTTTTTATTATATGTGCCTCTATATCTCTTCATTATCTTTGATTTTACTGGTCATGGCTCTCCAACAGATGCACGTATCAAAAGTTATGGTTGATTTAGTGATTTCAGGGATTCTCGTGTTTTTTTATTTTTTCCTTCCATTTTGCGGTGGTTTTACCAAAACCGCAACTATTTCACGGCGTTTTTTTAAAAAACCACAGCTAATGCTCGATAAAATTCAAAAGAAATTAAAAAATTCAAAAAAAAATAGAAAAAATGTATTGCATTTCACGAATGTTTTTTCACGGCGGTTTTTAAACCGCAGTGAAATGG